>CM062813.1:492066277-492707087 GCA_031772625.1 Pinus tabuliformis
TAGGGGACTCCTGTTAATCATTAGGCATATGACCTTTAATTATAAGCAAAAACATTATCTTAAACCAAATTATCAAGAATCCCAAGGGCTGATCCCTTCCTTCAATTTAGTGTCCTTTTTATATATTCTTAGAGGAAATAATCAAGAAGCCGACAAACAGGCAAACCAGGCCTGCTAGTTGAGAGAAGAAAGAAGTATTATGACAAGGTTAATAGAAAAACTAGCATCCCCTAATTGCGTTTATGATCTTCGAGTTATGGTTGTGGATGTTATACTTGGTCTAGCTAAGAAGTTAGCAAATAACAAATGGGGACTACACAAATTGGTTTCTAAAGTTTCCTATTGTTTCTCTTTCCCCCTATCATCCTCCCTCTCTTTCCGAACCCCCTCTTCCCCTCCCCCCATTTTCCCTTTTCCTATCTAACCCTCCCACCCCTATCCTCCACCATTCTCCTATCTCTCTCCTTGATATTCCCCTCTTCTCTTGTTTTGTTTAGCCTCCCCTCTTTCCTCATGTTCCCCCTCTCTTGTCCCCCTCATTACCCTAAACCTTGGCCCTTGTCGCATCACTCTATGTGAGAGTCTTGACCTGTCCCTAGAGCCTCATGCATGGTAATCCTCTGCTTGCGGTCATGACGTGTCTGTGTTCATCACCCTGGCACAACATTTGTGCATGGTAGATTTCAATGTGTGTGTATCTAGTTCCCACGCCCTAGATCACGGTGCAAATGTCGGCGAACCATCTCATGTGATTGCAAGATAATGGGAAATTTTAGAGCAACAATTAATTCTCGTGCTAAAAACCCCCCTAATCTCTCATGGGAGGAAGGTTTGGATGAGAATTTCAGACTAGGAGAAAATCTGGAAATAATGGCGAACTGTTGGGATTTATGGAGGTTCATTGGGATTACAGCTCCAACAATACCTCTCCATGGTACTGCATCATCACACAGTCCTGCATTTTCTATTTAAGGAATAATGATATGTTCAATTTTTATGGTTTAAGGTTCTTTTCTGCTCAGGTGGCCTCTGCGAAGGCCTGGCGGCTGAAGCTAAGGTCTTTAAGAGTCAGTGGTTAGGTCTGGGTTGAAGTGAAAAATCTCAAGGCGTCTGGTGTGCTTGAGTATTCGAGAGGTAATCTTCAAGGGGATGCTTGTCTGAGTGCAGTTGCTAGTGTGAGGGCTGCTGGGCTGAGTGTTATTAGTTTTCTTGATTGGGAGGGGGTTCTAGAACAGAACCTCAGGGATAATTTGAGTGTTGAAATCCAGAGGGATGTCTATTTGAGTGCGGCCACAATTAAGAAGACTGTGGGTGTGAGTGATGATAATCTGCTTGACTGGGAGGGGGTTCTGGAACAATACCTTGGGGATTCTTTGGAGGTTAGTGTGGAGGTCGGGTTGGAGGACAGTGGGTTCTTGGAGCGGTGGGTCAAGGGTATCCTGGAGTCAGGAGGGCACGATAGTGGGGTCTCTGGCATTCTGGAGAAGCTGGTCGAAGGAAGTTTGAATATGGATATGAGTGTGCATAATGATGAGGATATCTCCTTGTCAGGCTCATGGGGCTGTCACAGGCCAAAGGCCAGGGGGCCACGGGTGGGAAATTCTCTGGTTGGAGGTAGAAATCTGCAAACCTGCAATAATTGTGTGCAAGACCACTTGGAGATACGGGAAGGGTTGGCGGTGTTGCAACATTGCATCCACCAACAACAACAGGAGAATATGACTATGCAGGAGAGACAATTGGAAAAGAAGGAACGTATTCGCCAATTGGAGGATGAGGTGGACACTCTACGACAACAAATTGAGCAGTTGAAGCTCAAGGTGGAGGAGAGTAGCAAGAGTAATGATGAAGACTCCACCGAGTTGGACCTAAATAGAAGAAATGAAGAAGTTTCCACTAGCCTGGATCTGAACAGTCCAATGCCAATGGATGTTTATCCTTTCTAGTTTTACTTACTGTTTTTAAATGGCACACTTCAAATGTAAATATTTATTGTTCCAATTTTGTCGAATATATAGTTATAAGATCTTTGGAATGAGGAATTTTTGTGAAAATCACAGTGAATACTCTTATAGAAGGAATGTGGAACAAATGATGTATCAACATCCCTTAGTAGGTTTGAAAATACCTTGTAAAATCTCGGTTTTGCTCGTGAACGAGCACGTTTTATTTATATAAAAAATCTACTCATTCTGGTTTTTTAAAAATGCATTTTTGAATGCATAAATAGATTCAACACCTTGAAAAACCTCCTGGGACACTCAAATTATACACATTAAACAATTTAAACTTGAGTTTTTTAAAATATTTGCTGGAATTTGGTTAAAATTAATCAGGAAAAATGTCGTAAAAAAGGTCATTTCGTTTAGACTAGCATATATATATATATATATATAATATATAGCTGCAAACTTTTTATTCAAGTGTGCACCATAAAAGAGCTTTGCACCTCAAGGGATTTAATACCTCTCGGTTCTTGCTAGATCCATGGTTAATTTGATCTATATTGGTTGAACTAAGAGGGTCATTCTACAATCCAATATGAGGGAGATGTGTAATTCCATCCTTGCTCAACCTTAAGTTGAAACATGTTCCTTTTAAAATAAAAATAAAATATCCTTTAAATAAGAAAATATCTTGGCTATAATAAAAAAACAAAAATGATTATACATGTTTGGTTAGTTTACTTAGAAGTGTTGTAAATGATGAATAATCCTCTCAATATCCATACTAAGGAAAAGTGGTAAAAATATTTGGCTCACACACTTAACTATAAATAAAATGTATTTTTGCTTTTAATATGAGAAAGTTGTATAATTTTTATACATTTCTAATATATATATATATATATATATATATATATATGTATGTATGTATGTATCTTAAATGCACTATTTAAGTATGCATGTTGACTAATTTATTTTAATATCAACTTCATACATATGTATATTTTAGTATTAATCATATTAAAATATTTAAATACTTAGAAAGATTAAGTAATTAAATTTAAAAAAAATCGGTTACTTCATAATAAAATAGTAAGAAGGAGATATGTAAGTCATTTAATTTTTAATATGAAATTAATATGTAACATTTAAAAATTATTTTTATAATAAAAAAATCAATGTAAATAATAAATAAAATATTTTAATATGGAAGGTTGAGTAATATTGAATTATATTTAATGATATATTAATAACAAAGAAAACATTTTAATGTAGACAACAATTGAGTTCTCTTTCTACACGAATTGTTGTAGAATGAAAGGCAAAAGAACTAGGTAAAATTTTTAGATTCCTTAACTTTTACAGGACATATTAGGAGTGAAAAAACCTATTGGGATAATATTCTTGAACATGGGCTACTATAAGGTGATAATCTCATAATCATAGGTGATTTAAACCTGTCATTAAGTGATTGTGAACTGTGGGGAGAGTTGGCTAGGTCAAATCCATTGGGGCAATATTTTACATCCTTATTTGAGGAGGCAATTTGGTGGATGGTGTTCCTATAAAGCTGGTATTGATTTGGCGCAATGCTAGAAGAGGAGTCATGGCCATATCTAAATGTCTTGACATATTTTTACTAAAGGAAAGAGTGATTTATGAGGCATACCATTACAAATATTAGGTCATGATAGGTGGTTCTTAGAACACAGGATGATTTTACTCTAGATGGGTCCACAAAACTCAAAATCTTTAGGCCCATTCAAATTTAATCATACATGGATAGTTGAAGAGGATTTCACTCATATTGTGCGATAGAGATGGAAATATTTTTACCTACTCTCCTCAAAGTCGACATGAAGAAAATTTTAGAGAACCTTCAAATGATTAAAAAGTTGGTGGAAAGATGGGATAAAACTAAAAGGGAGTCTAAGAAATCTAAATTTCCAGTGATGGAAAAGGAATTGGAATGTATTTTGGATATAGAAGATCATGGTCATCTTTTAGTAGAGAAATTGACCATGTTAAGGACTTGGAAGAGATGAAATACTTTCTACTGAACATGGAGGAAAAAGCATGGCATCTTAAGGGTCATGCTATCTAGCTGGCAGAAGGAGACAATAATACGATGTTTTTTCAAAAACATGAACCACGTGGAATCTATTAATACTATATGAGGCATTTCCTAACAAGATGGTTCACGAGTCTCCTCATTCAAGGATACAACAAGGGAAGACCCCTCCCATTGTACGAGCAAGGAATTTTCACATTGGGTCCTCCCACGAAGTGAAATTGACCATGTTAAGGACTTGGAAGAGACGAAATACTTTCTACTGGACATGGAGGAAAAAGCATGGCATCTTAAGGGTCATTCTATCTAGTTGGCAGAAGGAGACAACAATACGATGTTTTTTTAAAAACATGTGAATCACATGGAATCTATTAATACTATATGAGGCATTTCCTAACAAGATGGTTCACGAGTCTCCTCATTCAAGGATACAACAAGGGAAGACCCCTCCCATTGTACGAGCAAGGAATTTTCACATTGGGTCCTCCCACAAAGCATATATTTTTTTTCAGTCAGTTCTTTGAGGAGCGAGGAGTGGCTCCAATGTCCCACTACTGGGGCTAGTGATGTATGTTGTACATATGTGTCCTGGAACTTTTTCTTAATATGAAATCATGTTAAGGCCAACACATTTTAATGCATGTTTTGTAGATGTTTGTAAGATTATTCTTTTGACATTTGTAATTCATGTTTGTTTCACATGTCCTAAGATAGTTGAACTATTTCAGTTGTTTTAGTACTTACTTTGTTGGGAATGTGTTGTATTGGTTATCATTATTGTCACATCCTTGTGGAATACTCCGCAGGATACTAGACAAACCTTCCATGTTTATTGGTTATAACGACTGTCACATCCGTTGTGGACTACTCTACTGGATTGCTGATGTGTCTTCCCTTGTACTTCAGTTTTAACGACTTTCGCATCTGTTGTGGACTATTTCGCTGGATGCTAGACAGACCTTTCTGGTTTGTGTGTGTCCCTTCCTGGGTGGTACTATTACCTCTCACTTAGAGGCTCACTTACTCTCCCCCCTTTTGTAGGAAGAGAACCTAGACACAGATACATTATGCACTCACCAGGCACACTCACCTCACTTTCTTGAAGATACCAATGTAAAACTCTCATGTGCTGAACAACAAGAGATAAGGAAAATCTCTAAGTAAATGGCAACCGAGATATCATATCGGATAGGAATCCTACACCAAATGGGGTGAGGTCTAATTGGGACGTCATGCCAGGGAGATCCCCTAAATGTTGGCGGATCCAACACCGTCAACAAAACCCCATCCACTTGTAATTCCTGGTTTATTATAGCTTACTCTAGGCTTGTAGGGATTGTAATGACTGGTAATTTGTTTGGATTACTATCTCCTTTACCATGAAATAGTGCTTCACTTGTTCATAGCTTACACTAAGGCATAGAGTTCCTTTGCATAGGTAGGGTAATTAAGAACATCCCCATGAAATACTTCAAAATGGTAGCATACAGGCCTTCCTTCTTACATCAAGATCGCTCCCATAACATGCCCACTCGAATCTATCTCTACTTCGAAGGGTTATTGCAAGTTTGGTAATGCCTGGACTAGTGCTTGACTAATCTTCTTCTTTAGATCCTCAAATGACCTATGTTGACCCTTTACCTAATGCAAAATCTTGCCACTTGTTATTATGGTGAGTAGTGGTGTTTCTACCACTGAAAATGAGACTATGAATTTCCTCAAGTACTATGTTTCCACAACAAAACTCCTAACCTAAAAAACATTAGTAGGCACCAATAATTTCATGATGGCATCCACCTTGGAAACACTATCTTCAACTTTCCTCCACCTATCACATACCTTAGATACACCAAATATTGTTGTGCAAATTCACACTTAAGATTTGCTAGCATCTAGTGCTTCTTTAATGTACCTACATCAAATGTGAGATGTGGTCCTCCTAGATGGAATTGTATACTAATATACCATCCAAAGAGACAATAAAAATTGAATCTATAAAGGGACA
Organism: Pinus tabuliformis; assembly: GCA_031772625.1. Taxonomy (NCBI): domain Eukaryota; kingdom Viridiplantae; phylum Streptophyta; class Pinopsida; order Pinales; family Pinaceae; genus Pinus; species Pinus tabuliformis. Next base: position 492,072,300 of record CM062813.1, read on the forward strand.
CAATATATCTTCATTAACATCATAAATATAGCTAGTGCATTGCATATGCCAAATGGCGTGATGAACCACTCATACAAACCTTGCCTAATTTTGAAGACAATCTTCTAGGTATCTTCTCTAACATGAACCTAGTGATATACATGCTTTAATTACATCTTGGTGAAGTACTTCACCTGCTGCAACTGATTTAGCAGATCATCTATTTTGTGAAAGAGGTATTTGTTATTGAGTGTAATTTTTTTCAATGCCCTATAATTTGTACACATTTGCAAAGTCCATCCTTATTTGCCACACTAGTGATCAGTGACCCACATGATGATGTACTCCATTGAATGACACCATATTCTAATAAAAAATATAATTGTTTCTTCACCTCACTTGGTTCTATAAAATACTACCTGTACAAACAAATTTTCAAAAAATGGGAGTTTGGAAATAGTTGGATCTTATGCTCCACTTTCCTCTTCGGTGGTATCCCTTTAGAATTTTATAACACATCCTTGTATGCCTATAGAAACTCTTCCAATTATTGCTTCAATTTCTTAGTACACCCCTCTAGGGATCCTTTCCTATTACTAACTCTTCTATAGATTGATTTTCTCTTAAAAACAATAAAACATACTTCTTGCTTGAACTAATCAAGTTCTTGGCTTGGTTGGAACTTACCAGTGGAATTTTTAAATTTCCTTTGTGTGTGTTGATTTTGAATGGTTTCCCATTCTTGATGAGTCAGAATTGGTTGGCTCTCTGCATAAATATTACATCCTACATGTACATGCGAGGACTTCCAAACACTACTCCACATACATTAAGGGGAACCACATATAGTTCTACTTCATCTTTAAAATCAACACTAATAACAAATCCAATTTTGCATTGTTTTACCTATTTATATGCACCCTTATTTAACCATCCTAATGGATATGGACTTGGAGATCACGATCTTCCAATCCCAATTTGTTGACCAATGTTGTTGCAATGATATTCTAATGTGATCTTGAGTGAAACAAAACATTAATCTTGGTCTTTTTAACTTATGTATTTATATGCAATATCATGGCCTTTTCATTCCCTTTCCATTGTTGAAGGCTACTCAAATTCACCTCCTTATGCACTGATGTACAAAAAATAATCTCATCCATGTCCAAGCTACTTTCAACATAGTTGCTGGAATCAATGGCCATGAGATTTTTCCTTTTATTATCTTTCTTTTTGTTCTTCCGGTTAAGATTAGGATATAACTTCCATCACTTATCCTCTATATGATTGTCAAGGTTATAGTGCTTGTAGTGGTTATTGGGATCTTTGCACTTGTGTACTATGGCGATTGTTTTTTAATCTTTTCCCCTTTCCACTTCTTCTTCCCTTCCTTAGAAATTTCCTAGTTCTCCTTCCACTTCAATCCACTTAATTTCTCTTTCTTCTAACCTATTTTCTCTAGATATTATGCTTGTACATAAGCTTCATCCACTGATATGGGATTAAACAACATCACTTGCTTCCATAGATGGTTATGTAGAGCCCCAAAATAATGGAGGAGTAAATATGAGCTCTTTGGGAAGATACCCAAAATTATGGCCATATTTCTAAATTTTGTGGTGTACTCTTGTACACTTTTCCCCTGCTTCTTCTTGAAGGAGCTAGAAGGTGATGTCATTCTGCTCTCTTTCTCTGAATAAAAAATGACTACGCATATGAATAACTAAGGCCTATGGCCCGTAAGCTACTATAGTGCACAAGTTGTCTTTATGTGCTCTCTCCTTATCCCTATCGGCTACCCTTCTCATCCATGGAACAAAATGCCCTTGAAAAGAATGGAACCCCTTTCCCCTTAGTGGCCTGGTCATAACACAACCTGATATCCTATTAGTGGTTAGGTTTAACTCCTTCACTCTTAACTAAATCTACAATATAGAATCTTATATAGTCTTATTCATAATTATGATATGGCTAGACCATTTTCCATGAGCATTGGGGGCTGAAGTTGCACCCTCTCAAATTATTGTGGTCAAAGCAGGAATGTCAACTTTGGAGTGACATAAATTTTGCATATAGAATCTGATTAATGTGATACTTGCATTGCTAGAAAGGTATTTTTGTGTGGAATTAAAAAAACAGGTGCCACATCAAAGTGGAAAAATTCACCCCCAAAATAATATTTGACGCCTCAAAATGTAGAATTTTCTCTACAAATCAGCTAGCTCACTGATATCATGTAGAAATTTCACTTGCAGATCCAACTGATATATGCAATGTACTAAAGCATAATACTAGATCTACATCTACCATAAACTTAGCGGAAGCTTAATTGAACATGAGCAACATCAAGCATGAACACATATAACTGATAAGAAGGAATCAATCACACATAACACATAATATATCACTGGGGAAAGCACCAACATAAAACCCCAACACTGTATTATCAATCAAGTGGAAATCCTCAACAACATACAAAAAGAATCAGCTCAAAAGCTATCCTGCTCTCTCTATACTCTGATGATGAAGCTCATGGACTACCTAGCCCTATATATAAAGGCTGCACCTCAGGTCCAAGCTCCTATTTCCTTCCCCATGCAAGGAATACTTACTAGAAATATCCTAGCATCTGATAGTACACTGTCCCACATCTGATCTCAACTGGGTCTCTGACAGAACTGACATGCATCAGTTATCCATGAATGAATACACAGTTATCTGAAAATAATAGTTGTCACATGCATGCAAGCATCAACAAACCATATCTCATTAATTTAACAACTTGTTAAATTAATCTAACTGAACTTGACTAAGTTACACTAAGTCAATTGATCATATCAATATAGAACTCATCCTTAATTCCTCAGTCAATGGAGCAAATCAAGGACACATTCCCCAATTAGTGGAGAAATAATTGCATGTTCTCACAAAGACTTCAGTTTGCTTTTCCATAACTAATTAACTCATGGAGAATTAATTAATTAATATTCCAAACTGCTGGTAAGACCAAATTTGAATTTACTTCTTATAGATAGGTCAGGGACTGCTATAAATAGGAAGGGACCATGAAATGTTATTTTTAGAAGATGCTATTTTTAGCAGTTTCACCTCTCACCCAAGGTGGCCAAAATGCTCATTGACCAAACTACTATTTTTAGAAGTGCTATTTTTAGCAGTTCTATTTTTAGCACTTTCTAAATTTAGCATTTCTTGTTGCACACTTTTCAACACAAAATGCTCCTAGAAGGTTTAAGACCCCAATTTTTCAAATCGGGTCTCAATAGTAAAAATGGTCCTATGGGTTGGTTCCTTTTCCACTATAAAAGCATTAAAATGGACGAAAAACAATATAATGGTCCAATCTAGATCACACCTACCCATTTTGGGATGATTTTGGTCCCGAAAAGCTTCTACTGAATGAGGTGACCTAATTTTTCCTCCACCTTCGCTTGGGTGTACTATTTAGCCTTGCATGGAAGTTGTCCTTTTAACTCAATCTTCAAAAGTTCATACTACCCTTCTCTTATAGTTTTGGACCTCTTCTACAAAACCACATCTTCTATCAACTCTACTTGAGCATCTGGTGCAAAGTCTTCTAAAAAAGGTAGGACTTGTTCCTCTTCTTGATCTAGCATGGAAGGCTCATACAGTTTCAGATTCTTCACATTCATAACTAAGTAAACGCACATGTGTGGGGGTATACTGAGTTTATATGCATTTTCTCCCACCTTTTCCAATATCTCAAAGGGACCATACCTTAGAGCCTTCATTTCTTACCAGGAACTTATAACCTCTCCTTGTTCAAATGTAACCATACTCTACCTCCCACCTTTAACAAATTCTATATTTTGTACCGATCATGCATGACCTTCTATTTTTCCTATAAATTTTGTAGTGTCTCTTATACTTGTATCTAGATTTTCCTAATATTTTCTACAAATGTTTTTTCCCTTCAAGAATTGGGCCTGTAATATCCTCCCTCACCCCTTGTTTGCCATATGCAATATCCAAAGGTGAAGTTGGAAAATATCCCAAAAAAGTTTCAAATGGGGACTTACTAGTAGTAGGGTGGATTAATATGTTATAAGAGTGTTGTATATATATCAGATTTTCATCTCAGGTCTTCATATGCTTCTAATTGTAACCCCTCCAAAGCCGTACCAAATTCTTGTTGTCTACTTTTGTATGCCCATCTGTGTATGGATGGAATTTTATAGACCTATTTAACTTTATGTCCATATTATCCAACAATGTAGTCCAAAATGCACTGAAAAATCTTGTGTCCCTATCTGAAATAATGCTCCTATGTATCCCAAAGTGCACCCAGACATGTTCAAAGAACAAGTTTGTTGCTTCTTGAACATTGATGGTATTTTTACAGGGCATCGAAATACACATCTTGTTGATCCTACCAACTACCACAAACAAGTAGTCCCTTCCCTTCTTAGTTGTTGGAAAACCTCTCATAAAGTCCATGGATATGTTTTCCCACGGACAAATGAGTATGGGTGATGGATGATATAGAGTCTGTTTCCTATTATTGGGCTTGTTGGTAGAATAAAGTATTCATCCTCTTATGAAACTAGCTACTTATTCTTGTGTTTTGGGCCATTACACATACCTATACAAGTTGGGCATTGTCTTCCCTACACCAAAGTACCCTACAACCTTGGAGGTTTTAGCCTTTCTAATCAGTTTCAATCGCTTACCTTTAGGAACACATAACTTATCCAACCTAAAAAATAACCCATCATGGATATGGTAGTCAATTGTGTTGTCACCATCATGCACATGACTCTTGCTCTGCAGCTACTAAAACTCAAATTCCTCATCCTCTGAATATGCCTCTTTGTATGCATCATGGGTGAATGGTTCCATGTGCATAAGAGCTTCCAAATTTGTGATATTTGATGGAGGTGGTCTTGAAATCATGTCGACCAAATTGTATGTGCATCCGTTTTTACATTTGATCACTAAATGAAACTGTTGGAAAACCCCATCCATTCAAGATGCTTAGTTTTTCATAGCTTACTCTAGGTTTGTAGTACCTATAGTCACTAGTGATATATTTGAATTAATGTCTCCTTTTGCATCAGATAGTGCTTCCACTTCTCCACATCTTGCACTAGGGCATAAAGTTCCTTGTCATAGGTAGGGTAGTTAAGAACCACCCCATGAAATACTTCATATTGGTAGCATACAGGCCTTTCTCCCTGCATTAAGACTACTCCCTTAACATACCCACTCATATTTGTATCTAGTTTGAAAGGATGTTGCAAGTTCAATAATGCCAAAACTGGTGCTTAACTAATCGTCTTCCTCAGCTCCTCAAAGACCCTATTCTAATCCTTTCCTTATTGTAAACTATTTCCACTTGTTGTTATGGCGTGGAGTGGTGTTGGTGCCAATGAAAATGAGGTTATATATTTCCTCGGGTACTATGCCACCCCAACAAAAGTCCTAACCTTAGAAACATTAGTAGGTACTATCCATTTCATGATGTCTTCCATCTTAGTAGGATCTATCTTCAGCTCTCCACCACCTATCACGTACTCGAAATACACCAAAGACTGTTGTGAAAACTCGCACTTATTGAGATTTTCTAGTAGTTGGTGCTTCTTTAATGTCTCTAGTACCGGTGAAAAATGTGAGATGTGCTCCTCCCATTTAGCACTGCATATGAATATATCATCCAAATAGAAAATAAAAAATTAATCTATGAAAGGGCATAATATATCATTCATCAACCTCACCAGTATAGATACATCTTAACCATGGATCTAGAAAGTGCTGGGAGGGATCAAATCCCTTGAGGTGCAAACCTCTTTTAGAGTGAAACTTTTGAAAAAATGTTTGCACCTCTAGAGATTTCATCACTCTTGGGGCTTGACAGATCCAGTGGTTAAAATGTGTGTGTGGTTGTACACACACACACACAACATTTTTAAATGTATAAAAGGATTCAACACCTTGAAAATCCCCTTGGACACTTGGATAATTTAGACTATACAAGTTAAACTTGCAAACCCAACAAATATTATTAGATGTTAGAAAAAAATTGAATAAAAAACAACCTGAATGTAGAATAGTGAAAATATTTGAAATTCTTTAACCATAAGAATTTATTTTTCTTCAATTTGTTTATATAATATATACATAGTTTTTTTTTTTAAACCATATATAATATATATATAATTGTCTTTGATATATTGTAACCAAAGGAATCGACAATTGGTTCAAGCTTGTACTCACATGACATGCAATCGATTCCAACCACTACGACTATACCTCTAGGGCCTATGACCTATCCCCCTCTCCATTGACTGGGTTACTTTTGGGGGATTTGAACCTTGGATCTCTTGGTTTACACAATACTTCATATCATGGTGATCACCAACTGAGCTACACCTTGGGGACTACCTACAACAACAACAATTATTATTATTATTATTTAAATGTCACATATTAATTTTATATTAAAATTAAATGTATTACATGTCTTCCTAAAGTAATTAAATTGTTTTTGCTTCCAATTATTTCTTTCCTTTGAGCATTGAAATATTTTATTATGGTTAGCATTATTATTATTATTTTAAATCTTCATCAAGTTCAAAATTGAATATATATAATTACTTTATCATTCTAAAGTTGATATAAAATTATGTTATTTCACATGAATATCTAAAAATTTTATTTATGGTTGAGAATAAGAGTGAAATACTTTTACCACATCTCCTTCATACCACATTATAAAATCAACAATGAATTTATTGATCACAATGTGAGTGGTATTATTGAAGTTTTATAATTCTTTTAATTAAATTTAACCAATCATTTATATTTATTTTCATTTTTTATTATAACTGACATTATCTTTTATTTAATTTTTTTTAAAACGACACGTGTCAATTCAAGATTGAGCATAGATGGAATCACACATTTCCCTCATAGAGGGCTTTATAATGCACATCTCGATGCAATAAATGTAGTTGGTGAATTACATTGGAATAATGGCATGACTGACCACTCATACAAACCTTGCTTAGTTTTGAAGGCGATCTTCTAGGTATCTTCTTCTCTGACTCAAACTTGGTGATATACAAACTTTAAGTCCATCTTGGTGAAGTGTTTTGCTTGTTGCAACTGATCCAAGAGATCATCTATTTTTGGGAAAGGGGTAGCTGTTCTTAAGTGTAATTTTGTTCAATGCCCTATATTTTGTACACATTTGTAAAGTCCCATCCTTCTTTGGTACAAAGATTATGGGTGACCAACATGGTGATGTACTAGATCAAACATCACCCTGTTCTAATAGATGGTGCAATTGTTTCTTCACCTCACTTTCCTTTATAGTAGACTGATCGTACAACCTAATTTGTTGAAATGGGGAGTCCAACAATAGTTAGATCTCATGCTCCACTTCCCTCTTAGGTGGTAGCTCGTTAGCCTCTAGGAACACATCTCTATATGCTTGTAGCAACTTTTACAATTGTTGTTTCTATTTCTTAGTACACCACTCTAGGCATTCCTTTTCTCTCACAGACTCTTTTACATACTGGTTTTCTCTTAAAAATAGTAAAACATACTTTTGTATTGAACTAATCAATCTCTTGGTGTGGTTGGCACTTACCAACAAAATTTTTGACTTGCCTTTGTGTATGTTGATGGTGAATTATTTCCCATCCTTGACAAGATGATATTGGTTGGCTCTCTGCATGAAGACTTCCTCTCTCATGTACATGTAGGGACTTCCAAACACCATTCTTCATTCATCAAGAAGAACTACATCTAGTTCTACTTCATCAATAAAATTAGCTTTGATAACAAATCTAATTTGCACTATTTTTTTTACCTTTATCTCTGCATCCTTAATTAGTCATCCCAATGGATATGGAATTAGATGATCATGAACTTCCAATCCCAATTTGTTGACTAGCTTTGTTGCAATGATATTTTCCCATGATCCTGAGTCAAACTGAGTATCAATATTGGTATTTTTAGCTTGTATCTTTATATGGAAAAACAAGGTCTTTTATTTCTCTTCCTTTTGCTAAAGGCCACTTAGATTCATATCCTTCTGCATTGATGTGAGATGATCTTCTCATCCACATCCCAACTTCTTGCAACTTGGTTGCTTGAATTAGTGGCTATGAGATTCTTCTTCTTATTATCTTTCTTTTTGTTCTTTTAGTTAGGTTCTGGATGCAACTTGAAACACTCCTCCTCTGTATGACCGTCAAGTTTATAATGGTTATAGTGGTTGATGGGATATTTACATTGGTGTGTTGTGGTGATTATAGTTTTATCCTTTTCTCATTTCCACTTCTTCTTCCCCTCCTTAGAAATTTCTTGGTGCACCTTATGTTTCGATCCACTTGATTTCCCTTTCTTCTAGCTTGTGTTCTCCACTACTGTGTCTATTCGCAAGCCTCATCCATCAATCTGGATTGAACAACATCAATTTCTTTCAAAAATGGTTGTGTAGAACCCCTTGATATTTGAGAAGTACATGTGGGTTCTTTGGGGAGATACACAAAATTATGGCCATGTTTCTAAATTCTTTTGTGTACTCTTGTACACTCTACCCATGCTTCTACTTGAAGTAGTGCTACTGGATCCATTGGTCCTATACATACCCAATAGGGTAAAATTGTGACTTTATGAGGGTTTTAAATTCCTCCCACTTATTCACTAGAGGATCTACCTCCAACCTCAAGGTATTCATGTGGTTTTCCCACCAAGTTAGGGCATGGCCCTCTAATTTCATCTATGCAAATGAAATATTATGTTCATATATATGATGAACACTGAAATAAATCTTTAATTAATGCAATCAATGATTTAAATTTAGAGCCTTGATATCACATTGGTACGTCTTATATAACTCCACTTCCATTTTGAATAGGAACTATGAATGGTTCTTGAAACTTGAAGTGGGTTGATCTATTTCAAGTTCTTTCTTTGCCTCCTCCTTTGTTTCTTCTTGATTTCCCGATCTCCCATCCGATTGGATCTTCATATTAGAATCCCCATATTAGATATCATTTTTTGGGATTCAATTGCGTTAAGTAAGTCATCCATCTATGACCATTTCCATGAGAGGTAGTCGTATCTGACTAATTTTTCCTGATTTTTGAATAGTCCACTTAGCACTCATTACATCAAGTGATGCTCACAGGAGTGAAGAAGTGGGATTGAAACTAGTGAAATAAATCACATAGCGTCAATCATCACTTCCGGGGCTTGCACCCGGTAACCAGGACTTCCCAGGAGGTCACCCATCACAGATCACCTCTGGCTCAAGCGCACTTAACTGTGGAGTTTTACCCACAATCAATCCCACTTAGCTTGCTACCCCATTTGCAAAACCTTAGCAAGTATTGTGCCTCATGAACCATTCAAGTAGAGTTTCCTTCACTCTTTTGAATTAAGTTGGGGGTTTTCGCAGTACATTATGTTAGATATCATTTTTTTGCATTCAACTGCGTTAATTAAGTCATTCATCTATGACCATTTCCATGAGAGGTAGTTGTAACTGACTAATTTCTCATGATTTTTGAATAGTACACTTAGCACTCATTGCATTAGGTGATGCTCACAGTGGTGAAGAAGTGGGATTGAAACTAGTGAAATAAATCACATAAGTGGGGCTTGCACCCGGTAACCAGGACTTCCCAGGAGGTCACCCATCCCATATTGCCTCTGGCTAAAGCGCGCTTAACTATGGAGTTTTCCCCACAATCAAGCCCACTTAGCTTGCTACCCCATTTGAAAAACCTTAGCAAGTATTGTGCCTCATGAACCATTTAAGTAGAGTTCCCTTCACTCTTTTGAATTAAGTTGGGGGTTTTCGTAGTGCATTATGTTAGATATCATTTTTTACCAGGTGCAAGCCCCAGAAGTGATGATTGGTAATATGTGATTTATTTCACTAGTTTCAATCCCACTTCTTCACCCCTGTGAGCATCACCTAATGCAATGAGTGCTAAGTGGACTATTCAAAAATCATGAGAAATTAGTCAGTTACGACTACCTCTCATGTAAATAGGCATAGATGAATGACTTACTTAATGCAGTTGAATCCCAAAAAATGATATCTAACATAATGCACTGCGAAAACCCCCAACTTAATCCCCATATTCTTCAAATAATCCCTTTGTAGTCTTGAATGTAAGGGTATTGCTCGTCTCATCTTTGAATATACTAAAGGAAGAAATTATGACTGGGTTTCCCCCTCGAGGAGGGTTTTTCCCTAGTAGCATGCCTATATCTTGTGCTCTCTTATTTTACTGTTTGGCATTAATCTTGATGATAAGAAAGGATAATTGATAACTCTAACACTAATAATGGAAACATCACAAGTTAATGCCATAATAAGGGAAAATCATTTTAACCGCCACCTCTATTAATTTTCCAACACCAATTGGGGTGATTTCTTTCACTCAATTTTTACATTCTCTTGCTTTTGCCTGCTTGTGGTAAAAGGACGTTCCCAGGCCCTTAACCATAAACTTCTTAATTATAACCACCATGTTTCTTCCTCCTGCCTGGTTGTGATATAGATGCACCGAGTCAGGTCCTTTTCCTTTTGTAAGTGTGAATCCTCTATAGGAATTGATTCTATCACCTGATGATGATCTTTGAGCTACTTGACAAGATCAATTTTCTTATGATTTGGAGGGCAGTTATATGTTTTTACCCAAGAACGAAGGATTTCTTTGACATTTTGAAGTTTAGATTCCCATATAAAGGTGAGGGAGCCTATCACAGGGGAAAGCCAAGCTTGCTTAATCAAATCAATGACCCCATCCTCCTGGAGCTAGATTGGATTATACTTGAAAGGAAGGGGGACCACATTCTCCATCTTATCCATCTGGAGCATGATAGGATAATGGTTAGTTTCACTGTGAACTTTGATGATAGAGATGCAGTCGATCCCTTTAAGAAGCCAACCACTATGAATTAGAAATATGTCTAGTCGCGTTGCAATATAATTACTCCCTAATTGATGATTCGACCAGGCATATCTTCTAGCCTTTGGGATTATATCCATCAAATCACACTTTGCTATTACATCATCCATTTTGTCCCTAAAGGGTCCCTGACAATGCTACCCCCTTTCTTAAAATTGTGTTGAAATCGCCTCAAATTATGTAGTTTGTGTGAAGACCTTGATTTCTGATTTCATTGAGAAAGTCCCAAAATTATGCATTTTCCCCATATTGAACTGGGGCATAGATGTTGACTATAGGGATACACTCCCTTGTAGCCTTGATTCCAGTACCACTACAATCCAATGTGTCATCTTTCAACTTCCTACCATCGTGAAATGTTTTGCTAACTATAGAGTACACAAACCTCCTGACGCCCCCCTTAATTGTTGGGTCAATCCGGGGTTTCTTGACCAAAAGGCTTCTATTTCTTTTAAAATATCTTATTCTTCCAACTTAGTTTCTTGAAGGAAGAGTATCCAAGGTGCTTCGTGTTTTATTATATCTTTTACAACTAGGGTTTTATGAGGGGCTCCCCAAACCCCTTGAGTTCCAGGATAGGAACTTCATTTAGATACAGGGTTTTGAATGTTACCCCCTCCTTCATTCCCTTCACACCCTTTCTTCCATTTTCCCTTGAAAGCCTCAGGTATGATTGATTGATTCGAAGGCTTTTTGTTATGTTTAGCTTATTTTTCTCTTACCATAGTTTTTAAGGGCTGACCAATTTTCTTTTTCATGCTCTTCAATTCATGGTTAGTACTTTCGTCAACCCACACTAGGTTTTGAGCCATGTGTCGAGTGACAACCCCTACAACGTATTCTAAAAGGCAAACTCTCTAAGGAATTACTAGAGGGTTTTTGTTGGTGGGAAGCTTCTTTGTTTTCTTTCATTATTTTAGGTCTCGGGGGATCCAAACTTTGATACATAATGCTCTCATTTACTTCTCCTTCTTCTGTATCTTCAAATTCTTCTTCATCGTCTTGAGTTGCATCGTTCGTTGTCTCATTGGATCCATTTTCCCTTTCTTCATCATGATTTCTTAGGGCATTGAAGGGGTTGGTCGATGTTGCCGATTCATTATTCCCTCATGCAACTTGAGCTTTTTGTGCTGCGACTTTTCATTTGGAGCTCTTCCTCTTAGTCTAACATTTCTCTTCAGGCATTTTCCGATTGTTCTTGTCTTGAGGGCTTGGAGAATTTGGGACAATCTCAAGCAAAGTGCTCATATTCGTGACAAATTCTACACTTGAACATGATTTGTTCATCGTCTAAGATCTAGTGGTGTTTCTGCTTTCCTAGGGTTAGATTTACTTTTGTCGGCAACCCTTTTTCCATATCCACCTCCACATAGATCTTAGCACATACAAATTGTGCTCCCTATGATTCAGATTTATCAATAATTTTTCCCACATTGTTCCCAATATCCCTAAGGTAGCCATCACTCCGAAAAGACAAGGGGAGGCACGAGAGTTTCACCCAAACTTCTATTATTGTTGGAATGTCTTCATTAAGGTTAAAATAAAATATCCACTTATTCAAGTATATGTCACAGGATCCAAGAAAGTAAGGCCCATTGTGGAAGACGACATCTCTATCCTTTCTGAATTCAAATAAGAAGGCAAATAATCCATTTCCAACTGCATAAATCACTATGTTACCTTTCATCATTTTTCGTCATTGCTTGTCGATCCAGGATTCCATGGTCTTCGGTGATGGCCACATTCCAGAATAAGTAAAGAGAGGGTCTTTGAGCACCAAACAACAAAGTGATATGCTTGATCTCTTCATTGCGTTTTACAAACTTCAACTAAGGCCCAGAGGGATGTGGACGCTTCGACAGAGAGGAAACTACTTCATGGAAAGGTGTTGCTTCATCTGAATGCGAAGGGGAAGAGTCGGGAGAGTGGGAGGAGTCGTCCCCCCGAGGATGCCATAAAGTAGGGTTTTTGCAATCGGATCAAAGTCGTAGAGCCTCAAAGCTTCTTGTAAAATGGGGTGAATATCCATAATTAAGAATATTGTTACAATTATATATATATTCCTTTTATAATTAATAATAATAATAATGATAAAGAAGTTATAATTTAGTTGAATTTTATGATTTTTCTTTTGTATAGCAAATGTGAGATGTATAATGAGGTAAGTGTTTTGATGCTTATCATAAATTGATACTTATCAGCTTCTACCAACCATTTTAATTTATATAATTACACTAGTAATGCTCCAAAATAATTATATATTGGTATCAAATTGTTAAACATAATTAAAAAAAAAAAAATATTCAAAAAAATTAGTTTAATAATTTTATTAAAAGTAATAAAATTAAAACTAAATAACACAAAATATTTTAGACTATCTTTCATGGGTTTTATACCCAATGACCTTGAAATCCTCTTAAAAATATATATATGCAATTTACTTAAAGCAAAGACAATTCTCATCCTAACAACATCTATATTCTATATATAAAAAACTATAAAATCCCCAAAACATCTAAAAGGGTAAAGGTGCAACTATGAGTTCAATTACATTTATTAATTTCAATACAATAAGAAGACTAAAACCAAGATTCTTGAAGATAAAAATAATGTCGTCCCTAATAGGATTTAGGAAGATTAAAACAAAGATTTATGAAGATAAAAATAAAGTTGTTCCTAATGAGACTTATTGACCTCCCATGTTCATTTGTGCATCTCCAAGCCATTTTTTTTTAATAATCCATCAAACTTCAATGTTTTTTTCCTATATACATGTGTAAATGTAATGTGATAAGAAAGGCAGGTTGTAAGTTCTTGATGCATGAAGATAAAAATAAAATTGTCCTTAAGTATGATGTTCTAGGTTTTTTATGCATCTCCAAGCCTTCTTGGAATAATGTGTTAATTTCAATGGTTTTTAGTTCCTATATACATGCATAAATGTAATATGAGAATAGGTAGATTACAACTTATTAATGTATTGGAATAATGGCTTAAGCAAGTCTCCTTTCACCCATAGTATTACTAAGAGGGAATTGTTTAGGATTTGAATTTGTGAATACCCTTTTCGAGAGCATAAATTAGAATAAGTTTGCGAGCCATGAGTTCATTATAGTTGTTTGTGGCATAGCCAATCCCAACTTTGAGAAAAAAGAAATGGCTTTTGGTGAGGAAGATGATTTCTAGATCTCTCTTCCATGAGTTTCCTCGAAAAGCTCCATTTGAAAAAGCCAATGAAAAACTTGACTATAATGGCATCCTAAAATATGAACAGGAGGGGGATAGAGAAGAATAAAAGAAAAGCACTAAGTATATTAAAACTTTAGCATAATTTAAACTTACACAAATATAATATAATTTAAAATAATTGGAAATTTATTTTAATATATATATATATATATATATATATATATATATATATTCAATTTAATACAAAATTGTTAAAAATTATAACTATATAATTTTAATGTAAACAACCATTAAAATTTTCTTTAAAAATTTTGATCCGTTTTTTAAAAACCACACATATATGTATAAAACATAATATTTTCTAGCTTTTAAAAACAAATTATTTATCTATTAACTAACAAAAGGGAAGAAAATTTTTCTAATTTGAAATAAAAAAATGTAAATTTGAGACAACCTAGATAGATTATTTCGGGAACATTAATTTACCAAAAAAGTGTTCTTATCCGAGTTTGCAGGAGTTGGATGCCTAAAGATTGAACTTTACAAAGGGTGAGTCATAAACTATTTGAATCCCTTGCATTCTCCATGGAATTCATGGGAAACAAGGGGCAATTTGGTGGCTATCGAATACCAAATTCACAAGAGTTAAACCCACACTAAATTTGTTAAATTTAATTCTTTTAAATTAATTACGGTATGATCTCCAATTTTGACGTATAATTATAAGCTTCCGAAAGTAGGATGGAACCCAACATGCGCAAGTATACACCTAACCAAAGTGTAAGGATCATGCTCACACTACTGAGTGACAGAGGTATGAGTCTGCAACCGGAGTCTGCAAGCAAGTCGACAATAACACAAAACATAAGGAAGGAAGAAGACCGGAGTCTGCAAGCAAGTCTGCTAAACAACATAGCTTGTAAGGAAGGCAGTAGATCTTGACAACATGTGGAGGTACAACATTATCCATTTTACTACAATATCTGTGGTATTGATTTACTAGCTTGTTTCACTATCTGTCTTATGGATAGTTTCTCCAATGGTGAGGAAGATTCATACTTTGCTCTCATGCAAATTTTGGTTCTTTTTCTCTTAGCCATGATGCTTACCATCATACTTCTGTTGGTTACTCTCTCATAACTCACATTATTATGAAGATGTGTTTATGCCCATGTCCCCCGCCTACTCCTCACACTGAGCTTTCTGAGAACCCTACCTCCCTTTCTGCTTCACACTTCTGCTCACTTAATGACTTGTATTATTATTGTCATTGTTGACATGTTTTCTCTGTCTGTGGGGTTGGCTGCATGTCCTATTGGAGACACTTTATAAATTCTCTTTGGTGTTGTGGAGGTGGTAATATCGGGTGGCCGTGTCTTTGTTTTTGGTGGAACTGTAGTCTATGTTGGTGTCGCATATGTGGTCTATGCTCATACTATTTATAACATATACACCAGAGGCAGGACTGGGTTATAATTGGAGGTATATAACATATACACCAGAGGCGGGACTGGGTTATAATTGGAGGTATACAAGAAATTCATGGTGACGGTGGGATTGTTGATTATTTCTTGAACATTTCTGAGGAATTACTAGAGGGTTATAATTGGAGGTATACAAGGAATTCATGGTGACAGTGGGATTGTTGATTATTTCCGGATCATTTCTGAGGCATCATTGCATGAAAGACCAGGGCACAACCACGACAAGCATGCACCTTCTTTTGACAATCCCTCGGTTTCCCTCTGTGCAGTTTTGAGACACAGACAGGGTTGAAGACAGGAACGCAAAGCCATTCACACCAACCCTGAGATAAAACTACTAAGTTTTGGTCACGATGTACTCTGGGACAGAGTAACAAGATTGCAGAAATGAGCCCTTATGGGCAGGTGGATTTTTTTAGACCCATCTGAACACGATATGTAGAGCTGGGCTATGAACCCCTACTGAGTTACGCTCCGAAGATCAGCGTTTTGGTGAATGCATGGTTCAGCATACATTTCCTGCACATGGACGCCGAGAAAATATTGAATATTCCTTTGGTGCCAGGGAGAAGTTTCCTGCAATTACATAAATCGTATATTGGGTTCAATCCACTGCTGGACATGCCCAAAAATGAAATTGTCTGGGTAAATTTGCTTGGGCTGCCGCTTGAATTCTGAACTAAGAGGGCATTAACTGAAATTGGAAACGCAATTGGTCATTTTATATATATCGATCCCAATGTTGTTTAGGGGCATGACAAGCGAGTGGCCTGGTAGAGATCTGTTTCTCTCGTGGCCTCCTGGAAAATCTGGACTTGGCTTGGGTTCCTCTGCGGATTCGGCAACAACTGTATTATTGGGGCATCCCTTTTCGTTTCTTACTCTGTCATCGCATTGGACACTTGAAGAAGTAATTCCCAAGCAGGAGAATATCTTCTACACAATACAATGGGACTTTCTCCTCGTTCGATCAACTCCCCTCTGAGACCTCAAGTTGATAATCGGCGCCCTAACAAAGGTACTTCTTTTTCTCGGATTGACCCCTCTCATATTTATATTTCATCATCTTCATTGAATATCTCTTCTCCCACACCTTCACATGTTAAGATGGATGTTGCAGATCAACTCCCCTCTTCGACCTCAAGTTGATAATTTGCGCCCTAACAAAGGTACCTCTTTTTCTCTGACTGACCCCTCTCATATTTATATTTCATCATCTTCATTGAATATCTCTTCTCCCACACCTTCACATGTTAAGATGGATGTTGCAGATCAACTCCCCTCTTCGACCTCAAGTTGATAATCTGCGCCCTAACAAAGGTACCTCTTTTTCTCGGATTGACCCCTCTCATATTTATATTTCATCATCTTCTTTTTCTCGGATTGACCCCTCTCATATTTATATTTCATCATCTTCATTGAATATCTCTTCTTGCACACCTTCACATGTTAAGATGGATGTTGCACTGGGTTCTGATGACCCCCCACAACACCCTTTCACTGTCGATTTTTCATCTGATCCCACTACTTTCCCTCCCTCTGAAGAGGCCCCTCCGCATATGGTTACTCTAATTCAGGATCCCTTGATTTTTTTCCCTCCTTGCTCTTCTGGTAACACTTTCACGATCTTGCCCACAATTCCTCCTCTTAAGTCTGATATATCTCCGCCTCCTCACTGTCCGGACGACCACATCAATGCTTCCTCACACAACTCGATTAGGAGCGACATTGACTTCCTTCTTCTCGAACCTAAGATGGATCACAAAGCCCTAACCATACATAAGGTTGATTCCCCTAGATCATCCCCACATATCAGCCCGTGATCTGCAAATAATATCATTGCTCGCAAGACTCGGAAAAAGGGTAGTCGACACTTTCGCGGTCGCTCCGGGCCTCAATCTGATCTCTTTCAAGACTCTGCAGATTTAATTGATGTACCAATTATCTCCTCTCATTCTCAGGAGCCTATAGCTTGGCAGCCTGCATTAGTGCTCCCATGACGAACATCCTCTCCATCAACATTAGGGGTTTTGGGAATCACACCAAACTAATGGGTCTTAAAAACATTATTCTGATACTCGACCTTTATTGTTCTTATACAAGAAACTCTCGTAGACACACATCGAGCCATTGCATATTTCAGGATAATTTTCCCATCGTGGCACATTGTTGTTGTTGGTTATGTCGGTACTTCTAAAGGCCTAGTTTCTATGTGGGATCCTGGTCGAGCTCATTTTCATGTGTTTAGTATTTTTTCATGAATTTTACTATCTGGACACATTCGAGGCATTTCTTGCCACATAATTTTTCTTAACATGTACACACCATGTCGGGAACGTACGTCATTCTGGGAGAGAATTAAGCTCTACAATATCCTGAAAATAAGTGGACTCATTCTGGATGGAGATCTAAACGCCACTCTCATGGCTCAGGAATCTTAGGGGACACAATGCAGATCAGATCCTCTAGGAGATCGGATTTATAATCTCTTTGTTGATAATGATTTGGTAGACATTTTTCCCTGCCCTCTCTCCAACATGGAACAACAAATGGGTTGGAGATTACCATGGTGGGAAACGACTTGATAGATTCTTGGTTCAAGAAGAATTGATTGAAAGGCTTGGCAATCTAAAGTAATCCGTATATAGGTCATACATATTCGATCACACACCAATTATTAGCAATTGGAGGATGGAGAATGTACAAAAAGGGATCTCATTTAAATTCAACAAAGCATGGCTGGATGATTCAGGATATAACGACTTGGTTCTCTCCCTTTGGTCAGAAATATCTGATATTAGAGAAGAATCGAAAATGAGTTCTTTGGTTATAAAGCTCAACAAAATAAATTAAAGAACTAGAACATGTGAAAGAATAAAAAAGAAACAATTGATTGTGGAATTACAGAAGGTCTCCCTTGACCTTTCTGATTTTGGAAAGACTATGGAGGGAAAAAGCCCAACTCAGGAGGATCTGGATCATCTAAAATTGTTGGAAGAAAGGAAAAATGAGATCATAAATATACAAGACATTACCTGGAGACTTAAGAGGAGAAATATGGCTGCGTGAGGGAGACTGTAAGACCAAGTTCTTTCACAAGTATGCAACTCATCGCAAGCATTTCAATGAAATATGGCATATTGAATCATCTAAGGGAGATTTAAAAAACACCACCCCTGAAATACAAGTGATTTTCTTTTAACATTTCTATAAGGCTAGGGAGGATGTAGATTTTTATGATCAAATATGGGCACTAAACTATGTTTGTTGACGCTGCAAATGATGAACTTTTTAGCCTTGTCACCTTAGAATAAATTGCACTGACATTAGGGTCCTTTGCAAAGGATAAAAGCCTGGGTCCAGATGGATGGGCAGTGGAATTCTTTATATATTTATTTGAGTTGATGGGTAAAGTCCTCCTGGAGATTGTGGAAGAAGCCAAGACCAGTGGAATGATTACGAGGGCCATCAACTCAACTTTCTTAGCACTCATCCTGAAGACCTCTTCACCAAAAAAAAAAAAAATGGAATTACAAGCCTATTTCCCAATGTAACATTATATACAAGTTGATTTTTAAGGTTATTTCCATGCGTATCAACAAGGTCCTATCCTCACACATCTCCATAAAACAATTTGGTTTTTTAAGTAACCGCCAGATTCATGATGCTATTGCAACTGCACAAGAATGCATCTACACTATCCATACATGCAAGAAGGAGGCTGTAAGAATGAAAATTGACCTACACAAGGCTTTCGACTGTGTGGATTGGTCATATATCAACATTATTCTATACAAGATTGGTCTCCGGGCACACAATGTGGACTGGATCATGCCTGCATTACTTCAACCTGTTTTGTTGTTCTCATCAACAGACACCCCACATCCTTTTTCAGGGTGGCTCATGGCCTTAAACAAGGATGCTCTCTTTCCCCTCTAATTTTATTACTTGTCATGGATGGACTTAGTCTTAAAATTAAAGAAGCACAATCCTGTGGTATTTTTCATGGACTACATATTACTAGTTTGGTCAATATTACTCACTTATTCTTTGTAGATGATATTTTAACCTTTGGCATTATCTCTTGAGCATAATGGTCTTCTATGCACTATATTTTCACTAGATATGGTGTAGCTTCTGAGCTCCAAACAAACAACAACAAATCAACTCTATTTTTTGCTTCTGGTGATAGATTGGAAATAGATTATATTGCAAGTACATTCGGTGTTGTGACCACTCCTTTTCAAGATGGCATTTCCTATTTGGGATATAAACTAAGGCCCAACAACTATAGGATAGTGGACTGGCTTTGGTTGATAGACAAATACAAAAAGAAACTCTACAATTGGACTCACAAGTACCTCTCCCTAGGAGGTAGATACATACTGGTACAGGTGGCACTTCAACATATCTATGTTTTCTGGGTACATCTCTTCATGATCTTAAGAGCCATTGTCAACAAAATTTCATCTATCATGACAAAATTTATCTGGAGTGGCGCTAGGACTCCTGAAAAGATGCATCTTTTTAAATGAGTCGACTTGATTATTCCTAAGTTTTTTGGCGAATGGGGATTCCTAGATAATAAAACCTTTAGACATGCTCTGCTGACAAATCCTTTTGGAGAGTTGTGAATGGTCGTGGAATATGGAAAGACATCATACATAAAAAATACTTAATAAAAACTAATATGGAGGGTTTATTCAGGAATAATATTTCTTTTAGAACCAATGGGGCTTTGGAGAATCCATATGAAAATCCTCCCCTGGTGGCGCACGAGGATGGAATGGGATTTTGGCAATGAATGGAAAATATTGATCGGCTCAAATAACATATAAGGCATGAATAGAGAGAAGAGCATATAGGGACACACCTTGGACATCATCAATAGAAAGGGATATATTTTCCTAGGCCAAGCAATAAGAGGATATCAGAATGGTTGTCCCATATGGAAAGAAGCTACAAATATGGGACTGGCAGGACAATGTGCAATTGAATGGAAAGAATGTACCACTTCCCTCAGCCAGACTGGTCTATTATACAACGCCCTCGGTGACAACATCTCATGGAGTGGGAAAATGCACAAACAAGCTCCCATTGTCGCTGAAGCATACATATTCTAAATCACACATAGATACAATCTACAACAGTTGTCTTGGTTTTACATGATATGGAAGCTTAAGATCCCACTTAAATTGATATTATTTTCCTGGCTTGTATGGAAAAATAAAGTTCTGACTTGGGACAACTTACTTAAAAGAGGTTTTCATGGTCCTAGATACTGCACCTTTTGTAGAAACTCCATAGAATTTGCAGAACAAATTTTCTTCTCTTGTCCTTCAACTACACAGGTTTGGAGTAATATCACACATTTTATGAATATTCCTCTAAGTATGGCATCAAACTTAGAACACATCATGTCCCACTGGTCCGATCGCACAACTAAGAATAAAGTGATGCCCATGTACATCATTTGGGAGATTTGGAATGCAAGGAATTATCATATATTTTAGTTGCATCCCATTGACAACAACATAATTTTTTTCAACACAATTTCATGGACGAGCATGAATACCACAAGATACAAAATCAAATAGGATCATTGCAAAGATAAGGACCCCTCCAACTATTACACTGCCTACAGGATGGTTCGATGGAGCAGCACAAATGGGATCTTCTGGATGTGGAGCAATTCTCAAATTGGATCGCAATACACAA
Organism: Pinus tabuliformis; assembly: GCA_031772625.1. Lineage (NCBI taxonomy): Eukaryota > Viridiplantae > Streptophyta > Pinopsida > Pinales > Pinaceae > Pinus > Pinus tabuliformis. Next base: position 492,093,643 of record CM062813.1, read on the forward strand.
TACAACCTCTCTTGGAATGGTGGCCCTGGCACGAACACCAGAGCATAGATCATTTCACTTTGGGGGATGCTCTAATTTTCAAAAGAGAAGTAACTGAATATCAACAACATCTATGGAGACTCCAGATCTCTCATAGAATGGATTCAGGGACTATCTGATTTTGACCCACCTCTATTAGCCAGATGGATCAACATGATTAAACATATGTTGGCCTCCCACACATCCTACACCATCAAACATGTATACAGGGAAGCAAATAAGAAAGTGAATAGGTTGTCAAAAGAAGGTCTATAGGGACACTATGGAGTCATGAAATACAAACTATCAGTGGACCAACACACTAGAGAGGAAGGCGAGATAATCCTGTCGTAACATACTGTTCCTATTTCTTTTATTATTATCTAGCATATTCTGATGAACTGTAAGTTGAATACAGTAACACTGCACCGTTTTGCTTATTTTTGAACATGTGATTATGGGAATGAACAACATATGTTGGATTAGGATACTGGGTTGCTAGTTAGCACATCATGTCTGTCAACACACACAGATTGTCTATTTTTCAGATATATATATTTTGATGTCTACTCTGATATATGTACTCGACTTTAACTAATATATATAAATACAAAGTTTGTTTCTTCTGAAAAAAATAAAAAATATACACCTAACCATAGCAACGAGTTAATCCATACTAAATTACAAAAGTTGATTCATTTTTATATAAGCAAGGAGGGCTTGGGGGCAGTAAGTCCCTGTTTTGAGTGGACAAGTAGTTGGTGTCTCAAGAGTTGGTTATTAGCATTACATAAGTCAATTTTTTCTAGCCTGCATTCAGCCGTCCATTGTTTCCAAGTGTCCTTTAGCATATATGGGTCACAAGAATCCTTGATTTATAGATTGATAGGAGTCGCATAAGTAACGAGGCTTTTTAGGCATGATGAGGTGAGTATAGAGGGATACCGAACATGAACTTGTAAATGGTCAACTGTAAGTTTGACTTTGTTTAATGGTTTATGAATGGCCTATAAATCACACTTTAAACTGTACTATGCGATGTATATGTTTATTTTTTGTTATGTTTTCTAGTATAACCACTTATTAATCTGTAATCACTCCACTATTTAACTCATACTCTGGCCATTGAATTATAAGAGCATAACACCAGTGTAGTTAGACATGCCCTAGATATAATAGCTTGTACTACTAGTTAAGTTGTGAATTACATAGTAATATCATGCTTAGTAATGAGAGGTCGCAACAATTACATGACTAACAATAAGACTTTTAATGCATGCATTAAATACTAAATCGTGTCAACTTCAAGTAGGGTTATATGGGTATTTTACATAGTTGCATTACGTAGAGTAGTGAGTGCCTATATTTAAACACTATGACAAAGCATCCAGTTTCATCTCTATTTTTTGGTCCCCTTGCGGCTTGGTGTACTTGCGTTTTGGGAGTCCCAATTCAGCAACCTCCAGAAACCAACTGTCACTCCCATGCATGCCTTGTGTCTCACGCACTTTAACAGATGAATATAACCCATTGTTTACATGCCAATATTAACAAAAACTACTAGATTTATTTATTTATCTCAAGGAGGAGAAAGAAAGAAGAAAGAAAGAAATTGTTTTAACGTCCACGAGGCTAAAGATAGCCTATGGGACAGATTGCTTCTTCATCTGCTTGATGTATTCGGCCCTTTTTCTGTGAAGCTTCACAATAACTACTCCCAACTTCTCGACAAACCCCTCGCTAAATAGATTATCCCAAGAGCTAGCTGCCAGCATATCTGCATAACTTTCCCTGTTGTCTTTGAAGGCCTCACATTCTACAATGAAATGTTTTTTTGTTTCCACTTTTTCGGAAGAACAAAAAATGCATACCTTTTCCTCCCACACTTCCTTTGGCCTTTTCCAGCACCCTGTTTCACAATGAAGTTGATGAGAACTAGTCCTTAACTGAGTAATAAGAATTTTGGCTCTCCAAGATATATTGGCATCTATGTATGCTTTTGGTTGATGATTATGAGTGGGATTAAACACTTCAATATAGTATTTTTTTTCTTCCTAGCTCCTTATCCTAAGGTCATTTGTGGAACTTTTCCATAACAAAAGCTTTTATCTCTTTGTTGTTTATGGGACACATGTTCAATCAAATACCCTATTTACTAAACCATTTGTTATTTTGTTGCATCCAAATTTTTTTGCTCTTGCACAATCTATCATTAAAGACAACCTTAGGCCATCTACCCTCTTCCATTTGCTCAATTTTTTTTAAATACCTTATGACTCGCACCATAGAAATTTCTTCAATAGGAGCAGTCCCTGTTTCACTTAAGAAGATATCATAAGGAACTGCACTTTTAATCTTAAATTTGTTTGTAATCAAATGCTTCTGAATTTTCTCAATTTGTCTCCACTGCATGTCAGAGGTATGGCTAGCCCAAAATTCACAACCATAGAGAATCACCAGAATCACTAGATGCCCAAAAAGAGTTTGAGTGGTCTTCCAGTCCCATAACTTTGCCTCTCTACGCCTATTTTGAAAAGCATAAAATGTTTTCCAACCCCCCAAAGTTCTTTTCTTTCTACAACCATTCTAGCTTAGATTTTTGTTGAAGTCAATCCTGAGGTATTTTTAATCCACAACTTCTTCCAGAATGTTGCCTTCAAAGTAGAACTTATGTTGGTTATGTTTTCTTTTCTTAGAGAAGACCACTACTTTCGTTTTTTTGATATTGACTTGCATCCCCACACTTCCACGAAAATGCTTAAGGGATAGTAAGTGCTCTTGCAAACCAAGAGCCAATTTAGCAATCAGAATAAGGTCATCTGCATACAAAATAAGCCTTATAACAAACTTGCACAATTAGATACCATCACCCCCTTGCGAATTTAACCACTCCTCAAGCTTGTCGATATATAAAACAAAAAGGGTAGGAGACAGTGGACAACCTTGCTTGACCCCGATATCACTTCTAAAACTTTCAGAAATGCTTGCTGAAGTTCTAATTTTGACTTTCACATCTTCATACAGCTTATGCACAGCTGCTCTCAAATGTTTAGGAACCCCAAGTTCCTCCATTCTCTGCCAAAGTTTATCCCTAGGAACCAAGTCAAATGCTTTTCTGAAATCAGCAAAGCAACAAAAGACTTCTTCCTTTTTCTCCCAAACTTTTTCAATGATATGCCTTAAAGTTATGCAATGATCAACTGTGGAATGTTTAGGTCTAAAACCTGCTTGCCTTTTAGCACGCTTATCCCTTTCTTCTGCCCACTTGCTAATTTTCTTTTCTAGCATGCTTCCAAATAGCTTTGCAAACAAAGGGTTTATCATGATGGTCCTATAATTGGAGGGATTATTGACGTCATCGCTCTTGAAAAGAGGTATTGCCAGACTAGTTGTCCAATCTATGGGGAGCCCTTGTTGTATGATGTTGTTGAAGATTTTTGTAATGTGAGGTGCAAGAATCTTTGAGCCCCACTTTAGATATTTTGCTTGGAGTTCAACTAAGTCTTTTGCTTTTCCAACACCCAACTTCTTGATACCTATCTCTACCTCTTGTACCATGAAGAGTTCAATATCAGTGTTGACCAAGGGGGGAGGGTCAACCTTGGGAACCTACTCATAGAGTTGTCTTGCATAGTCAAACCATTTAAAAGTTGTAATATTATTTCCAATTTTTATCTTTTTCAGTTGGAGCTCCTTCCAAAATAATTTGGGATTATTTTTCCCAAGGAAGATTAGTTCTTCCCTCCTTGAAGGACACCTTCGTATCGGTAACTCAACTAATGGACTCGCTACCACTCAAACAACAACTCTAGGAGACTACCAATGGCAAATGTGGCTTTGTTACTCCAATATGAACTGACTTGTGTTCCCCCTACAAAGTCATCCATGTTAAGATGTGTAAAGCGAGGAAAGTCAATACTTCACTTTAAAAAAGGGAATTTTTTACTGGATCAACTGTGAAAAGGAACCAAAGGGGTCAACCACGGGTTGGAATGAATGAATGAAATTTTAATGTCCACGAGACTAGAAATCATTTATGGGACCACCAAATTCCCTTCTTTTCACTTTTTGCAATTCAATCCTTTTATTATTCATATTAATGATGAGCTGACCCAACCTTCTAACAGTCCCCTCACTGAAAAGACAATGCCAAGGAATTGATGTTAACATATTGTTGTAACTATCTCTAATTCCTCTGAAAGCATCACATTCCAAAATGAAATGTTTTTCTAATTCCACTACCCCATAAGTGCAAAAAGTACACACTCATTCTTCCCAAGTTTCTTTAGGTCTTTTCCAAAGAGCTATTTCTCACCGTAGTTGATGTGGGTTAGTTTATAAATGAGAAATAAGAATCTTTTCTCTCCATGGAATGCTAGCTCCAATGTACTATTTTTGTTGGAGATCACAAGTGGGGTTGAATTCCTAAACATAGTACTTATTTGGGCCAACCGTAGGTTCGAAGGGCATAAACTCCAATAGGCCAAAAATTCAGTGTATTATCTAGAGAGGTTTCTCCTTTATTCCCATAATCTAACATGAGAAAATATGGCACAGGTAACTATTTGAAGGTACATAGCACGAGATATCCTCGAAGGTAATCAGGTCAAAGGTAAGCAGTGAGTTCGATCAAAGGGAGATAAGATCATATCTTAGGCAGGAAGAAAGAGACTAATTAGTCAGGTAGGTAACCCTTCATAGACTCTATCAATTGATCCAAGCGAGAGGCTTCCCAGATCCCTATTCTTGTGAGGATATAGGAAGAGAGCGGCTAGAAGTTCTAAAGTGGATCGGGCATAATTTAGTTATCTCGCGCCATCTCGGTGACTTTTAGCTTTGAATCTGGATCTTTGAAAACACCAAGACCAGGATATTAAAAGAAACCCAAAATTAGGATATTGAAGAACACCATTTTCACTGTCATCGTCATTTTTATTATTTACATATGTGCTAGCATACGAGCTAGGATGAAAGCAAAGCAATCAGGCTAAACTCGATTAGTAGATTCCAATAAATTACACATTACATTGAAAACCCTATAGTACACTATTACCACCAGGGAAGAGATTAATAGCATAGTTACCAAGTTTGAATATAAGGAAAAAAGTTGGCTATTTAAAATTCAATTCGAAAAATAATAATAATAATAATAATAGAGAGCATCCATGACCTTTTTAATAAATTAAAAAATCAAAATTAACAATTTTAATATTCAAAAACTCATACTCCTTAAAAATTGTTTTCAATCACAATATGGAAGTTGCAAATAAAATTAGATATTGAGATTAGTAGAAAGAACCATCCTCAAAGGAGGTGAATGAGATGGAAGGGGGAGAAAGAACTCTTTCGACGTGAACAAGAAAGGAATAACATGTATTAAACTCTTTGAGTTCTTAGTTGGTCAATCAATAAATAATAGGTAATGAGATTGTTTCCCAATGATACAAATAAACACTTGAATATTATTCAGAGTAATGCTATATGAAAAATATGTATTAATATTTAAAAAATAGGAAAAAATACTTTAAAACTACTTTAATTTATAAAATTATTTCCATAAATGTATTTAAAAAAAAAAAGTACTTTAAAAATGATAAAATAATTTCCACAAAATTCTCCACTGAATGAGGCTGATCTTTCAAATATTTCTTTTTTTTGATTAAGTAAGAGTCGGACCTTCTATTCAACTATAAAAATACATAATGTACATAATACAAAGGAGCAGCACCAGCTCTATGAAAATCCACAGGCAGTTGGACTTGCCATAACCCGAACCTATCTCCAAAAACTGTGAAAAGCCCCCACAAAACATCTAATAAACAATCCGCCCTCAAGGCATCAATCTAGAGAACCAAATACCTGGATACCTGCTGTCCAAACTTTCGTGGATCAAAAGACCTACCGTGCATCACAGCCTCTGAGCCCACAAAACTGCACCATGTGACCAACCGAAGGCCCACATAACTGCACCACAGACCAACCTAGACCTTCGATAATCTGAATAGCCCAAAGACCAAGGGAAACAACCATCAAAGATCCAACTGTTAGAAATGGTTTTTGGGCTTACACCTGGCCCGTACTTTAACTCGATAAACGGACTCGAAAGGAAGTATAGGCCACCTTTCTAACCTATTTCGGGTTCGAAAGCAGAAATAACTGTCGTGCATCTATTCCACCCAAAATCCATGGGATGACGGGGATCAAAAGTGGTCTCGTCAACTAGCACACTTAATAACATCCCTGGCGGAACCGAAGAATAAACAAACCTCCACCCTAAAGTTTTTCGGGTCCAAATTGAGAAATAACAAATGTGCAACTAATCGCCCGAAATCCATAGGATGAAGGCAATCTCGGCAACTAGCACACTTTTTACCTAATCATGCGGACCCGAAAGGAAATCTATGCCACCGCTCTAAATGATTTCGGGTCCTATTAGCACTCCAGGAAACTCTCCTAGGTTGCAGCTCGGAGATGCCTGGTAACATATAATCTTCAATATTGTTCTTAGAACTATTGGAATGAATGATGGTTTGGATCAAGTCAGATAACCATTTCAGCTCTATTCTCACTCAAGACATGCATGAACACTCTCACCAATACAAGGCTTTAGACCACTAATGCTCAATAATTTATAAATTCAAGGGATAGATGGAGAACACTGACTATAACAACAGATTGCATACATAAACATAAATGAATGGCTAGCTACAGGCAGCAAAAGAGAATATTGACTGTACTGGCAGATGCATATATGACCACATATGGATGGCTAGCTATAGGCAGCAAAGAAGCTTGCAAATCTAATTTATCAAAGCAGAGATAAGATGACAGTTATCTAGCCTTAGACACAAAGAAAACATGAACAAACTGTTCAAGTGCAAGCATAGAACAGCAAAGAGAATGGACATTGAACATATAATGGCAAAAGAAGCTTATATTGCTAGAATGAAGATGAGAAGCTTGAAGGAACAGAGGAGGAATAATCTCCAGAAGTTGAACCTCTATTACATCTTACTTTCAGCTATTTATAGCCTGTTTACAATGCTCCTGAGCTCTAAGAGGCTCGGAGTCTTAATCTGTCTGATATGCATTGCTAACTAATTTGATGCCCTCTAGGCAAGCATGGGAGCAGAGTTTTCTGCTTCTGACAGCAGAGTAACCACTTTTAGATATTTTTGGTGGCTTGTTGCGCTGTCTGGGAGTTTTCCTGTGCCAGAGATGCTCCATAATGTTTGTTGGTGTGGCTGTTGCGCTGTCTGAGCTCCCTGAACTTTCTGTTTCGGGCTGCAACGTGTTGTGGCCCTTCTCTTTCCCTTTCCAGGCTCTGTTTCCTGGCAAACTGTCTCTTGGGCACTGTTATATGGTGAAATAGGTCTTGGGGCCTTTGTGTTTCCCTTTAAACTGCAAACAATGATTGTTTTGGTTATAAACAACGAAAACGCTGCAACACTGATAAATCCCGCCCATCACTGTGTATTTTGGACTTCAAAAGTCCTAAAATATGGTTTAATTATCCATCAAGTCCGCCCTCGTCGCCATCGCAAGTCGCATTTGGCCTGGCCTGTGTATTTCCATTATATAATGAAATATGCGAAAACACTAAAAAATGCATGAAAAATGCTTTGGTGGACTTCAGATATCATATATTCCACTTCCCAGACCCGATAGCATCGCTGCCAGCCAATGCTCCCTTCGTATTTTCGTTATATAACGAAAATACACGAAAAACACATGAAATTGGGCTTTTGCAGACTTGAAAACAAATGTACTTTGCTTATTGAAACCCATCGGGTCCAGGTTCCATTGCTATCGCATGGCTCCAATGCTTCCTTTGTATTTCGTTGAAACAACGAAAATACACAAAAACATTGAAAACATGCCTTCCCACGAACCTGAAAAGTTATCAAATATTGTATATAATTACGTCAGGTTCAGCCCATCAAGTCGCACACATGCCTGTGCCTAGGCCCTGCCTGTGGTATATTGCCGATGTGATATCATCGATGCGATAAATTGCAATCGCTAATCACTCATTCCCCGGGCCTTTATATATATAATACATGCTTCCTGCCGATGTGACCCGCCGATCCGATCATCAGCGATCACTGATCGGCGGTGTCATGTGCCCAATGTTACACTATCCCTTCTGCTCGGCCGATTGCGATAGCTGCCTAGATCTGGGTCGTTGATCGACCAAATCTAACTGTGGTTGTTCCTTCGTCTTTTTAAGCCTGCGATTGTGGGTTTTTCATGGTTTTTCAAGCATTTTCGCCTCCCGATAGTGTATTTCCACCCTTCCAAGGGCTCTCCTCTTGCGTCGATTTTGACCCTTGGATGATTTTTTAGCAAATGCTGAAGATTTCAAGAGCATATATGGATCAAATTTTGGACCTTTTGCTAGCGAGGCTAACATTGGCTCCTTCTGGGGATGAAATCCTCCCTGTGAGGTTTCAAGGATCACAGATTAATGCCTTTCCTGTAAAACAAAAATTAAATCTTCCTTCTAGTGTTCCATTGGGCATGGAGTCTATTTGGTAATGAAATAAAAACTTGAAAACAACATATTTACAATACCAAGGCTTGAAAACCTTAACTGAAAGAAAGTTTGAAGAACAGCCCATTGAATGGGCCATCAAAAGCATCTCCTCCTTCCTTTGATGCATTCCTTTTGAGAAAACAGTCACCAAACTGAAAATTGACCCTTTTTACCTTTGTATGAAAGGTTTCTTTCTCTTGGTCAATGTGTATATCAGCAAATTCATCAAAGACTTGCAAAAGCCTATTGATTTGATCCTCTACTTCAAAAACTTTCTAGCATTTGATATTATCAGGCAGAGATGGTCTATATTTCACCTCCTCTCTGTATGCTTTCAGCCTTGGATGTTTTGATTTGAAGGTTTTGTACCCCTGCCGAATAATAAGGTCTGCTTCATACTTTGCTGTGTCATTTGTGACCTAAAAAGTTAATATGAAAGATGAATCAATGCATTCTTGTGTGGGGGACACAAGGACTTCACCTGTTCCTGCAACTTCCTTAGAACAAGCCCCATCAAAGAACATGTCCCAAATATGTGGGTATTCTTCCTCTGTGATCTGGAAAATTGGTTTTTTAAGCTGCGTAGAGGCCAACTGATAAGGCTTGGTAATGTCAAGACCGAGCTTATCCATGACAGCCTTGGGCATTGGATTATGGTCGGCTCCAGTGTCCAGAAGGCAATTGTGAAAGATTTTATCATGAATAGATAGAGAAACATAGAATGATGGGGAGTTGTCTTCGCAATTTTTAATCATTGGGCTAAGAATAACAGCTGGTTGGTGATCTTGCAGATTTACATAGTCAGAGGAAGCTTGGATGGCATTAGGCTCAAGAGCCTCAAGGATAGCTTTCTTGAAGGACTTATTTTTCACTGGTTCAATCAGAGGCATAGGTATTCTTGGCTTCTAAATTTCTGATTGAAAACTAAAAGAAGAAGGGGACTTGTCAAGGCCTCTTACCTCTGTGGCTGGAGCTTTGAAGATGATAAGATCAACTACTAGTTGCTTCTGCTTATTAGCTTGTTGTTCTGCAGGGACAACAACTCTACGAGCAGGAGTTTCCTTGACATTATTCATTATCGACCTCATATTATATTGGTGCTGATCTTCAGTTTGTAAAACAGCTTCACCATCCCATTCTTGGCTGATCTGGTCATTGAATAATGACTTCTCATAGGCAGCGTTGGTTAAAAAGTGGCGTTGCCTTTGTCTTCCATACAATGGATCTCATCATCTTTCTCAAACTGCTCTTCTTCCATCACTGCATTTTGAAAAGGGGTCTTCACCCTTTGTGTAACGCTTTTTATTGTAATTACATTTTTAGCAGTATATGCATGTCTATCTAAATTCATTTCCAACAGACTGTAATTTTAATTTCATATAATTTCATTTCTAGCAGAATATACTTTTCAATTTTATAACTAAATAAATCAATTTAGACATATGTACTTACCTGGTTTTTCTGAGTTGGTGTTGATCCCTGGACGATGTTGTTCTCCTGATACCAAACCAACCAAATTCCTCCCTGCCTGTCTGGGATCAGTCTTTCCGGATCCCAAACCCAGAAGGCTTCGAAAGGGAAACCTTTTGGCCCCTGTGCCCAAAACCTCCAAGAACAGGGCCCAATTCTCATAGATCTATATTGAAATCCTGAGCCCAAAGGCTCATTCGTTACTTCACAAAATTTCTCTCCCAGATTCTCCATTTTCCTTCTTCCCTGTCCAAATTTCCGTCCAAAAGTACCCCCCTACCAACTCACTTCTCCTTTTTGATTTTATATAGGGAAGGATCCTTCCCTCCGAAGAAATCCCACCCTCTTTTCCTCCAATCAACCTTGTCCTTATCCATTAATATTTTATTACTTGAGTCGGTCATCTTTATTTTAAATTACACATACATTAAATCAGATTTTTACTTAAATATATATTAGATGGAATTTTGAACTTTATCATATCAACCGACTTTGAGAATAGGATCTTTTAAGTATCTTAGCATGACTTGCCAAGGATTATGAAGTTAATTAACCTTGTCCTATAGTAATATTAATAATTATTTATTATTTAATTAAAATGTTATTAATGAAATGAAATTAATATATTATAAAATAAGGTATTAATTAATTCTTTTACTATTTAATTCATTTTCCATACATAGACACTTCATGTAATTAAATTGGTATGAATACTACTACAGTACTTTCAATAATTAATTCATTTATCTTTTACTTGGGAATTTTCATAATAAGTTAATATGCATACTAGCGTAGTGCATGCAATGCATGCATATGTAGCTATCATATGCATGCCTCATATACATGCTAATATTCCTATGTTGCCTATAATTTGAGATGGGTCGTTACACTTTGGTCTTCATTGGCATCTTTGTTTCTTTGCAAAATCCGCAACTGCTCATTTGCTTTTCTATATGGATTTGGATTTGGATGAGAAAAGGTATTAGGAACCCTTGCTTTCCCAGAATGCTGCTCAACCTTTAATTTGGAAACTTCAGAGGCTAATGACTCTATCATCTTGGCCATTTTATCAATCTTGGGATCTGAAGATGATGAAGGCTCGCCCCTCTGTCTTCTTCTATTAGCATTACCTTTGAGCTTTTTTGCAGCCATGATGTTTGATTCTACTTCCAGGGCTGCATCTTACATATCGGCCAAAGAAGCACATCGCCTCTCCCTCAACAGTAAACAGAAGTCATAATCAAAGGCATTGGCATAGATGAGTCTAGTAGAGTTAGTGGTGGGTTTCACTTCAACTGGTATCTTGTTGTACATGCGATTAAATCTCTTATTAAAATCAGACAGCAGCTCACCATTTTCCCTTTGTAAGTTCCCAAACTCGGTGTGATAGTAAAGGAGATCCTTCTTATCCCCCCAATGCTTTAGGAATGCATCATCTAAGGCCTCAATATCTACTATAGATGTTGGGGTCAATTCCCTGAACCATTTTCTAGTCTCTCCATCTAGGCTTTGGACAAAGACTCTCATCCAGACATCATCTTCACTGATGTTCAGGTTATCATCATAGCTATAGAATGACTCAAGATGTTCTTCAGCTGAAACACCTTCAGTCCCAGTGAACTTAGGCATATACTTCTAATATTCTCCAGTAGGCGTGGCGTTCAAAGGAGTGGGCAGTATTAGAGGTCCATACCTAGCAACTATGATTCTTTCCATTTTGGTAGGTGCTTGTGGACCTGTCATAGCTATGGTGGCTAAAAGAGTTTTGGCAGTCTGAATGATAGAGGGCTGAGGAGTGACTGATAAGACTAAAGGAGTATGATGGATAGGAGGGGAGGTTTCCTTTGGGCTTAAAGCAAAAGGATAACCTAAAGAAGGAGCTTTATGAATCTCTGAGAGTTTTTCTTCACTGCAAAGCCCACACTGGAGCTTGTACTAGAGCAGATTCTATTTCTTTGTGGGAGCTAAATTGTTTTCCATGAGTATATCTGAGTATTGAAATCCTGTTATGAGACCTATGATGCATGGTTGACTTGTGAAAAAACTTTTTATTTCTTTCTCCTTCTTTTATCCATTGCACTCTCGATTTCTGTATCCAGAAGATCTCTTGCTTGCATTTTTTTTCCCATTCCTGTTGCAGAGAGTCAGCTTGAACTTTCCTTTCCTTGATAAAGCCATCTGAGATGAGGACCTGGTTAATTCCTTGAAGTTTCTTTTCAACTTCTTTTTTGGCAATGAAGATATTTCCAAACTCATTTCTGTTCCAATCTTTGAGCTTGAGTTTGATGTGTTTGTCTCTAATGCAGAAGGAACATGTTAGTTCCTTGAATGGGCATATCTTCTGCCCACCATTTACTTATATTGTTGATGAAGTCAGGGCGGGTGAGCCAAATGTTTTTAAACTTGAATGGCATGTTTTTCGGAGTGCCTATATCAGAAGCTTCAAGTTGGATAGGCCAGTGATCCGAGCCTCCAAAAGGGAGGATTAACGTAGACAAGTCGAGGCTTGTAAGAATGAGGTCCTCAGAGATTATGAATCTGTCTATTTTAGAGGCAACTTGAGAAGCCCCTCCCCGCTTATTATTCCAGGTGAAGGTACCATTTCTGGTCTCCATATCTACTAGCCTCATGCCGTTTAGAAAATTCTGAAAGGCTATGGATTCTCTGCCTAGTATTCTGGTCCCAACTTTTTTTTCTGTAAGAGATCTAGTCATACTAAAATCTCCTCCCAGAATCCAGGGCATAACAAGGTATCTTTCTCTTAGCTCCTCCAAGGAGATAAGAAGCCTGAGTTTGTCTTCAAGTTTTTGAGGACCATAGACATTTGTGATCAAATAGACTTCCTTATCACCTAAAGGTTGGATCACCATTGATAGGTAATTCCTGGATGCTTCAGCATCTAGGATTCCAAGTTTCTGGGGGTTCCAAAGTGTGAGAATCCCTCCTGCTGTGTTGTCTTCTTTAACTTCTAGATATTCATACTTGATGAGCCATTTGCTATGTATCTCTCTTATTTTATCTATTGAACATTTTGTTTCCTGGATAAACACCATATCTGGTTTTTCTTCTTTTATTCTGTTGCTAAGATTTCTTTGTTTCCTTTTACTTCCTAGACCCCTAATATTCCAGGTTGTAAGATTCATTAAGAAAGATTTGTAAATGAGTAACTAGTGAGATCTTTCATCTTACCTGAGTTGATCATGAGTTTCCCACACTCTATCAGTAGCTCATTCTATCTTTTTCTTCCTCTTTTCCTTCCTGGGTTCTTGGGAGCGTGTCTTGATGTAGCCTCCATCGTTTTTACTCCTCTGTTTTCCTGGCTATCATGGTTTCTTTTGATTCTAGAACCCTTTGCTTGAGATCTCCAAAGGAAGAGTTGTACTCTGTCGAACTCCTCTTGAGGTAGAGAATCAACCCCTTTGGTGGTTCCCTGCTCCAGGAACTTTTCTAGATCAAGATTCTCCCTTTCAAGAATTTCCTACAGGTCATGGTCCTCTATTCCAACCTCGCTTGGGGTCATCTCATGGTCCCTGTCGAGTTCCATAGTGCTTGGATGATCCTCCTTTAGTTTGTTGTTTACAAGAACATCCTCCATTCTATCATATTTTTCCTTCTCTGCTGGACTATCCTCCAATACCTGGTTCATCCCATTGTTCCCATCTTCTTCTTCTAATATCTTGAATCTATTATGACCTGGTTGCTTCTCCTCATAGATTTTCTTTTGGTTCTTTTTCCCTCCTTTCCTTTTGCCTCCCACCTTAGTAAATCCTTCAGTATCTTTGCCTATGTTGGTTTTGATATTAGTCTCCATTTTGTTTAATGGGCAATCTCTGAAGAGGTGCCCGTGTTCATGACACTTGCGACATTTGAATGGGACATATTCATAGTCCACTGCCTGCACCCATTCTTCATCATATACTTCTAGAATGATTTTGTCCAGAAGTGCTCCAAATAGGTCCATTTCTACGCATATTCGGGCAAAGGAGGTATATTTTCCTCACAAAGTCGCTTCTGATATTTTTAAAAAATGACCTAGTTTATTGCATATGGCCTTTAAGGACTCTGGCAGCCAATAATCTAAAGGTAGGGAGTAGAGTCTTATCCATACCGGTACTGATGTGAATGTCTCGCACTCCGGGACAAAATTCATCACCCATGGTCGCATGTATAGGCATGCTGCAGCATAAAAATATGGTCCTCCTTCAAACACTCTGTCTTTGTCTTCTAGGTTTGTGAACACTACTATGAAGAAACCCTTGGACTCAAGGTGAAGATTTATTTCCCCCTTAGGTTTCCAGTTGTTCTTTATCCAAGCATGCAAAGCCTTCTCCGTTGGCCATATCCCCATAAATTTGCATATTACGGCATAAGTCGTCATGTGATCCCTGTGCACCTGCAGCGCTGGGTCACTTAAAACAACCCAGGGTGTGATGGTAGACTTAGGTTTACAGAGGCCTGTCATATTCTTGTGCTTGGTTCTCTGCTTGGCTCCTCCTGTTCTTTTCTCTCCTCTGACTTCCTCTGGATTCTCCCCCTGTTCTTGTGAACTGATATTTTTCTTTTTTTTCTTTGTTGATACTCCCAGTTTCTGCCTCCAATGGTTTCTTGAAGCAGCTCGAAACTGCATGACTGTAGGAGGGAGTGGAACTCCCCCCTCCTCGCCCCTCCATGGTGACCAACTCTGAACCCTGTCACAAACCCTACTTTGTCTTCCCCGCAGCGCCGCTCTCTGCAACAAAGTATTAAACCTTGATTATCAAAATCATTTTCATAAAAATAAAAAACCCGATCTTTCAAATATTTCACTTTGAAATTAAAATTTTAAACACCAAGCTACTCTATTTCATTTTTGTATTATGTTTTCAATTTTTTTTTATTAAAACACACCTTGCCCCTTTTTTATCTTTCACTTCACTTTGAGGATGACTTCTTCTTTAAACTCCTTTATTCTTCATTTCTTCCATTTTGTGTGACTCCATAGATTGGTTATGGCTGGAAATTATGTTTGGGCCATTGGATATCCTTAAATGCCTGCAAAATCCCACCTAAAAATAATAATCAAAGGCCACAACGATGGTTTTTTTATTACATTTTTGATTTCCTCTCTGTTTGAGAGGGGAAAATTCACCGATCATTCAGACTTGCAATTTTCAAATCACCAGATTTTGGATGAATCAATGCCTAGTGGATAGTATTCTTCATCTTGAAATTGGAGATAGGATGGTTTTCCACTGAAAAAATTTAAAACAATGTTACAAGTACTAAATTAAAACAAATTCATGTATATGTATCAATGATATATTTACTCAAGCCTAGTCACTCCGGGAGAGATAAAGTATATAAATGGAAAAGAATAATGCATAAGAGGACTTATGTTGAAGTATATATAGGAGAATTATTTAGAAGATAGATCCATTATATGAGTCTAATAAATATCTAGTAAAATAAAAAATAAAGTAAATATACATGCATGAAAATATTTTTCAAAGACAAGTGTATGCTTTAGAGAGTTTTTTTTAATATATAGAAATGTGAAATTTTTATTTTATTTATTTATTTTATTTTTTCAAATTAGATTAAATTAGTTTTAATGTTGGATGGAAGAGATTGAGCTTGGATGCTCTTTGTCATAGTTTACTTTCCACAGAATTAACTTATATCATCAATCTTTTCCTTAGAGATTTGAACTTGTAACTTAGTGGGGACTAAACCTCACAGAAACCAAACGGTCTCTCTCTCTCTCTCTCTCTCTCTCTCTCTCTATATATATATATATATATATATATATATCTATATATATATATATATATATATATCACCTTGACATATTAATTCAATCCAGTTAAGTCATGAAATTTGAAAATGGAATCAAGATTAAAGTTTTGCAATCTGTTTTGAGAAGAAAAAATTATATTAACCTATTCGAAATAAGATAATTTTAAAAATAAAATATAAATTTTTATTCTAAATATATAAAATATTATACAATAGTAAATATTAAAGTAGATTATTTTATTATTAGGTTTTAAAATGGATTGAATGAATGTTGGAGATATTAACTCCTAATTGTCTTGTGGTATTCCTTATCATTAGATATTTTAATCTTTACGAGTTGTTTGTGTCATTTATAAGTTTGATAGTTAGTTAGATTTGAGAGATTTAGTCCAAATAACATAGATTCAAGTTTTAGGTGTGGTTGACATATTCTCAACTAATTAAATTATCTAGCTAAGATGGTCAATATTTTTTAATTCCTAACTTCTTGTATAAATATCTGATAGTGTGATCATAATGAAATAATTTTTTTGTATATAATTATTTTATCTTGGTACCGGAGCTAGTCTGGGCTTGACTGCCTTACAAGAGGACCTAGGAAAATGTAATAGGTATAAGTTTTAACCCTCTATAAATATGTAGGATTAGATTAGGTGAGAGAAGATTGTTTGTGTAAAGTTTTTGTGTGCCTATGTGGGTGAGTTTGTTGACGATGTGGAGATCCATGACCAAGAAAAGATAAAAGCCATCATTTATTGGTAATTATTGCTACTGTCTGATGTTAAGTAGTATTGGAAGAAGGTGGGTGAAGTTCTTATAACACCAACAACCATTTCAACCTCGTGATGACAAACAATCAATTACAAATAGAAAACAAGAATCAATTTCTTGGTTCAAAGCATTTATAATGTAGAAGTTTCCTCCATGGAAGTATACCATAGTTAGCACTTTGACCTTTCTGTTGTCATTTATGGCACAATTAAGAGGGAATATGCATGCCCAAACATCGATGGTGTCATTGAGCTACATCTGTGGAATCAATGTCATCAATGAAGACTCCATGAGAGCAAGGCACTAATATATGATGGTAGTTGTAGATGTATCCATCTTCATACAACCTTACGAGGGCCCCAGTAAACTCTATAGTTACTCTTTTTATTTCCATTTGTGCTAATTTTTTAATAAGTGGTGGAGTTATGACCTTGGCATTCAGAAATAGAAATTGTTCAGTGTGGTCACTTCACATTGTATAGATGTAATATCATGAATTATTTTGGACGAGTATGGGCGAGTATCACATTTTATTGTATGCTGAAATGTCTAATTATTTCATCAATTGTATCTCTTTATTTTGAATTGTACTTGCACATGATTTGGTATAGGAATTAGAATATTTCAGTGACCTATGCATTATTTGAGGTGTTCAAAGGATGATTAAGAAGGTTTTGGTGGTTGTGTAGTTATATTATGTTTTATTATAAAAGTATTGTTATATTTATTTTTTGTTTGTAAAATAAATTATTAATAATTCCTAGGATCATATAAAGGTCATGTTATAACATTGGCTGTAGATACATTTAATAGCTAGATTTATTTCCTAGATAACTGGTGATTTCAATGGATGAAACCCATGCACCTCATTAGATGGAAGTACGCCAATAGAATGACTAGTATTTCAATCATTACAAACATGAGATTGATTTAGTGGTATGGATCAATTGTATATTAAAGAGATATAGTGAAAGTAAAGTTTAGTATGCATGGCTATCTAGTTAGTTTGAGAGTTATGGATCTAAGGGCCCTCATTAGTTATTGAAGACACGAGAGTGGTATGATAGTGAGGTTATGTAACTTGGTGTGGTACAATGATTAATTTTAGGAGATTTGTGATTTAGGAGTTTAGAAGTGGAACTCGGGAATTCAACTTGGGAGCTACACCTTTACGAAGGTTATGTGACAACTTGATGGAGTTCATAATATATGATATTTCATAATTATTAGAGAAGTTGATGAAGACTAAACCAGAGAAAATATTAGGACAAGTATTCGTTAAGGGAGATTGTTGGAGATATTAAATCCTACTTTTCTTGTGCTTAATATTAGATATTATTCATCATATGTATAGTAATCTCTACGTGAGTTGTTTGTATTGTTTAGGAGTTTGTTAGTTAGTTGGCTTTCAGATATTTAGTCCAACAAAGATAATTCCCAGTCGTAGGTGTGGTTGAGATATTCTCTCAACTAATTAGATTGTGTGGCTAAGATAGTAAACATATTTTACTGTCTAACTAGCAAGGATAATTTTAGGGGCGAATGTTCGCCCTTTGGCGAAATTAAGGGGTTTTAAATTTTTAGTGGGCAAATATTTTGTATCACAGTACATTTTTACAAATCACCTCAAATAGCCCACCTTATTTTAAGGGAGACGGTAAAAAAGGTAAATTTAGCCCTTGAAATTATGACTTACAACCTTCCATTCGCCCATTTTCAAGAATAGGTTTTATTTAAGTGAATCCATTCACCCATTTTCAAGAATAGGTTTTATTTAAGTGAATCCTATGGGCCAAATACCATATTTATAAAAGAGGTATGGTAAATTAATAAAAATATAAATAAATGAGAGGTATGGTAAATAAATAAAACATTTTTTATATTTACTCCATAAGCCACCTTATATACATGTAAGGGTGTAAACAAATAAAAATATAAGTAAAGTGGAGGTATGGTAAATAAATAAAACGTCTTTTTATACTTACTCAAAAGGTATGGTAAATAAATAAAAATATAAATAAACTAGACGTATCGTAAATAAATAAAACCTCTTTTTATATTTAGTCCATAACCCTCGTTCTATTTATGAAGGCTCAAGAAAGAGGTTATATTTAAGTGAATCCTATGGGCCAAATACCATATTTGTAAAAGAGGTATGGTAAATTAATAAAAATATAAATAAACGAGAGGTATGGTAAACAAATAAAACATTTTTTTATATTTACTCCATAAGTCACCTTATATTTACGAACACTAAAAAAATGGGTTATATTTAGGTGAAACCTATGGCCAAAATACTATGGGACAAATACCATGGACTAGATTCTTATTAATACCATGCAAAAAACCATTATTAACCCTAATATTAGAATTAATAAAAATAAAAATGGCACATGGTATTGACCCATGGTATTCACTAAAATGGCACATGGTATTGACCCATGGTATTCACCTGGAATGTAGCCTATTTAAATGGGGGAATTAAACCATCATGTAGCCTATGCTAAGATTCACTAGGACTTTACAAAGTTTTATTATTTAGTGAAAGACTCGCCAAGATCTTACAAGATTTTATAATTGAGTAAAATATTCGCCATGCCTCGTGAGAGATTCGCCAGAAAATTATATATACATATTATATTATTGATAAAATCGCCTTACATTTTTCCTATATACCATGGAGATTCGCCCATTTATTATATTTATAAATTTAGGGGGGGTTCTTAAAATTTTCCCTGCTAACTAGTTTTATAAATATACTAACATAGATCCATCTTAAATCTGGATCTAACAAGCGTCGAGAGGGATCAAGTCCAGAGTTAAGATGGATCTATGCTAGTACTTTTGCATTCCATAATGGATTCCTCAAGTCTTTAAATAGGATTCATGATAACAAATACCACAGACTATGCAATACCATGGGCTTGTGAACCACCATCGATAAACCCATCAAATGGCTAAAACAATCTTATCTTAATAATTATTATTTTTAAATTTAAATTTTATTTTAAATAATTTGATTAGGTCATCATAGCATTACATTATATTACATAAAATTTTACAACATTTTTGCCATACTAAGTTATAAATCACCTCTCGATGCAATAATATTGTAATCATAATCAAATATATATGAAATATAGTTTTGAGTGCATAAATATTTTATCTTTGAACATTTAAAATTGATTTATACTCAAGTTATAACTTACACATATATAAATATGTTAAAATACAATTTCAATTATCATCAAAATGCTTATATTTACGTTACAATAATATTTTTATATAAATATCATTATATTTATAGTAGTTTTATTTTTGTTTAAATTTTCTCTCTTTATATAATTCTTTACCATGTGAATACATATAAAATCTATCTATTTGTAATACACATACATAACTATATATATTTTTTCTAATACGTATATTTATACTTTGCTAACATAGACTATCACTATTATTATTTATTACCATCTTAGATCCATCTCAACTTTGAATCTATCAAGTGTCAGGAGAGATCAAATCTCTTGAGGTGTAAGCCTATTTTTGAGTGCAAAACTTGTGCAAAGGTTTACACCTCGAGATATTTAATTCCTCTAGACACTTGAAAGATCTGGAGTTGAGATGGATCCAGGTTGGTTTCTATTGTGTGCGGCCACATACAATTTGTTCCACATATGATTAATATGATCATTGTAAATATGTTAAATATGTCTAAGATTAATTTGATGAGTTCTTTCTCTTTTGCATCTCATTCACATTGGACCTGTATTTGTACTAAATACTTAAATTCCATCATATGACTCCTCGTACACATGACACATTTGAACTTGAGTGAATCGATAAAACCTTTCATGAAAAAATAATATGAAATATTCATATCCATGAGAGTTACAAGTTGAGCTTGGGAATAGATATCTTTTAAATTTATTTTTTCATAAGATTTTTTTATGCGTCTTTTATTTTGCCCATATTGGCTTAATATTAATTTCTTTGTTGGTATGCTCTTTATTATTCAACTTTTCATTTCCTTTATTACTCATGCCCTTGAATTGTCATTTCCTTTGCCATCTTTTGTTGATTTCCTCTTGACACTCTATTGACATGGAAAAAATGCACCACCAACGGTAAGGAGATCTCCCTGGTGTGAAGTCCCAATTAGACCTCACAACATTTGGAATAGGAGTCCCATCTAGTATGTGGGCCCAACTGCCACCATGTTTGTGCCTTTTGTCTTGGGTTTTAAATGAAGAAATATAAATGTGAGGTGAGTCTGAAATAACCGAAGAGTAAGGAAAAATTAACCCACAAATGATAAACTTGCAATACAAAATATAATATCATAACAAGACAACAATCAAACCATGTACATCTCAAGAGGAATCAATTAGCTAAAACCATCTAAGACATAAAAGAGTAAAAGAGCACTAAAAACTAATTGTAAAGTAGTTCACAAATAATAACTAATGTAATATGTGGAATGAAAGAGCAGAGATACATAGGCAATCATACGAGTTATAAGCCCCAAATTATTTCATCAACATACAACTCACGTGAAAGAAAACATGCACACACAATAAAAGTACTAGATAGCCATTACAAACATCATGAAAGTGCATGAGAATCTATGCCAAGAGTGAAGAGCTTCTCATTGATGATGTTGCAATTTCAAGTACATGTACTATATTTCCATCAAATCCAATAGTGGAAGGTGGGATGATCATATAATCTCCCAAATAAGTCCCTAGCCTCAACACAACTCGGTCTAAAATCACCAAGAGTAAGAGTGCTCACGACTACCTAAGTGCCAAAAGAATCAAGTGCTAAAATCCCTTATCTTAGAGACATGAGGATATATTCATACAAATGGGTAGGTGACTCTTCACCTTCTCCATGATTATTCAATTTCCTCATGACATATCCTATTCCTAGTGACGTTTCATATTTTCCATTTTCATAACTATGACAAAATTCACAATATCACAAAATAAATGTGATGGATGAGGTCATTATTTGTGTTACTTCTCCCTTTCCATGCAAGTGACTACTTCATTTGTACATGAAAGTTTGATTACTTTCGTTGTGCTTGACTCTCCTTGGATTTGAATGAGTTACAAGGTGCTTGTTCAACTTTCACATCTTAACAAATATGATCAAATTTTGCAATGAAACTTTTTGTATAGTTCCTAATAACAAATGTGCACCCTTCCTCATTTTAACAACCTCCTCAAGTTCCTTAATCAATGTGACATGCTTAATACCAACAAAATTGGAAAGCCAAATAGATTGAATTCTTTAGATCCTCTCTAAAATTGTATGAAAAGATGACTCAAAAGAGTGGTCTTCCCATTGTTTTGAGGACCCACAATGGAAAAAATAACATACAAAAGGAAAAAACCTAACAAATCCATATCCTTCATGAAATATTAAACTCAACTTCCTAGAAGACACCTTGTCTATCAATAAGCCGAATGGAGCAACATGGTTCCTTATCTCATAGCTACTACCCCTTTTTACTTGTGGTGAATGTGATGACAATAATCCACTAGCTATTCCCCTTCACTAGATGTTTTCATATTCTGAGAAGCCTTTAACTTTGCTAATGGTTGAGATGTTCACCTAGATTGATAACACATAAAAAAATGAAACTAAAAAGTGTCTGGTATGGTAGTAATAATTAAAGCTCGAGCATGTCAGTTTAGGTCATCAATATTAGCGTTTGTTCCACATATTATTTCAATGTTAGTGTAGTGTAGACTACAAATAAGGTATTTGAAAAGTGAGCTATACCACATTCAAAAAAGCACCAAACCACCATGCCAAACTTTAGCTTATTGACATATTTGATGGTGATCCATAAATAATATTCCATGATAGGGGATGGGCCAATCTATGTTTCCATTGCTAAAACAAATTTATATAGTTTCTTTACCAATACTAAAGCATCCTACATATTGTATCCTTAGTTTAAATTATTGGGTTTCCTTCCTGTTCGAGGGATTGACTGCACTATTTTCCTCATTGAGTACAATCTACTAAAAACTGCAATATGATATAATAACCTTGATATTATACCTATTATATAGGTTTTATTTCTTATTCTCCCAAACGAACAATCCATCAATTTTCCCTGTTTCTTGTAAATGAAACTTTAAAATCTTACTTGGAAACTATTCATTTGGTTTGAAATTCCATGTAATAGAACCTTGGATTCAAGAGAAGTAGTAAGTGACTGAATTTCTTTTGTTAACTTGTCATCTTTCCTCAAAATTGTAACCTCATAATTGAATAATACTGTTATATATTTTCTACTTGCATAGAATACAATTAATCTTCCCCTATTCTCAACATAGTGTTCTTTACAAGTTAACAACCAATGTTGAATTATTTTTTCCCTCTGATTGGAAACCAGCTAGAAATGCTTCTATGGTTAAGATTGATTTCTTCATCCTTTATAAAAATACACACTAATAACTCCAGGAGACCTCTCAACATGAAATTTTGTGACATAGAATGTCATCAAATGAGATTCCAGTGAATATTGCATGTTAATGTTTTGTAATTCATCTAATGATTACTCAAGCAACAAATAAGAAACCCTCTATTAGGTATTCACTAACAATTCAACAACTTTGTAAGGAACCGCGATTTCTTGATTACCCTACTATGTACTAGCCAAGCTCTTGTCCTGCTAGGGCATTCATATCACATGTTCTCTCTAAGCAATTTTTGTGGTAAATGTATTAAAGCTTCAACACACTTTTGAGACTCTCCTCATGCCTTGTGACAATGCTTGTATACCAACGCAATCCTAGGTCATAGTAACGAGAAGACTTTAAGATAAAAAAACGTAAATCACTCCAATGGCTACTAAGTATAAAGAAAATGGTGCCTATCGTGACTTTTAACCTTGGCATGAAGCATAACTCATAAAATCAAACCATATTTTCTTTCACATCGTCCTTTTGCTACTTTTCCCTTTTTTGGTCAAGTTTGAATGCTTTTCAACAAATAATATTGCAAGACTTTGACTGGTAATAAAAGTACCTTGATCAAGTGAATTAGAAGAGACTCTAGGGTTATCGGTGATGGGCCTGTTAAATAGGTATAATTTAAGTCCCATCTGACCATCCTTTGACATGTTTAAACCTCTCCTTTTGCATTT
This sequence comes from Pinus tabuliformis, assembly GCA_031772625.1. NCBI lineage: Eukaryota > Viridiplantae > Streptophyta > Pinopsida > Pinales > Pinaceae > Pinus > Pinus tabuliformis. The sequence goes on from CM062813.1 coordinate 492,117,378, forward strand.
GATAATGTATTTTTCAAGCTATAATGTGTTCTTAGGAAGGTTAGGAGATATTTGTTATATCCTGTGGCCTAATACATTAAATGTGTAGGATATTTAGGATTTATTGTGCATATCACATTGGAGACCAATGTGAGAGAATTAAGGAGGCTTGTTCCTTGCTACAAGCTAGTCACAACTCGGTTGGCTCATGAGTAGTTACTCCCTCTTTGTAGCTGTGAGTACACCAAGGGACCAAATCCACTTTTTTAGGAGTTTTGGAGGGATTTTTTCCTCCCTTCAAGGAGGTTTTCTCTCACCCACTTTTTGTATAAATAAGAGAGCCTAACAACTTATTAGGTATTCGAATTCTAGAGAAATATAGTGAATATAAGAGGAGACTTCTGCCTATTGCTTCAGTTGTTATGTTGCATGTTTAAACACTTTTGAGGTTAATGAAAAGAATTTCTTTGTTCTAAGTTTTAGTTTTCTTCAAGAGACCTAAGTCTCCTTGGGTTATGACCCAACCCAAGTGATCAAGCCCCTTCCTTTGTACATTTGTTTTGCATGCATTTATTCTAGTTGTGATTTTATGCAAATATTATTTATAGAGAAAACCATTGTACTTGCAGGTTTATGTGTGAGCTCCTTATTGAAGCTTCATTGTGTGCCTTGTGATGATAAGAACCAAAAATATTTTTATTTATGCAATAAGTATTTCCCACTATAAATTCAACTCATCATTTCTATTTTCATTTTGTTTTCTGAAATTTGTAGTGTGATAACTTCTTAATCATCTTGTTTTTATTAGCTAAATATGTACTTTTCTTGTAGATGGAATACATTGTTTCATAGATTGGATTAACATCATTTTTCATACATTATCATCACCTTCCTCATCACCTTTTCCTTCAATACTCTTCATTTCTATAAATTGTTTGCATGTTGAAAACTACTTAACTGAGCTATAGGAAATTTCTAGCCTCGTTTCTTCCCTGCATAAGTTAGATCATTAAGTGTACCTGAGCTTGGTAAGGTCCCTCACCCCCTTCCACAACCTTCAATATTATTTTCCATACTCCAAGACTCCAAATCGATCATAAAATCGATAAAAGTGCTCTTGAATGCTTCTTGTAGCAAAATAGGGCATCCAATAGTAAAACACATATTTCTTCAAATTTCTTCCATAGTTGCATCCAAAATTTTTCCTTCACTTCTAGTCACTCCACAACGCCATTTTAGCCTTGAATATGGATTTAAGAAGACCAGAGACCCCCTAGGAACTTTGCTTTGATAGTTGTAATTTCATTCTTGCAATTAGGTTACACTCCTTATGGTTATACTGCTTCTGCTATTTGTTAAATAGAATGAGATTGATTTACCTTCAACATTCTTGAGCATTTGCTTTGTCTTCTTGCAAGTAGAATAGAGTTTACTTTAGTAATTTCATTTCCTACAATAAGATAGGCTTATTTCCTACAAATTAGAATAGAATTCCATTTTGTCATTTGTTTTCTACAAAATAGATTAGGTTTTTTTTGTCATTTACTTTCATGCACAGGTTAGGATTTCCTTTATGTCATTTAATTTTCTATAGTAGAATAGGTTCTATTTCAATAAAAAAAAAAATCCTGCAAATTTAAGATAGGTTTGTTTTCCATTTACTGTTTTTCTCAAGTATCTCATGTAGCATAGTGGTCTCTGTGAATCTTAATTCACTTCACTGCATCATGTCAACCTAAGTAGAACATTTCCTGCTATACATATAGTATTGATACCTCTTAAGTTTGTACAAACCTCAGATTGATAATTAAAGTTGATCGCCTTGGGAGTTGAAACATTCTTGTTGTAATATTGGGGCTCATCATTTTTTGGCACTATTTTTGGGGAGATTTCGAAGTAGGTATTGTTTCTTTACTTTAAGTTGGTTCTTTCTCATTTGAATTCCTAAAAAAACACAAAAAAAAATTGCATCAACATTTTTGTTCATAAATACAAAAAAAAAGACAAAAAGAAGGTCATTTATTTAATTCCTTGTAAAGTAAGAGATAACTCAGGGAAATATTTTTCTAAAACCCCCACTTCTACAAGTAGTCAACCTTCACTTTTCGGTGACTGTGAACCTCCTGCTCTATCCACAGAGGATTTAGAGGCCTTTTTGGGTAAGAAACCAAAGATTGTTTAGGAGCCTATAGGAGAAGAGGAAACTCCATCACCCACTGAAAATATGGCTAGAAATAGGTAGCCTAAAGTCTTCCCTATCAAAGAGATAAATGGGGAAGCTAAAATGAAGAATATTAGCCCCATTACTCTTCCACACTTTCATGGAATGGCTTCTAATGACCATGACACCTTCATGTTTTAATTTGATGTAGTCTGTAGGACATGATTATACCTCTGATGAGAAGAAACTTAAATTATTTCCTTCTACCCTCAAGGATGCAACCTTGTGTTGGTTCATGTGTTTGGAAGGAGGCAACATTACTACATGGGCTCAGATGCAAAAAAAATTCAACACAAAGTGCAAGGACTATTGCAGGGCAAGGGACATAAAAGAAGAAATTTTCAGAATGACTCAAGGGATAGATGAATCCTTAGAGGAATTTGAAGAAAGATTCTAACTGAGCTACTAGAGAGCTAAATTTACCCTTGATACAAAATCAATGAAGTTAGTTTTACTACGAGGCGTCATAGAAGAGTTGATGGAGACCCTCAAGATGTTTTTGAATGTAGATATTTACCAACTCGATTATGGGGACATTAAAACAATGTTCAATAATCACTCCAGAGTTGTAAGGAAAAGAGGTAGATCCAACCATTTATAAGAATCAATGTGCTAACCTTCTTTATGGGATTAGGAAATTCATCTTGTCTAAGATATGAGATGTTTTTCCAAATATCAAGTATACCAACAAAATAAATGTTTCTAAATAGCTTTAGCATGGCTTAATAGAATGTAAGATACTTGTCCAATACCAAGTGCACCATCTCATCATAAGTATCATGAATCAAACTTACTTTAATATGCATATATGAGTCACTCTTGAAGGTGAAATTCCCATCATACCTTAGATCTTACCTTGCTATCCAATATTACAGTTGAAACACTATATTATACATAGCTTATAACATTTAGGTACCTTTGCACTTTGTATCACTTACTTGTTATGGGCAACAATAGCTTTTCTCTTCCCGCACTAGCCATCTTTTCCTACACCTCAGATGATCCTCAATAAGGATCCACTTATTACATCTCATCAAGAGGTTAGAAGTATCCAAATACTCAAATATACATGCAGGAAGTATAATCAATGATCAAATCAATAAATCTAAACAAAAGTAAAGTCACAAAGAAGTAAGATAAATCGAAAAAATACTTATCTTGAATGAGAGGTGATCATATCCCTCTTGAACTAACCTTCAAGAGCCATGAGTTTCCATTGCCTATATACCATTGTTTCCTTCAATATATCAACCAACTTCATGAATAACAAGGCTTAGTTGAGACTGTCTTATTTAGTGCTACATCAAACCTGTCACAAGTGCTAGAACATCTTCACATTGATCATGCTAGGGTTTCTAAATTGGATACCTCAAATCTTTGTCATAATCCATGATTTCTTCCAAACCCTAACATCATAATATCCATCAAACCCTAATAATCAAATTGCTTAGTGTTTCCTTCAAACCCTAATATTATTTTAGGTCTCCACCATCTTCTCTTGCTTCCATCAATGGTGTCTTCATAGGGGTGATATTCAATGACTTTTATTCAGTCCAACTCTGAAACTATGTTGATTTTTCTGAGGGCTATATTGCTCTTTGCTTTGATAATTGCATTTCATTATTTGCATATTAAATTCACCTCACAACGTCATGACATTATTCAAATTTACCACATTATTTAACAACATATGCAACTACATAGAAAGAACAATATCATCATCAATATAGCGGATCATAAAGGAATAATAGAAGAAAAACATTGACACATAGGGACACCAGGATTGGTCGGAGACTAGGGATCGAATGATTTAGCAAAGAGAGAGTATAATGATCTATATCTTTAACCATAAACCTATCCAACAAAATATACTAAACAAAATCCATGATATGAATCCAACAATGATTATAATCAAAACCCTAATTTAGAAGCATGTGGTTAATTGTCACTGTATGCTATAAACTACCGAACTTTGCGGTCAACTGACGAAATATGCGATTAACTGACAAAACCAAACCTTAGGTTCGAAGCGCATGCATGATCCTGCGTGCTTGCAGTTATAGCCGAAAATTGTCTGTGTCAAGCCTATGGTAGAAAACAAAAAACCCTAACACACATGAGAGCTTTGGACCCTACAATCTCAAATATGTGTGAGAAAACTTCAACGAACAAATGCAAACCTGTGCAACTCAAACCAAAGAAAGAAGAAGAATGTTCATGATCATGATGTCCAAATGAGGGTCACTTGAGTTTTATATATAGCCATCCACGAGTGTCCAATTTCTCTTTTGGGCCGACCTGTGATTTTATGTACATGTGGGATTTAATTCAAAAATACATTTTTCCTTAGTCAAATTGAGCATTTCAATTGTCAAAACCATCCTCTCGGAAAAAAGAATCTTGTCCCATGGTTTGAATTTACCACTGAACTACCAAATTAATACACACGAAATTAAGTCATTACTAGTAAGATAACTTAGTTAGATGAGATATGGATGGATAACGTTTATGTTGCTTGAATTATTATTTAATTAGTGAAGAGTATTGAAGTCACATGCATCATCAAAAGATTGTTCAATGAGCATCAACTAAGACCTTTGAATTATTCAAGCGACTTAGGAAGCTTGGTTTAAGTATTACGAGATGAACATTAGTTCTTATTTAAAAAAATTCAAATTAAGTGAAATGAACTTTAGTTTTACTCTAAAACAAGAGATCGGAATCATATGATGTGCACGCTCCATGTACTAAGTCTAAATACGATTAATTAAAGAGGATAAGGCAATAATAAACTATATCTTATATTATTCTTCCAACATGGCATGGTACCTATTTATAGTCTTATAGTAACTCCTTCCTCTCAAATATCTTTAAAAGGAAAAAAAAAATCCTAAGCAAAAGATTATTCCATAATAATTTTGAGAAGACAAAACAAACTTGTAAGTATTTTCCAACAAAACACAATAAAGTGAAAAGGACCCTATGAGAGAAAACTTGACTTCTTGAAGATTCCTAAACGTTGATTGAAAAAAAAAAAAAAAGAAATAAATACAATAAAAAATGGAAATTGGATATATAAGTGTTGGATAATACATGTTATTTGGTATATTTATTTTAGAATAGAGTTTTTAAAAATTTAATTTAATTATAAATAATTATTAGATGAATGGTATGGGTTTAACTTTCATGTAATATTCTAGAATATTCATAATAATATACACAAATAAATAGTTAATATTTATTTTTAAAGTAATTATGTTTTTTTAATTAAATTGATTAATTAAGAAAATGTCATATGAAAAAGTGCTATATAAAATTATGATTTTTTAAGCATGTAGTATTGATAAGCCATGATATTGACCATAATATTATAACAAACTTTATTTACAATTAAAAATCTTCATGATAAAGTAGACTTAAATCTCCATAATTAAAAATGTTGTTTTATGTTTTTTAAATTCCTATATATTTAATTTATATATAAATTCATTTTATAGTTAATAATAATAATAATAATAATATAAAATAAAATTATAATTTAGTTTTTATAATATTTTAATTTTAGTAATGTTTTTTATTTTATTTTTTTTAATGTTAAGTATATAATGAAATAAATATTTTTATACTAATTTTAAAACTATAATCTAAATAATATTAAAAATAAAAATAAAAAATTAATTCTCAAAATCCTTTATGTGCAGTTCCCTAGGCCCCACAATGCTTTTCTTAGAGCGCGTAGAGCCCGACCATCAACTGCGTAACAGGTGGAACTTTGAAAAAAAGATCAGCGGTAAACGACAAAAATATACGGAAATCCTTGTCCACCACGCGAACCTATAAAATGTCCAACAAAGAGACAGACTAACACAAGCTCTCGCATGGCGGTGATATACGTAGTGTTATGAAATATGAAAGGGAGTGGGGAGATTTTTTAGAGTTAGTTTCTTGCACGGCAAAGTGTTATGAAATATGAAAGGGAGTGGGGAGATTTTTTAGTCAACTAATGTGAATAAAAAAATAAAAAACTTTAATAAATTAAATATCATTATTACCATTGCAAAAACACGTTATAAAAAATGCCCAGAAATGCTCACCTGGTAGGGTAATTTATTTTTATCAATCAAACAATCCATAAAGTCAAAAAAGAATCGCATAGTCTACCTCTTGTAGACTAGGGAGCTATGCTTATCCATTGAGTTAAATGAATCTTGACAATATTTGTCATGGTAAAGCAGAATAGAAAGGACAGATGCTTACGGCGTGATTGAAGCATTCTACAATATTTCCTACTGTAAAGAAAGATAGAATTTGGCAGGGACAGTTGCAATGACGCCAAATTATGGACTACGGAGCGATGCTTATCCATCGAGTCAAATGAATCTTGACAAATATTTGCCATGGTAAAGTAGATAGAAAAGACAGATGCTTACCGCGTGATTGAAGCATTCGACAATATTTCCAATTGTAAAGAAAAAGAGAATTTGACAGGAACAGTTGCAGTCATGCTTATCCACGGAATCGATGAATCCGACAATATTTCCAACTGTAAAGCAAATTGAAAGGACACGGTGCTTACTACGTATTGAGATTTTTTTTTCTAATAGGATGTTTATTTATTTAGTTTTATGATAATGGGTCCGTATTTGTTTTTTTTCACCATAATTGAATTTAGGTGAAGAGGAAAACAAATTGTACACGAATCCATAACAAATTTTCTAAATCTTAAAAATAAAAAATAAAAAAATGATTTTAAGGTAGTTTAGGTAAATTTGACTGGTCAAATTAATGAACTCATGATTTTGTCCATCATATTCATCTCTAATGTAGTTTATTTAAAAGTGGAAAGACTCTTTGTCCTTTCGTCTTCCTACTAAATGAATCTATAGAATTTAATTTACACCATGTGCAAATTGTTACTTAATTGTAGTGTTTTTAAGGGAAATTTTCACTTGCAGTGACAAGGTACTTTACACCCAACGGGGTTTGCCCAAGGCTTTCTTAAACAATGTGTGTGTGTAGAGAAGTGAGACTAAGCTAAAAGCAATCCCATGCCCTCAAAGTCACACAGAGAAAGTGAAGAAGTTACCTCTTATGGCAAGAATCCAATCTCTATTGGTGAAGCCAATTTTGGAAAGATCTCCTTGAGATCTTTGCTCCTAAATCTTCCCCTTGATGTGCACACAATGAAGGCAATCAATTCCTATTCTCCTGCAAAAATAATGTTAGCACATACATAATGTATCAACCATATAAAATATGAGAATACATGGAAGACAAATGTGGGGAAATCCTTATATTTATGTAGCATCAACCAGAGTATGTCAATGAATCCTCACAGCCTATTCCTTTGGTCTATCTCCTAATCTTTATGCTCATTGGTGTATGTACATGTGTTGTAGTGATTAATGCACGAATGGTTGTGGACAAAAAACCCTCTCAGGTCACCCGGGACCTAAGGCAAACAGAATGAGATGACTTACAACTGTTCAGAGATACATGCAAATACTCATGTTAATCTAAGAATCGAGAAAGTAAAAGAGAGGGATTAGCTTTCAGTCCTTGGTGTAGATCTGTTAGATTTTCAGTGTGACAAGAGAAAGTTCCTTCACCAACTCTCAGATCAGGACCAACACATAGAAAAGACATGAAGTAACCTTCACAGCATACCTTAACGATTCAAAACATCAACATATAACAATATATAAAGCTAGCATGCATCTAAGATAATAGGGTTCCTTCATCATTAGGGGCCATGAGCTCTCAATCGAGTGGGACGATATATATTTCCTCACTGGTTTATCATGCAGAGGTGCACAGGTAAACCTGACAAGAGGGAGAGAAGATCCCAGGGCCACGGTGGATTTGATTCGAACACATTGCACAAAAGGCAGTCGATCAGTGAGTAATAGGATTCCAGTACTGTAGATAGCATTGAGACCGTTAATGTCTATTCTATGGATGATCATGTGCCTGGAAGGAGATAAGAGTCAGCATGTGGCTACAAAAGCCCAATTTCTATTGGTATTGATCCATTGCTTGTAGCCACAAGTGTTCAATTGGTGTGAGGGAGTCCTCTGACAGGTGAAAGCAGAGTTGACAACATGTAAGACTCAGGCCCAAATAGAGTTTGGGTATGGTACCCTGATCGTGTCCTTTATACTAGAGAGAGTTTTCATGATGAGGCCTTGAATGAGTCTAGGTATAGCCACTCCCATGGATCCCAAATAGGATCAATAGGTAGCCTTAGCACCTCAAACTGGAGGCGGATCGATTAGACACTCCTTTGAGGATGAATTATTTGAGTGGCTCAAAGGCTAGATCCCCATGATTGAGGACTACCTGTATTCCGACATGAACTATATGGGGGATCTGGAACTCATATTTCTACCTAGCACTCAGTGGGGGCCACTAGGTAAGCGGATGGATCAAGGATAAAAGTAATTTTTTTCTTTTGAAGTTTATGCATTCTTTTTTGTTATGGGTGAAAATTTCTGACATGAAGGTTGGCTTGACACAGATGTCACGCTAGTTTGTCCTATGGGTATGCCTCGCCATGCCAGGCAGGGTGATCAGCTCCCTGGGGCTGGAGGAGCAGCAGGGGTCACGACAACCGCTGAAGGGGGAGGTGACACAAAGAGTCTGCGCGAGGTTGCTAGGAACCTCAAATGATTGAGCATGGGTGTGTCACCTCTTCCCATGAGAGAGATACTGATATATATGCAGCAGCACACAGTGGGAGTACCAGAGAAGTTTTTGGTGCCTTTGAGGAGGTTAGCTAGAGTGCTGATATGTTACCATGAGCAACAAGCTCAGTAGGAGTAGATTAGGCTTAGCAAAGCTTTTATTTATAAAACACCCAAGTTTTGGGAAATTTTTTATGTAAAAAGACTTGAAACAATGTGTGTATATATATATTGTCGATTTTTATGGTGTATGTGTCTGTGTTTTGTGTAAAATTTATAATGAAAAATCGTACGCTCATGCATGTAACTATAAGGAATGTGACATATGCCAATATAATACATAATTTGCTAATGAATCAGCGAATGCATTATATTCTCTTGGAATGTGTTCATAAGTAAAAGATTCGAACTGACGTTCCAAAAGTCGTACCCTTAAAAAGTAACGTAACAAGATTGGATTGTTAATGTGATAATGATTAGTCAAATGCATAACAACAAGCTGAGAGTCTAACCTGACCACTAGATTGGAGATGTCAAGAGATGAAGCCTCAGTAAGGAGTTCGATGACCAACATATACTCAGCAATATTATTGGTGGCATAACCAAGGAAGACCCCCCCAGAACTAAATAGTTCCAACTCATGTGTGTAAAGAACCTGAGCAGTTGATGCAATGTGCCGTTTGTGACAACTGGCACCATCTGCGTATCCAACGTATGATAAGGGTGGCATGGACATCTGTGCAGAAAAGAGATGTGCATGAGAAAAATAACCATTTTTAAAAGCCAAAAATATCCAAACACACCAAAAGAAGCAAAATTTATATACATAAAATTGTTGGGTTGTGTTATATTCTTTCCACGTAGTTAACAGGGGCTTTGAGGGGTACCCGTAACCCCACTTTATGGGGTCCAGTGCAGCACCCCAGAAAATTTTGATTTTGGACCCTATGTTAGGTTGGGCAGACCCACCTATGGTTTTGTGCATGATTTTTGCACATGTTTTTTGGACGCGATGGTTTTTCGGTCCATGGTATTGGACGCGATGGTTTTCGGTCCATGGTATTGGATGCGATGGTTTTCGGTCCATGGTATTGGATGCTTCGGCATGTATAAATATGTATTATAACATTAAAAGGAACATAATGAAAAATCAAGCTGGTAGTCTCGGTTTTGGGATCCAGTGGGAAAATCTCTGTGTATATGTGTTTTATGTGTTATGCTCTCGCATTGTTTATTTTTCTATATTTTAGAATTCATACGCAGGTAATTTCTGTACGGGGTTAAAATCTACAAAAATTACATAGCAGATGCCCAGTAGAGCATTAGGCAAAATACTTTTTCATATGGAGGCCGTTACGGGGCTCGGTGAGCAGTATTCCATCACAGTCCTAAAGTTTGTAGGCTCCTTTCGAAAGAACCTTAGTAACGACATATTGACCGACCCATATTGGTTGAAGTGTTCATGCCCCCAAGAGATCATGTTTATGATCATAAAGTAGGACGAGGTCACCCTTTTGGTAAGAATGAGACTTGATATGTTTATCATATTGATCTTTGACTTTGCGCCTATGTGCTTCGAGAGCCAGTGCAACATCCTAATGAGTCTCATCCAAATGTTCAAGTGAGAGCAAGCACTCTTCTTCAAGTTTAAGGGAGATAATCTGGCACTCGATAGGAAGAATTGCTTCTAGGCCACGAGAAAGCTGAAATAGCATGAAGCGTGTAGTATTTTTTACTAATGTTCGGTGTGCCCAAAGTGCAGAAGATAACATTCTATGCAATCAGGTTTTGTGATTTCCTTCTAGCCAATGGATCATGATCTTGAGGACTCCATTGATGACTTCAACTTGGCCATTAGCCTGTGGGTAGTAGGAGGACGAATGATCTTGGCGAAAGCCCAACATAGATGTTAAATCAGAAATCATATGGTTCTGAAAGTGGGATCCATGTTATGTAGCAATCGTGTGGGATAGATTGATATGGTAGATGACCTGATTGAACATGAATAAAGCAATGGTTTCTCCATCAGCCTGAAAAGTGGGAATGGCTTCGACCCGTTTCATGAAATATTGCACGTCGTGTCTGTCAAAGGAAGTGGGATTACAAGTGATGAAGTCAATGCCCCATTTAGCAAAAGGACTGACGGAGCTAACTAAGTGAAGAGGGGTAGGGAGGGCATACATTTCCTTTGTATAGACTTGACAAGGATGACACTGTTGGACTAGAGTAATACAGTCTTTGAACAAAGTTGGCCAATAGTATCTAGTCGGTAAGATTTTCTGGGAAGTAGCCATGCCCGAAAGATGCCTGCCACACTCCCCAGCATGGCAGTCATTAAGAACAAGTTCTGCCTCAGTAAGAGTAAGACAACATCGAAGAACTGAATCAACGCCACGACGATATAAAGTATCATTGAGAACTAAGTAGTTCTTAGCCTCGTGGCGGATACGATGACAGTCATCTAGTGATAGACCTAAACGAAAACGTTGTGTTTGGAGGTAGACAAGAATTTCTCCATACCAAGGATTGGTAGAGTCAACCAGATAAACAGATTCATCTAGCATAGGATCATGAGCTACTTCATCTGGGTCGACTCTGGGAAGGTCTACCGTCTAACAATAATTCAGCGAAGACTAAGGATTTGTTGGCCTTAGGAATAGAAAAAACCAAGTCCAATTGCTGGAGGATGACAATCCATTTGGAATATTATCCTCCAATAACTTGACGAGACAAAATGTGTCTCATGGGGTTCCCCAGGGAAATGATAGTAGTATGATGCAGCAGGATGTACTGTCGGAATCGATTTACAGCAAAAACAATTGCCAATGATATTTTCAACACGTGTATACCGTAATTCAAGCCCAACAAGGCCTTTCGAGAGGTAATAGACCAGTTTCTCATTGTGATCGTCATGTATATGAACCAACACCACTTCGATGGAGGATGGTGAGGCTGTCAGGTGTAAGAGAAAATCATGTGTATAGTCAGGTGGACTTAATAGTGCAGCTGAGGTCAACGCATTTTTAAAGGCGTCAAATGATCATTCAGCTTGATCGTCCCATAAGCAGGGTACTCCTTTGTTGAGGATGTACATAAATCCTTCCGTTAATTTGGCATAGTTAACGATCAAGTAATGTAAGAAGCTTGTCTTCCCTTGGAAACTTTGGAGTTGAAGGATGGACTGTGGTGTGGGCAATTGAATAATTTCCTTTACCTTATCGGGATCAACCATATCCAAAATGTTTAGAGACAATGAATCCATGAAGACGCCCAAACTCTACAAATAATACACACTTATGAAAATTTAGACGGATGTTATAGAACCAACACCTAAGAAATATTGCTCGAAGGTGAGCTAGGTGTTGGGTGTGTTTCTTCGAGTGGGCAGGAAGATCATCCAAGTAAGCTTGAACAATGTGTCTGATATCATGAAAGGCATAGTCCATAGCCCTCTGGAAGGTTTCACCCACATTCTTAAGACTGAATTGGAGCTCACAATACGCAAATGTGCCCCAAGGACAAATGAATGAATTTTTGTGATGGTCATCAGGTTTAATAGCAATCAGGCTATATCCCAAGCAGCCATCCATGAAGGAGAAAGATTCACAACTGGCGCAATCGTCAATTATTTGGTTAATAAATGGAGTTAGATAGTTATCTTTTGGACATCTGGCGTTCAAATCACGGTAGTCGAAATAGACGCAAATGGTACCTTGTTTTTTGTCTACGGTGACTAGATTAGACACCCATTAAGTTAAGGGAATGGGATAGATGAAACTAGGTCACAATAGTTTTTCAACTTCAGTCTTGATGCAATTATTTTTCAAGGGTGGACATGTCAAAATCTTTACTAAACAAACCTGGCATTGTCATAAACCTTGATCTCATGCTCAACAATAGAAGGGTCTATGCTGGGCATTTCCCTGTAATTCAAAGTGAATACATTGCATAATTCCTTAAAAAGGCATGTGAAGCGCGCAATTTCCTCGAGATTGTAGTTAGCTCCAATCTGAATATTTTGCACGATACTTGTTTTGACTAAGATATCGATGAGCATAGTCTTGGAAATATTACCCAAGTTACCTTTTGAATCCATATTTTGGATAGTCCTATAATCTGAAGGAACAATCTCAGGTTGGTCAAAATGCAGGATTTGTAAATATGTCATGCCTAAATTAGATATCAAAATGCGATGATGAGAGTCATCGTAGGGTCGCTCGTCTAAAGACATGATCTCTTGGATAGCTTCATCTAAAGGAAAGAATTCATTGAGGATATCGTTATAGGGAGAGGCGATGGGAGAGGAAGTGGTATCATCAGTCATAACCAAAGAAGTAGAAGAATCAAATGCAGATTGAATGGCCTAGTAAGCCAATTCAGGTGGTGGCAGTGGCATTTGTTCTCTATAGGAATCAAGGTATGAAGGGGCCAGGAGGATCCAGGGATCAGTAGGGCCATTATAAATTGTAGAGACCATTGAAACCATCTGTGGAACCTCGGGCGGTGGGAGAGGAAAAAAGCCTAAAAGAGAGGAACTCTTCAGAAGACTAGTACCAATACTAACATAGGAGTCAGGTATGCCACCCACTAAGGGCACGTTGCTGCTAGGTAACGGGGAGTAATCTGGGGTACAAAAGGATAGTTGGTCCACTGTGAATCGATGAATCTGACAATATTTCCAACTGTAAAGAAAATTGAAAGGACACAATGCTTGCCGCATCTTTGAAGCATCCTATGATGATTCAACAGTAAAGCAAAAAGCAAAATACAATTTCCAATGAAAAAAAAACATGCATATCCAGTATTGCTTATCCATTGAGTTAAATGAATCTTGACAATATTTTCCATGGTAAAGGAAAATAGAAAGGATAGATGATTGCCACGTGATTGAAGCATTCAATAATATTTCTAACTGTAAATAAAAATAGAATTTGGAACACATGTATAGATTGTGAAGGAGAATTGCAGTGATGCTTATCGATTGAACTGTTGAATCTGACAAATCTCCAACTATAAGGCAAAACATATTTTGGAAATACATAGTCAAGTACGAATGTTGTGATTCTCAATGCGTGATATTTATCTTTTTCCTCTCTTTTTTGTTTTTTGTTTAGCTAGGATGAATCCTTAATAATATGACATTTAAATGAATTTGGTAATAAAGTTAGTGGTTGTCGTTGTAATTTAATTTAGTGTTAATGGTAGGTAAGGTAATGTTTACTGAGTAATTTAGTAAGTATTGAGATGTTATTTTTCGTAATAGGGTGTTTATTTTTTTTTCGTAATAGGGTCTTTTTGTCTTTTTGTTTGTTTGTTTGTTTTTTTTTTTTTTTTTTTCCAGCAAGAATTGAACTTAGGTGAAGAGGAACTAGAATTCAAAACAAATTTTCTAAATCTTAGAAACAAAAAAAATGATTGTAAGGTAGTTTAGGTAATTTGACTCGTCAAATTAACGAAGTCATGATTTTGCCTATAGTATTCATCTCTAATGTAGTTTATTTAAAAGCGGAAAGTCTCTTTGTCCTTTCGCATTCCTAATAAATGAATCTATAGAATTTAATTTACACCATGTGCAAATTGTTACTTAATTGTAGTGTTTTTAAGGGAAATTTTCACTTGTAGTGACAAGGTACTTTACACACAACAAGCTTTTCCCAAGGCTTTCTTAAACAATGTGTGTGTGTAGAGAAGTGATACTAAGCTAAAAGCAATCCGATGCACTCAAAGTCACATAGAGAAAGTGAATAAGTTACCTCTTATGGTAAGAACCCAATCTTTGTTGGTGAAGCCAATTTTGGGAGGATCTCCTTGAGATCTTTGCTCCTAAATCTTCCCCGTGACCTGCACACAATGAAGAAAATCAATTCCTATTCTCCTGAAAAAACAATGTTAGAACATACACAATGTATCAATGGCATATAAAATATGAGAATACATGGAAGACAAATGTGGGGAAAGCCTTATATTTATGTACAATCAACCACAGTATGTCTATGAGCCCTCACAACCTCTTTCTTTGGTCTATTTGCTAACCTTTATGCTCATTGGTGTATGTACAGGCCTTGAATGAGTCTGGGTATAGCTAGTCAAATGTATCCCAGATATGATCAATTGGCAGCCTTAGCACCTCGGAGTGGAGGCGGATCGATTAGACACTTCTTTGAGGATGACTACTTTGAGTGGTTCAAAGGCCAGATCCCCATGATTGAGGACTACCCATATGTTGGAATGCACTATATGGGGGATTTGGAACTCATATTTCCACTTAGCACTCAGTGGGGGCCACTAGGTAAGTGGATGGATCATGGATAAAAGTAGTTTTTGTCGTTTGAAGTTTGTGCTTTTTTTTTGTTATGGGTGAAAATTTCTGACATGAAGCTTGGCTTGACATAGATTTCGCATCGGTTTGTCCTACGGGTATGCCCCACCATGCCAGGCAGCGTGATCAGCTACCTGGGGCTAGAGCAACAACAGGGGTCGCGACAGCTACCGAAGAGGGAGGTGACACAAAGAGTCTGTGCGAGGTTGCTAAGAACCTCAAATGATTAAGCATGGGTGCGTTGCCTCTTCCCATGAGAGAGATACTGATCTATATGCATCGACACACAATGGGAGTACCAGAGCGGTTTTTGGTGCCTTTGAGGAGTTTAGCTAGAGTGGTGATATGTTACCATGAGAAGCAAGCTTAGCATGAGTAGATTATGGCCATCGGGTGTTAGAGCGAGGCTTAGAAAAGCTATTTTTGTATAAAACACCCAAGTTTCTGGATTTTTTGATGTAAAAAGACTGGAAACAATATCTATATCTATATATATATATATATATATATATATATATATTGGCAATTTTTATGGTGTATGTGTTTGTGTTGTGTGTAAATTTTATAATGAAAAATTGTACGCTCATGCATGTAATTATAAGGAATGTGATGTATGCCAATATAATACATAATTTGCCAATGAATCAGCTAATGCATTAGATTCTCTTGGAATGTGTTCATAAGTGAGATTTGAACTGACGTTCCAAAAGTCATACCCTTAAAAAGTAACGTAACAAGATAGGATTGTGAATGTGATAATGATTAGTCAAATGCATAACAACAAGCTGAGAGTCTAACTTGACCACTAGATTGGAGATGTCGAGAGATGAAGCCCCAGTAAGGATTTCAATGACCAACATATACTCAATAATATTATTGGTGGCATAACCAAGGAAGACCCCCCCGAACTAAATAGTTCCAACTCAAGTGTGTAACGAACCCAAGCAATCGATGCAATGTGCCGTTTGTGACGGCTGGAACCATCTGCGTATCCAACGTATGATAAGGGTGACGTGGACATCTGTGCAGAAAAGAGAGGTGCATGAGACATAACCATTTTTAAAAGCCAAAAATATCCAAACACACCAAAAGAAGCAAAATTTATATACATAATATTACATAGCAGATGCCCAGTAGAGCACTGGGAAAAATATTTTTTTCAAATAGAGGTTGTTACGGGGCTCGGTGAGTGGGATTCCATCATAGTCCTAAAGTTTGTATGCTCCTTTGGAAAGAACCTTAGTAACGACATATGGACCGACCCATATTGGTTGAAGTGTTCATGCCCCTAAGAGATCATGTTTATGATCATAAAGTTGGATGAGGTCACCCTTTTGGTAAGAATGAGGCTTGATATGTTTATCGTATTGATCTTTGACTTGGTGCTTATGTGCTTCGAGAGCCAGTGCAACATCCCAATGAGTCTCATCCAAATGTTCAAGTGAGAGCAAGCGATCTTCTTCAGCAGTCGTACCGAGTAGGAGTTGAACAACAAGTTTAAGGGAGGGAATTCGACACTCGATAGGAACAATTGCTTTTAGGCCATGGGAAAGCTGAAATGGCGTGAAACCTGTAGTAGTTTTTACTGACGTTCGGTATGCCCAAAGTGCAGAATATAACATTCTATATAATTAGGTTTTATGATTTCCTTCTAGCCGACGGATCATGATATTGAGGACGCCATTGACGGCTTCAACCTGGCCATTAGCCTATGGGTAGTAGGAGAACAAATGATCTTGGCGAAAGCCCAACATAGATGTTAAATCAGACATCATATGGTTCTGAAAGTGGAAGCCATGTTCTGTAACAATCGTGTGGGGTAGACCGATACGGTAGATGACCTGATTGAACATGAATAAAGCAGTGGTTTATCCATCAGCCAAAAAAGTGGGAATGGCTTCGGCCCATTTCGTGAAATAGTCCACGTCGTGTCTGCCAAAGGAAGTGGGATTACAAGTGATGAATTCGATGCCCCATTTAGCAAAGGGACCGACAAAGATAACCGAGTGAAGAGGGGTAGGGGGTGCACACATTTTCTTTGTATAGAATTGATAAGGATGACACTGCTGGACTACAGTAATACAATCTTTGAACAAAGTTGGGCAGTAGTATCCTGTGCGCAAGATTTTCTGGGAAGTAGCCATGCTAGAAAGATGCCTGCCACACTCCCCAACATGGCAGTCATTAAGAATGTGTTCCGCCTCAGTATGAGTAAGACAACGTCGAAGAACTGAGTCAATGCCACAATGATATAAAGTATCATTGAGCACTAAGTAGTTTTTAGCTTGGTGGCGGATACGATGACAGTGGTCTGGTGATAGACTTTAGCAAAAACGTTGTGTTTGGAGGTAGACAAGAATGTCTCCATACCAAGGATTAGTATATTCATCCAGCATAGGATCATGAACTACTTCATCTAGGTCGACTCTGGGAAGGTTTGACAATAATTCAGTGAAGACTTAGGATTTTTTTACCTTGGCAATAGAAAAAACCAAGTCCAATTGTTGGAGGATGACAATCCATTTGGAATATTATCCTCCAATAACTTTACGAGATAGAATGTGTCTCACAGGATTCCCTAGGGAAATGATAGTAGTATGACGCAGCAGTATGTAGTGTTGGAATCGATTGACAACAAAAACAACTGCTAATGATATTTTCTACACATGTGTATACCGTAATTTAGGCCCAACAAGGCCTTTCAAGAGGTAGTATACCACATTCTCACTGTGATCATCATGTATATGAACCAACACCACTCTGATGGAGGATGGTGAGGTTGTCAGGTGTAAGAGAAATTCATGTGTATAGTCAGGAGGACTTAACAGTGGAGCTAAGGTGAGCCCCTTTTTCAAGGCGTCAAATGATCATTAAGCTTGATCGTCCCTTAAGTAGGGTACTCCTTTCTTGAGTTGGTTATTGGATGTGGAGCCTGATTATCTTCTTTATTCAAAGGTATCGTCGCATTGGACCCTAGTTTGTAATGTGGCGGCAATGCCGCCCATAAAATGTTTGCCACCAAGGGGGTCCAGGGGGGGTCCCCCTGAAACTAAAAATAGATGTAAAATTTCCTTGTAAAATGTTGTAGTTCCGTAGTCAATCTGGGTTGCTCATTAAGCGGAGATATGATGGTAGAAGTTATGTTTAATTTAGGGTTTTTTTTCCCTAGAAAGCAACCATTCGCTATATATGAGGGAATTGTATTGCGTCTATGTAGATCTGTATTCTGAGTGAGAAAGAGAGGAGATTGTGTGAGAGCGAAGAGGGAATTACAACGATCTACTGTCGGTTGTATCTCTTCAGTTCGATGGATAATATAAAAGGAAGGACTACCTGTTTCTCTATGGACGTAGCCCAAATTGGGTGAACCACATATATCTCTGTCTCTCTTGTTTTATGCGTTTTTTGTGTTTATATTTCTGCAATATTTTATGTGTTCCATTGCTCTGTAATATATAATTTTCTAACACAGGTGCATAAATACTTTCGTTAATTCAACATAGTTAACGATGAAGTAATGTAAGAAGCTTGCCTTCCCTTGGAAACTTTGGAGTTGAAGGATGGACTGCGTTGCAGGAAATTGAATAATTTCCTTTACCTTATCGGGATCAACCATATCCAAAATGTTTAGAGACAATGAATCCATGAAGACGCCCAAACTATACAAAGAATACACACTTATGCGGATTCAGACGGATGTTATAGAACCAATACCTAAGAAATATTGCTCGAAGGTGAGCTAGGTGTTGGGTGTGTTTCTTCGAGTGGGCAGGAAGATCATCCAAGTAAACCTGAACAATGTGTCTGATATCATGAAAGGCATAGTCCATAGCCCTCTGGAAGGTTGCGCCCACATTCTTAAAGCTGAATGGTAGCTCACAATACGAAAATGTGCCCCAAGGACAGATGAATGAATTTTTGTGATGGTCGTCAGGTTTAATAGCAAGCGGGCTATATCTCGATCAACCATCCATGAAGGAGAAATATTCACAACTAGCACAATTGTCAATTATTTGGTCAATGAATGGAGTTAGATTGTTATCTTTTGGACATACGGCATTCAAATCATAGTAGTCGACACAGATGCAGATGGTACCTTGTTTTTTGTCTACGGTGACTAGATTAGACACCCATTAAGTTAAGGGAATGGGATAGATGAAACTAGCCCGCAATAGTTTTTTGACTTCAGTCTTGATGAAATTATTTTTCAAGGGTGGACAGGTCAAGGTCTTTACTGAACAAACCCGGCATTGTCATAAACCTTGATCTCATGCTCAACAATATAAGGGTCTATGCCAGGCATTTCCTCGTAATTCAAAGAGAATACATTGCATAATTCCTTAAAAAGGCAAGTGAAGTGCTCAATTTCCTCGGGATTGTAGTTAGCTCCAATCTGAATGTTTTGCACGATACTTGTTTTGATTGAGATATTGATGAGAATAGTCTTGTAAATATTACCCGAGTTAACTTTTGAATCCATAGTTTCGATAGTCCTATAAGCTAAAGGAACAATCTCAGGTTGGTCAAAAGGCAAGATTTATAAATATGTCATGCCTAAATCAGATATCCAAACGCAATGATGAGAGTCATCACAGGGCTGCTCGTCTAAAGACATGATCTCTTAAATAGCTCCATTGGAAGGCAAAAATTCATTGAGCAGATCATTAGAGGGAGAGGGGATGGGAGAGGAAGTGGTATCAACGGTCATAACCAAAGAAGTATAAGAATCAAATGCAGATTGAATGGCCTAGTATGCCAATTCAGGGGGTGGTAGTGGCATCTTTTCTCTATAGGAATCAAGGTATGAAGGGGCTAGGAGGATCTAGGGATCATTAGGGCCATTATAAATTGTAGAGACAATTGAAACCATCTATTGAACCTCCGGTGGTGGGAGAGGAAAAAATCCTAAAAGCAAGGAACTCTTTAGAAGACTAGCACCAATACTGACATAAGAGTCAGGTATGCCACCCACTAAGGGCACATTTCCACTAGGTAACGGGGAGTAATATGGGGTACAAAATGATAGATGATCCACTGTGACTATTTTCCCATCCAAAGGGAAGAGGATGAGTCGTAAAATGAAAGAGACAATGTTAGTCATAACATAATTCCAACCACGACCCAAAAGTAGATTATAGTCGAGATTGCGATCTATGACTTCAATATCCACCGTTACAGTTTTCCCACTCAGAATGATGGGGTAGATAGAGGGGTATCCTTTTGGGATGAAAGTTTTACCATCAAAATATTTGAGGGAATTCGATGGCGGTGAAATAGTGGGAGAACCTAAGGCAAGCCAATAGGAAGTAAGCATTACGCAAGTTGAAGCACCTTCGTTACTGACAATTCAATGGATAGATTGTCCTTTCGCCATGACTTGCACTTGAAATGCAAGTTGATAGGAGAGGCAATGCTTACTCTTTTCCATTACTAAAATCACTAGATTGGAATCCTAAGGGTCAATTCTACCAATGGCTGAAAGAAAAACTTTTCGTTGTAATGGAAAGGTTTTTCATACTTCGAGGGCAAACATAGAAAACAGTGCTTGCGCCAAATCTTCTATAATACTATCATTTTGGGGGGCACATTCAAAGGTATTGTGTGTCATGCGATGAAGTGTCCCTTTGGGGGAACAAATCACAAGGTCAGTGACAGGCCTTTCGATATGCAGATTGTTAGGAAACGATGGATTAGAACTCGAGGCAATGTCCAGGGTATTAGCAACCTGATTTCCATCATTCTTGGCTTACGTTTGTTGATCAACCATTTCAAAGGTGTAAATAGTTAATGATCCTTCACCAAAAGAAGGCAAATGCGAACCGTCATTGCCCCCTTGTAGGGGCTACGGTGGATTAAATATAAGGTATTGCTGCTTCATAGAAGGGAATGTGTTGTTCTTGAGGACCGCAGGGGTCCGACCAGTGTCCTTCTATTTAAGGAGGTCCATGCATTACAAAATATAAGGAAATTTATAGGTCGTATGGTCCTTGACACATATCTTACAAGTGAACTTAACAATTTTTTCCTTCCATTTTTTAGATTTAGCAACAACTTTTTCATTAGGATTGTTCTGGGTAGCGGCCTCCTCCTTAGAAGGAGAGGTCTTTTTCTTATTCTTCTTGTTCTGACCGCTGGTTTTTTTGTGAACTGGGTTACTGAGTAGTGCGAGCATTGGAAGTTCAGGGGGCATTAGGGAGAAAATCATACAATGTGCCATATTGCGAATAGTTAAAATCTAAATGTTGGGCATGACGAATAGATTTGTCTTCCGTAACCACACCAACCATGGAAATGTCCTATATATTTTCCTGTAGATTCACAACTCATGTAATGTACTAAAACACAAGACTCTACTATTTAAACAATGGAAACCAAGAATCAATGAAAACAATAATCAACAAGAGGAAGATAATCAAAGACGCATAACACAATTGTTTCTTTGCGGAAAGCCACCGCTCAAATCCCCTACTATCTATTGCATTAATCAGAAATATAATTGATAATATAAAGCTTGTTATCACAAGAACAATTCTGCACAAGTATGACCAACTCTCTACCTCACAAGCCCGCATTGACCAATACTTAGCCAATTTTTGCTGCTTGTTAAGCCCCTATATCCTTGCGCAATTCCTGAGAGGAATAACCCATATTTAATTGGGAATTCCTTCTTCCATAACCGTGCAATCCAAAACTAGGTCCTCTTCTAATTGCATGCATGATTTGTACATCTCATATCATTCTACACCTAATAGTACATTATCCATGCACTCTAGTCTCAATTGGGTCTTTCTTTGAATTGACATGCACGAGTTTCTCAAGAGGGAATCTTCAGTTAGCTGGAGTAGCACTTAGGATGCACCAGTGCACCAACTCACTACTAATCCTCTAATAGTTCCACAAACAGTTAGAACTAGTTTAACTATCTATAACTCATTCAAACTGAGTTATCTAATTACAACTCAAATAAACTCATCCTGGACCCCTAAATTGTAGGGAGAACATATACATGACTGCAGAAAGACTTCCAACTCAAAATTCCTAAGCTAATTAAGTTAATTAAACTTAATTAACTATTTACAAGTTTCTATGAGAATATAATTCAATTTTAATTCTATGACAAATTAAACTGGAATTTCTTGTTTCCATTTCTCAACACTCCCTCTCAGAAACAAAGGGATTATCAACTACCCCGAGCTTGTCTCTGTGATTTTGACAATTATTTTTTCAAAATGTCATCATCTTGCTCCTCAATGGGAATGTACTCCAACAACATAATCTGCCTCAATACACAATCTCTGAGATGATGATATCGGATATCAATATGCTTGGTCCGATCATGAAAAACTGGATTTTCATAGAGTTTGATACAACTCTAATTATCGCAGTAAATCACAGTTGGATCCATCTGATGACCAAACAAACCAACCAGAATATTCCTCATCCAGATGGCCTCACATGCTGCTTGACTTGTAGCCATGTATTATGCCTCTGCCAAACTGAGTGCAATCGATCTATGTTTCCTCCTGTACCAAGAAAATGTTGCTGACCCAATAGTGAAGTTCCCTCTTGATGTTCTCTTCCTTTCAAATGGAATCCCTGCGCAATTTGCATTGGTGAAGACTTGAAGCTTCACTCCCTCTGTCTGTTTGTACCACAATCGATACTGAGTAGTTCCCTTGAGGTATCTCAACACATTCTTTGTTGCCTTCTAATACAACTTGGTAGGCCTAACCATCTCTTGACTAAGATGTTTAACTGCATAGAACATATCCGGTCGTGTGTTCACCAAATACATGAGTGAACCCACAGGCTACCTTGAAACAATAGCTTCCACTACTTCCCCTAAAGTAGCATCCTCTTTCCTCCAGTTAGCTACTATAGGAGTCTCCATGGGTTTGTTGCTCTCCATGCCGAACCTCTTGAGTATTTCGTTGGCATACTTACCCTGAGACACAAAAAATTCCCCATCACCTTGCCATACTTCCATACCCAGAAAATAATGCATGAGCTCCATGTCCTTCATCTCAAACTCTCTTGCAAGGTCCTCCTTCCAAGACTTGATCAGTTGGTAACCCTGTCAAAATCAAATCCTGGAAATATAACATAATGATCAACAATTTACCTTCCACCACTATGTGTTACAGGTTTTCATCCGCTTCATTCTTGGTGAAGCCCAACTCAGTGAAGTAGCTATCAATCCTGGTGTACAAAGTACAGGGTGCTTGCTTCAGCCCATACAACGCCCTTTTGAGTCGACACACATGCAACTCATGGTCAAAGGTCTCAAAGCCTTCAGGCTTCTCTATGTACACCTCTTCCTCAATTGTTCCATTAAGGAAGGCTATCTTTACATCCATATGATGTATCTTCTAACCCATCTATGCTGATAATGCCAATATAGATCTTATGGATGAGTACCTTTCAACAAGAGAAAGGGGCTCATCATAGTCAATCCCCTCTACCTGTGAAAAGCCACAGGCCACAAACCTGGCCTTATGCTTCTCCACACTACCATCTGCAACTTTATTTACCCTATAAAGCCATCAAGAGCTCACAATTGACTTGTCCTATGGTTTCGTGACCACATCCCAAATATTTGTACAAACTATGGAGTCATACTCCTCCACCATGGCATAAACCCAAACCAGTTGTTGCACTGCCTCCTTAAAGGAATATAGCTCTGTCTCAACACATCCGCTCATAAGAGCCATGTATCCTGTGTAACTCTCAGGTGGCCTCCTCTGCCTACGCTGAGATGTGGGTGCTCCCACATTCTCCCGTGCATCATGCAATAGCTTGTCAGCCTCTTTGGTGCATTTTATCCCATATCTAGAAGACTCTTCCTGGATGAATGTCTCCACTCCCAAATCCTCTGCATGTGGCTGCTTCACATCAATCTGAGGCTCCTCAACCTTAAGAGCTAAAATCTCCTAAACCGCATGTAGCTCAAGCTTCCTCTTAAGGGAAACTCGCATAGCCTTCTCCTCATCGAATTTGACATCCTTGCGAACCACTGTCATCCTGTTGGTCGACAAGTACACTTGATAGTTGTGAGGTGTACCAGTGTACCCCACAAATATCCCCAACTTTTTTGTTGGTTCAAACTTCTTCCATGCATCTTTGATCACATGGAAATATACAGATGACCCAAAAATCCTTAAGTGACCAACATTTTCCCTCTTACCGAAATAAGCCTCCTTTGGCGTCTTCATCCCAAGAATCTGATGTGAGCTACAGTTATGAAAATAAACCGTTGTGTTTCATGCCTCAACCCACAAGTGTAGTGGTATGCCCTGATCATGTAACAATGCTCATGTTGCCCCTACAATTCTTCTGTTCTTCCTCTCGGCCACCCCATTCTACTGTGGGTTATGGGGTGTCGTCAACTCTTGTTTAATCCCTTCTGTTGAACAAAAGTTCTTAAACTAATTTGAGACATCCTCACCACCTTATCACTTCTCAAAGATTTAACATTCTTGCCAGACTCTTTCTCAACCAATGATTTAAATTCAAAAAAAATTGTGAAATTTTGATCCATCTTCTGCATGAAAAATATCTAGCATTTACAAGAAAAGTCATCAACAAATATAACATAATACTTGTGTTTGGACATGGATGTTGTCGAGAATGTTCCACACACATCTGAGTTGAATCGCTATAAAATTGCCTCTGCTCGATTGTCTCTGTCGTGAAAGGAAGCCTTGGTGTATTTTCCCAAAGTACACACCTTATCTGTATCAACTTGCTCTAGCTTACCTTTGGGAAGACCAGTAGATATCTGCTACATGATTTTCAAAGCCCCATGATGCAAGTGACCCAATCGCCTGTTCCACAACTCACCAACATCTTGGCTCTGCACCTTCTCTACTTTCATGCTCAAAGAATCACAATCCTCTGCCACCAATTTATAGAGATTCTTAAGTCGAATCCTTATCTTCTTTACTTGACCCGTGCCTATGTGTCGAAGGAATGCCTTTCCTTTTGATAAGATCACACCATAGCCTCTATCCTCAAGCATGGCAACCGATACTAAGTTTTTCTTCAACCTGGGTACATACATAATATCTCTCGGGGTGAGAGGAGCACCCTACTCCCTCTGAAAAGTAATCGTGCCCAATCTAGTAGCACTATACCTCCCGTTGTCACCCATATCGATATGCATCTGGAGATCTTTCTCCTCCAGGTCACTGAACAAATCCTTATCAGTGATGTGTAATGAAGCTTTACTATCAAGTTACCATACACTACCCATAATTTATGACACTGTACATGCAATGAGAGAAGTGAAATTCGAATTGAGAGACCAAAGCCTCAACCGTCACTCCTCCTGAGGACTTCTTCTTAGACTTCTTGAGCAGACAATTTGTAGGAAAATGGCCCAGCTCGTGACAATGAAAGAACTTAACTTTCATCATGTCTTTCTTCTTACTTCCATGGAAATAGTCCGATTTGGAATGGGATGCCTTCCATTTCCCTTTCCTTTCCTTACTTGCTAAGGAACAATTTTCCTCATCATTAGTCTTTGATGAGGAACAATCTCTGGTGTTTCTTCTTATCTCCTCCTACATCAAATCCGACCATAGTCGTTCCCAATATGGTAGCTTCTCCCTCCCATTGACAGAGTCCTGATAGCTATTCCACCTCTTCGGAAGGCCTAGGAGAGCTAGGCTCACCATATCATCCTTGACAACAATTATTCCAACACTTCCAAGCTCATCATGACAGTGAGTGAACTTGGTCAAGTATTTTGAAATGGTCTTGCCTTTCTCCATCTTGATTTTTCGAATTTTTTCTTTTAGTGCTAACTTCCTATGGTCATTGTTGTTTTGGAATAGATTCGTCAATTATTTCCACATCATATAGAGTTTCCTTCCCATGGAGGCTTGAGAAAATGTGGTCTCAAACTTCCTCAAGGATTATTCGCCTCACCTTCGCCACACACTTCTTCCATTCGACTGGATTTTGTGCATCTGATGTTGTTGATTTAGGGATGTCTTGATCAACGAATTCCTTCAAGCCATTATCCTCCAGCACAACCTCCATTCTGTCCTTCCAGGCTATATAATTCGAGCTTCCTTCCAAGGCATACTCAAGCCACAAACCGTAGAACGCCATCTGCCGATCCTGAAGTATGTATTGAAAATTCAAATTTCACCTGTAACCCAAAACTCAAAACTTCGAAATCTCCTCTAGTATATTGTCTTCAGCGCCGAGTAGAATTTTATTTAATTTAGAATTTAATTCAAGGACAAATTAAACTAGAATTTCTTGTTGTCGTTTCTCAACATGTCCTTGACAATGAAGGTAATATCCTTTTAATAGGTGACTTTAATGCTCGAACTTCAAGCAACCAAGCTATTATTCTAAGCAATCATTCCAACCCTAATCCTCTTTGGTTAGACAAAGACCCTACTCTGGCTAGTAGGTACAAAAGGAGCTCTGAAGACCTCGTGGAAAATTTGTTTGGGTCAAAGCTAGTCAAGCTCTGTAGTGCTCAGGATCTCATAATTTGCAACGGTCTAAAGAAGTGGCCCAATTCCAGCAAGATGACCTGCATCCATGGACTTGGTAGCAGCATGGTAGACTATGTTATTTCCGATCTCCAATTATACAATGAAATAATAAATTTTGACATCCTAAACAACCACGAGCCTGAATCTGATCATAGGCCTTTACTTATAACTCTCAATTTTGTCATGCATAGAGATCTCACAGAAAGTAATTCTTATAGCCAAAAGAACTTAATATTTGATAGAAATAAAAATGATCTCTTTCTAAATGAATTAAAAACTAATTTGCTTCCTTTATCTAGTATAGACAACATAGAATACCTCTATCATAATTTTACTACAACCCTCTCATATTCTATTAACAAGTTCTCAATTGAAGTTTCAAATAATAAAAGAAATAGCAAAACCAACCCATGGTATGATAAAGATTCTGAAAGTGTGAGGAGAGCAATTGAGGAAGCTGTTGATGAATCTCTTAAAATGGACAAGATAAAAATTTACAAAGCCCTAACTAAAATGAAAAAGAGGCAGTACATTTGTCAAAGACAGGAGAATCTCTTACACCTCTCTAAGGTAGCTCCTAAGAAATTTTTGACGTAGATTCTGACTAGGAAGACTAAAGATAATAATAAAATTGCTCTTCATGACTGGAATTCCTATCTTAAAAATCTTTAGGAATCTCCAAATGCCATGGATAACTTGGAAACCCTGCTCACAAGGAAAGAAGTTTTCTCTTTAGAAGACATTGAGTTTGGGGTTAATCGCCTAGCTAATGGGAAAGCTAAGGACATTGAAGGTTACCAGGCGGAAATCTTAAAAATTGGAGGTCTTGTCCTCATCCCCCACATCCACAAGCTTTTCAATCAAGCAGTCAAGCAAGGGTTCCCTAAACCTTGAACTGAGAGCCTCATTATCCCTATTTTTAAAAGTGGGGATACAAATAACCCCTCTAATTATCAGACAATTATGATCAGCCCTCTCTTATCCAAGTTATATGGTAGTATTTTGGAAAAGAAGTTAAGAATGTGGCTTGAAAGTGAAGGTAAGCAGGCTAAAGGCCAAGCAGGTTTCAGAAGGCATCACTCAACAACAGACCACTTCGTTACGCTTAGGATCATTGTGGAGGAATGTCGTAATGATAAATCCAATTTCTTTTGTTGCTTTGTGGACTTTAGAAAGGCTTTCGATACGGTTCCTAGATACAACCTTTGGAATAGATTAGAAGAGCTAAAGGTTCCTTTCGAGTTGAGAGCTGCCGCTATAAGGTTATACGAGAATGTAATTGCCAAGCTAAAGAGAAATGAGGGGTGGTCAAAAGATATTAAGTGTAATATCGGAGTTAAACAAGGTTTCCCCCTCTCCCCTACCCTATTTGGCATTTACATCGACAAGCTCGAAGGCTATTTAGAGGAAGCAGGATGTGCTGGCACGATCTTAGTTGGGATAGTCGTCATCCTTCTTCTCTATGCTAACAATATTGTTCTTCTCGCAAGGTGCCCATCTGATCTTGATAAGCAACTCAGGCTTCTTAAGGATTTCTGCTCTACCATGGGTATGACTGTTAACACTGACAAAACAAAAGTTATGATTATCAAATCCAAGAAGGACACTTACGCTAATTTTATGTATGACAATAATAACTTGGAGGAAGTGTATTCTTACAAGTACCTAGGAATTGATATTCATCACAAGCTCAACTGGAACTATAGCATTGAGAAAAGGATTAATGGGGGGTGGAAAGCTTATTTTGGTCTTGAAAATAATTGTAAAACGGAAAACCTCGTAATGTGGGATAAAAAGAAGTTCCTCTTTGAAACTTTAGTCACTCCTGTTATCTTATATGGATGTGAGGTTTGGGGTTGCAACATCTCTAGAGAATCCTGGAGAAAGATTGAGCAAATCTAGAAGCGTTTTATAACGTATAACTTGAAAATTAAAAGTAATACACCCTATCCTATTCTTCTTATAGAAGTAGGTCTTTTGTCTATCGAGAGCCTAGCTATGATTAGGCTTCTGTTGTACAATCACAAACTCAATAACGTAGGATATCATAGACTTCCTAAGCTAGCATTAAATTCCAGCCAAAACCACCTAAGGCTCAAGCGGGGGTGGTATAAAGACATGAGGGCCTGGTTAAACTATTGGGAGATCAACGAGAATGATGCATTGCAAAACATTAATAACATTAAAGATATTGTTACTTCTAAGTTCAAAGAAAAAATGTGGTGTGAGAAAGATTTAGCGGCTAAAAGAAAATTAAGTTATTATAAGAAGGTCATCAACCCCACCCTAGAAGATCAAAAGTATCTCTCTATTTTAACTAGCTCAAAGAAGAAAATTAATATAGCAAAGATTAGAACGAATTCTCATGAGCTCCATAGTGAAACAGGTCATTGGGCAGTTCCTAAAACACCATGGATGGAAAGGATCTGCCATCTATGTGAGAATAGGAACATCGAGGATGAAAACCACTTCCTCTTAGAGTGCCTCGCGTACAACCACATTAGATCTCAGTTTCATAATCTTTGTCACAATACTAACCTTCCTAGCCTTTTACAATGTCAAAATTATAGTGAGCTCGGGAGGCTTCTCTCCAAGCTTTTTGAGCATAGGAATAAAATCTTAAATCAAAAGAAATAATTTGTTTCTTTAGGTCCGATAGACCAAAGTTTGGTCTTAGCGGACGTTAACCATCATCATCATCATCATCATAATATATTTTGCTTGTGTTAATTAAAATCCATGAGTTATACATTGAAACCATTATTTTGTAATGGCACTTATAGGTTATAAATTTTTCACATATATTTTAATATTATAATTTTTAAGATTTATTTTTATAATTATTTTTTTAACATTTAATATTACAATTTATATATATGTGTGTGTGGGGGGTATTTTAATATTATTTTTTTGTGTTTTTATTTCATTTTTGTAAAAATTTTATTAAATATTATTGAAAAAAATGAAAAATAAAAAATATTTTTTTTTCACTTTATTTTTTAAATAAGTCTATCTAATTAATTTTTTTACTTGATTAAAAAAATTTATTAATAGTATTAATAATTTTTAACAATATTCATCTATCCATGAATATTAAAATCCTTAACAATTTTCATCTCGCAATTAATGAACAAAAAATTTTACTTGAACAAGTTGGCATAACAATATTCATATAATATATAAAATTGTCAATCTTGAACACCTAATTAATTTAATGACCATTAAGTTTCCATCAAAGTTTTTTTTAATTCTTTCACACAACATCTGATGTAGTATCTTGTCACTATACATGTAGTAGATATTTGTCCAAGGAGCCAACGGTTTGGCGTTTCAGAAAATTTTAAAAGAATATTGTTTAGGTAGGTCTTTTTTTAAACACTCTCTTCAAATTTCTATTGATTTAATAATTTTATATTTAATTTGCGTGATATGGAGTTTATGTTTCACGGATCTTAAAAAACACTATTTAAGTTAGGTGTTTTTTTAAATGCTATGGTTTATTAATTTTATATTTATTTTTATTGACATCCAATTTACATTCAAATTTTCTATTCTTAATTTTCTACTGGTTTAATAGTTTGGTAATTAGATTTGCAAAGGTGGATGATAATGGATTAGTTTGGGTTTTTTCGTTTAAACACTTATAACGTGGATGATAATGGATCAGTTTAGGTTTTTTTTAAACACTTATAAGGGGATGATAATGGATTAGTTTAAGTTTTTTTGTTTTTTTTGAAACACTTATAATTGTTTAATAACTTTTTCAATATAGCAAATTAATCTTGTTGAATTCGTACATGTTCATAATAACTTTTTCAATATAGCAAATTAATCTTGTTGAATTCGTACATGTTCATATTGGTATAGTTAGGTTAGATATCACATGTTATATGATAGAATGGCCATTATACTGCTTTTATGGATTATTGCTATACAACTTAAATAATAATTATAAATTATGTTAATTAGCTGATTATTATAATAACAATAAAATTGATAAAGGTTCAGTAAAATATTTTAAAAGAATAATATTTAAATTATTTTTTAAAAATATATTTATATTTATTATAATATAAACCTTAAATTCTAAGATGAAAGTTAAAAGGTGAAAAAGAAAAAGAGAGAATGAACAAGGTATACTATTCTACATAAAATAAAATAATTTATAAAACCACCAAACAATAGTTTATTTTAAATTAAAATGTATAAACATTAAAACAAACAAAATATTTTTTTTTGTAGTTTTCAATTTAGGCATGGGTAATAGTTAGTTTCAATTAAAGGTGAGATCTAATGCATAGCTTTTCATCTTCAAAAGTTGACCTTGCTACTTTCAAAACATATGACATACATGTCTATAAATGGATTTCTTATACAACTTTTCCAAATTAATAAACTTGCAACCTGGCTTTGCACCTTTTGAAACAATTGCTAGTTTAATAACTGTTCATAATTAGTAGTTAAAACCTTAAATTCTAAGATGAAAGTTAAAAGGTGAAAAAGAAAAAGAGAGAATGAACAAAGTATACTATTCTACATAAAATAAAATAATTTATAAAACCACCAAACAATAGTTTATTTTAAATTAAAATGTATAAACATTAAAACAAACAAAATATTTTTTTTTGTAGTTTTCAATTTGGGCATGGGTAATAGTTAGTTTCAATTAAAGGTGAGATCTAATGCATAGCTTTTCATCTTCAAAAGTTGACCTTGCTACTTTCAAAACATATGACATACATGTCTATAAATAGATTTCTTATACAACTTTTCCAAATTAATAAACTTGCAACCTGGCTTTGCACCTTTTGAAACAATTGCTAGTTTAATAACCGTTCATAATTAGTAGTTAAAAATCATGTAATTATTTTGTGGGATTACGTAACATTATAACACGGACTTATTCTAGTAAAAATCGTTTGAGGAAAAAGCCAAATAAAACCACAATTAACCATATTGGTCTTAAGAAATCAATACTTTAAAAATTTAAGTTATTTTCCTAAAGATTAATTCTACATAATTGGAAAAATTTCCCATTACTATAGTCACATAGCCATGCCTGACGGGAGGGACTACATAGCCATGCCTGACGGGAGGGACTAATAATGACTAACTTGAAAGAACTTTATATTCGTTCACATGCTCATGCTATGAGAGGAATAATGTTAAAAGCATACACTACCCAACGCCCTTGTACCTTTCATTTTGGAATCCAGTGGAACGGCAGGCAAGGTTGAACTTTGAACTTTACTGATAGATAGGCTGGGTAAAAAAGTTTACAGAAGTGTAAAAAAGTTTACAAATAATGTTTCAACTATTAAATTAAAACAAATTCATGTATATGTATCAATGATATATTTACTCAAACCTAGTCACTCCGGAAGAGATAATACATATGAGGACTTATGTTGAAGTCTATATAGGAGAATTATTTATACGATAGATCCATTATATGAGTCCAATAAAAATAAAGTAAATATACATGCATGAATTTTTTTTTAACACAAGTGCATGTTTAAAAAAAGCTTTTTTAATATATAGAAATATGAAAAATTTATTTTATTTTTTTAAACCAGATTAAATTAGTTTTACTGTTGGATGGAAGAGATGGAGCTTCGATGCTCTTTGCCATAATTTATTTTCCTCAAAAATGATTTCCATCATCAACTCTTTTTCTAGAGATTTGAACTTGTAACTTAGTGGGGAACCCCACACAATCCAAATGGTATATACCTCCTAAAATATTTATATATAAGTAAGTATATAAGCTTGACATATTAATTCAATCGAGTTAAGTCATAAAATTTGAAAATGGAATCAAGGTTAAAGTTTTGCAAACTGTTTTGAGAGGAAATAATTACATTAAAATATATTATTTTGAGAGGTATAAGTTTTAATCCTCTATAAATATGTATGATTAGATTAGGTGAGAAAAGATTGTTTCTGTAAAGTTTTTGTGTGCCTATGTGGGTGAGTTTGTTGATGGCGTGGAGATCCATGACCAAGAAAAGATAAAAGCCATTATTTATTGGTAATTCTTGCTATTGTCTGATGTCAAGCAGTATTGAAAGAAGGTGGGTGAAGTTCATATGCCACGAAGAACCATTTAACCTCGTGATGTCAAACATTCCATTACAAATAGAAAACAATCAATTTCTTGGTTCAAAGGGTTTATAATGCAGAAGTTTCCTCCATGGAAGTATACCATAGTTAGCACTTTGACCTTTGTGTTGTCATTGATAGCACAATTAAGAAGGAATATGCATTCTCAAACATCGGTGGCATCATTGAGCTACATCTGTGGAAGTGATGCCCTCAATGAAGGCTCCATGAGAGCAAGATTTTGATATATGAAGGTAGTTGTAGATGGATCCATCTTCATTATGAGGGCCCCAGTAAACTCCATAGTTACTCATTTTATTTCCATTTGTGCTAAAGTTTTTCATAAGTGGTGGAGTTATCACAATGGCATTTAGAAATCGAAATTGTTCAGTGTGGTCACTTCACATTGTGCAAATGTAATATCTTGAATTATTTTGGACGAGTATGGGCGAGTATAACATTTTATTGTATGTTGAAATGTCTACTTATTTCATCAATTGTATCTCTTTATTTTGAATTGTACTTGCACATGATTTTGCATAAGATTTAGAATATTTCAATGACCTATGCATTATTTGAGGTGTAAAAAGGATAGATGGATCCATCTTCATACAACCTTACGAGGGCCCCAGTAAACTCGATAGTTACTCTTTTTATTTCCATTTGTGCTAAAGTTTTTCATAAGTGGTGGAGTTATGACAATGGCATTTAGAAATTGAAATTGTTCAGTGTGGTCACTTCACATTGTATAGATGTAATATCTTGAATTATTTTGGATGAGTATGGGCGAGTATACTCTAAAGAAAACTCTGAATCACAAGAAATCGGGCAAGAAAGAAACAACTCTCAAGACCAGTAGGGAAAAAGCCCCACTCAAAAACAAAAATGTGAACTTGACAACCCCTCAAGCATCAATAGTTATGAGGATTCGAATACTGCACAAAATAAATCTTCATTTAACAGCAAAGTAGATCTCTTAGACCAAACTTCTTCTTCGTCTATCTTCAAGAGGACGAACACAATAGATCACGAAGCTAAGACATCAATGTCCCAAGAACCAGAAGAGATGAAGGAGATGCAAGATAAAGGAAGTTGGAAGACCATAGAGAAAAAAAAGAAAGCTACAACATCAATCTCGCCAAGAAAGACGAGGAGCCAGACAATTAAAAACTAAGAAAATTATATGTCCGATAGACCAATTTGGTCTCAGTGGACGTTAACCACTATCATCATCATCATAACATTTTATTATATGTTGAAATGTCTAATTATTTCACCAATTGTATCTCTTTATTTTGAATTGTACTTGCACATGATTTGGCATAGGAATTAGAAAATTTCAGCGGCCTATGCATTACTTGAGGTGTACAAAGGATATATGGATCCGTCTTCATACAACCTTACAAGGGCCCCAGTGAACTCCATAGTTACTCTTCTTATTTCCATTTGTGCTAAAAATTTTCATAAGTGGTGGAGTTATGACAATGGCATTTAGAAATCGAAATTAGCCACTTTGGTCACTTCACATTGTACAGATGTAATATCTTGAATTATTTTGGACAAGAATGGGCAAGTATAACATCTTATTGTATGTTGAAATGTCTAATTATTTCATCAATTGTATCTATTTTTTTCGAATTGTACTTGCATATGATTTGGCATAGGAATTAGAATATTTCAGTGACGTATGCATTATTTGAGGTGTACAAAGGATAGATGGATCCATCTTCATACAACCTTACAAGGGCCCTAGTAAACTCCACAGTTACTATTTTTATATCCATTTGTGCTAAAGTTTCTCATAATTCGTGGAGTTATGACAATGGCATTTAGAAATCGAAATTGTTCAGTGTGGTCACTTCACATTGTACAAATGTAATATCTCGAATTATTTTGGACGAGTATGGGCGAGAATAACATTTTATTGTATGCTGAAATGTCTAATTATTTCATCAATTGTATCTCTTTATTTTGAATTGTACTTGCACATGATTTGGCATAGGAATTAGAATATTTCAATGACCTATGCATTATTTGAGGTGTACAAAGGATGATTAAGAAGGTTTTGGTGTGTAGTTATATTATGTTTTATTATACAACTATTGTTATATTTAATTTTTGTTTATAAAATAAATTATTAATAATTCCTAGAATCAGGTAAAGGTCATATTATAACATTGATTGTAGATACATTTAATATCTAGATTTATTTCCTAGATAACTAGTGATTACAATGGATGGCACCCATGCATCTCATTAGATGGAAGTACGCCAATAGAATGGCTAGTAGTTCAATCATCACAAACATGAGATTGATTTAGTGGTATGGATCAATTGTATATTAAAGAGAGATAGTGGAAGTAAAGTTTGGTATGGATGGCTATCTAGTTAGTTTGAGAGTTATCGATCTACGGACCCTCAATAGTTGTTGAAGACACGAGAGTGGTATGATAGTGAGGTTATGTAACTTGGTGTGGTACAATGATTAAGTTTAGGATATTTGTGATTAGGAGTTTAGAAGTGGAACTCTGGAATTCAACTTGGGAGCTACACCTTTACGAAGGTTATGTGACAACTTGATGGAGTTCATAATATATGATATTTCAAAATTATTAGAGAATTTGATGAAGACTAAAATAGAGAAAATATTAGGACAAGTATTCATTAAGGGAGGGTGTTGGAGATATTAAATCCTACTTTGATTGTGCTTAATATTAAATATTCTTCATCATATGTATTGTAATCTCTACGTGAGTTGTTTTTATTATTTAGGAGTTTGTTAAGTAGTTGGCTTTCAGATATTTAGTCCAACTAAGATAATTCATAGTTTTAGGTGTGATTGAGATATTCTCTCAACTAATTAGATTGTGTGGCCAAGATAGTCAATCTATTTTAGTGTCTAACTAGTTGTATAAATATACTAGCATAGATCCATCTTAAATATTGATCTAACAAGCGTCGACAGGGATCAAGTCCAGAGTTAAGATGGATCTATGCTAGTACTTTTGCATTCCATAATGGATTCCTCAAGTCTTTAAATAGGATTCATCATAACAAATACCACGGGCTATGCAATACCATGGGCTTGTGAACCACCATCAGTAAACCCATCAAATGACTAAAACAAACTTATCTTAATAATTATTATTTTTAAATTTAAAATTTATTGTAAATAATTTGATTAGGTCATCATAGCATCACATTATATTACATAACATTTTACAACGTTGTTGCCATACTAAGTTCTTATCTTAATAATTATTATTTTTAAATTTAAAATTTATTTTAAATAATTTGACTAGGTCATCATAGCATTACATTATATTACATAGCATTTTACAACATTGTTGCCATACTAAATTATAAAGCAACTCTCGATGCAATAGTATTGTAATCATAATCAAATATATATGAAATATAGCTTTGAGTGTATAAATATTTTATCTTTGAACATTTAAAATTGATTTATGCTCAAGTTATAACTTACACAAAGATACATGTGTTAAAATACAATTTCAATTATCATCAAAATGCTTATATTTAGATTATAATAATATTTTTATATAAATATCGTTATATTTATAGTAGTTTTATTTTTGTTTAAATTTTCTCTCTTTATATAATTCTTTATCATATGAATACATATAAAATCTATCTATTTTTAATACACATACATAACTATATATATTTTTATTAATACCTATATTTATACTTTGCTAACATAGAGTATCATTATTATTATTTATTACAATCCTAGATCCATCTCAACTTTGAATCTATCAAGTGTTAGGAGAGATCAAATCTCTTGAGGTGTAAGCCTCTTTTTGAGTGCAAAACTTGTGCAAAGGTTTACACCTCGAGATATTTAATCCCTCTAGACACTTGAAAGATCTGGAGTTGAGATGGATCTAAGCTAGTTTCTATTGTGTGTGGCCACACAAAATTTGTTCAACATATGATTAATATGATCATTTTAAATATGTTAAATATGTCTAAGGTTAATTTGATGAGTTCCTTCTCTTTTTCATCTCATTCACATTGGGCTTGTATTTGTACTAAATACCCAAAATTCCATCATACGAATCCTCATACACATGACACATTTGAACTTGAGCTAATCGATAAAGCCTTTCATGAAAAAATCAATCTGCAATATTCATTACCGTGAGAGTTACAAGTTGAGCTTGGGAATAAATATCTTTTAAAAAAAAAATTCATAGGATTTCTTTATGCATCTTTTATTATGCCCATGTTGGTTTAATATTAATTTCTTTGTTGGTATGCTCTTTATTGTTCAACTTTTCATTTCCTCGATTATTCATGCTCTTGAGTTCTCATTTCCTTTGCCTTCTTCTATTGATTTACTCTTGATACTCTATTGACAGGGAAAAAATGCACCACCAATGGTAAGGAGATCTCCCTGGTGTGAATTCCGAATTAGACCTCACAACATTTGGAATAGGAGTCCCATCTAGTATGTGGGCCCGACTGCCACCATGTTTGTGCCTTTTCTCATGGGTTTTAAATGAAGAAATATAAATGTGAGGTGAGTTTAAAATACCTAAAGAGTAAGGACAAATTAACCCACAAATGATAAACTTGCAATAAAAAATATAATATCATAACAAGTCAACAATCACACCATGTACATCTCAAGAGGAATCAATTAGCGAAAACCATCTAAGATGTACAAGAGTAAAAGAGCACTAAAAATTAATTGTAAAGTAGTTCACAAATAATAACTAATGTAATACGTCGAACGAAAGAGCAGAGATCCATAGGCAATCATACGAGCTATAAGCCCCAAATTAGTTCATCAACATACAACACACATGGAAGAAAACATTCACACACAATAAAAGTACTAGATAGCCATTAGAAACATCATGAGAGTGCACGAGAATCTATTCCAAGAGTGAAGAGCTTCTCATTGATAATGTTGCAATTTCAAGTACATGTACTATAGGTCCATCAAAATCCAATAGTGGAAGGTGGGATTATTATATAATCTCCAAAATAAGTCCCTAGCCTCAATGCAACTCAGTCTAAAATGACCAAGAGTAAGAGTGCTCACGACTACCTAAGTGCCAAAAGACTCAAGTGCTAAAAGCCCTTATCTTAGAGGCATGAGGATATATTTATACAAATGGGTAGGTGACTCTTCACCTTCCCCATGATGATTCAATTTCCTCATGACATATCCTATTCCTATCGTCTTTTCATATTTTCCATTTTCATAACTATGACAAAATCATATTTATAGTATGACAAAATAAATGTGATGGATGAAGTCATTATTTGTGTTACTTCTCCCTTTCCATGCAAGTGACTACTTCATTCGTACATGAAAGTTTGATTACTTTGGTTGTGCTTGATTCTCCTTGGATTTGAATGAGTTTCAATGTGCTTGTTCAACTTTCTCATCTTAACAAACCTGATCAAATTTTGCAATGAAACTTTTTGTATAGTTCCTAACAACAAATGTGCACCCTTCCTCATTTTAACAACCTCCTCAAGTTCCTTAATCAATGTGACATGCTTAATACCAACAACATTGGAAAGCCAAATACCTTGAATTCTTTGGATCCTCTCTAAAATTGTATGAAAATATGACTCAAAAGAGTGGTCTTCCCATTATTTTGAGGACCCACAATGGAAAAAATAACATACAAAAGGAAAAAACCTGACAAATCCATATACTTCATGAAATATTAACTCAACTTCCTAGAAGACACCTTGTCTATCAATAAGCCAAATGGAGCAACACGGTTCCTTATCTCATAGCTACTGCCCCTTTTTACTTGTGGTGAATGTGATGACAATAATCCACTAGCTATTCCCCTTCACTAGATGTTTTCATATTCTGAGAAGCCTTTAACTATGTTAATGGTTGAGATATTCACCCAGATTGATAACACATAAAAAAAAATGAAACTAAAAAGTGTCTGGTATGGTAGTAATAATTAAAGCTCGAGCATGTTTGTTTAGGTCATCAATATTAGCATTTGTTCCACATAAAAAAATCTCTCAATGTTAGTGTAGTGTAGACTACAAATAAGGTATTTGAAAAGTGAGCTACACCACATTCAAAAAAGCACCAAACCACCATGCCAAACTTTAGCATATTCACATATTTGATGGTGATCCACAAACAATATTCCATGATAGTGGGATGGGCCAATCTATGTTTCCATTGCTAAGAGAAGTGCTTGAACATTTTCCAACAAATTTATATAGTTCCTTTACTAATACTAAAGCATCCTACATATTGTATCCTTAGTTTAAATTATTGGGTTTCCTTCCTGTTTGAGGGATTGACTGCATTATTTTCCTCGTTGAGTACAATCTACTAAAAACTACAATATGATGTAATAGCCTTGATATTATACCTATTATATATGTTTTCTTTCTTATTCTCCCAAACAAAAAAACCAACAATTGTCCCTGTTGCTTGTAAATGACACTTTAAAATCTTCTTTGGAAACTATTCATTTGGTTTGACAAAATATATTGTATTCAAGTTACCATAGACCACAAGGATATCCCAATAATCCATCGAAATGCCATGTAATAGAACCTTGGATTCAAGAAAAGTAGTAAATGATTGAAAATTCTTTTGTTAACTTGTCATCTTTCCTCAAAATTGTAACCTCATAATTGAATAATATTGCAATATATTCTCTACTTGCATAGAATACAATTAATCTTCCCCTATTCTCAACATAGTGTTCTTTACAAGTTAACAACCAATGTTGAATTATTTTTTCCCTCTGATTGGAAACCAATTGGAAATGCTTCTATGGTTATGATTGATTTCTTCATCCTTTATAAAAATACACATTAATAACTCCAGGATACCTCTCAACATGAAATTGTGTGACATAGAATGTCATCAAATGAGATTCTAGTGAATATTCCATCTCATTGTTTTGTAATTCATCTAATGATTACTCAAGCAACAAGTGAGAAACCCTCTATTAGGTATTCGCTTGCAATTCAACAACTTTGTAAGGAACCATGAATTCTTAACTATACCCTAGTATGTACTAGCCAAGATCTTGTCCTGCTAGGGCATTCATATCACATGTTCTCTCTATAGAAATTTTCATGGTAAATGTATTAAAGTTTTAACACAACTTTGAGACTCTCCTCATGCCTTGTGATAATGCTTGTATACCAATGCAATCCTAGGTCATAGTAACGAGAATACTTTAAGATAAAAATGTAAATC
The DNA here is from genome assembly GCA_031772625.1 of Pinus tabuliformis. Lineage (NCBI taxonomy): Eukaryota > Viridiplantae > Streptophyta > Pinopsida > Pinales > Pinaceae > Pinus > Pinus tabuliformis. Next base: position 492,157,426 of record CM062813.1, read on the forward strand.
ACTCCAATGGTTGCTATGTATAAAGAAAATGGTGCCTATCGTGACTTTTAACCTTGACATGAAGCATAACCCATAAAAGCAAACCATATTTTCTTTGGCATCTTCCTTTTGCTACTTTGCCCTTTTCTGATCAAGTTTGAATGCTTTTCAACAAATAATATCGCAAGAGTATGAGTCAGATTCACGTGTCAAATTTTCATCTTCATGACTGGTAATAAAAGTACCTTGATCAAGTGAATTAGAAGAGAGTCTAGGGTTATCGGTGATGGGCCTCCCAAATAAGTATAACTTAAGTCCCATCTGACCATCCTTTGGCATGTTTAAACCTCTCCTTTTGCATTTGATAATGTATTTTTCAAGCTATAATGTGTTCTTAGGAAGGTTGGGAGATAATTGTTATATCATGTGGCCTAATACATTAAATGTGTATGATATTGAGTATTTAATGTTGGACACAGATTGTCATTAATGTCAATATGGCAATATTTGAGGAGGAAACGGAGCCAAGAGGAGCAGACCAAGCCAGAGGAGCCACATTGGAGCAAGAGGAGCAAACGGAGGAGCCATATCTATATAACATATATATATGCCAAAGAAGAGGAGCTATTGGAGGACAAAACTCATGTATATATGCCGTTACACTATCGCAGGCGGAAACCGGACTTGAAAATATATGCATGGGAGATTTGGGATCCTATCGAGTCCGGCACATCACATCAGCACTTCAGAAGCAGGTGTTACAGTGTGTCAAGCGACCCCTTTGCGATTGTCGATAGCGATTATCGCATCGGGAAATTGGAGCGGAGGTAATACAGTGTAAGGCCCTGACCATATGCGACTTGTGATCGCCAATAGCGATATCGCAACGGACCTGACCCTGTGCGACTTGCAATCGCCGATAGCGATATCGCATCAGACCTCCGCCAAAGGGAAACCTCGATTGCGATGAATGGTTGCGGACCCGACAAGAATATCAACTGCTCTTTAATGTCATATCGCATCCGCAGGAGGATCGGCCCATCGACCATCGGCGATGTCATGAGGTCATTATATAAAGAACTCCGGGAAGCCGCGATTGTCGATTGCGATAATGTATTGGAGGAGCGGACCCGATGTCGTTTAAATGTGGGTGTAATATTTCCTGAAGTCTGCCCCTTCAGTCTTTTCGACTGTTTCGCACATATTTTCGGTGTAATCAAGTTTTCCAGGTTGCGCAGGGTTTTTGGGCCGAAAGGTCTATGATAACTATTTTGATGAATTAGAAGGTTGAGCGTCAGTTACATGGGGTGTATCAGGGCGATGGAGATTACGATTGGAGCATAACATGTCTGTTAAATGAAACAGTCTCGGTGGATGCCTGTTATCATTGGAAAAACGGGCCTGTGTTATAGTTTTAACACACAATTACCATAAAGCCAAGAAGTTGAATGGAAAGCCAGCACAGAGAAAGCCACAGCGACCAAGGAGGGAAGCTGAAAGATCAAGCGAGTCAGAGGAAATGACAGCGACCGAGGAGGAAGCCAAAGAGGCAGTGGAAAGCAGAAACGAAGAGTCAGAGGCATCAGAAATACATAAAAACAAAGTGAGATGGTGATTTTTGATGGATGTATAATCAGTGAGAGAGGAAGCCGAAGAACAAGAAAGAGGAAGGAGAGGCCAAAGAAGCAAGAGAACAGGAGAATAGCAGAAGCTCAACAGGCTTGTGAGTAGAGAACAACAGCATAACAGTTCATATCAAGGATGGGTTGGAGCCCAAGAGGTTGGAGCCTCAGAATTGAACAGGACTGAAGTCATTGGGGGTAGGTGCTCCTAAGTGCAGAACCACTGCAAAACAGAGTTGGTGTTTTGGAGGTTGGAGCCTCACTGAGGTCCAAGTTGGAGCTTAGCAACTATTCACGATCAGATTTATACTTATATTGTATTTATTTCATTGCACTGTCTTGAGTTTTTAATAAAAGCATTAATTCCAGCTGTTGATTTCTGTATTCTGTGTATACATATACATATCTATATATGTTTTTGGCAATCACTAGAACAATTAAAAAATAGTAAGAAATACTGATTCACCCCCCTCTCAGTATTGCCAACAATTGGTATCAGAGCAGGCTTCTTCATACTATCCTAACAGCTTGAAGAAGGATCCGCAGTCATGATGAGAAATCACGAAACATCAGGAAGACCTCCTTCGTTCGATGGCACTAACTTTGGTTTCTGGAAGAAAAGAATGACCTACTACTTAATGTACCTTGGACCTGAAGTCTGGAATTTTGTTCAAAATGAATACAAAATGACTACCACACTTCCAACAGACCAAGACGAGATGAAAGCCTACATCACAAATGAAAAGGCCATGAACTCCATCACTAATGGAATCACTGATTCCGAGTTTACAAAATTCATGCACTGTACCTCTGCCAAAGAAATGTGGGAGAAGCTAGTTGGCTTGTACGATGGAGACTCAAATGTAAAAAAGGCAAAGCTTCAAACTCAGAGAAGACAATTTGAAAGTTTGAGGATGGAAGATGAAGAAGATATTGCATCATACCTCCTCCGAGTAGCTGAAGTGGTAAATTCCCTGAAAGGAGTGGACGAAAAAATTGAAGAAAGTACCATTGTTCAAAAGGTATTAAGGTCTCTTCCAGACAGATTTGACTCCAAAATAAGCGCTATAGAAGAAGCAAAGGATCTAGATACCCTCAAAATGGATGAACTCCATGGAATTCTCACTGCCTATGAAATGAGGAAAGGTGGCCCAAGCTCTAAAGATGCAGCATTCAAGGCCTCAAAGTCAAAGAAAGAGAAAGAAAGGAATGACTATAGTGATGAGTCAGATGTGGAATCTGAATTGGCTCAATTTGTACGAAAGTTGAAGAGAGGATCTAAGCTTAAAGGCAAGTATCCTTTTATTTGTTTTAAATGTGGTAAAATAGGACATTATGTAGCAAAATGTCCTCATAAACATGACAATGATGATGAAGGAAATTCTAAAAGAATGGCACACAAAAAGAAAGGGTTCAATAAGAAAAACTTCTTCTCCAAGCAAGATGAGTCTAATGAGGATGAGTTTATGGTCATCAAAAAGAAATCAGATGAGGAAAGTGATCATGATGAAAGCTAAGAAGCATTGTTCATGGCACTCACAGATGATGATGACTCGGGGCTAGAAGGAAATGTAGAACAACTATTAATAAGTGCCATTGAAGAAAATGAGAAACTACGGAACAAAATCATTTCTCTCAAAGTGGAAAACGAGGAAATAATAAGGAGAGAAGATCTCTTGGAAGCAAAGCTTAAAGAAAAAGAAGAGACTTGTGAAGAACGTGAGGCCGAAATAGTGTCTCTGAGAAAGGAGTTGGAGCAAATTAAAAAGGGTTGTAAAAGGTCTCAAATACTTGAGACTATTCTGAAAAATCAGAAACCTCAACATGACAAGTCTGGAATAGGTTTCAAAGGAGAATCCTCAAGCACTAAGAATAGTGCGAAAAGCTATATCGATGCACTCTCCTGCAATCCAAAAGATGAAAAAGTATGTTATCAAAAGTGCATCCCAGATCCCAAGAATGAAGAGAGAATTACTCCAAAGAAAAATGTGGAGTCGAATCATGGACACTACAGCAAATACAAACCTGTACTCCACCAAGGGCCCATCGCAAATCCAAAGAACGAGGGAGGAGTAATTCCCAGGAAGGAAATCGACTCAATCCGTGGTTGCTTCAACAAGTACAAAACCATCTTTCTTGGACACTGCTTTCACTGTAAAAACTTCAGTCATCAAGCCAAACCTTGTATGGCTCGTAGAAGTGAAAAGACAACGCTAAAGGACCGAATAATCAACTCATATGCCCCCAAAAGGCAGGGACAAATCAAAACCTTCAATTCATTTGATCCCTTGACCAAATTTGATCTGATTTGCTCTTTCTGCTACAATAATGGACACTATAAACAAGACTGCCCACTCAAACGAAGAAAGGCGAGTAGCAAGAACTCCAACATGGATAAATGCGGTCTGGCTCTATATGCTCAAAATAATGGAAACCATTGGTTTGTGGATAGTGGGTGCTCCAAACACATGACAGGAGACAGAAGGAAGTTTGTCTCACTGAGAAAAAAGGAAGGGAATGTGTCCTTTGGAAGCGGATCTAGAAAAATTGCAGGAAAAGGAACAGTTACTCTGATCAATGGAAAATGAAAAGCTCAAGATGCTCTGCTGGTTAACGAACTCAAACACAACCTCCTGAGTGTCAGTCAAATCTGTAATCAAGGACATAAGGTTGTTTTCAGCTCCAAAGACTGTGAAATAAGGAACTCTGCCTCAGGGAAACTTGTGGCAAAAGGGGTGAGAACATCAGACAACATTTACATTCTGAACAAGATTCAAGAAAATAAATGCTACTTGAGTCAGACAGATGAGAGTTGGTTGTGGCACAAGCGACTTGGACATACAAGCTTCAAAAATCTTATCAATATCAGCAAGATCAAAGCTGTACGAGACATCCCAAGGCTGTCCAAACCAAATCAAGTAGTGTGTGGTCCATGTCAACATGGAAAGCAGACCAGAACCAGCCACAAGACTAAGGAACAATGTACATTGAAGCCCTTGGAGATTATCCATGCTGATGTGTGTGGGCCAACTAGAAATCAAGCACTCCAAGGAGAAAGGTACTTTGTGTTATTTGTTGATGATTATACTAGAATGATGTGGATATACTTCATAAAGTATAAATCTGAAACTTTTGAGTGTTTTAAGAATCTAAAAGCCCTTGTAGAAAATGAAAAAGATTCAAAAATTAAGTGTCTCAGAACAGACAGAGGAGGAGAATTCACATCAAATGAGTTTAGTGAGTTCTGTAACATTCATGGAATTAAAAGGGAATTCTCGGCTGCTAGAACACCTCAGCAAAATGGGGTAGTTGAAAGAAGAAACTGAACAGTCCAAGAAATGGCAAGAACTATGCTATTAGCAGCAGACCTACAACCTAAATTCTGGAGAGAAGAAGTAGGGACAATTGTCTATACACTGAATCGAACTCAATTAAGACCAAATTGTGACAAAATTCCTTATGAGCTATGGAAAGGAAGACCTGCTTCGGTGAATTACTTCAAGATCTTTGGAAGCAAGTGCTTCATAAAAATAAATGATGGCTCATCTGGAAAGTTTGATTCTCGGGTTGAAGAAGGGATATTTCTTGGATACTCTACACGGAGCAAGGCTTACAAGTGCTACAATTATCGACTGAAGAAAATAGTGGAAAGCAGTGATGTAAAGGTTGATGAAGATCTTCTAGAAAAGGAAATTGAAGAACATGAATATGACTCTCTCATTGAAGAAGAAGAACCTAAAGAAGAAGAAATAGGTGAGGAAGAAGAAGAAGAAGAAGAAGAAGAAGAAGAGGAAAGAGAACCACCTAATACCCCTTCAAAGATGAAGTATGTCCAAAGATATCATCCAGAAGAACAGATCATTGGTGATAGAGATGAATGTGTGAAGACCTGAAGAAGGATAACAACCACACCCAAGAGAAAAGTCATTTCCCTCCTATCTATGATAGAACCGGAAACATTTGCAGAAGCAAGTAAGGATCCTCATTGGGTAAAAGCCATGGAAGAAGAAATGTCCCAAATTGAGAAGAACAAGACATGGGAGCTGGTACCTCATCCAAAGGACAAAAGCATAATAGGAACCAAATGGGTGTTCAAAAATAAAATGAATGAGGAAGGACAGGTTATCAGAAACAAGGAAAGACTTGTCTGCAAAGGCTATTCACAAATTGAAGGAATTGACTTTGAAGAGACATTTGCAAAAGTGGCCCGTATGGAAGCTATCAGATTGTTCTTAGCATTTTCTTGCTCAAAAGGATTCAAAATATATCAAATGGACGTGAAATCAGCATTTCTAAATGGGGAACTCAAAGAGGAAGTCTACATGGAGCAGCTAGAAGGGTTTGATTTAACAGCAGGAAAGGACTTAGTTTGTAAGTTAAAAAAAGGCTTTATATGGGTTGAAACAAGCTCCTAGAGCTTGGTATGCAAGACTGGATCACTATCTACAACAACAAGGCTTCAAAAAGGGAGTGGCTGGGAGTAATCTATACATAAAGACAGATCCAGGTAAGTTACTAGCTGCTCTTGTTTATGTCGATGATCTGATTTTTGCTAGTAATAATTATGAAATGAGTCATGAATTTTCTCAAAACATGTCAAAAGAGTTTGAGATGTCAATGATAGGAGAGCTGTCCCACTTCCTTGGACTTCAAATATCTCAAACCAGAGCAGGATTGTGTATATCTCAAACCAAAAATCTAAAAGACATGCTCAAAAAATATGGAATGGAGGACTGTGCACCCATGAGCACACCTATGACCTCAAACTGCAAACTGAGCAAAGATGATGACTCCCCTCTAGTAGATGCAACTCATTACAGGTCAATGATTGAAGCCCTTCTATACTTAACAGCTACACGACCAGACATAATGCAAGCAGTAGGAATGGTGGGAAGATTTCAATCTGCTCCCAAATAATCCTATGTATTAGTTGTAAAAAGAATTCTCAGATATCTGAAGGGAACTTTTGATTTCGGTCTTTGGTACCCAAAGGACTCAACACTGACTGTAACTGCATACACCGATGCTGATTGGGCTGGAAGTATAGATGATCGGAAAAGTACTAGTGGAAATGCATTCTTCCTAGGAGACTGCTTGGTATCCTGGCTCAGTAAAAAATAGTCATCCATATCATTATCCACAGTCGAAGCCAAGTATATTGCTGCAGCAGACTGTTGTACTCAGATACTATGGATGAAGGAAGCTCTAAAGGATCTCGACATATGTACAGATCAACCAATTATCGTTTATTGTGACAACACAAGTGCTATCAGTCTCAGCAAAACTCCAGTGATGCACTCAAGAACCAAACACATACCGATCAAGTATCATTTCCTCCGTGAGCAAGTAGCTGAACAAAACATCGTCCTGGAATATATCAGTACTAAGGAGTAGATAGCTGATATTTTCATAAAACCTCTTCCTCGAGAAGCATTCAAACATCTGCGTCAAAAGATGGGGGTTATTTCTTTATCATCACTCAAGTTCATTCATAAAGATGCACCAAGACAAGGGGAGCAGTTTGACAAGGGGAGTCCATATGCATTCCTTTGCCATTGATATCAAAGGGGGAGAGCAGAAGAATATTGCCATCAATAACAAAGGGGGAGATTGTTGGACACAGATTTTCATTGATGTCAATATGGCAATATTCGAGGAGCAAATGGAGCCAAGAGGAGAAGACCAAGCCAGAGGAGCCACATATATATATATCTATATATATAGATATATATATATATATATATATATATATATATATATATATATATATATATATATATATATATGCCAAAGAAGAGGAGCTATCAGAAGACAAAACTCATGTATATATGTCGTTACACTATCGCAGGCAGAAACCGGACTTGAAAATATATGCATGGGAGATTTGGGATCCTATCGGGTCCGACACATCGCATCGGCACTTCAGAAGCGGGCGTTACAGTGTGTCAAGTGGCCCCTTTGCGATCGCCGATAGCGATTATTGCATCGGGAAATCGGAGCGGAGGTAATACAGTGTAAGGTCCTGACCATATGCGACTTGCGATCGTCGATAGAGATATCGCAACGGACCTGACCCTGTGCGACTTGCGATCGCCGATAGTGATATCGCATCGGACCTCCGCCAAGGGAAAACCTTGATTGCGATGAACGGTTGCGGACCCGACGAGAATATCAACTGTTGTTTAATGCCATATCACGTCCGCAGGAGGATCGGCCCATCGACCATCAACGATGTCATGAGGTCACTATATAAAGAACTCCGGGAAGCCGCGATTGCCAATTGCGATAATGTTGTGGAGGAGCGGACCCGATGTCGTTTAAATGCGGGTGTAATATTTCCTGAAGTCCGCCCCTTCAGTCTTTTCGACTGTTTCGCACATATTTTCGATGTAATCAAGTTTTTTGGGTTGCACGGGGTTTTTGGGCCAAAAGGCCTATGATAACTATTCTGATGAATTAGAAGGCTGAGCGTCAGTTACATGGGGTGTCTCAAGGCGATGGAGATTACGATTGGAGCATAACATGTCCGTTAAATGAAACAGTCTCGGTGGATGCCTGTTATCATTGGAAAATCGGGCCTGTGTTACAGTTTTAACACATAGTGACCATAAAGCCAAGAAGTTGAATGGAAAACCAGCACAGAGAAAGCCATAGCGACCAAGGAGGGAAGTTGAAAGATCAAATGAGTCAGAGGAAACGACATCGACCGAGGAGGAAGCCAAAGAGGTGGTGGAAAGCGGAAACGAAGAGTTAGAGGCATCAGAAATACATAAAAACATAAAAACAAAGTGAGATGGTGATTTTTGATGGATGTATAATCAGTGAGAGAGGAAGCCGAAGAACAGGCAAGAGGAAGGAGAGGCCAGAGAAGCAAGAGAACAGGACAATAGTAGAAGCTCAGCAGGCTTGTGAGTAGAGAACAACAGCAGAACAAATCATATCAAGGATGGGTTGGAGCCCAAGAGGTTGGAGCCTCAGAATTGAACAAGACGGAAGTCATTGGGGGTAGGTGCTCCTAAGTGCAGAACCACTGCAAAATAGAGTTGGTGCTCTGAAGGTTGGAGCCTCACTGAAGTCCAAGTTGGAGCTTGGCAACTATTCACAATCAGATTTATACTTATATTGTATTTATTTCATTGCACTATCTTGAGTTTTTAATAAAAGCATTAATTCCAGCTATTGATTTCTTTGTTCTGTGTATACATATACATATCTATATATTTTTTTGGCAATCACTAGAACAATTAAAAAATAGTAAGAAATACTGATTCACCCCCCCCCCCCCCCCCCTCAGTATTCCAACATTTAATGTGCAGATCACGTTGGAGACCAATGTGAGAGAATCAAGGAGGATTGATCCTTGCTACAAGCTAATGACAACTCGGTTGGCTCATGAGTAGTTACTCCCTCTCCGTAGTTGCGAGTACACCAGGGATAAAATCCACTTTTTAGGAGTTTTGGAGGGAATTTTTCCTCCCTTCAAGGAGGTTTCCTCTCACCCACTTTTTGTATAAATAAGAGAGCCTAATAGCTTAGTAGGGATTCTAATTCTAGAGAAAGATAGTGATTATCAGAGAAGGAGACTTCTGCCTATTATTTCAGTTGTTATGTTGCATGTTTGAACACTTTTGAGGTTAATGAAAAGCATTTCTTTGTTCTCAGTTTGAGTTTGCTTCAAGGGACCTAAGTCTCCTTGGGTTAGGACCCAACCCAAGTGCTCAAGCCCCTTCCTTTGTACATTTCTTTTGCATGCATTTAGTCTAGTTGTGATTTTATGCAAATATTATTTATAAATAAAATCTTTGTCCTTATAGGTTTATAAGTGAGCTCCTTATTGAAGCTTCGTTGTGTACCTTGTGATGATAAGCACCAAAAATATTTTTATTTATGCAATAAGTATTTCCCAATATAAATTCAACTCATCATTTCTATTTTCATTTTGTTTTCTGAAATTTGTAATTTGATAACTGCTTAATCATCTTGTTTTTATTAGCTAAATATGTACTTTCCTTGTAGATGGAATACATTGTTTCATAGATTGGATTAACATCGTTTTTCATGCATTAGCATCACCTCCCTCATCACCTTCACCTTCAATACTCTTCATTTCTATAAATTGTTTGCATGTTGGAAACTACCTAACAAAGCTATAGGAAACTTCTAGCCTCATTTCTTCCCTGCATAAGTTAGATCATTAAGTGTACCTAAGCTTGGTAAGGTCCCTTGCCCCCTTCCACAACCTTCAATATTATTTTCCATACTTCAAGTCTCCAACTCGATCATAAAATCTATAAAAGTACTGTTGAATGCTTCTTGTAGCAAAATAGGGCATCCAATAGTAAAACACATATTTCTTCAAATTGCTTCCATAATTGCGTCCAAAATTTTTTCTTCATTTCTAGTCACTCCACAACATCATTTTAGCCTTGAAGATGGATTTAAGAAGACCAGAGACGCCCTAGGAACTTTGTTTTGATAGTTGTAATTTCATTCATGCAATTAGGTTACACTTCTTATGGTTATGTTGCTTCTACTATTTGTTAAATAGAATGAGATTGATTTACCTTCAACATTCTTGGGCATTTGCTTTGTCTTCTTGCAAGTAGAATAGAGTTTACTTTAGTCATTTCATTTCCTACAATAAGATAGGATTATTTCCGACAAATTAGAATAGAATTCCATTCTGTCATTTGTTTTCTACAAAATAGATCAGGGTTTTTTTTTTCGTCATTTACTTTCATGCACAGATTAGAGTTTCCTTTATGTCATTTAATATTCTATAGTAGAATAGGTTCTATTCCAATAAAAAAAAATCTGCAAATTTAAGATAGGTCTGTTTGCCATTTATTGTTTTTCTCAAGTTTTCCCTGTAGCATAGTGGTCTCTGTGAATCTTAATTCACTTCACTGCATCAGCTCAACCTAAGTAGAACATTTCCTACTATACATATAGTATTGATACCTCTTAATTTTTTACAAACTTCAGGTTGATAATTAAAGTTGATCGCCTTGGGAGTTGAAACATTCTTGTTGTAATATTGGGGCTCGTCATTTTTTTTGGCACTATTTTCGGGGAAATGTCAAAGTAGTTATTGTTTCTTTACTTTAAGTTGGTTCTTTCTCATTTGAATTCCTAAAAAAAAAACAAAAACAAAACAAAACAAAACAAAAAAAACAAAAAAAAAAAAAAAAAAAAACAAAAACAAAAACAAAAACAAAAACAAAAAAAACAAAAAAACAAACAAACAAACAAAAAAACAAACAAACAAACAAAAAAAAAACAAAAACAAACAAACAAACCAACAAAAAAAAAAAACAAACAAACAAACAAACCAAAAAAAAAACAAACAAACAAAAAAAAACACAAAAAATTGCATCAACATTTTTGTTCATAAATACAAAAAAAGACAAAAAGAAGGTCATTTATTTCATTCCTTGTAAAGTAAGAGATAACTCAGGGAAATATTTTTCTAAAACCCCCACTTCTACAAGTAGTCAACCTTCACTTTTTGGTGATTGTGGACCTCCTACTCTATCTACAGAGGATTTAGAGGCCTTTTTGGGTGAGAAACCAAAGATTGTTTAGGAGCCTATAGGAGAAGAGGAAACTCCATCACCCACTGAAAATATGGCTAGAAATAGGTAGCCTAAAGTCTTCCCTAACAAAGAGATAAATGGGGAAGTTAAAATGAAGAATATTAGCCCCATTACTCTTCCACACTTTCATGCAATGGCTTCTAATGACCATGACACCTTCATGTTTTAATTTGATGTAGTCTGTAGGACATGATTATACCTCTGATGAGAAGAAACTTAAATTATTTCCTTCTACCCTCAAGCATGCAACCTTGTGTTGGTTCATGTGTTTGGAAGGAGGCAACATTACTACATGGCCTCAGATGCAAAAAATGTTCAACACAAAGTGCAAGGACGATTGCAGGGCAAGGGACATAAAAGAAGAAATTTTCAGAATGACTCAATGGATAGATGAATCCTTAGAGGAATTTGAAGAAAGATTCTAACTGAGCTACTAGAGAGCTAAATTTACCCTTGATACAAAATCAATGAAGTTAGTTTTACTACGAGGCGTCATAGAAGAGTTGATGGAGACCCTCAAGATGTTTTTGAATGTAGATATTTACCAACTCAATTATGGGGACATTAAAACAATGTTCAATAATCACTCCAGAGTTGTAAGGAAAAGAGGTAGATCCAACCATTTATAAGAATCAATGTGCTAACCTTCTTTATGGGATTAGGAAATTCATCTTGTCTAAGATATGAGATGTTTTTTCAAATATCAAGTATACCAACAAAATAAATGTTTCTAAATAGCTTTAGCATGGCTTAATAGAATGTAAGATACTTATCCAATACCAAGTGCACCATCTCATCATAAGTATCATGAATCAAACTTACTTTAATATGCATATATGAGTCATTCTTGAAGATGAAATTCCCATCATACCTTAGATCTTACCTTGCTATCCAATATTACAGTTGAAACACTATATTATACATACCTTATAACATTTAGGTACCTTTGCACTTTGTATCACTTACTTGTTATGGGCAACAATAGCTTTTCTCTTCCTGCACTAGCCATCTTTTCCTACACCTCAGATGATCCTCAATAAGGATCCACTTATCACATCTCATCAAGAGGTTAGAAGTATCCAAATACTCAAATATACATGCAGGAAGTATAATCAATGATCAAATCAATAAATCTAAACAAAAGTAAAGTCACAAAGAAGTAACATAAATCGAAAAAATACTTATCTTCAATGAGAGGTGATCATATCCCTCTTGAACTAACCTTCAAGAGTCATGAGTTTCCATTGCCCATATACCATTGTTTCCTTCAATATTTCAACCAACTTCGTGAATAACAAGGCTTAGTTGAGACTGTCTTATTTAGTGCTACATCAAACCTGTCGCAAGTGCTAGAACATCTTCACATTGATCATGCCAGGGTTTCTAAATTGGATACCTCAAATCTTTGTCATAATCCATGATTTCTTCCAAACCCTAACATCATAATATCCATCAAACCCTAATAATCAAATTGCTTAGTGTTTCCTTCAAACCCTAATATTATTTTAGGTCTCCACCATCTTCTCTTGCTTCCATCAATGGTGTCTTCATAGGGGTGATATTCAATGACTTTTATTCAGCCCAACTCTGAAACTATGTTGATTTTTCTGAGGGCTATATTGCTCTTTGCTTTGATAATTGCATTTCATTATTTGCATATTAAATTCACCTCACAACGTCATGACATTATTCAAATTTACCACATTATTTAACAACATATGCAACTACATAGAAAGAACAATATCATCATCAATACAGCGGATCATAAAGGAACAATAGAAGAAAAACATTGACACATAGGGACACCAGGATTGGTCGGAGACTAGGGAAAAACCCACTGTAGGGAAAACCCTTTCAAATTCTTCTTCTTATTAGACTGTCATCGAATGATTTAGCAAAGAGAGAGTATAATGATCTATATCTTCAACCATAAACCTATCCAACAAAATATACTAAACAAAATCCATGATATGAATCCAACAATGATTATAATCAAAACCCTAATTTAGAAGCATGTGGTCAGTTGTCACTGTCTGCTATAAACTACCGAACTTTGTGGTCAACTGACGAAATATGCGATTAACTGACAAAACCAAACCTTAGGTTCGAAGCGCATGCATGATCTTGCGTGCTTGCAGTTATAGCCGAAAATTGTTTGTGTCAAGCCTACAGTAGAAAACAAAAAACCCTAACACACATGAGAGCTTTGGACCCTACAATCTCAAATATGTGTGAGAAAACTTCAATGAACAAATGCAAACCTGTGCGACTCAAACCAAAGAAAGAAGAAGAATGATCATGATCATGATGTCCAAATGAGGGTCACTTGAGTTTTATATATAGCCATCCACGAGTGTCCAATTTCTCTTTTGGGTCGACCTGTGATTTTATGCACATATGGGATTTAATTCAAAAATACATTTTTCCTTATTCAAATTGAGCCTTTCAATTGTCAAAACCAATCCTCTCGGAAAAAAGAATCGTGTCCCATGGTTTGAATTTACCACTGAACTACCAAATTAATACACACGAAATTAAATCATTATTATATAAATTTAGTTTACTAAAATAAAAATAACCATTTTTTTAAAACACTAGTAAGATAACTTAGTCAAATGAGATATGGATGGATAACGTTTATGTTGCTTGAATTATTATTTAATTAGTGAAGAGTATTGAAGTCACATGCATCATCAAAAGATGGTACAATGAGCATATACTAAGACCTTTGAATTATTCAAGCGACTGAGGAAGCTTGGTTTAAGTATTACGAGATGAACATTAGTTCTTATTTAAAAAAATTCAAATTAAGTGAAATGAACTTTAGTTTTACTCTAAACCCAGAGATCGGAATCATATGATGTGCACGCTCCATGTACTAAGTCTAAATACGATTAATTAAAGAGGATAAGGCAATAATAAACTATATCTTATATTATTACCAGGCATGGTACCTATTTATAGTCTTATAGTAACTCCTTCCTCTCAAATATCTTATATTATTCTTTCAACATGGCATGGTACCTATTTATAGTCTTATAGTAACTCCTTCCTCTCAAATATGTTTAAAAGAAAAGAATAAGGAAGAAAAAAAAAATTCTAAAATAAAAGATTATTTCATAATAATTTTGAGAAGACAAAACAAATTTGTAATTATTTTTCAATAAAACACAATAAAGTGAAAAAGACCCTATGAGAGAAAATCTAACTTCTTGAAGATTCCTAAATGTTGATTGAAAAAAAAATAAAATTCAAATTTAGAAATAAATACAATAAAATATGTAAATTGGTTATATAAGTGTTGGATAATACATGTTATTTGGTATATTTATTTTAGAATAGAGTTTTTAAAAATTTAATTTAAATATAAATAATGATTAGATGAATTGTATGGATTTAACTTTCATGTAATATTCTAGAATATTCATAATAATATACACAAATAAATGGTTAAGATTTTTTTTTAAAGTAATTATGTTTTTTTATTTTTAATTAAATTGATTAATTAAGAAAATGTCATATGAAAAAAGTGTTACATAACGTTATGATTTTTTTGGCATGTAGTATTGATAAGCCATGATATTATAACAAACTTTATTTACATTTAAAAATCTTCATAATAAAGTAGACTTAAATCTCCATAATTAAAAATGTTGTTTTATGTTTTTTAAAATCCCTATATATTTAACTTATATATAAATTCATTTTATAATTAATAATAATAATAATATATAAAATAAAATTATAATTTAATTTTTATAATGTTTTAATTTTAATAATGTTAAATATATAATGAAATAAATATTTTTATATTTATTTTGAATTGATCTCTATCAATATTTACAAATTGACCATTTAATTTATATAATTATATTAATTTTAAAACTATAATCTAAATAATATTAAAAAAACTAATTCTCAAAAACTATAATCTAAATAATATTAAAAAAACTAATTCTCAAAAACCTTTATGTGCAGTCCCCTGGCCCCCAGAATGCTTTTCTTAAAGCGCGTAGAGACCGACCATCAACTGCGTAACGGGTGGAACTGGAAAAAAAGATCAGCGGTAAACGACAAAACGATATATAGTGTAGGAGAGATGAAAATATACGGAAATCCTTGTCCACCACGCGAACCTATAAAATGTCCAACAAAGAGAGAGACTAAAATGGCGGTGATATACGTAGATGGAAAAAGGTCAGTATCGTCCTCTAAAATTTTTCCTTTGATATGAAATTTTGCAGTCAAAAAAATTAAAGTTGTAAGTGATTTCGAAAAACATTTTGAACAGAAAAATTTTCCTTTCAGATGACATTTTGCGACTCAAAAAAATTAAAGTTGCAAGTTTCTTGCACGGCAAAGTGTTATGAAATATGAAAGGGAGTGGGGAGATTTTTTAGAGTTAGTTTCTTGCACGGCAAAGTGTTATGAAATATGAAAGGGACTGGGGAGATTTTTTAGTCAACTAATGTGAATTAAAAAATAAAAAAATTTAATAAATTAAATATCATTATTACCATTGCAAAAACACGTTATAAAAAATGCCCAGAAATGCTCACCTGGTAGGGTAATTTATTTTTATCAATCAAACAATCCTTAAAGTCAAAAAAGAATCGCATAGTCTACCTCTTGTAGACTACGGAGCTATGCTTATCCATTGAGTTAAATGAATCTTGACAATATTTGTCATGGTAAAGCAGAATAGAAAGGACAGATGCTTAGGGCGTGGTTGAAGCATTCTACAATATTTCCAACTGTAAAGAAAGATAGAATTTGGCAGGGACAGTTGCAATGATGCCAAATTATGGACTACGGAGCGATGCTTATCCATCGAGTTAAATGAATCTTGACAATATCTGCCATGGTAAAGTAGAATAGAAAAGACAGATGCTTACCGCGTGATGGAAGCATTCGACAATATTTCCAACTGTAAAGAAAAAGAGAATTTGACAGGGACAGTTGCAGTCATGCTTATCCACGGAATCGATGAATCCGACAATATTTCCAACTGTAAAGCCAATTGAAAGGACACGGTGCTTACCACGTATTGAGATTTTTTTTTAATAGGATGTTTATTTATTTAGTTTTATGATAATGGGTTGGTATTGGTTTTTTTCACAATAATTGAACTTAGGTGAAGGGGAAAACAAATTGTACACTCAAACTAGAATTCATAATAAATTTTATAAATTTTAAAAATAAAAAATAAAATAAAAATGATTTTAAGGTAGATTAAGTAAATTTCACTGGTCAAATTAATGAACTCATGATTTTTTGTCTATCATACTCATCTCTAATGTAGTTTATTTAAAAGTGGAAAGACTCTTTGTCCTTTCTTAATAAATGAATCTATAGAATTTAATTTACACCATGTGCAAATTGTTACTTAATTATAGTGTTTTAAAGGGAAATTTTCACTTGCAGTGACAAGGTACTTTACACCCAACAGGGTTTCCAAGGGCTTTCTTAAACAATGTGTGTGTAGAGAAGTGATACTAAGCTAAAAGCAATCCCATGCACTCAAAGTCACATAGAGAAAGTGAAGAAGTTACTTCTTATGGCAAGAATCCAATCTCTATTGGTGAAGCCAATTTTGGAAAGATCTCCTTGACATCTTTGCTCCTAAATCTTCCCCTTGACCTGCACACAATGAAGACAATCAATTCCTATTCTCCTACAAAAATAATGTTAGCACATACACAATGTATCAATGACATATAAAATATGAGAATACACGGAAGACAAATGTGGGGAAATCCTTATATTTATGTACCATCAACCAAAGTATGTTGATGAGTCCTCACAGCCTCTTCCTTTGGTCTATCTCCTAACATTTATGCTCATTGGTGTATGTACATGTGTTGTAGTGATTAATGCACGGATGGTTGTGGACAGAAAACCCTCTCAGGTCACCCGGGACCTAAGGCAAACAGAATGAGATGACTTACAACTATTCAGAGATACAGGCAAATACTAATGTTAATCTAAGAATCGAGAAAGTATTAGAGAGGGATTGACTTTCAGTCCTTGGTGTAGATCTGTTATATTTTCAGTGTGACAAGAGAAATATCCTTCACCAACTCTCAGATCAGTGGATCAGTGAGTAATAGGATTCTGGTACTACAGATAACATTGAGAATGTTCATGTCTATTCTATGGATGATCATGCGCATGGAAGGAGATAAGAGTCAACATGTGGCTATAAAAGCCCAATTTCTATTGGCATTGATCCATTGCTTGTAGTCAAAAGTGTTCAATTGGTATGAGGGAGTCCTCCAACAGCTAATAGCAGAGCTGTCAACATGTAAGACTCAGGCCCAAAGAGAGTTTGGGTATGGTACCCTGATCGTGTCCTTTATACTAGAGAGAGTTTTCATGATGAGGCCTTGAATGAGTCTAGGTTAGCCAGTCCCATGGATCCTAGATAGGATCAATGGGTAGCCTTAGCACCTCGGACTGGAGGCGGATCGATTAGACACTCCTTTGAGGATGACCTATTTGAGTGGCTCAGAGGCTAGATCCCCATGATTGAGGACTACCCGTATTCCAACATGAACTATATGGGGGATCTGGAACTCATATTTCTACCTAGCACTCAATGGGGGCCACTAGGTAAGTGGATGGATCAGGGATAAAAGTAATTTTTGTCTTTTGAAGTTTATGCATTTTTTTTGTTATGGGTGAAAATTTCTGACATGAAGCTTGGCTTGACACAAATGTCACACTAGTTTTTCTTGTGGGTATCGCCCGCCATGCCAGGCAGGGTGATCAGCTACCTAGCGCTGGAGTAGCAGCAAGGATCGCGGCAGCCACTGAAGAGGGAGGTGAAATAAAGAGTCTGCGCGAGGATGCTAGGAACCTCAAATGATTGAGCATGGGTGTGTCACCTCTTCCCATGAGAAAGATATTGATCTATATGCAACAACACACAATGGGAGTACCAGAGCAGTTTTTGGTGCCTTTGAGGAGGTTAGCTAGAGTGGTGATATGTTACCATGAGCAGCAAGCTCAGTAGGAGTAGATTATGGCCATCGGTTGTTAGAGCGAGGCTTAGCAAAGCTATTTTTTTATAAAACACCCAAGTTTTGGGAATTTTTTTATGTAAAAAGACTCGAAACGTATATATATATATATATATATATATATATATATATATATATATATATATATATATATATATATATATGCGATTTTTATGGTGTATGTGTTTGTGTTTGTGTTTTGTGTAAATTTTATAATGAAAAATTGTACGCTCATGCATGTAACTATAAGGAATGTGACATATGCCAATATAATACATAATTTGCCAATGAATCAGAAAATGCATTATATTCTCTTGGAATGTGTTCATAAGTAAGAGATTCGAACTAATGTTCCAAAAGTCTTACCCTTAAAAAGTAACGTAACAAGATTGGATTGTGAATGTGATAATGATTAGTCAAATTTATAACAACAAGCTGAGAGTCTAACCTGACCACTAGATTGGAGATGTCGAGAGATGAAGCCTCAGTAAGGAGTTCGACGACCAACATATACTTAGTAATATTATTGGTGGCATAACCAAGGAAGACCCCCCTGGAACTAAATAGTTTCAACTCAGGTGTGTAAAGAACCTGAGCAGTTGATGCAATGTGCCGTTTGTGACGACTGGCACCATCCATGTATCCAACGTATGATAAGGGTGACATGGACATCTGTGCAGAAAAGAGATGTGCATGAGACAAATAACCATTTTTAAAATCCAAAAATATCCAAACACACCAAAAGAAACAAAATTTATATACATAAAATTACATAGCAGATGCCTAGTAGAGCATTAGGCAAAATACTTTTTCAGATAGAGGCTGTTACGGGGCTCAGTGAGCGGTATTCCATCACAGTCCTAAAGTTTGTAGGCGCCTTTGGAAAGAACCTTAGTAATGACATATGGATCGACCCATATTGGTTGAAGTGTTCATTCCCCCAAGAGATCATGTTTATGATCATAAAGTAGGATGAGGTCACCCTTTTGGTAAGAACGAGGCTTGATATGTTTATCGTATTGATCTTTGACTTTGCGCTTATGTGCTTCAAGAGCTAGTGCAACATCCTAATGAGTCTCATCCAAATGTTCAAGTGAGAGAAAGCACTCTTCTTCAAGCCTGTAGTAATTTTTATTGACGTTCGGTGTGCCCAAAGTGCAAAATATAACATTCTATGCAATCAGGTTTTATGATTTCCTTCTAGCTGACGGATCATGATCTTGAGGACTCCATTGACGACCTCAACTTGGCCATTAGCCTGTGGGTAGTAGGAGGACGAATGATCTTGGCGAAAGCCCAACATAGATGTTAAATCAGACATCATATGGTTCTGAAAGTGGGATCCATGTTATGTAACAATCGTGTGGGGTAGACCGATATGGTAGATGACCTGATTGAACATGAATAAAGAAATGGTTTCTCCATCAACCTGAAAAGTGGGAATGGATTCAGACCGTTTCGTGAAATAGTCCACATCGTATCTATCAAAGGAAGTGGGATTACAAGTGATGAAGTCAATGCCCCATTTAGCAAAGGGACCGACGAAGATAACTAAGTGAAGAGGGGTAGGGGGGCATACATTTCCTTTGTATAGACTTGACAAGGATGACACTCCTGGACTAGAGTAATACAGTCTTTGAACAAAGTTGGCCAGTAGTATCTAGTCGGTAAGATTTTCTGGGAAGTATCCATGCCCGAAAGATGATTGCCACACTCCCCCACATGGCAGTCATTAAGAACATGTTCCGCCTCAGTAAGAGTAAGACAACATCGAAGAACTGAGTCAGCGCCACAATGATATAAAGTATCGTTGAGCACTAAGTAGTTCTTAGCCTCGTGGTGGATACAATGACAGTTGTTTGGTGATACACCTGAACGAAAACGTTGTGTTTGGAGGTAGACAAGAATGTCTCCATACCAAGGATTAGTAGACTCAACCGGATAAACAGACTCATCGAGCATAGGATCATGAGCTACTTAATCTGGGTCGACTCTGGGAAGGTCTGACAATAATTCAGCGAAGACTAAGGATTTTTTGGCCTTAGAAATAGAAAAAACCAAGTCCAATTGTTGGAGGATGACAATCCATTTGGAATATTATCCTCCAATAACTTGACAAGACAGAATGTGTCTCATGGGGTTCCCGAGGGAAATGATAGTAGTATGACACAGCAGGATGTAGTGTCGGAATCGATTGACAACAAAAACAACTACCAATGATATTTTCTACACATTTATACCGTAATTCAGGCCCAAAGAGGCCTTTCGAGAGGTAGTAGACCAGTTTCTCACTGTGATCATCATGTATACGAACCAACACCACTCTGATGGAGGATGGTGAGGCTGTCAGGTGTAAGAGAAAGTCATGTGTATACTCAGGAGGACTTAACAATGCAGCTGAGGTCAACGCCTTTTTCAAGGCGTCAAATGATCATTGAGCTTGATCTTCCCATAAGTAGGGTACTCCTTTCTTGAGGATGTGCATAAATCCTTTCGTTAATTCTTCATACTTAATGATCAAGTAATGTAAGAAGCTTGTCTTCCCTTGGAAACTTTGGAGTTGAAGGATGGACTGTGGTGTGGGCAATTGAATAATTTCCTTTATCTTATCGGGATCAACCATATCAAAAATGTTTAGGGACAATGAATCCATGAAGATGCCCAAACTATACAAATAATACACACTTATGCGGATTCAAACGGATGTTATAGAGCCAACACCTAAGAAATATTGCTCGAAGGTGAGCTAGGTGTTGGGTGTGTTTCTTCGAGTGGGCAAGAAGATCATCCAAGTAAGCCTGAACAATGTGTCTGATATCATGAAAGGCATAGTCCATAGCCCTCTGGAAGGTTTCACCCACATTCTTAAGACTAAATGGGAGCTCACAATACGCAAATGTGCCCCAAGGATAGATGAATGAATTTTTGTGATGGTTGTCATGTTTAATAGCAATCAGGTTATATCCCGAGAAGCCATCCATGAAGGAGAAATATTCGCAAGTGGCGCAATCGTCGATTATTTGGTCAATGAACGAAGTTGGATAGTTATCTTTTGGACATCCGATGTTCAAACCATGGTAGTCGACACAAACACAGATGGTACCTTGTTTTTTGTCTACGGTGACTAGATTAGACACCCATTAAGTTAAGGGAATGGGGTAGATGAAACTAGCTCGTAATAGTTTCTTGACTTCAGTGTTAATGTAGTTATTTTTCGAGGGTGGATAGGTCAAATTATTTACTAAACAAACCTGACATTGTCATAAACCTTGATCTCATGCTCAACAATAGAAGGGTCTATGCCGGGCATTTCCTCATAAGTCAAAGCGAATACATCGCATAATTCCTTAAAAAGGCAGGTGAAGCACACAATTTCCTCGAGATTGTAGTTAGCTCCAATCTGAATATTTTGCACGATACTTGTTTTAACTAAGATATCAATGAGCACAGTCTTGGAAATATTACCCAAGTTACCTTTTGAACCCATATTTTGGATAGTCCTATAAGATGAAGGAACAATCTCAGGTTGGTCAAAATGTAGAATTTGTAAATATGTCATGCCTAAATTAGATATCAAAATGCAATGATGAGAGTCATCGTAGGGTCGCTCGTCTAAGGACATGATCTCTTGGATAGCTTCATCTAAAGGAAAGAATTCATTGAGGATATCGTTAGAGGGAGAGGCGATGGGAGAGGAAGTGGTGTCATCGGTCATAACCAAAGAAGTAGAAGAATCAGATGCAAATTTAATGGCCTAGTAAGCCAATTCAAGTGGTGGTAGTGGCATCTGTTCTCTGTAGCAATCAAGGTATGAAGGGGCCAGGAGGATCCAGGGATCAGTAGGGCCATTAGAAATTGTAGAGACCATTGAAACCGTCTATGGAACCTCTGGCGGTGGGAGAGGAAAAAAGACTAAAAGAGAGGAACTCTTCAGAAGACTAGTACCAATATTGACATAGGAGTCAGGTATGCCACCCACTAATGGCACGTTGCTGCTAGGTAATGGGGAGTAATCTGGGGTACAAAAGGATAGTTGGTCCACTGTGAATCGATGAATCTGACAATATTTCCAACTGTAAAGAAAATTGAAAGGACACAATGCTTACCGCGTATTTGAAGCATCCTATGATGATTCAATAGTAAAGCAAAAAGAAAAATACAATTTCCAGTAAAAAAACATGCTTATCTAGTATTGCTTATCCATTGAGTTAAATGAATCTTGACAATATTTTCCATGGTAAAGCAGAATAGAAAGGATAGATGATTGCCACATGATTGAAGTATTCGACAATATTTCCAACTATAAAGAAAAATATAATTTGGCACACATGTATAGATTGTGAAGGACAATTGCAATGATGCTTATTGATTGAAGTGCTGAATCTGACAAATTTCCAACTATAAGGAAAAATATAATTTGGAAGTACATAGTCAAGTACGGATGTTGTGATTCTCAATGTGTGATATTTATCCCTTTCCTCTGTTTTTTGTTTTTTTAGCTAGGATGAATCCTTAATAATATGATATTTAAATGAATTTGGTAATAAAGTTAGTGGTTGTTGTTGTAATTTAATTTAGTGTTAATGGTAGGTAATCTAATGTTTAATAAGTAATTTAGTAAGTATTGAGATGTTTTTTTCATAATAGGGTGTTTATTCTTTTAGTTTTATGACAATGGATTTTTATTTTTTTATTTTTTATTTTAATAGAAAGAATTGAACTTAGGTAAAGAGGAACTAGAATTCAAAACAAATTTTCTAAATCTTAAAAACAAAAATAAAATGATTTTAAGGTAGTTTAGGTAAATTTGACTCGTCAAATTAACAAACTCATGATTTTGCCTATAGTATTCATCTCTAATGTAGTTTATTTGAAAGTGGAAAGTCTCTTTGTCCTTTCATGTTCCTAATAAATGAATCTATAGAATTTAATTTACACCGTGTGCAAATTGTTACTTAATTGTAGTGTTTTTAAGGGAAATTTTCACTTGTAGTGACAAGGTACTTTACACTCAACAAGCTTTTCCCAAGGCTTTCTTAAACAATGTGTGTGTGTAGAGAAGTGATACTAAGCTAAAAGCAATCCCATACACTCAAAGTCACATAGAAAAAGTGAAGAAGTTACCTCTTATGGCAAGAACCCAATCTTTGTTGGTGAAGCCAATTTTGGGAAGATCTCCTTGAGATATTTGCTCCTAAATCTTCCCCGTGACCTGCACACAATGAAGACAATCAATTCCTATTCTCCTGGAAAAAACAATGTTAGTACATACAAAATGTATCAATGGCATATAAAATATGAGAATACATGGAAGACAAATGTGGGGAAAGCCTTATATTTATGTACAATCAACCAGAGTATGTCTATGAGCCCTCACAACCTCTTTCTTTGGTCTATCTGCTAACCTTTATGCTCATTGGTGTATGTATAGGCCTTGAATGAGTCTGGGTATAGCTAGTCACATGGATCCCAGACAGGATCAATTGGCAGCCTTAGCACCCTGGACTAGAGGCTGATCGATTAGACACTTCTTTGAGGATGATTGCTTTGAGTGGTTCAAAAGCTAGATCCCCATGATTGAGGACTACCCGTATGTCGGAATGAACTATATGGGGGATTTGGAACTCATATTTCCACCTAGCACTCAGTGGGGGCCACTAGGTAAGTGGATGGATCATGGATAAAAGTAGTTTTTGTCATTTGAAGTTTATGCATTTTTTTTGTTATGGGTGAAAATTTCTGACATGAAGCTTGGCTTGACAAATATTTCACACCGGTTTTTCCTACGAGTATGCCCCGTCATGCCAGGCAGGGTGATCAGCTACCTGGGGCTGGAGCAACAATAGGGGTCGCGATGGCCACCGAAGAGTGAGGTGATACAAAGAGTCTGCGCAAGGTTGCTAAGAACCTCAAATGATTGAGCATGGGTGTGTCGCCTCTTCCCATGAGAGAGATACTGATCTATATGCATCGACACACAATGGGAGTACCAAAGCGGTTTTTGGTGCCTTTGAGGAGTTTAGCTAGAGTGGTGATATGTTACCATGAGCAGCAGGCTCAACATGAGTATATTATGGCCATCGGGTGTTAGATCGAGGCTTAGAAAAGCCATTTTTGTATAAAACACCCAAGTTTTGGGAATTTTTGATGTAAAAAGACTGGAAACAATATATATATATATATATATATATATATATATATATATATATATATATATATACACACACAAATATTTTTTAGCAATTTTGATGGTGTATGTGTTTGTGTTTTATGTAAATTTTATAATGAAAAATTGTACACTCATGCATGTAACTATAAGGAATGTGACATATGCCAATCTAATACATAATTTTCCAATGAATCAGCTAATGCATTAGATTCTCTTGGAATGTGTTCATAAGTAAGAGATTTGAACTGACATTCCAAAAGTCGTACCCTTAAAAAGTAACATAACAAGATAGGATTGTGAATGTGATAATGATTAGTCAAATGCATAACAACAAGCTGAGAGTCTAACCTGACCACTAGATTGGAGATGTCGAGAGATGAATCCCCAGTAAGGAGTTCGATGACCAAAATATAATCAATAATATTATTGGTGGCATAACCAAGGAAGACCCCCCCGAACTAAATAGTTCCAACTCATGTGTGTAAAGAACCCAAGCAACTGATGCAATGTGCCATTTGTGACGGCTGGAACCATCTGCCTATCCAACGTATGATAAGGGTGACGTGGACATCTGTGCAGAAAAGAGATGTGCATGAGACATAACCATTTTTAAAAGCCAAAATTATCCAAACACACCAAAAGAATCAAAATTTATATACATAAAATTACATAGCAGATGCCCAATAGAGCACTGGGAAAAATATTTTTTTCAAATAGAGGTTGTTACGGGGCTCGGTGAGTGGGATTCCATCATAGTCCTAAACTTTGTAGGCTCCTTTGGAAAGAACCTTAGTAACGACATATGGACCGACCCATATTGGTTGAAGTGTTCATGCCCCCAAGAGATCATGTTTATGATCATAAAGTTGGACGAGGTCACCCTTTTGGTAAGAATGAGGCTTGATATGTTTATCATATTGATCTTTGACTTGGCGCTTATGTGCTTCGAGAGCCAGTGCAACATCCCAATGAGTGTCATCCAAATTTTCAAGTGAGAGCAAGTGCTCTTCTTCGGCAGTCGTACCGGGTAGGAGTTGAACAACAAGTTTAAGGGAGGGAATCTGACACTCGATAGGAACAATTGCTTTTAGGCCACGGGAAAGCTGAAATGGCGTGAAGCCTGTAGTAGTTTTTACCGACGTTCGGTATGCCCAAAGTGTAGAATATAACATTCTATATAATCAGGTTTTATGATTTCCTTCTAGCCGACGGATCATGATATTGAGGACGCCATTGACGGCTTCAACCTAGCCATTAGCCTATGGGTAGTAGGAGAATGAATGATCTTGGCGAAAGCCCAACATAGATGTTAAATCAAACATCATATGGTTCTGAAAGTGGGAGCCATGTTCTGTAACAATCGTGTGGGGTAGACCGATACGGTAGATGACCTAATTGAACATGAATAAAGCAGTGGTTTATCCATCAGCCAGAAAAGTGGGAATGGCTTCATCCCATTTCGTGAAATAATCGGCGTCGTGTCTGCCAAAGGAAGTGGCATTACAAGTGATGGATTCAATGCCCCATTTAGCAAAGGGACCGACGAAGATAAGCGAGTGAAGAGGGGTAGGGGGCGCACACATTTTCTTTGTATAGAATTGATAGGGATGACACTGCTGGACTACAGTAATACAATCTTTGAACAAAGTTGGCCAATAGTATCCTGTGTGCAAGATTTTCTAGGAAGTAGCCATGCCAAAAAGATGCCTGCCACACTCCCCAACATGGCAGTCATTAAGAATGTGTTCTGCCTCAGTATGAGTAAGACAACGTCGAAGAACTGAGTCAACGCCACAATGATATAAAGTATCGTTGAGCACTAAGCAATTTTTAGCCTGGTGGTGGATACGATGACAGTCGTCTGGTGATAGACCTGAGCGGAAACGTTGTGTTTGGAGGTAGACAAGAATGTCTCCATACCAAGGATTAGTAGATTCATCCAACATAGGATCATGAGCTACTTCATCTAGGTCGACTCTGGGAAGGTTTGACAATAATTCAGCGAAGACTAAGGATTTTTTTACCTTGGCAATAGAAAAAACCAAGTCTAATTGTTGGAGGATGACAATCCATTTGGAATATTATCCTCCAATAACTTTGCAAGGTAGAATGCATCTCACAGGATTCCCTAGGGAAATGATAGTAGTATGATGCAACAGTATGTAGTGTTGGAATCGATTAACAACAAAAACAACTGCCAATGATATTTTCTACACATGTGTATACCGTAATTCAGGCCCAACAAGGCCTTTCAAGAGGTAGTATACCACATTCTCATTGTGATCATCATGTATATGAACCAACACCACTCTGATGGAGGATGGTGAGGCTGTCAAGTGTAAGAGAAATTCATGTGTATAGTCAGGAGGACTTAACAGTGGAGCTAAGGTGAGCCCCTTTTTCAAGGCGTCATATGATCATTGAGCTTGATCGTCCCATAAGTAGGTTACTCCTTTCTTGAGTAGGTTATTGGATGTGGAGCCTGATTATCTTCTTTATTTAGAGGTATCGCCGCATTGGACCCCAGTAAATGTTCGCCACCAAGGGGGTCCAGGGGGGGTCCCCCTAAAACTAAAAATAGATGTAAAATTTCCTTGTAAAATGTTGTAATGTCGTAGTCAATCTGGGCCGTTCATTAGGTGGAGATATGACAATAGAAGTTATGTTTAATTTAAGGTTTTTTTCCCTAGAAAGCAACCGCTCGCTATATTTGAGGGAATTGTATTGTGTCTATGTAGATCTGCATTCTAAGTGAGAAAGAGAGGAGATTGTGTGAGAGCGAAGAGGGAATTACAACGATCTACTGTCAGCTGTATCTCTTCAGTTTGATGGATAATATAAAAGGAAGGACTACCTGTTTCTCTGTGGACGTAGCCCAAATTGGGTGAACCACATATATCTCTGTCTCTCTTGTTTTATGCATTTTTTGTGTTTATATTTCTGCAATATTTTATGTGTTCCATTGCTCTATAATATATAATTTTCTAACACATGTGCATAAATACTTTCGTTAATTCGACATAGTTAACGATGAAGTAATGTAAGAAGCTTGCCTTCCCTTGGAAACTTTGGAGTTGAAGGA
Source organism: Pinus tabuliformis (assembly GCA_031772625.1). Taxonomy (NCBI): domain Eukaryota; kingdom Viridiplantae; phylum Streptophyta; class Pinopsida; order Pinales; family Pinaceae; genus Pinus; species Pinus tabuliformis. The sequence goes on from CM062813.1 coordinate 492,184,896, forward strand.
TGGACCGTGGTGTAGGAAATTGAATAATTTCCTTTACCTTATCGGGATCAACCATATCCAAAATGTTTAGAGACAATGAATCCATGAAGACACCCAAACTATACAAGGAATACACACTTATGCGGATTCAGACGGATGCTATAGAACAATACCTAAGAAATATTGCTCGAAGGTGAGCTAGGTGTTGGGTGTGTTTCTTCGAGTGGGCAGGAAGATCATCCAAGTAAGCCTGAACAATGTGTCTGATATCATGAAAGGCATAGTCCATAGCCCTCTGGAAGGTTGCGCCCACATTCTTAAGGCTAAATGGTAGCTCACAATACGAAAATGTGCCCCAAGAATAGATGAATGAATTTTTGTGATGGTCGTCAGGTTTAATAGCAATCGGGCTATATCCCAATCAACAATCCAAGAAGGAGAAAGATTCACAACTAGCACAATTTTCAATTATTTGGTCAATGAATTGAGTTAGATAGTTATCTTTTGGACATACGGTGTTCAAATCACGATAGTCGACATAGATGCAGATGGTACCTTGTTTTTTGCCTACGGTGACTAGATTAGACACCCATTAAGTTAAGGGAATGGGATAGAAGAAACTAGCTCACAATAGTTTTTCGACTTCAGTCTTGATGAAATTATTTTCCAAGGGTGGACAGGTCAAGGTCTTTACTGAACAAACCCAGCATTGTCATAAACCTTGATCTCATGCTCAACAATAGAAGGGTCTATTCCAGGCATTTCCTCATAAGTCAAAATGAATACATTGCATAATTCCTTAAAAAGGTAGGTGAAGTGCACAATTTCCTCGGGATTGTAGTTAGCTCCAATCTGAATGTTTTGCACGATACTTGTTTTGATTGAGATATCAATGAGAATAGTCTTGTAAATATTACCCGAGTTAACTTTTGAATCCATAGTTTGGATAGTCCTATAAGCTAAAGGAACATTCTCAAGTTGGTCAAAAGGCAGGATTTATAAATATGTCATGCCTAAATCAGATATCCAAACGCGATGATGAGAGTCATCGCAGGGTTGCTCGTCTAAAGACATGATCTCTTAGATAGCTCCATCAGAAGGCAAGGATTCATTGAGCAGATCGTTAGAGGAAGAGAGGATGGGAAAGGAAGTGGTATCATCGGTCATAACCAAAGAAGTATAAGAATCAGATGCAGATTGAATGGCCTAGTATGCCAATTCAGGGGGTGGTAGTGGCATCTTTTCTCTATAGGAATCAAGGTATGAAGGGGATAGGAGGATCTAGGGATCATTAGGGCCATTATAAATTGTAGAGACAATTGAAACCGTCTATCGAACCTCGGGTGGCGGGAGAGGAAGAAAGTCTAAAGGCAAGGAACTCTTCAGAAGACTAGCACCAATACTGACATAGGAGTCAGGCATGCCACCCACTAAGGGCACATTTCCACTAGGTAATGGGGAGTAATATGGGGTAAAAAAGGATAGATGATCCACTGTGACTATTTTCCCATCCAAATGGAAGAAGATGAGTTGTAAAATCGAAGAGACAATGTTAGTCATAACATAATTCCAACCGCGACCCAAAAGCAGATTATAGTCGAGATTGCGATCTACGACTTCAATATCCACTGTTACAGTTTTCCCACTCAGAATGATGGGGTAGATAGAGGGGTATCCTTTTGGGATGAAAGTTTTACCATCAAAATCTTTGATGGAATTCGATGGCGGTGAAAATGTGGGAGAACCTAAGGCAAGCCAATAGGAAGTAGGCATTACACAAGTTGAAGCACCTTCGTTACTGACAATTCAATGGATAGATTTTCCTTTCGCCACGACTTGCACTTGAAATGCAAGCTGATAGGAGAGGAAATGCTTACTCTTTTCCATTACTAAAATCACTATATTGGAATCCTGAGGGTCAATTCTACCAATGGCTGAAAGAAAAAAATTTCGTTGTGATGGAAAGGTTTGTCATACTTCAATCGTCCACCTCCTCAACAATGGGTCAGTAGGGGAAACTCTTCTAATGCCTCATATTCTACAAAAAATATCTTTATGGTTAAGTTAGACATCCATTTACAAACCAAAGTGCATAATTATGAGGATATTAAGAGTGGAGCTTCTACCTTGAAGCCCGTGACCCAACCTCTTCCAGATGGTCAAAGTCATTTTGAGAAACCATCACTAAACATTGCGTCATTACCGCTTAAGGGTGATCTTCGAAAGACTATGCATAACCCAAACTCAAAGGCCACTCACAACTATAAAATTTTTGAGAATTTGGCCCAAGCTCTAGATATAATGTCTGCATTAGAATTGTTGCAAAGTTTCTAAATGCAACGTAAGGCTCTGTTGTTTACTATTAGTAGAGTGTATCCCTCAAATTCAAATATCATGATCTTCAATCTGTTAGGTCCCTATAATACTATTGTATTCCCCTTATTGTTATTGTTAGTGTAGTCCCGTATTGTTATTGTTGTGCCCATGTATCCCCCATGTTTTTATTGTTGTGTCCTTACATTATTATTGTTATGTAGGCTCTGATTATATTATGACCCCTTAGACTCCTATATATACCAAGAAGGTCTTATCATTTGTACCATCCAATAATTGTTCATTTATGTGATGTAAAGGAGGTTTCCCCCTTGAAGAGGTTATTTCTCAAGTTGTTGATCTATCTTTTCTTCTATTTTGTGAGTTGGTTGCATGACATTTGGTATCAGACCTTTGGATTATAGGGTTTCACTTCTTCAAGCAGGACATCTTGTGATTTTCACAATAACTTATTTTATACGATAATTTGGAAGCTGAAATAGTGAGCACATGGAGAGGAAATCTTGGTGAATTTCATTTACAAATTTCAGATCTTGGATTGCCATATTTTGTGGAGATATGATATGAGGAAGTTAGGTTTTTGTAGGCTCTAGAATTCAGTCTCAAACATGTGACCTATGGGAAATTATCATAACTTTATCTACGAGCATCAGATTGGAATTTCGTAAAAAGTAACTGAAATTTCACGGACTGTAGTTTTGCATGCATCATTTTTAGAGTCGAAGGCAAAAAAAATGACATGTGGCACTTTGTACAAGTTCGCTCTAATGAACTAGTGTATAATCAAGTCATCATGTGAGATTGGGCATAATTCTTTCTTAAAGAATCCAATATCGGTCTAACTTGTGGCATTGAAATAAAAATCACAGGGATACAATATGATGGAATTTCATAACTTGGGAGGCCGAAATTGTAGAGATAAAATAGTTTCAATATCGTTCTCCTAAAAGCAAGAAAAATGTGTGTGTGTTTTTGAATTGCATAACTTTTGTTTGAAAAAATAGTTTGAAGTGATTCCAAGGGAATATTGAAGCATAGATATCAATATTGGGTTATGAAATTCCTCCTAAACAAATAAGTATAAACCCATTAAGCCCTCAAAAAGTTATACTATGATGCATAAGAGGAATAATTGCATCATGATATATCAAAATTATGGGACCAAGTGCAACAAATTTTGCTCTCACAAAGAGCAACCAAAGATGAACTAAAAGGGGACATGGATGGTTTAAAATCATAAATAAAAGGTGACAGGGTGGTTTAAAAGGTTACATGGGTGGTTTAAAAGATGACATAAATGGTTTAAAATCAGACATGGAAGGTTTGAAGGAAGGTTTGACAAAGTTGCTAGAAGAAATGCTTCCTAATGGTGGAAAGGTATTCCATGAAACTCATGATGAGAAAAAAAAAAGGAATGTTAATCATAATTTTAGAGACTCCAATGTTAGGTTTAAGACCCACCACATTCCAAAGATCGATATGGATAATTTTTATTGCAAGGATCCGATAACATGGACACTGTAGATGGAGCAATATTTTGATCTCCATGATGTGCAACACACATAAAAGGTGCACATTGCATATTTATATTTAGAAACCAATTAGTTTGTATTGTATGGTATCAATGACTTTGTTCTCATAAACCATTGGTCACTTGGTCAATTTTTACGAAGGAAATGATAGCACATTACCAAGATACAAAGAGAAATGCCTTCTTTAGCCAATTGATAAATCTCAAACAAGAGGATTCAATGGCAAAGCACAATGAAGACTTCCAAAAATTGAATATGAGGGTAACTAATATTCCAGAGGAGCATAGGATTGATGTATTCATAGGGCCTTTAAAGGATCACATCCAACATAAGGTTTTCCTTTGGGAACCTAATTCATTGGAAAAGGCATTCAGGGTGGCAAGAAAACTTGAAAGAAAAATTATGGAAAAAAGTAAGTCTACCACTTAACTATAAATATGGAAGTGTCGTTGCTCCTAGCCTTCCACAACCTACAAGGTTGACACCACAACAATTAGAGGAAAAAAGAGAAAACAAGATTTGTTATAGTTGTGATAGAAAATACACTAAAGGTCATAAGTGTGCCGAGAAGAAATTATTCTACATAGATTGTGAAGAGGAGGAAGAAAGGGAACAAGAAACATCAAAATAGGAGGATATACACCAAGAAAAAACCCCAGAGAAAGAAGAAATGAATCCTGCCATATCTTGTAATGCATTGGCAGAGATTACCATTCCTCAAACTCTTAAGATAGAAGGATATATTAAGAAGAAAAATGTAATAGTGTTGATTGATTCATGTAGTACCCATAATTTTATCCATTGTAAGATAGCCAAGGAATTGAATTTCTTCCTATATCCAACACCAGAGTGTCAAGTGATGGTTGCAAATGGAGGAACTATAAATTGCTCTAGAAAGTGCCATAATATCAAGATAACCATGTTGGAATATGTATTAAATATTCAATGCTTTCCATTCCAATGGGTGGTGTTGATGTTGTACTATGAGTTCAATGGTTACAATCTTTGGGGATGATAGCTTTAATTTTCAAGAACTTTTTCGTGAAGTTTTTTGGGAAGGAAAGGAAGTTTAATTAAGGGGTATCACATGGAAACTAGGAAAGATAACCAGCTCTAATGGCATGATAAAGTTCTTGAATAAATAACCATGGGGAGTAATTACACAATTATGTTCACTAGAGGTTCAAACACGAAATCATCTATTTCTCCAGATCTCCAAAAAGTCTTGGAAAATCATTCCAAGGTGTTTGATACTCCCAAAGGCCCCCCCACCTATTTGTGATCATGATCATGTTATTCATTTGATGTTAGGAAGTGTTCCTCCAAACATCAGGTCTTACAAATGTCCTTATGCCAAAAAGAATGAAATTGAACATATGGTTGCATAAATGCTAGAGGTTGGTATAATTCAACCTAGTCCCCTTTCTCTTATCCAATAGTATTGGTGCACAAGAAGGATGGGTCATGATGTATGTGTCTGAATTATAGGGAGCTCAACAAGCTCACTCTTAAAAATAAATTTCCCATTCCTGTCATTGATGAATTGTTGGAGGAATTACATGGAGCAATTTACTTCACCAAGATGGATCTTCGTTCAGGATATCATCAAATTAGAATGAAGGCTAAAGACATTATGAAAACAACATTCATAACTCATGAGGGTCATTATGAATTTTTGGTCATGCTTTTTGGCCTTACTAATACACCTTCCACATTTCAAGTTTTGATGAATTCCATTTTCAAACCCTTCCTTATAAAATTTGTGTTAGTATTTTTTGATGATATACTAATCTACAACAAGTTTTGGAAGGATCATGTTCATTGATGTTGACAGGGTTCTCAAACTATTGGAGGAGAAACAATTATATGAAAAAACCTCCAAATGTTTCCTTGGAGTACAGACGGTGGAATATTTGGGTCATATTGTATCTCATGAGGGTGTTAAGGTAGACCCTAACAAAATCAAAGCCATTAAGGAATGGAAGATCCCCACAACCATAAATCATATTTGAGTATTTTTTAGGTTTATAGGGTATTATTGCAAGTTTTTTAATAATTATGGAACAATAGCGACACTTATAACAACATTACTGAAAAAACATGCATTTTCTTGGACTCGTGAATAACTAAGGCTTTTGAACATCTTAAAGAGGAAATGTACCAATCACCAGCCTTAGCTATCTATGCTAGACTTCACAAAAACCTTTATTATGGAATGTGATGCCTCAGGAAATGGAATTGGTGTTGTTTTAATGCAAGAAGGAAGACCCATTTCTTTTGAAAGTCGTCCAATCAAATGAAAGTATTTACACAAACCTATTTATGAGAAGAAAATGTTGGCAATACTACATGCACTAAAGCAATGGAGATATTATCTAATGGGAAGACACTTCAAGGTAAAAACATATCATGATAATATTAAATAATTTTTGGAACAAAGTTTATCTTTAGAAGAGAAACAAAAAATGGGTCACAAAGATGTTGGATTATGAATTTGAAATCATCTACATAAAAGGGAAGCAAAATTTTATTGCATATGCACTCTCAAGAAAGGATGAGAATGCAGAAGCATTTCTTTGTGCCATTTCTATTATCCAACCTGATTGGATAACCAAAGCAAGGGATGAGTGGAAGAATGAAAAAGAGGTATGGACACTCATTCAAAATTTGCAGCAAGATCCCAGTACATATGATACATTTAGCTGAAAAAATGATTCATTATGGTACAAATATCGCTTATATCTTTGTAAGAATTCCCAACTCAAGCAAAAAAATATTTTGGAATTGCACACCTCCCCCTTATGAGGGCACTCAGTATTTTTAAAATCTTACCACAGAGTCAAGAAGGAATTTTTTTGGGATGACCTTAAATCTGATTATCAGAAATTTGTGGCAGCATGTTTGATTTTCCAGCAAAATAAATTTGAGACAATTAAGACCTCGGGCCTATTACAAACTTTAGTCATTCCAAGTCAGCGTTGGGAGGAGGTCTCAAAGGATTTTATCATAGGTTTACCCAAGTCTGAAGTAAAGAGTGTCATCATGGTGGTAGTTGATAGAATTACCAAGTATGCACACTTTTGTGCATTATCCCATCCTTCTAAAGCTAGTACAATTGCTACTGCATTTACAGAAACAATTAAAAAGCTACATGGAAACCCAAAGATTATTATAAGTGATAGGGATCCCATTTTCATTGGAAATTTTTGGACGAAATTATTATCTTGTCTTGGTACTCAATTAGGTCATAGCTCACCTTATCATCCTCAATCTGACAAGAAAACTGAGATAGTGAACAAATGTTTGGAATGATATATTCATTGATTTGTATCTAATAAACAAACACAATGGTTCATGTGGTTACCTCTAGATGAATGGGGAAATAACAATTCCTTCCATACTACAACAAAAATGACCCCATTTATGGCACTTTATGGATATCATCCACCATCCATCACATCATATTTAAGAGAAAATTATAAGGTTCAAGCAATGGAAGATCACATCGAGCATCAACAAAAAGTTCTCAAACTCTTAAAATATAACCTCACTTTGTCACAGACTTGAATGAAACAATAGGCATATCAACATCGAGTGAAAGAAGTTTTAATGTAGGTAACTGGGTATTTTTACGAATATAACCATACAAACAAATGTCCCTTAATCAAGCTAAGAAGGTTGATAAATTATCACCCAAGTATTATGGTCCTTATAAGGTGTTGCAAAAGATTGGTACTATGGCATACAAATTAGATTTTCCTGCATCTTCTTAAGTACACCCAGTTTTGCATGTTTCATGCTTAAAGAAGGTTATCGGTGACAAGCTCCTGGTTCAAACAATGTTTCCAGAACTTGACAAAGAAGGAAAAATAATATTTGAGCCTGAAGCAGTCATGGAAGCAAGAACCTGACAGTTATGAAATCGATTAATTTCAAAATATCTCATTAAGTGGAATAATTTACCCACTGAAGATTCCACAAGGGAGGATGAAAATTTTATATAGAAGCATCCAAAACTACTCAAGCATTGAGGACAAAACTAGTTTGAAGGAGAGGGACATGATAGGTACCTATAATACTAGTGTTTTCCCCTTATTATTATTTTTAGTGTAGTCCCCTATTGTTAGTATACCCCATGTTGTTATTGTTGTGCCCCATAAAATCCCACTATTATTATTATTGTGCCCTTACATTATTATTTCTATGTAGGCTCTTATTATATTGTCACCCCATCGACTCTTATATATACCAAGGAGGTCATATCGTTTGTATCATCCAAGAATTTTTCATTTATGTGATTTAAAGGAGGTTTCCCCCTCAAAGAGGCTATTTCTCAAGTTGCTGATCTATATTTTCTTCTATTTTGTGAGCTGGTTGCATAACACAATCCTTGTTTTTGGAAACCCCATCTTCCACGTCGTTTATCATTCCTGATAATGGTCAATACTTTTGGACAATGATTTCATAAGACAAATTTGGATGAGGGGGCATCGACATGCATTATGTCATCGAAGTGTTGGAAAGATCTTGCTTCCCCAACATTGTTTGCACCTAGATAAATGTTGAGGGCCTTTAATGGGCACACTTTGTAGCCTCAAGGGCTATTTTTTTTTCTTTACCTATAGATTTATGGGGAAAAATAATCTTTTTTGAGGTCAAGGTCATCGATGCACCACTATATTATAACTTCCTGCTTGGACAAAGTTAGTTTTATGGTATGACCATTGTGTCTTCAGTATTTTGCATAGTGACGTTCCCCATGATGGTGAAATAGTCACCATTGACTAGTTAGACTTTTGCAAACCTGATCTTTGATTTCACGATAGTCAGTTGATCCCCTTTATAGGTGATTCCACCACCTTGCTAAAAGAATTAGAGCGAGAATGTTCAAAGACTCCACATTGATGGGCACAATTCCCCTTGCTCCAATGAACCCATGTCCATCTACTTCCACCATTAACAAGATCTCTTATGTCACTAGTGAATCGTTTGGACATCCAGATCCTTGGGCAGTGCCTACAGAAGATGAATCTCAGGGGAACACAATGCCACCTTTTATGGAAGTAATCATCTCTTTATTGGTCGCACCACCACCTGATGACGCTAGTGAAAAATTCCATCCAAATATGGAATATGATCAAGATCCTTTCACATGACTCCCTTGATATTGAGTTGCCTTTAGATAAGTCCATCTTGGTGGTCATGGTTTCATAAGATAAGATAAGGGAGACTACGTCTCGTGATACCTCTACTCTCCCACATATAGAATGAATGGATATTGGCACTCAAAATCTTGAATTGATCCGGGGGAGATTTCCTGAGTCATCTAATGAAGTACCACCCTTAGACTGAGTCAAGTTGAGGATTTCTAGCATTGAAATTGCCACCGAATTATCCACTCTAACTTCCCTCGTCGACAAATGTCACATACTTTCTTCATGTCTTGATCGTAATTATCAAGGAGTTATCTTCGCTCATGAGACCATTCATTCTTCATGTCCTCCGGTCGGTCCTAATAATGATTTAGTTCTAGGCTATCCTTGGAATCATCAACCTTTTTGAACATGGAAGCCTAATGGGATGTGGCATGGCCCAATCATGGTGTGCCATATGTTGCTAACAACCACACACGAGTTCATACATTGGCATCCTTGGCATGTGCCTGACAGTAGGCACTACATTTCATAACCTATTAGATTGTGTGATTCCTTGTATATATGAATATATTAAATATATATATATATATATATATATATATATATATATATATATATATATTATTTATTTTCTTCACTACTTCTCTAAGGTATTTCACTGAAAAATAGCATATAGGACTAGAATTAACTAATTTTTCCATTGCATTGTTGGCCTTTTCCATCAGTGTTTCACCTTGTCTTAGGGCCCACCCCATCAAATTGTGACATTAACCGTGCCTTTTTGCATGTCATAACTTCTACGATAGAGCCTACCCTTCATGGGCACCCTAGAATAGCACCTGATTGTCATTTTGGTGCCTAGGATGTAGTTTTAGTAGGCTCAAGGATCCTCTTTAATACACACCATGACTTTTAATTTGAGCCTCATATCTCCCTTTCTCTCATATTTCTGGCTACCACCCTATAGGGGGTCCACACACTTTATCATGTGGCTTTATGGTCAGCTAAGCTCATGGTCCTCAATGTCTCGTTAGATGTTGTCATATTGATGCTTTCCTTCATTATGCTCGCCAAATCTGCAGCCATGCTCGACATGTTGCCTTTGCATTAACCTTGCCTCCATCTCATAACCCATCTACCACCTTTTAGAGAGGTTGTTGCTATGAGTGGATTTTCATTACAACATACTTTACCACTTCTTTCTACTTTTCTTAGGTCGGTTCTGTCACTCACCCTCGGAACAAGATGCATACCATTATACCACTCGTCTCTCTAGAACGAGATTCCTTTTGTCCTTATTTTCATGCTCATTAAACAATGAAAATCTCAAGCTTCTTTTGCTATATTTTCATGCTCATTAAATCTAATATGAAAATATTGAGTCCATTTTGTTCTTCTTTTGATGACTCGTGAAACTCATGAAAACCTCGAGCTTCTTTTGCTACCATATTTTCATGCTTGTCAAACCTATATGAAAATGTCGAGTTAATTCCATATTTCCATACTCATTTATTTAATTGAAAGTCGGCGAGTGATCTATTTTCCATTCTCAAACTTGTAAAACCATGAGAAGGGAATTAGTGTGCTTTTATCTCCTTTTCAACCTCTCTATTAAACTTACGAAAAAGGAACCTATTGAGCTTACTTCTCCTCTCCTTCGTGCTCATTCATCTATGAAGGGGATACACAATACAAAAAAGGGGGGAAGTCTTTTTAACTTATGAATCTCTATCTTGGTAGTTGTATGTCACCCTTGGACATGGAACTTGTTCGAGTCATACTCTTATAGTTGGTTTTTATAGAATTTTTAACCACACCTTTAGCTTGAGTCGAGTCACTCTATTATTGAGTTAGTATCTCACCCGATTGGTTATCCTTCCAATATATGGTCTTTGGTGATGCCTCGTGTGTTGCTATTGTGTCTATTATATTATTCAATCTATGTTGCCAATTTCACTACTATGTTGTGCTATTGCATGTTTAAGGGGAGTCAATCAAAAAGTCAACCATCTGCATGTATCATCATACCTTTTTTGTTGACCATCCTTGCGTCAATTGTACATCAGTTCTTCATTTTCTATCATCAGAGACCTTATCTTGGTGTTAGTTTTGCATTGATGATAAGGGATACATTAAGCCCCTCATTCAACAAATCTCTTCTCCAATACCTTATCGTGGATGTAGATCTAGAGGCACACTAGTACCTTGGAGCTTGCAGTCATTAATGGTAGGTTTCCTTGCGGTTTGCATTGGGTTTTCATCATCAGCCCATCTTTAACGATTCTACGGAGTGCTCGACTTCAAATCATTTATTCTACACTATGATAGGTACCTTGGGAACCATTTTCACTATCGATGGTCTCCCTCGCATTTGTCAATGAGACACCTCAATTCCTAGAAATGAGACACTCTCCCTGCATGCTCAACATCAGCTCATTCATTCACATGTAGTTCAGTTGTATTGTAGGGTAGTATCAAATACCTTGGGGCATCAAGGCCACTTAAATCATGATCATTTCCTCCCCCAAGTTGCGATTGGAGAATATGTTATGTACTTTGAGGGCAATATTTTGGGGCACTCACGTCAATATCTAGCCTTATTGATAGTTATTGTGCCAAACATCTACATTGCATCATGACTAGTCCTTCATGAAATCAATCCACAGTATATTGGGTGGGAATATATACTCTCTTCTCTCAGTACTGAGTATGGGTATGCCTACCTCAAGGATGTACTCATTTGTGTATATAACTATACTTTTGAGTCTCTACAGTTCTCTTACCTATGATCTCTCTCTCTACCTCACTCACTTGTTCACTTATTATAATGTAGTTTGGCCACTAATTTCTCTTATGACCTCATACATTAGGGATCACCTGTTATAGCTCAAAAATCCACCCCCTAGGGTCTAGGAGAAAAGAACAACCCTTTCCAAGTCAAAGGGTCAAATTGCGATTGGTGGAACATCAAGAAAACTGGTATTTGGAGGGGTCAATGCTCTTAGTGAGTTCTAGGACCAAACCAAAAGGCCTAGCAACACCCTCTCTCCACTAAAGTTCCAAAATAGATCGAAATTTCGACTAGATAAGCATTGATTTGGTCTAGTTTAACAAGTTTGATTAAAATAATTATTGATTTGGTCTAGTTTAATCACCATCTATGATACGATCCAGAAAGTGTTTAGGTTCAATGAGACCAATCATGAGGAAAATATATAAAAGCCAAGCTCTTCACTAGTCACAAGGGAGAAGAAATGAACTTATGTCGAAATGCTACCAACTGTTTTCGAGATAAACTTGTGCATGCAGGTTGTTATACAAAAAATGACCTCCTCATCAACTTAGAGGAGAAGGACACTTTGACTAGAAGAAAACCCTAAGTTACAGGCCCATTTTCCAGGGTAATGCCCCTAATAAATAGACAAAGAGTGTTCAAACGCTTCCTATGACCCAACAAGGGGTGTTAGTCCCTAGGTTAATGCTTTGTTTTGCCTAAAGGGAAGAGTTACTAGATTTTTATGAGATTCCAGAGGTCAACATTAGGGGAGTTTTGAGGTCCAAAATGGGCCTCCTAAGGAAATTATAAAATAATAGTGGAAATACTAAAATAATATTAGATTGCGTCATCAAATTTAAGAGGGAAAAAGAAAAAAGAAAAGTATTTTTTCAATTCGTATTTTCAACTTATCTCCCTATGGGTTTACTCAAATTTCGAGTGGAAACACTCACTAGATGAAGAATTTGAATCCTCATCTAAGGAGTACCCATTTCACATACTTTCGATGGACCCCGCTACACGAAAAATGAGAAATACATGAAAAATGTGAATGCAATCAAATTTTTTCATGTATTTCTCATTTTACGTGTAGCAAGGTCCATCAAAGGTATGCAACATGGGTACTCCTTGGATGAGGAATTAAAGTTTTAATCCAATGAGTACTCCTGCTCGAAATTTGAGTAAAATCTTAGGGAGGTAAGCTGAAAATACGAGTTGAAAAAGTAGTTTTTATTATTTTATTATTTTTTAATCTTTTTACCTTTTTACTCCAAAAATGGTGAATCTTCCCCCATGGTTGACATCATCATCTTGAATCCTATTGGTTCTTATAAAGTCTATTTTGGTTGTACATTTTTCTTACGAGGCCCATTTTAGACATCAAAATTCCCCTAATGAGCATGAGTTGACTAACTGACACTCCACTTTTCACTCAAATATCAGCTCAAAAAGGGGAAACATCTGCCTCAGTCTTGTCAAAAGAAATTTTTAATCCCAACAAGAGCAGAAAAGACAGGAAAGAGAAATAAAGTGAGGGAACATCCAGATTTTTCCTCAATGGAACTTATGAAGAAATTGGCAAAGATTGAGCCCCTCCTCATTTATAAATTAGAGGCTAGACCATTGTAACGAGGATCGAAATTTGAGCATTGTTATGCTTCCAAGAAGTTGGTCGAGAGAGAGAGAAAGGGGCTAAGGGGAGACTTGATTTAGCAACCATGGTTGTAATCATTCTTCTCTCATATGATAATATAGATTTGCTCTTGTTTTGTCTACTTTATGATGTTGACACCTTCTTTCTTTATATGTTGGTTCAATGGTGAGACTGAATATTATCTTAGATGCATGCTAGTTTTATATATTGTTATATGTTGATGTTTTGAATCATTAAGGTTTCATATGTTGTGAAGGTTACTTCATGTATTTTCTATGTGCAATTCCTAATCTAATAGCTGATGAAGGATCTTTCTCTTGTCACATAGAAAACTCTAGCGAATCTACACCAAGGAATGAAAGGTAATCCTTCTCTTTTACTTTGTTGATTCCTAGATTAACATGAGTATTTGCATGTATCTCTGAACATTTGTGGGTCATCTCATTCCATCTACCTTAAATATCAGGAAACCTAGGAGGGTTTTTTGTCCACAACCACCCATGCATTAATCCCTACAACATAATTGGAAACCATACTGGGGAACACTCTTAGTTCCTGACTTTAACCTCCTAGTTCCTAGATCTCTTTTTCTCTCTAGGTCTCTCTTTTCTTCTTGATTTGAATTATAATCACCATGTATGCTTTCTAACCTCTTTTGTTGCTCACCGCTTTTTCTCATACCCTTTTTTCCCCCTAATCCTCTATAACGCACCCTCCTGGTGTTGTCCAGAGTGTTATAATGTTGCCTAGATTATTGGATAGAGCGTTAGCCTTGCTACTAATGATTTGTTTGTCCTTTTGAGTTGCATTATTGAACCAATATCTTGAAATCCAACTATTCCTATGGATTCTTGGGTTGATAGGTTTTGCGTGGTCTGTTCTTGGGATCTGCAACTGTGAGATTTTTTTGGTTGCCTGCTTGCATGGTCATTTTTCTTTTGAAGAATAACATAGTTGCATTTAATTTTTGGAAAAAGGAAAATGAAAAATCTTGTCTAGCTTTCTAATTTAGCTAGATTTTCTCTGTTATATTGGGTTAGTTGTAAGAGCATTGTATGTCTGCATTTCTTTGCATGTGTTTGGACTGCATTTGGATGTGTAATTTCTGAAATGATGTATAGATACTCTCTCCCTGTAAGAACTCTTTTTCATCGAATGTAAATCTAAAAGAATTTTTCTTGCATGGTTTGAGTCAGAGTCTCACTAAACTCCATATGTCAACACCCCCTCTAGAGACATTAATCAAGTTCACATAAAATCAATCGCTTAATAAAAGTAATCAGAAACTCTCTTTTTAGCATACACACATATTAGTTTAAGCTAGGATCTTGGGCTAGGCTATGGTGAGTAAACTGCCCAAGATTTCAAAACTGAGATTAGTGTCATTAATGAGAGCAAAATCTTGTTAAAATCATATCATTCGAGACCTCTTCACTTACAACAGAGTTAAGTGCGAGACAACTTCAGAGTGTGAGAGAAGGTAGCTCGCCTTCAATTTCATTTATGGTGGGTATTATGTATATTGGGGATCCCCTCGAGGATATCAGTCTAGCTGAGTAAGGGAATTAGGTGTCATGTCCACATAATGTACTATCCACGAATGTGACCCCCCGATGGTGTCTGTGATTTGAGGTAACCTTAGTGGCCAAAATTTTTAGGGGCGAACATAAGGTGATTGGGGTGGGCTACCCTGGTACCTAAATAGAGGAACCTACTCTGTCTTTGGTTTTTTGGGAGGTTCCTCGTCTTCATGAGAGTACTTGGCCCCTTCTTATCGAAGTTTGAGCGAAGCTTGGGAGTAATCCTAATTGTACATTTGGTCAAATCTCTCTTATATCCACTACGATATTGGGTTTCATCTCCAACTAGTGGTGGTTATCAGACATAGTTATGTTCCGTATATGCTTGTCGATTTGCTTTATAATATTTTTTTATTTTTAGATGATGGCTTGTCAACACTGAGACTATAAAAAATATCACATTTAAAATTTTGATAAAACATATCTTTCACCACGGCTACATTCGGCCCTCATCGTCTATTTAGAAGAAAATGAGGTCTTCCTCCACTAACTCTGGAGGACCTGTCAAGCCTCAGTGAATCAGATTCTCCTTCATTAGGAGATCAGTCTCCAATGTCTAACACTGAATCACATAACACTTCCCAAGATACCTTGTTGCCTAAGGACTTCTTTAATGAAGGTGTTGTACCTCATTATAATCCTCCTCTCACTGATCCTCTTGGACCTGTTTTGGTTCAGGTAACACCTATACCTGTCATGTCTTCATCAGTTCCCACATCCAATATTCCTATGGCAACTAGTGGGTCATGGTATTTTGTGGACAATTTTGCTCCACTGTCACTTCCCCCACCTATTGTCAGTCCTACACCGCTGATTGGTCAACCTGTTATTCATACTATGCCTAGTCCAGGCAACCCAGTTACACCTATCATGAGTGGAGTTCAGTACCTCCCACTCTCCACCCCTTTTGTGTCAGCCCTTGGACCACCGGCTATCGCTCCTTGTAGCGTTGTTAGAATTACCACCTTCAAAAATCCTTTTTGCTGGAACCCATAGCTAAGTTCTAACCCCTGGGCCCAGATGTCCAAAGGTAATATTTCCAACATGCATATACCTGTTAGGGGCATTCCTATTCCCCTACAACTTATAGGACAACCTAGTTCTTTGCTTATAAACTTGCTTCCTCCAAGTGGACATTATGTCGGTGTTAGTCATGCACCTACTACAAAATATGTGGCCAACAGTACCCCTCAACCTGGTCCTGCTGCATCCATTTGGGCACCCCCTCCTCAAATACAATTAAGCCAAGGGGTCAATTTCTATTTCGGGGGAAACCAACCTTTTTCCACCCATTCTAATATCTCATATGGCTTTCCACCTTATATGAACATGTTGCCACAGTCAGGAAGCTATTATCTGATGCATACCATGTATCCTACTAGAAACAACTTGATGGGAGGACTTTAAGGTCCTTCAAGTCATCCTGCACCACCTTGGTTGGATTCAGTAACACCTACACCTTTTCATTTCTTGGAAACTCTAGACATATCAGATCTTTATAAGCTGACTAATGACCCCATCAATCACAAATTACTCTGGCCTCAAATCCCACACAAGATACTTGCAAACATTTTGAAATTCGAAGGGAAACAACGGGATGACCCAGCTACGCATGTCACCAATTACCATTTATGGTGTGTATCTAACTACATGGTTCATGATAGTATCTAGCTCAGAATAGCTCTTCCCTTGCACCCTTACTAGAAATTTTGCCAAGTGGTACATCGATCTACCACGTGCATCATTCAATACCTTTGGTTCCCTAGCAATGGAATTTTTAAAGCACTTCCCTCTTCATATCTACTATGAAACTGGAACATAAATCTTTACTACTTTACGCCAAGAATCCTCCACCCACATCTTCGATCACACCCATGAATGGAGAAGTCGATGAAGGCTTTTCAAATCCCCCATTCCATATTACTTCTTAGCACACTGGTTCTGTAAGTTGCTTCTCCCACCCATTGCCAAGGACGTGTTGAGAAACGACAACAATAAATTCTAGTTTAATTTTTCCTTGAATTAAATTGTAAATTAAAATCAAATTCTATTCGTAGCTGAAGATAGTATACTAGAGGAGATTTTGAATTTTTGAGTTTTGGGTTACAAGTGAAATTTGAATTTGCAATACATACTTTAGGATCGGCAAATGGCATTCTACGGTTTGTGGCTCGCGTATACCTTGGAAGAAAGCTCGAATTATATAGCCTCGAAGGACAGAATGGAGGCTGTGCTGGAGGATAATGGCTTGAAGGAATTCGTTGATCAAGACATCCCTAAATCAGCAACATCAGATGCACAAAATCTAGCTGAATGCAAGAAGTGTGTGGCAAAGGCGAGGCGGATAATCCTTGAGGGAGTTTGAGACCACATTATCTCGAGGCTCCATGGGAAGGAAACTCTATATGATATGTGGAAATCATTGAATAACCTATTCCAGAACAACAGTGACCATAGGAAGTTGGCACTAAAAGAAAAAATTCGAAAAATCAAGATGGAGAAAGGCAAGACCATTTCAAAATACTTGACCAAGTTCACTCACTGTCATGATGAGCTTGGAAGTGTTGGAATAACCGTTGTCAAGGATGATATGGTGAGCCTAGCTCTCCTAGGCCTTCCGAAGAGTTGGAATAGCTATCAAGACTCTGTCAATGGGAGGGAGAAGCTACCAAATTGGTAATGATTGTGGTCGGATTCAATGCAGGAGGAGATAAGAAGAAACACCAAAGATTGTTCCTCATCAAAGACTAATGATGAGGAAAATTGTGCCTTAGTGGGTAAGGCAAAGGAAAGGGAAATGGAAGGCGTCCCATTCCAAATCGAATTCTTTCCATGGAAGTAAGAAGAAAGACATGATGAAATTTAAGTTCTTTCATCGTCATGAGCTGGGCCATTTTCCTACAAATTTTCTACTCAAGAAGTCCAAGAAGAAGTCCTCAGGAGGAGCGGCGGGTGAGGCTTTGGCCTCTCAATTCGAATTTCACTTCTCTCATTGCATGCATGGTGTCATCAATGATGGGTAGTGTATGGTAACTTGACAGTGGAGCTTCATTCCACATGACTGATGACAAGGATTTGTTCAGTGACCTGGAGGAGAAATATCTCCAAATGCATATCGAGATGGGTGATGACGGGATGTATAGTGATATTGGATTGGGCACGATTACTTTTTAGAGGGAGTAGGGTGCTCCTCTCACCTCGAGAGATATTATGTATGTACCCAAGTTGAAGACAAACTTAGTATCAGTCGCCATGCTTGAGGATAGGGGCTATGGTGTGATCTTATTGAAAGAAAAGGAATTCCTTCAACACATAGGCACGGGTCAAGTAAAGAAGATAAGGATTCGACTTAAGAATCTCTATAAGTTGGTGGTAGAGGATTGTGCTTCTTTGAGAATGAAAGTAGAGAAGGTGCAGAGCCAAAACGTTGGTGAGTTGTGGAACAGGAGATTGGGTCACTTGCATCATGGGGCTTTGAAAAATCATGTAGCAGATATCTACTGGTCTTCCAAAATGTACACTAGAGCAAGTTGATACATATAAGGGGTGTACTTTGGGAAAATACACCAAGGTCTCCTTTCACGACAAAGACAGTCGAGCAAAGGCAATTTTATAGCGATTCCACTCAGATGTGTGTGGAACATTCTTGACAGAATCCACGTCCAAACACAAGTATTATGTTATATTTGTTGATGAATTTTCTCGTAAACGCTAGATATTTTTCATGCAGAAGATGGATCAAAAATTCACAATTTTTTTTGAATTTAAAGCATTGGTTGAGAAAGAGTCTGGCAAGAATGTTAAATCTTTGAGGAGTGATAATGTTGGGTCCCTATAATACTAGTGATTACCCAATTACTATTGTAGTTATACCCCTTATTAATATTGTTGTGCCCCTATTGCCCCCATATTGTTATTACTGTGCCCCATAGAATCCCTCTATTGTTATTTTGTGGCTTTATATTATTATTGTTAGGTCGGCTGGATTATATTGTGACTCCTTAGACTCCTATATATAGAAAGGAGGTTTTGTCATTTGAATCATCCAAGAATTGTTCATTTATGTAATGTAAAGGAGGTTTCCCTCTCGAAGAGGCTGAATTCTAAGGCGTTGATCTATCTTTTCTATCTTTTCTTGAGCTGGTTTCATAACATTTGGTATCAGAGCTTTGGATTCTAGGGTTTCGGTGCTCCAAACAGGTCATCGTGGCATTTTCGCTATAACTTTTTTTCTGTGATGTTTCAGAAGTCGCAAAAAAAACCCATTTGAGAAGAAATAACACTGAACCTTGGGTCCAAATTTCAAAGCTTTTCGCACGATATTTGCGGAGATATGATGTAAGGAAGTTGGTCTTTTTGCAGACTCCTGTATCACATTCAAAACAGGTGACCTCGAGAAAATCGTCATAACTTTCTCTCTGGGGATCGGATTGAAATTTCATAAGAAGGTATAGAAATAGGATGGACTGTAGTTTCTTGTATGTATTTTTCTGATCCAAAGGTCAAAACAGTGACTCGTGGCACGTCGTACAATTTCGCTCTACTGAACTAGTCTATAAGCAAGTCACTGTGGGAGATTTCACATAACTCTTCCTTGGAGAATCCAATTTGGGTCAGACTTGTGGCATTGGAAAGAGGACACAGATGGCTACTACAGCTCACAAATTTAGAACTAGATGATTGGAAAGTATAGAGATACATCAGAGGCAATATCGAGCTCCTACAAAGTGAAAAAGGGTGTGTAGATTTTCTTAAATTTTTGTTTAAGCTTGGTTTGAAAATTTATTTTGAAGGAATTCAAAGGGCATAGTAGAGCATTATTATCGGTAACTGATGCCCCAAGGAAAGAAAATGCAAACACCTAGTAAGGAACCTGAAAGCTCTAGCATGACTCATGAAGAAGAGGAAGAAATGCAACATGATATATCAAAATTACAAGACCAAGTGCAACAACTGTCCCTTGCACAAAAAGGAACAGAATCTAAGATGGATGGTTTAAGAAAGATGTAGAAGCTAAGATGGATGGTTTAAAGAAAGGTGTAGAAGCTAAGATGTACTGTTTAAATAAAGGCGTAGAAGCTAAGATGATTGACGTGGAAGCTAAGATGGATGATTTGAAGACAAACATGGACGAATTGAAGATAAATATGAATAAGTTGCTACAAGAAATGGTCCCTAAGGGTGAAAGGGTACTAAAGGAAACTCATGATGAGAACAAAAGAAATGTTAATCATGATTCCATAGAAGCTAATGTTGGATCGAAGACTCACCATATTCCAAAAATCGATATGAGGAAGTTTGATGGCAAGGATCCTGCCACATGGATATTACAGATGGAGCAATTCTTCGATCTCAATAATGTGCAAAACACACAAAAGGTACGTATGGCAACTTTATATTTGGAACCAAATCAGTTTGTATGGTATCAATGGCTTTGCTCTCGTAAACAATTTATCACTTGGGCAATTTTTACGGAAGAATTGATAGCACATTATGAGGATACAAAAAGCAACACTTTTTTTAGCCAATTGATAAGTCTCAAACAAAAGGGTTCAATAATGGAGCACATTGAGGAGTTCCAAAAATTGAACATAAGGGTAAAAGATATTCCAGAGGAGCATAGGATTGATGTGTTCATAGGGTCTTTAAAGGATAATATCCAACATGATGTTCGCCTTTGGGAACCTGATTCATTAGAGAAGGCATTCAGGTTAGCAAGAAAAATGGAAAGCAAAATTATGGCAACCAGGAAGCATACCACTCACAACTATAAAGACGAAAGTGTTGTTTCCCCTAGTCTTCCACAACCTATAAGGTTGACACCACAACAATTGGAAGAAAAAAGAGCAAAAGGGCTTTGTTACAGTTGTGATAGCAAATACACTAAAGGTCATAAGTGTGCTGAGAAGAAATTATTCTACATAGATTGTGAAGAGGAAGAAGAAAAGGAGCAAGAAAGGTCAAAAGAAGAGGATATACTCCAGGAACAAAGCCTAGATGAAGAACAAATAAATCCGACCATATCTTGTAATGCATTGGCGGGAATTACCACTCCTCAAACCATCAAGATAGAAGGACAAATCAAGAAGAAAAAGGTAATAGTGTTGATTGATTCAGGAAGCACCCACAATTTTATTCATTGTAAGGTAGCAAAAGAATTGAATTGCTTCCTATATCCAGCACCAGAGTGTCAAGTGATGATTGCAAATGGAGGAACAATAAATTGCTCTGGAAAGTGCCATAATATCAAGCTATCCATGGGAGAATATGTATTGACTAGCCCAATGCTTTCCATTCCAATGGGAGGTGCTGATGTTGTACTAGGAGTCCAATGGCTACAATCCTTGGGTACAATAGCTTTTAATTTTCAAGAACTTTTCATCAAATTTTCTACGGAAGGAAAGGAAGTTGAATTAAGGGGTATTGCAGGGAAACCAGGAAAGATAATCAGCTCTAATGGTATGACAAAGCTTCTAAAAAAGGAGCAAAGAGGTGTAATTGCACAATTATGTTCGCTAGATGTTTCCACATCGGAATCATCTATTTCTCCAGATCTCCAAAAAGTCCTGGACAATCATTCCAAGGTATTTGAGACTCCCAAAGGTCTCCCACCTATGCGTGATCATGATCATGCTATTCATCTGATTCCAGGAAGTGTTCCTCCAAACATCAGGCCGTACAGATATCCCTATGTCCAAAAGAGTGAAATTGAACGTATGGTTGCAGAAATGCTAGAGGCTGGTATAATTCAACCGAGTCAAAGTTCTTTCTCTGCTCCAGTAGTATTGGTGCACAAGAAGGATGGATCATGGCGCATGTGTCCGGATTATAGGGAGCTCAACAAGCTCACTATTAAAGATAAGTTCCCCATTCCTGTCATTGATGAATTACTGGATGAATTGCATGGATCAATTTACTTCACCAAGTTGGATCTTCGTTCAGGATATCATCAAATCAGAATGAAGATTGAAGACATTCCGAAAACAACATTTAGAACTCATGAGGGTCATTATGAATTTTTGGTCATGCCTTTTGGCCTTACCAATGCACCTTCAACATTTCAAGGTTTGATGAATTCAATTTTCAAACCATTCCTTAGAAAATTTGTGTTAGTATTTTTTGATGATATACTAATCTACAGCAAGTCTTGGAAGGATCATGTTGAACATGTTGACAAGGTGCTACAACTATTGGAGGAGAAACAATTATATGCAAAAAGATCCAAATGTTTCTTTGGAGTCCAGGAGGTGGAATATTTGGGTCATATTGTATCTCATGAAGGAGTTAAGGTAGACCCTAGCAAAATTAAAGCCATTAAGGAATGGAAAATCCCCACATCCATAAAGCATCTGCGAGGATTTCTTGGGTTGACAGGGTATTATCGCAAGTTTGTTAAGAATTATGGGAGAATAGCAGCACCTCTAACAACATTATTGAAGAAAGATGCATTTTCATGGACTCCGGAAGCAACAAAGGCCTTTGAACATCTTAAAGAGGCAATGTGCCAAGCACCGGTCTTAGCTACACCGGACTTCACAAAAACCTTTATTGTGGAATGTGATGCTTCAGGAAATGGAATTGGTGTTGTTCTAATGCAAGATGAAAGACCCATTGCTTTTGAAAGTCGTCCAATCAAGGGAAAGTTTTTAAGCAAAGCTATTTATGAGAAGGAAATGTTGGCAATACTCCATGCACTTAAGAAATGGCGACCCTACCTAATGGGAAGACACTTCAAGGTAAAAACGGATCATGATAGCCTTAAATACTTTTTAGAACAAAGATTATCCTCTGAAGAGCAACAAAAGTGGGTCACAAAGATGTTGGGTTATGACTTTGAAATCATCTACAAAAAAGGGAAGCAAAATGTGGTGGCAGATGCACTCTCAAGAAAGGATGAGGATGTGGAAGCATTGTTGTGCGCCATTTCTATTATCCAACCAGATTGGATAAACGAAGCAAGGGAGGAATGGAAGAATGACGAAGAAGTGTGGGCACTTATTCGAAAGTTACAACAAGATTCCAGTACGTCTGATACATTTAGCTGGCAAAATGATTCGTTATGGTACAAAGATCGCTTATACCTCTGTAAGAATTCCCAGCTAAAACAAAAGATTCTTATGGAATTGCACACTTCTCCCTTAGGAGGGCACTCAGGATTTTTAAAAACTTACCACAGGGTTAAGAAGGAATTTTTTTGGGATGGCCTTAAATCAGATATTCAAAAGTTTGTGGCGGAATGTTTGGTTTGCCAACAAAATAAAGTTGAAACAATTAAGACACCAGGTCTATTACAACCTTTATCCATTCCAAGCCAACGTTGGGAGGAGGTTTCAATGGATTTTATCACAGGTTTACCCAAGTCTGAGGGAAAGAGTGTCATCATGGTGGTAGTTGACAGACTTACCAAGTATGCACACTTTTGTGCATTATCACATCCATTTAAAGCCAGTACAGTTTCTACTGCATTTATGGAAACAATTCAAAAGCTACATGGAAACCCAAAGATTATTGTAAGTGACAGAGATCCCATTTTCACTGGAAATTTTTGGACAGAATTATTTTCTTGTCTTGGTACTCAGTTAGCTCATAGCTCATCTTATCATCCTCAATCTGATGGGCAAACTGAGATAGTAAACAAATGTTTGGAAGGATATCTTCGTTGCTTTGTATCTGATAAACAGACACAATGGGTCAAATGGTTGCCTCTGGCTGAATGGTGGTATAACACTTCCTTCCATACAGCAACAAAAATGACCCCATTTATGGCACTTTATGGGTATCAACCACCATCCATCACATCATATTTAAGAGAAAATTCTAAGGTTCAGGCAGTGGAACATCACATCGAACATCAACAACAAGTCCTCCAACTCTTAAAGGATAACCTCGTGTTGGCACAAAATAGAATGAAACAACAGGCAGATCAACATCGCAGTGAAAGAAGTTTTGATGTAGGTGATTGGGTATTCCTACGGCTACAACCATATAAGCAAATGTCCCTCAAGCAAGCTAAGAAGGATAATAAATTATCACCAAAGTATTATGGTCCGTACAAGGTGTTGCAAAAGATTGGTACTATGGCATACAAATTGGAGCTTCCTGCAGCTTCTCGATTGCACCCAGTTTTCCATGTTTCATGTTTAAAGAAGGTTATAGGTGACAAGCTCCCAGTTCAAACAATATTGCCAGAACTTGACGAGGAAGGAAAAATTATATTGGAACCGAAAGCAGTCACAGAAACAAGAACTCGACAGCTACGAAATCGATCAATTTCAGAGTATCTTATCAAGTGGAAGAACTTATCCGCTGAAGATTCCACATGGGAGGATGAGAATTTTATGCAGAAGTATCCAGAACTACTCAAGCGTTGAGGACAACACTTTTTGAAGGAGAGGGGCATGTTGGGTCCCTATAATACTAGTGATTACCCCATTACTATTGTAGTTATACCCTTTATTAATATTGTTGTGCCCCTATTGCCCCCATATTGTTATTACTGTGCCCCATAGAATCCCTCTATTGTTATTTTTGTGGCTTTATATTATTATTGTTAGGTCGGCTGGATTATATTGTGACTCCTTAGACTCCTATATATAGAAAGGAGGTTTTGTCATTTGAATCATCCAAGAATTGTTCATTTATGTAATGTAAAGGAGGTTGCCCCCTCGAAGAGGCTGAATTCTAAGGCGTTGATCTATCTTTTCTATATTTTCTTGAGTTGGTTTCATAACAGATAACGATCGTGAGTATGTCTCAAATGAGTTTAATAACTTTTGTTCAACAGAAGGGATTCAACAGGAGTTGACGGCACCCCATAACCTACAGTAGAATGGGGTGGCCAAGAGGAAGAACAAAAGAATTGTCGGGGAAACATGAGCATTGTTACATGATCAGGGCGTACCACTACAATTGTGGGTTGAGGCATGAAACACAACGGTTTATTTTCATAATCGTAGCCCACATAAGATTCTTGGGATGAAGATGTCAGAGGAGGCTTATTTCGGTAAGAGGCCAAATGTTGGTCACTTAAGGATTTTTGGGTCATCCGTATATTTCCATGTGACCAAAGATGCATGGAAGAAGCTTGAACCCACAAAAAAGTTGGGGATATTTTTGGGGTACACTGATACACATCACAACTATGGGGTGTACTTGTCAACCAACAGGATGACAGTGGTTCGCAAGGATATCAAATTCGATGAGGAGAAAGCCATGTGAGTTTCCCTTAAGAGGGAGCTTGAGTTACATGCGGTTGAGGAGATTTTAGCTCCTAAGGTTGAGGAGCCTCAGATTGATGTGAAGCAGCCACATGTAGAGGATCTAGGAGTGGAGACATCCACCCAGGAAGAGTCTTCTAGAGATGGGATAAAGTGCACCAAAGAGGTTGACAAGCTATTGCATGATGCATGGGAGAATGTGGGAGCACCCACATCTCAACGTAGGCAGAGGAGGTCACCTGAGAAATACACATGATGCATGGCTCTTATGGGCGGATGTGTTGAGACAAAGCCATATTCCTTTGAGGAGGTAGTGCAACAACAGGTTTGGGTTTATGCCATGGTGGAGGAGTATGATTCCATAGTTCGTAAAAATATTTGGGATGTGGTTACGAGACCATAAGACAAGTCAGTTGTGAGCTTCTGTTGGCTTTATAGGGTAAATAAAGTTGCAGATGGTAGTGTGGAGAAGCATAAGGCCAGGTTTGTGGCCTGTGGCTTTTCACAATTAGAGGGGATTGACTATGATGAGACATTTTCTCTTGTTGAAAGGTACTCATCCATAAGATCTATATTGGCCTTATCAGTGTAGATGGGTTGGAAGATACATCAGATGGATGTAAAGATAGCCTTCCTTAATGGAACAATTGAGGAAGAGGTGTACATAGAGAAGCCTGAAGGTTTTGAGACCTTCGACCGTGAGTCGCATGTGTTCCGACTCAAGAGGGCATTGTATGGGCTGAAGCAAGCACCCTGTGCTTGGTACACCAAGATCGATAGCTACTTCACTGAGTTGGGCTTCACCAAGAGTGAAGCGGATGCGAACCTGTACCACATAGTGGTGGAAGGTAAATTGTTGATCATTATGTTATATGTCCATGATTTGATTTTGACAGGTGGTTACCAGATCAAGTCTTGGAAGGAGGACCTTGCAAGAGAGTTTGAGATGAAGGACATGGAGCTCATGCATTATTTTTTTGGCATGGAAGTATGGCAAGGTGATGGGGAATTGTTTGTCTCTCGGGGTAAGTATGCCAACAAGATACTCAAGAGGTTCCGCATGGAGAGCAACAAACCCATGATGACTCCTCTAGTAGGTAACTAGAGGAAGGAGGATGCCACTTCAGGGGAAGTAGTGGAAGCTATTGTTTCAAGGTAGCCTGTGGGTTCACTCATGTATTTGGTGAACACACGACCGGATATGTTCTATGCAGTTAAACATCTTAGCCAAGAGATGGTTAGGCCTACCAAGTTGTATTGGAAGGTAGCAAAGAATGTGTTGAGATACCTCAAGGGAACTACTTAATATAGATTGTGGTATAGACAGGCAAAGGGAGTGAAGCTTCAAGTCTTCACCAATGCAAATTGGGCAGGGATTCCATCTGAAAGGAAGATAACATCAAGAGGGAACTTCACTATTGGGTCAACAACATTTTCTTGGTACAGAAGGAAACATAGATCGATTGCACTCAGTTTGGCAGAGGCATAATACATGCTACAAGTCAAGCAGCATCTGAGGCCATCTAGATGAGGAAGATTCTGGTTGGTTTGTTTGTTCAGTAGATGGATCCAACTGTGATTTACTGCGATAATTAGAGTTGTATCAAACTCTATGAAAATCCAGTGTTTCATGATCAGACCAAGCATATTGATATCTGATATCATCATCTCAAAGATTGTGTATTGAGGCAGATTATGTTGTTGGAGTACGTTCCCACGGAGGAGAAAGATGGTGACATTTTGAAAAAGGAATTGTCAAGATCACAGAGAAAAGATCGGGGTAGTTGATAATCCCTTTCTTTCTGAGAGGGAGCGTTGAGAAATGGCAACAAGAAATTCTAGTTTAATTTATCGTAGAATTAGACTGTGAATTAAAATCGAATTATATTCTCATAGAAACTTGTAAATAGTTAATTGAGTTTAATTAACTTAATTAGCTTAGGAATTTCGAGTTGGAAGTCTTTCTGTAGTCATGTATATGTTCTCCCTAAAATTTAGTGGTCCAGGATGAGTTTATTTGAGTTGTAATTAGAGAACTCGGTTTGAATGAGTTATAGATAGTTAAACTAGTTCTAACTGTTTGTGGAACTAGTAGAGGATTAGTAGTGAGTTGGTGCATTGGTGCATCCTAAGTGCTACTCTAGCTAACTGAAGATTCCCTCTAGAGAAAACCATGCATGTCAGTTCAAAGAAAAGCCCCAGTTGAGACTAGAGTGCAGGGACAATGTACTATCAATTGTAAAATGATCTGAGATGTACAAATCATGCATGAAATTAGAAGAGGACCTAGTTTTGGATTGCACAGTTATGGAAGAAGGAATTCCCAATTAAATATGGGTTATTCCTCTAAGGAATTGCGCAAGGATATAGGGGCTCAAAAAGCAGCAAAAATTGGCTAAGTGTTGGTCAATGTGGGCTTGTGAGGTAGAGAGTTGGTCATACTTGTGCAGAATTGTTCTTGTGATAACAAGCTTTATATTATCAATTATATTTCTGATTAATGCAATAGATAGTCGGGTATCTGAGCAGTGGCTTTTCCCAGAGAAACAATTGTATTATGTGTCTTTGATTATCTTCCTCTTGTCTATTATTGTTTTCATTGATTCTTGGTTTTCGTTGTTTAAATAGTAGAGTAGATTCTTGTATTGTGTTTTAGTACATTACATGAGTTGTGAATCTATAGGAATATATACAGGACATTTCCATGGTTGGTGTGGCTACGGAAGACCAATCTATTCGTCGTGCCCAACATTTAGATTTGAACTATTCACAATATGTCACCTTGTATGGTTTTCTCCCTAATGCCCCCTGATCTTCTAATGCTCCCACTACTCAGTAACCCGGTTCACAAAAAACCAGCAATAAGAACAAGAAGAATAAGAAAAAGACCTCTCCTTCTGAGGAGGAGCCCGCTACCCAGAACAATCCCAATCAGAAAGTTGTTGCTAAATCTAAAAAAGGGAAGGAAAAAATTGTCAAGTTCACTTGTAAGATATGTGTTGAGGACCATACGACCTATAAATGTCCTTATATTTTATAATGCATGGACCTCCTTTCACAAAAGGACACTGGTCGGACCCCTGCGGTCCTCATGAACAACACATTCCCTTCTATGAAGTAGCAACACCTTGTATTTAATCCACCGTAACCCCTACAAGGGGGCAACGATGATTCACATTTGCCTCCTTCTAGTGAAGGATCATTAACTATTTACACCTTTGAAACGGTTGATCAACAAACGCAAGCCAAGAGTGATGGAAATCAGGTCACCAACACCCTGGACATTGCCTCGAGTTCTAATCCATCGCCGCCTAACGATCTGCATATCGAAAGGCCTGTTGCTGACCCTGTGATTCGTTCCCCCAAAGGGACACTTCATCGCATGACACACAATACCTTTGCACGTGCCCCCCAAAATGATAGTATTATAGAAGATTTGGCACAAGCATCGTTTGCTATGTTTGCCCTCGAAGTATCACAAACCTTTCCATCACAATGAAATTTTTTTCTTTTATCCATTGGTAGAATTGACCCTCAGGATTCCAATCTAGTGATTTTAGACATGGAAAAGAGTAAGCATTGCCTCTCCTATCAGCTTGCATTTCAAGTGCAAGTCGTGGCGAAAGGAAAATCTATCCATTGAATTGTCATTAACGAAGGTGCTTCAACCTGCGTAATGTCTACTTCCTATTGGCTTGCCTTAGGTTCTCCCACTCTTTCACCACCATCAGATTCCCTCAAAGATTTTGATGGTCAAACTTTCATCCCAAAAGGATACCCCTCTATCTACCCCATCATTCTGAGTGGAAAAACTGTAACGGTGGATATTGAAGTCATAGATCGCAATCTTGACTATAATTTGCTTTTGGGTCGCAGTTGGAATTATGTTATGACTGCCATTGTCTCTTCGATTTTACGACTCATCCTCTTCCCTTTGGATGGGAAAATAGTCACAGTGGATCAACTATCCTTTTGTACCCCAAATTACTCCCCGTTACCTAGCGGAAATGTACCCTTAGTGGGTGGCATACTTGACTCCTATGTCAGTATTGGTACTAGTCTTCTGAAGAGTTCCTCGCTTTGAGGCTTTTTTCCTCTCCCGCCGCCCAAGGTTCCACAAAGGGTTTCAATTGTCTCTACAATTTATAATGGCCCTAATGATCCCTAGATCCTCCTAGCCCCTTCATACCTTGATTCCTATAGAGAAAATATGCCACTACCACCCGCTGAATTGGCATACTAGGCCACTCAATCTGCATCTGATTCTTCTACTTCTTTCGTGATGACTGATGATATCACATCCTCTCCCATCACCTCTCCCTCTAACGATCTCCTTAATGTATCCTTGCTTTCCAATGAAGCTATCCAAGAGATCATGTCTTTATACGAGCGGCCCTATGATGACTCTCATCATCGTGTTTTGATATCTGATTTAGGCATGACATATTTACAAATCCTGCCTTTTGACCAACCTGAGATTGTTCCTTTAGCTTATAGTACTATCCAAACTATGGATTCAAAAGTTAACTTGGGTAATATTTCCAAGACTATTCTTATTGATATCTCAATCAAAACAAGTATCTCGCAAAACATTTAGATTGGAGCTAACTACAATCCTGAGGAAATTGTGCACTTCACCTACCTTTTTAAGGAATTATGCAATGTATTCGCTTTGACTTACAAGGAAATGCATGGAATAGACCCTTCTATTGTTGAACATGAGATCAAGGTTTATGACAATGCTAGCTTTGTCCAATAAAGACCTTGACCTCTCCACCCTCGAAAAATAATTTCATCAAGACTGAAGTCGAAAAACTATTACGAGCTAGTTTCATCTATCCCATTCCCTTAACTTAATGGGTGTCTAATCTAGTCACCGTAGACAAAAAACAAGGTACCATCTGCATTTATGTCAACTACCGTGATTTGAACACCGTATGTACAAAAGATAATTATCCAACTCCATTCATTGACCAAATAATCGACAATTGCGCTAGTTGCGAATCTTTCTCCTTCATGGATGGTTGCTCGGGATATAGCTCGATTGTTATTAAACCTGATGACCATCACAAAAATTCATTCATATATCCTTAGGGCACATTTTAGTATTGTGAGCTACCATTCAGCCTTAAGAATGTGGGTGCAACTCTCCAGAGGGCTATGGACTATGCCTTTCATGATACCATACACATTGTGCAGGCTTACTTAGATGATCTTCCTGCCCACTCGAAGAAACAGACCCAACACCTAGCTCACCTTCGAGCAATATTTCTTAGGTGTTGGTTCTATAACTTCCATCTGAATCCGCATAAATGTGTATTCTTTGTAGAGTTTGGGCATCTTCATGGATTCATTGTCTCTAAAAAATTTGGATATGGTTGATTCCGATAAGGTAAACGAAATTATTCAATTTCCTGCACCACAGTCCATCCTTCAACTCCAAAGTTTCCAAGGGAAGGAAATCTTCTTATATTACTTGATTGTTAACTATGTCAAATTAACGAAAGGATTTATGCACCTGTGTTAGAAAATTATATATTACAGAGCAATGGAACGCATAAAATATTGCATAAATATAAACACAAAAAACGCATAAAACGAGAGAGACACATATATATGTGGTTCACCCAATTTGGGCTACATCCACGAAGAAACAGGAAGTCCTTCCTTTTATATTATCCAACAAACTGAAGAGATACAACCGACAGCAGATCCGCTATAATTCCCTCTTCGCTCTCACACAATCTCCTTTCTTTCTCACTCAGAATACAGATCTACATAGACGCAATACAATTCCCTCATATATAGTGAGGGGTTTCCTTCTAGGGAAAAAAAACCCTAAATTAAACATAACTTCTACTGTCATATCTCCCCCTAATGAACGACCCAGATTGACTATGGAATTACAACATTTTACAAGGAAATTTTACATCTATTTTTAGTTTCGGGGGGGACCCCCACTGGACCCCCCCTGGTGGCAAACATTTTACGGGTGGCGTTGCCGCCACATTACAAACTAGGGTCCAATGTGGTGATACCTCTAAATAAAGAAGATAATCAAGCTCCACACCCAACAACCTGCTCAAGAAAGGAGTACCCTACTTATGGGACAATCAAGCTCAATGATCATTTGATGCCTTGAAAAAGGCGCTCAACTCAGCTCCACTGTTAAGTCCTCCTGACTATACACATGACTTTCTCTTACACCTGATAGCCTCACCATCCTCCATCGAAGTGGTGTTGGTTCATATACATGATGATCATAGTGAGAATGTGGTATACTACCTCTTGAAAGGCCTTGTTGGGCCTCAATTACGGTATACACGTGTAGAAAATATCATTGGCAGTTGCTTTTGCTGTCAATCGATTCCGACACTACATCCTTCTGCGTCATACTACTATCATTTCCCTAGGGAACCCCCTGAGACACATTCTATCTCGTCAAGTTATTGGAGGATAATATTCCAAATGGATTGTCATCCTCCAGCAATTGGACTTGGTTTTTTCTATTCCTAAGGCCAACAAATCCTTAGTCTTCGCTGAATTATTGCCAGACCTTCCCAGACTCGACCCAGATGACGTAGCTCATGATCCTATGCTGGATGAATCTATTTATCTGGTTGAATCTACTAATCCTTGGAATGGAGACATTCTTGTCTACCTCCAAACACAATGTTTCCGCTCAGGTCTATCACCAGACGACTGTCGTCATATCCACCACGAGGCTAAAAACTACTTAGTTCTCAACGATACTTTATACCATTGTGGTGCTGACTCAATTCTTCGACGTTGTCTTACTCATACTGAGGCAGAACACATTCTTAATGACTGCCATGTTGGGGAGTGTGGCAGACATCTTTCTAGCATGGCTACTTCCCAGAAAATATTTCACACTGGATACTACTGGCCAACTTTGATCAAAGACTGTATTACTGTAGTCCACCAATTTCATCCTTATCAATTCTATACAAAGAAAATGTGTGCGCCCCTACCCCTCTTCACTCGGTTATCTCCGTCGATCCCTTTGCTAAATGGGGCATTGAATTCATCACTTGTAATCCCACTTCCTTTGGCAGACACAACGTGGACTATTTCACAAAATGGGCCAAAGCCATTCCCACTTTTTAGGTTGATGGATAAACCACTACTTTATTCATGTTCAATCAGGTCATCTACCGTATCGGTCTACCCCACATGATTGTTACAGAACATGGCTCCCACTTTCAAAACCATATGATGTTTGATTTAACATCTATGTTGGGCTTTCACCAAGATCATTTGTCCTCCTACTACCCATAGGCTAATGGCTAGGTTGAAGCCGTCAATGGGGTCCTCAAGATCATGATTCGTCGGCTAGAAGGAAATCATAAACCTGATTATATAGAATGTTATATTCCACACTTTGGGCATACAGAACGTCAGTAAAAACTACTACAGGCTTCACGCCATTTCAGCTTTCTGTGGCCTAAAAGCAATTTTTCCTATTGAGTGTTGGATTCCCTCCCTTAAACTTGTTGTTCAACTCTTACCCGATACGGCTGTCAAAGAAGAGTGCTTGCTCTCACTTGAACATTTGGATGAGACTCATTGGGATGTTGCACTAGCTCT
The DNA here is from genome assembly GCA_031772625.1 of Pinus tabuliformis. Classification (NCBI taxonomy): domain Eukaryota; kingdom Viridiplantae; phylum Streptophyta; class Pinopsida; order Pinales; family Pinaceae; genus Pinus; species Pinus tabuliformis. The sequence continues at coordinate 492,217,732 of CM062813.1, forward strand.
CGAATCACATAAGTGCCAAGTCAAAGATCAATACGATAAACATATCAAGCCTCATTCTTACCCAAAGGGTGACCTCATCCAACTTTATGATCATAAACATGATCTCTTGAACACTTCAACCAATATGGGTCGGTCCATATGTCGTCACTAAGGTTCTTTCCAAAGGAGCCTACAAACTTTAGGAATGTGGTGGAATCTCACTCACTGAGCCCCGTAGCAGCCTCTATTTGAAAAAATTATTTTTCCCAGTGCTCTACTGGGCATCTGCTATGTAATTTTACGTATATAAATTTTGCTTCTTTTGGTGTGTTGGGATATTTTTGGCTTTTAAAAATGGTTATATCTCATGCACATCTCTTCTCTGCACAGATGTCCACATCACTGTTATCATACGCTGGATAGGCAGATGGTTCCAATCGTCACAAATGACACATTGCATCAGCTGCTTGGGTGCTTTACCCACCTGAGTTGGAACTGTTTAGTTCTGGGGGGGTCTTCCTTGGTTATGCCACCAATAATATTACTGAGTATATGTTGGTCATCAAACTCCTTACTGGGGCTTCATCTCTCGACATCTCCAATCTAGTGGTCAGGTTAGACTCCCAGCTTGTTGTTATGCATTTGACTAATCATTATCACATTCACAATCCTATCTTGTTACGTTACATTTTAAGGGTACGACTTTTGGAACTTCAGTTCAAATCTCTTACTTATGAACACATTCCAAGAGAATCTAATGCATTAGTTGATTCATTGGAAAATTATGTATTATATTGGCATTGTCACATTCCTTATAGTTACATTCATGAGCATACAAATTTTCATTATAAAATTTACATAAAACACAAACACATACACCATAAAAATTGCCAAAAAATATCTGTATATATATATATTGTTTCCAGTCCTTTTACATCAAAAAATTCTAGAAACTTGGGTGTTTTATACAAAAATATCTTTTCTAAACCTCGCTCTAACACCCGATGGCCATAATGTACTCCTATTGAGCTTGCTTCTCATGGTAACATATCACCACTCTAGCTAAACTCAGAGGCACGAAAAACCGCTCTTGTACTCCCATTGTGTGTCGATGCATATAGATCAGTATCTCTCTCATGGGAAGAGGCGACACACCCATACTCAATCGTTTGAGGTTCTTAGCAACCTTGCACAGACTCTTTGTTTCACCTCCCTCTTCGGCGGCTGTCACGACCCCTGTTGTTTCTCCAGCCCCAGGTAGCTGATCACCTTGCCTGACATGGCGGGGCATACCCATAGGACAAACCAGTGTGAAATCTCTGGCAAGCAAAGCTTCATGTCAGAAATTTTCACCCATAACAAAAAAAAATGCATAAAATTCAAACGACAAAAATTAATTTTATCCATGATCCATCCACTTACCTAGTGGCCCCCACTAAGTGCTAGGTGGAAATATGAGTTCCAGATATCCCATATAGTTCATTCCGACATACGAGTAGTCCTCAATCATGGGGATCTGGTCTCTGAGCCACTCAAAGAAGTGTCTAATCGATCCGCCTCCAGTCTGAGGTGCTAAGGCTGCCCATTGATCCTGTCTGGGATCCATGTGACTATCTATACCTAGACTCATTCAAGGCCTCATCAAATAAACTCTCTCTAGTATAAAGGACATGATCAGAGCACCATACCCAAACTCTCTTTGGGCCTGAGTCTTACATGTTGTCAACTTTGCTTTCACCTGTTGGAGGACTCCCTCACACCGATTGAACACTTGCAGCTGTAAGCAATCTAATGCCAGTGGAAAGTGGGCTTTTGTAGCCACATGCTGACACTTATCCCCTTCCAGGAACATGATCATCCATAGAATAGACCTCAACGGTCTCAATGCTATCTACACTATTTGAATCCTGTTACTCACTGACCAACTGCCTTATGTGCAATGTGTTCATATTAAATCCACCGTGGTGTTGGGATCTACTCTCCCTCCTGTCAAGTTTACCTGTGCGTCTCTACACGATAAACTAGTGAGGAAATATATATCGTCCCACTCGATTGAGAGCTTATTGTCCCTAATCATGAAGAAACCCTATTATCTTATATGCATGCTAGCTTTATATACTATTATATGTTGATGTTTTGAATCGTTAAGGCTTCATATGTTGTGAAGGTTACTTCATCTCTTTTCTATGTGTTGGTCCTGATCTGAGAACTGGTGAAGGATCTTTCTCTTGTCACATTGAAAAATCCAATATATCTACACCAAGCATTGAAAGGTAATCCCTCTCTTTTACTTTCTCGATTCTTAGATTAAGAAGAGTATTTGCATGTATCTCTGAACAGTTGCAAGTCATCTCATTTTGTTTGCCTTAGGTCCCAGGAGACCCGAGAGGGTTTTTTGTCCACAACCATCCGTGCATTAAGCCCTACAACAGAGGTACATACACCAATGAGCATAACGGTTAGCAAATCGGCCAAAGAAAGAGGTTGTGAGGGCTCATAGACATACTCTGGTTGATTGTACATAAATATAAGGCTTTCCCCACATTTGTCTTCCATGTATTCTCATATTTTATATGCCATTGATACATTGTGTATGTGCTAAAATTGTTTTTTTAGGAGAATAGGAATTGATTGCCTTCATTTTGTGCAAGTCACGGGGAAGATTTAGGAGCAAAGATCTCAAGGAGATCTTCCCAAAATTGGCTTCACCAACAAAGATTGGGTTCTTGCCATAAGAGGTAACTTATTCACTTTCTCTATGTGACTTTGAGTGCATGGGATTGCTTTTAGCTTAGTATCACTTCTCTACACAAACACATTGTTAAGAAAGCCTTGGGAAAAGCTTGTTGGGTGTAAAGTACCTTGTCACTACAAGTGAAAATTTCCCTTAAAAACACTACAATTAAGTAACAATTTGCACATGGTGTAAATTAAATTCTATAGATTCATTTATTAGGAATGCGAAAGGACAAAGAGACTTTCCGCTTTTAAATAAACTACATTAGAGATGAATACTATAGGAAAAATCATGAGTTCGTTAATTTGACGAGTCAAATTACCTAAACTACCTTACAATCATTTTTTTGTTTCTAAGATTTAGAAAATTTGTTTTGAATTCTAGTTCCTCTTCACCTAAGTTCAATTCTTGCTGAAGCAAAAAAAAAAAAACAAACAAACAAACAAAACAAAACAAAACAAAACAAAACCATTGTCATAAAACATCTCAATACTTACTAAATTACTCAGTAAACATTACCTTCCCTACCATTAACACTAAATTAAATTACAACGACAACCACTAACTTTATTACCAAATTCATTTAAATGTCATATTATTAAGGATTCATCCTAGCTAAACAAAAAACAGAGGAAAAATATAAATATCACGCATTGAGAATCACAACATCCGTACTTGACTATGTATTTCCAAAATATATTTTGCCTTATAGTTGGAAATTTGTTAGATTCAACAATTCAATCGATAAGCATCATTGCAATTGTCCTTCACAATCTATACATGTGTGCCAAATTCTATTTTTCTTTATAGTTGGAAATATTATTGAATGCTTCAATCACGTGGCAATCATCTATCCTTTCTATTTTGCTTTACCATGGAAAATATTGTCAAGATTCATTTAACTCAATGGATAAGCAATACTGGATATGCATGTTTTTTTTTCACTAGAAATTGTATTTTGCTTTGTGCTTTACTGTTGAATCATCATAGGATGCTTCAAAGACGGGGTAAGCATTGTGTCCTTTCAATTTTCTTTACAGTTGGAAATATTGTCAAATTCATCGATTCACAGTGGACCAACTATCCTTTTGTACCCCAGATTACTCCCCGTTACCTAGCAGCAACGTGCCCTTAGTGGGTGGCACACCTGACTCCTATGTTAGTATTGGTACTAGTCTTCTGAAGAGTTCCTCTCTTTTAGGCTTTTTTCCTCTCCTGCCGCCCGAGGTTCCACAGATGGTTTCAATGGTCTCTACAATTTATAATGGCCCTACTGATCCCTGGATCCTCCTAGCCCCTTCATACCTTGATTCCTACAGAGAACAGATGACACTGCCACCACCTGAATTAGCTTACTAGGCCATTCATTCTGCATCTGATTCTTCTACTTCTTTGGTTATGACTGATGATACCACTTCCTCTCCAATCACCTCTCCCTATAACGATATCCTCAATGAATTCTTTCCTTTAGATGAAGCTATCCGAGAGATCATGTCTTTAGATGAGTGACCCTGTGATGACTCTCATCATCACATTTTGATATCTAATTTAGGCATGACATATTTACAAATCCTGCATTTTGACCAACCTGAGATTGTTCCTTCAACTGATAGGACTATCCAAAATATGGATTCAAAAGGTAACTTGGGTAATATTTCCAAGACTATGCTCATCGATATCTTAGTCAAAACAAGTATCGTGCAAAATATTCAGATTGGAGCTAACTACAATCTCAAGGAAATTGCGCGCTTCACCTGCCTTTTTAAGGAATTATGCGATGTATTCGCTTCGAATTACGAGGAAATGCCCGGCATAGACGCTTCTATTGTTAAGCATGAGATCAAGGTTTATGACAATGCCAGGTTTGTTCAGTAAAGATTTTGACATGTCCGCCCTTGAAAAATAATTGCATCAAGACTGAAGTTGAAAAACTATTGCGACCTAGTTTCATCTATCCCATTCCCTTAACTTAATGGGTGTCTAATCTAGTCACCGTAGACAAAAAACAAGGTACCATTTGCGTCTATGTCGACTACCATGATTTGAACACTAGATGTCCAAAAGATAACTATCCAACTCCATTTATTGACCAAATAATTGACAATTGCGCCAGTTGCGAATCTTTCTCCTTCATGGATGGCTGCTTGAGATATAGTCTGATTGCTATTAAACCTGATGACCATCACAAAAATTCATTCATTTGTCCTTGGGGCACATTTGCGTATTGTGAGCTCCCATTCAGTCTTAAGAATGTAGGTGAAACCTCCCAGAGGGCTATGGACTATGCCTTTCATGATATCAGACACATTGTTCAAGCTTACTTGGATGATCTTCCTGTCCACTCGAAGAAACACACCCAACACCTAGCTCACCTTCGAGCAATATTTCTTAGGTGTTGGTTCTATAACATCCGTCTGAATCTGCATAAGTGTGTATTATTTGTAGAGTTTGGGCGTCTTCATGGATTCATTGTCTCTAAACATTTTGGATATGGTTGATCCCGATAAGGTAAAGGAAATTATTCAATTGCCCACACCACAGTCCATCCTTCAACTCCAAAGTTTCCAAGGGAAGGCAAGCTTCTTACATTACTTGATCGTTAACTATGACAAATTAACGGAAGGATTTATGTACCTCCTCAACAAAGGAGTACCCTGCTTATGGGACGATCAAGCTGAATGATCATTTGACGCCTTTAAAAATGCGTTGACCTTAGCTGCACTATTAAGTCCACCTGGCTATACACATGATTTTCTCTTACACCTGACAGCCTCACCATCCTCCATCGAAGTGGTGTTGGTTCATATACATGATGATCACAGTGAGAAACTGGTCTACTACCTCTCGAAAGGCCTTGTTGGGCTTGAATTACGGTATACACGTGTCGAAAATATCATTGGCAGTTGTTTTTGCTGTAAATCGATTCCGGCACTACATCCTGTTGCATCATACTACTATCATTTCCCTGGGGAACCCCATGAGACACATTCTGTCTCGTCAAGTTATTGGAGGATAATATTCCAAATTGATTTTCATCCTCCGGCAATTGGACTTGGTTTTTTCTATTCCTAAGGCCAACAAATCCTTAGTCTTCGCTGAATTATTGTCAGACCTTCCCAGAGCCGACCCAGATGAAGTAGCTCATGATCCTATGCTGGATGAATCTGTTTATCTGGTTGACTCTACCAATCCTTGGTATGGAGAAATTCTTGTCTACCTCCAAACACAACGTTTTCATTTAGGTCTATCACCAGACGACTGTCATCGTATCCGCCACGAGGCTAAGAACTACTTAGTTCTCAATGATACTTTATATCGTCGTGGCGTTGACTCAGTTCTTCAATGTTGTCTTACTCTTACTGAGGTGGAACATGTTCTTAATGACTGCCATGCTGGGGAGTGTGGCAGGCATCTTTCGGGCATGGCTACTTCCCAGAAACTCTTACCGACTAGATACTATTGGCCAACTTTGTTCAAAGACTGTATTACTCTAGTCCAACGGCGTCATCCTTGTCAAGTCTATACAAAGGAAATGTATGACCCCCCTACCCCTCTTCACTTAGTTAGTTCCGTCAGTCCTTTTGCTAAATGGGGCATTGACTTCATCACTTGTAATCCCACTTCCTTTGATAGACACGACGTGCAATATTTCACGAAACGGGCCTAAGCCATTCCCATTTTTCAGGCTGATGGAGAAACCATTGCTTTATTCATGTTCAATCAGGTCATCTACCATATCGATATATCCCACACGATTGCTACATAACATGGATCCCACTTTCAGAACCATATGATTTTTGATTTAACATCTATGTTGGGCTTTCGCCAAGATCATTCATCCTCCTACTACCCACAGGCTAATGGCCAAGTTGAAGTCATCAATGGAGTCCTCAAGATCATGATCCATTGGCTAGAAGGAAATCATAAAACCTGATTGCATAGAATGTTATCTTCTGCACTTTGGGCACACCGAACATTAGTAAAAAATACTACATGCTTCATGCTATTTCAGCTTTCTCGTGGCCTAGAAGCAATTCTTCCTATCGAGTGCCAGATTATCTCCCTTAAACTTGAAGAAGAGTGCTTGCTCTCACTTGAACATTTGGATGAGAGTCATTAGGATGTTGCACTGTCTCTCAAAGCAGATAGGCGCAAAGTTAAAGATCAATATGATAAACATATCAAGTCTCATTCTTACCAAAAGGGTGACCTCGTCCTCCTTTATGATCATAAACATGATCTCTTGGGGGCATGAACACTTCAACCAATATGGGTTGGTCAATATGTCGTTACTAAGGTTCTTTCTAAAGGAGCCTACAAACTTTAGGACTGTGATGGAATACTACTCACCGAGCCCCGTAACGGCCTCCATATGAAAAAGTATTTTGCCTAATGCTCTACTGGGAATTTGCTATGTAATTTTTGTAGGTTTTAACCCCGTACATAAATTACCTACATATGAATTCTAAAATACAGAAAAATAAACAATGCGAGAGCATAACACATAAAACACATATACACAGAGATTTTCCCACTGGATCCCAAAATCGAGACTACCAGCTTGATTTTTCATTATGTTCCTTTCAATGTTATAATACATATTTATACATGTCGAAGCATCCAATGCCATGGACCAAAAACCATCACATCCAATACCATGGACCGAAAAACCATTGCGTCCAAAAAACATGTGCAAAAATCATGCACAAAACCATAGGTGGGTCCGCCCAACCTAACATAGGGTCCAAAATAAAAACTTTCTGGGGCGCTGCACTGGACCCCATAAAGTGGGGTTATGGGTACCCCTCAAAGCCCCTGTTAACTACGTGGAAAGAATATAACACAACCCAACAATTTTATGTATATAAATTTTGCTTCTTTTGGTGTGTTTGGATATTTTTGGCTTTTAAAAATGGTTATTTGTCTCATGCACATCTCTTTTCTGCACAGATGTCCATGCCACCCTTATCATACGTTGGATACGCGGATGGTGCCAGTTGTCACAAAAGGCACATTGCATCAACTGCTCAGGTTCTTTACACACATGAGTTGGAACTATTTAGTTCTGGGGGTGTCTTCCTTGGTTATGCCACCAACAATATTACTGAGTATATGTTGGTCATCGAACTCTTTACTGAGGCTTCATCTCTCGACATCTCCAATCTAGTGGTCAGGTTAGACTCTCAGCTTGTTGTTATGCATTTGACTAATCATTATCACATTCACAATCCAATCTTGTTACGTTACTTTTTAAGGGTACGACTTTTGGAACATCAGTTCGAATCTTTTACTTATGAACACATTCCAAGAGAATATAATGCATTCGCTGATTCATTAGCAAATTATGTACTATATTGGAATATGTCACATTCCTTATAGTTACATGCATGAGCGTATGATTTTTCATTATAAATTTTACACAAAACACAAACACATACACCATAAAAATCGCCAATATATATATACACACATTGTTTCAAGTCTTTTTACATCAAAAAATTCCCAAAACTTGGGTGTTTTATAAATAAAAGCTTTGCTAAGCCTAATCTACTCCTACTGAGCTTGTTGCTCATGGTAACATATCAGCACTCTAGCTAGCCTCCTCAAAGGCACCAAAAACTGCTCTGGTACTCCCACTATGTGCTGCTGCATATATATCAGTATCTCTCTCATGGGAAGAGGTGACACACCCATGCTCAATCATTTGAGGTTCCTAGCAACCTCGCGCAGACTCTTTGTGTCACCTCCCCCTTCAGCGGTTGTCGCGACCCCTGCTGCTCCTCCAGCCCCAGGTAGCTGATCACCCTGCCTGGCATGGCGAGGCATACCCATAGGACAAACTAGCGTGACATCTGTGTCAAGCCAAGCTTCATGTCAGAAATTTTCACCCATAACAAAAAAAAAATGCATAAACTTCAAAAGAAAAAAATTACTTTTATCCCTGATCCATCCACTTACCTAGTGGCCCCCACTGAGTGCTAGGTAGAAATATGAGTTCCAAATCCCCCATATAGTTCATGTCGGAATACAGGTAGTCCTCAATCATGGGGATCTAGCCTCTGAGCCACTCAAATAATTCATCCTCAAAGGAGTGTCTAATCGATCTGCCTCAAGTTCGAGGTGCTAAGGCTACCTATTGATCCTATTTGGGATCCATGGGAGTGGCTATACCTAGACTCATTCAAGGCCTCATCATGAAAACTCTGTCTAGTATAAAGGACACGATCAGGGTACCATACCCCAACTCTATTTGGGCCTGAGTCTTACATGTTGTCAACTCTACTTTCACCTATCGGAGGACTCCCTCACACCAATTGAACACTTGTGGCTACAAGCAATGGATCAATACCAATAGAAATTGGGTTTTTGTAGCCACACGCTGACTCTTATCTCCTTCCAGGCACATGATCATCCATAGAATAGACATTAACGATCTCAATGCTATCTACAGTACTGGAATCCTATTACTTACTGATTGACTGCCTTTTGTGCAATGTGTTCGAATCAAATCCACTGTGGCCCTGGATCTTCTCTCCCTCTTGTCAGGTTTACCTGTGTATATTTGCATTGTAAACCAGTGAGGAAATATATATCGTCCCACTGGATTGAGAACTCATGGCCCCTAATCATGAAGGAACCCTATTATCTTAGATGCATGCTAGCTTTATATATTGTTATATGTTGATGTTTTGAATTGTTAAGGTATGCTGTGAAGGTTACTTCATGTCTTTTCTATGTGTTAGTCCTAATCTGAGAGTTGGTGAAGGAACTTTCTCTTGTCACACTGAAAATCTAACAGATCTACACCAAGGAGTGAAAGCTAATCCCTCTCTTTTACTTTCTCGATTCTTAGGTTAACATGAGTATTTGCATGTATCGCTGAACAATTGTAAGTCTTCTCATTCTGTTTGCCTTAGGTCCCGGGTGACCTGAGAGGGTTTTCTGTCCACAACCATTAGTGCATTAATCAGTACAACACATATACATACACCAATGAGCATCAAGGTTAGTAGATAGACCAAAGAAAGAGGTTGTGAGGGCTCATAGACATACTCTGGTTGATTGTACATAAATATAAGGCTTTCCCCACATTTGTCGTCAATGTATTCTCATATTTTATATGGCATTGATACATTGTGTATGTTCTAACATTGTTTTTTCAGGAGAATAGGAATTGATTGCCTTCATTGTGTGCAGGTCAAGGGGAAGATTTAGGAGCAAAGATCTCAAGGAGATCTTTCCAAAATTGGCTTCACCAATAGAGATTGGATTCTTGCCATAAGAGGTAACTTCTTCATTTTCTCTGTGTGACTTTGAGTGCCATGATTACTTTTAGCTTAGTATCACTTCTCTGCACACACTCATTGTTTAAGAAAGCCTTGGGCAAAGCCTGTTGGGTGTAACGTACCTTGTCAATGCAAGTGAAAATTTCCATTAAAAATTAAGTAATAGTTTACACATGGTGTAAATTAAATTCTATAGATTCATTTATTAGGAACACTAAAGGACAAAGAGACTTTCGGCTTTTAAATAAACTACATTAGAGATGAATATGATGGGCAAAATCATGAGTTCATTAATTTGACCAGTCAAATTTACCTAGACTACCTTAAAAAAGAATTATTTTTATTTTTACGATTTAGAAAACTTGTTATGGATTCTAGTTTAAGTGTACAATTTGTTTTCCTCTTCATCTAGGTTCAATTCTTGTGAAAAACACATACCAACCCATTATCATAAAACTATGTAAATAAACATCCCATTACAAAAAAAAATCTCAATACTTACTAAATTACTTATTAAACATTACCTTACCTATCATTAACACTAAATTAAATTATAATGACAACCACTAACTTTCTTAGCAAATTCATTAAAATATCATATTCTTAAGGATTCATCCTAGTTTAAAAAACAAAAAACAGAGAAAAAGGATAGATATCACGCACCGAGAATCACAACATCCGTACTTGCCAAATTATATTTTGCCCTACGGTTGGAAATTTGTCGAATTCAGCGATTCAAAATCCTTCGCAATCTATACATGCGTGCCAAATTCTGTTTTGCTTTACAGCTGGAAATATTGTCGAATGCTTCAATCACGTGCAAATCATCTATCCTTTCTATTCTGCTTTACCATGGCAAATATTGTCAAGATTCATTTAACTCAATGAATAAGCATGTTTTTTTTTCACTGGAAATTGTATTTTGCTTTTTGCTTGACTGTTGAATCAATATAGGATGCTTCAAAGACGCGGTAAGCACCGTGTCCTTTCAATCGGCTTTACAGTTGGAAATATTGTCGGATTCATCGATTCCGTGGATAAGCATGACTGCAACTGTCCCTGAAACGGGTGTTATCTATTTTTTTTTTTTCCTTTTAAACATATTTGAGAGAAAGGAGTTACCATAAGACTATAAATAGGTACCATGCCATGTTGGAAGAATAATATATAATATAATTTATTATTGCCTTATCCTCTTTAATTAATCGTATTTAGACTTAGTACATGGAGTGTGCACATCATATGATTCCGATAATATATAATATAATTTATTATTGCCTTATCCTCTTTAATTAATCGTATTTAGACTTAGTACATGGAGTGTGCACATCATATGATTCCGATCTCTTGTTTTAGAGTAACACTAAAGTTAGTTTCGCTTAATTTGAATTTTTTTTAAATAAGAACTAATGTTCATCTTGTGATACTTAAACCAAGCATTCTAAGTCGCTTGAATAATTCAAACGTCTTAGTTGATGCTCAGTGAACAATCTTTTGATGATGCATGTGACTTCAACACTCTTGCTAATTAAACCATAATTCAAGCTACATAAACGTTATCCATATCTCATTTGAGTAAGTTATCTTATTAGTGTTTTAAAAAAATGGTTATTTTTATTTTAGTAAACTAAATTTATTTAGTAATGATTTAATTTCGTGTATATTAATTTGGTAGTTCAACGGTAAATTCGAACCATGGGATGAGATTTTTTTTTTCGTGGATTAGTTTTGACAATTGAAACGCTCAATTTGAATAAGGAAAAATGTATTTTTGAATTAAATCCCACACGTGCATAAAATCACAGGTTGGCCCAAAAGAGAAATTGGACACTCGTGGATGGCTATATATAAAACTCAAGTGACACTCATTTGGACATCATGATCATAATCATTCTTCTTCTTTCTTTGGTTTGAGTCGCATAGGTTTGCATTTGTTTGTTGAAGTTTTCTCACACATGTCTGAGATTGTAGGGTCCAAAGCTCTCATGTGTGTTAGGGTTTTTTGTTTTCTACTGTAGGCTTGACACAGAGAATTTTTGGCTATAACCGCAAGCATGCAAGGTCATGCGTGCGCTTCGGATCTAAGGTTTGGTTTTTTCAGTTAATCGCATATTTTGTCAGTTGACCGCAAAGTTCAGTAGTTGATAGCAGACAGTGACAACTGACCACATGCTTCTAAATTAGGGTTTTGATTATAATCATTATTGGATTCATATCATGGATGTTGTTGATTAAAGATATAGATCATTGTACTCTCTTTTTGCTAAATCATTCAATGACAATCTAATAAGAAGAAGAATTTGAAAGGGTTTTCCCTGCAATGGGTTTTGCCCTAGTCTCCGACCAATTCTAGTGTCTCTATCTGTCAATGTTTTTCTTCTATTGTTCCTTTATGATCTGCTATATTGATAATGATATTATTCTTTCTATGTAGTTCCATATGTTGTTAAATAATGTGGTAAATTTCAATAATTTCATGACCTTGTGAGGTGAATTTAATACGCAAATAATGAAATGCAATTATCAAAGCAAAGAACAATATAGCCCTAAGAAAAATCAACATAGTTTCAGAGTTGGGTTGAATAAAAGTCATTGAATATCACCCCTATGAAGACACCATTGATGGAAGCAAGAGAAGATGGTGGAGACCTAAAATAATACTAGAGTTTGAAGGAAACTCTAGACAATTTGATTACTAGAGTTTGATGGATATTATGATGTTAAGATTTGGAAAAAACCCTGGATTCCAATCCTTGAAATATGACAAACCTTTCCATCACAAGTTGAAGCACCTTCGTTACTGACAATTCAATGGATAGATTTTCCTTTTGCCACGAATTGCACTTGAAATGCAAGCTGATAGGAGAGGAAATGCTTACTCTTTTCTATTACTAAAATCACTAGATTGGAATCCTGAGGGTCAATTCTACCGATGGCTGAAAGAAAAAAATTTCGTTGTGATGGAAAGGTTTGTCATACTTCGTTGTGAACCTAGGTGTAGGTTTCCATAATTGTGTGGGGAGGTAATAATTTTATGGGGTTTTATATTGTGTCAAGTGGCTGTCTATAAAGACGGGATATATAGAGATTTAGTGAGCAATGAAGTTTGGTTTTTATTATCATTTCAGTGGGGGGTGATGGTGGTGGTGGAGGATTCGATAATTGTGTGGAGAGGTAATAATTTTATGGGGTTTTATATTGTGTCAAGTGGCTATCTATAAAGACTGGATATATAAAGACGGGATATATAGAGATTTAGAAAGGTTTTAGAATGGTATTAATTTTTTTTTAATTTTTTAATGGAGTTGTTTTTAGTGCTAAATTTTAGATTTTCAGGTCTCTGAATCTGCTGAAAAATTTGAAGTGAAATTTTGATTTGTGTTATTTAAACTAATTTTTCCGCTGTATATATGGATTAAGCACCCTGAAACCCCTTAAAGCACTTGGACTGTGAAAGAGTTACCCATCAAACTTGTGATTTCAAACAAAAAAACTTGTCAGATTTTAGAGAAATTAAACCAGAAAAACACATGGAAAAAACTTACAAAAAATCACACTAAAAACAACTGACTTTTTAATTAGATGCCAGGAAGAAGAAGATGGTATTGCAGAAAAGTGACTCACATTTATGAAAATGGGGTGATAATATATTTAACTTATAAATATTACTCATAATAATAATAAATGTTAATCATTTTCAAGAACATAAAACTTTAGATTTCTATATGTTACATTTCAGGACCGAGCAATGCCTTTTCCAAACATACAATCCATGGCCGTTTGGACTTAACAGATTAAATAATCATTAATTAATTAATTGCAAAACCATGCGAGGCGCATAAAATAACCAGATACATGACCTGTCTTGAGCGCCATGGCCAAGCAGGATTATTACAAGTAAATGTTATAAGCAAAAGGGCCATACACATAACCTGTTCTGACCGCCATGGCCTTGAAGATGCTTGGAGGAAGTATGTTAATCGTGGTGGCAACCGTTCATCAAACTGCAGTTTGGGACATTTTCTGGCATCGAACATCTCCAGAGAACCCAAATGCGCCACACCTTGAAGTTCTTCTAACTCAGAGCACTCGTAAACATTAAGCACTCGAAGCTTTTTGAGCTGCGCAAGCCCTTCTATTTTTCTCAAATTATGACAGAGTTTCAGTTGCAGTGTTATGAGAGTATTTGGCAATGTTCCAACCACCACCAGATCATTACAAGACTCAACGAGGAGATGCTGAAGCCTGGGAATTGATACCTCTGGTATTTCTCTGTTGATCTGGAGGGGAGGCCGAGGCATGTACCTGTCAATGGAAGAATCCAGATTAGTCAATATTTTGATCCCTTTCGGCGGTCGTGATTTTTCTGTTTCTCTGTTGATCCGGACTGGGAGCCGAGGCATGTACCTGTCAATGGAAGAGTCCAAATTATTCAATATTCCTTTGCCTTTCGACTGTCTTAATATTTCTGTTTCTCCTTCAAGCCTTTTGAAGGACAGTTCACTGAACCCACAATCATAAACTACCACCCGATTCAACAGTTTAACAGAATCCGGCAAACATTTCAAGGCTTTGCAATGCCGGAGCATCAATTCCTTCAAGTTCGTTAGGTTACCCAACGAAGACGGCAGCATTTCCAGGAAAGGGCATTCTATAACGAGAAATTCCAAATCCATGAGATTTCCAATGGCACCTGGCAATTCTTTGAAGTGTGTACCCAAGAAATGTAAGTTCTGCAGGGACCGTTGACGGCCGACTTGGGGAGGCAAGGTTTTAATTTTTGGACAATAAGAAATATCTATGTATTCAAGCGTGTTGATATCACCCAGTGTGTCGCTTGACATAGTTAAATTATAGCAATAACTCAAATCAAGATATTTAAGCTGAATTAATTCAGCGAAGGACTTTGGAAGGGTCCGCAAGTAGTAGGAGTGAGACAGATTGATATGTTGTAGATTAGTTAAATCTCCGAAGGAATATGGAAGGGATTTTATTTTTGAGCAATTTGTTAACTCAAAGCGTTTCAACGACAGCAGCTGACAAAATTCGTTTGGCAAACTTTCTAGATTACCCGTATGATAGTCTAGGACAATCACTTCTAGCTTCTTCAACAGCCCTATGGACTCTGGTAATTTTAAGAGAGGAGCAACAATAACTAACTCTCGTAACCACACAGGTGCCTGCAAAATGTTCACGGTTTCAATCATAAGAAAGATTTTGACAACTCTGTTCCACAAAACACATCAAATTTGTTGGAGACCATGTGATACTAAATCAATAGCTAATAAACCCAAAAACTTTAACTCCACAAATTTGTATTACCTGAGACTTGTCTTGCCACAATGTTTCCAAAAAACTCCCCATCACATGTAAAACCCTTAAATTTTGCATTTGGATCCACGGAGGCAGGGAACGGGTAGGACAATTCGACCAACGAAGCCATATGAGATTTGGTGACTTCACTTTCTTCAAAATGAGCTCCAACAGACCGTCCTCGGTATCAAGAAGTTGCAACTTCCTGATAACAGTACGGTGTCGTGGATAAATCAGCCGTCTAAGAAGTTTATCTCTCCAACTTTTGCGCTTGCGCGTAGACATACCAAGCATCCGAATTGCCCTCACTTCCCTGGTTCCCTGTTCATTATTATTGAAAATTAATGAGGAATTTATAAAACTGAGCACATAATGTTATTGAATATTCTATACAGTATTGAATGATTAAGTACTTACAGATGAATATTGCTGTAACAAATCATCAATGCTCTGTGTGTTCTCTGTGTTAAGCCACAAACGACGCGCCGATGTCGAATGCTCTTCAATTTGTCTACCCAGATCTTGAAGGCTATCATGCATATGTATCTTTCCACTGTGCACCTCTATGAGGCACTTGTCCTCTAGATTTTGAAAACCCAAATAACCTTGCCAGTCTGCTCCATCCCATATCCTTATCGCCATATCCTTATTTTCTCCCACGAGACAACAAGCAATGTCCAAAAATATCTGTTTTTCTTGCTCATCGAGTGCCTCATAACTTATTTCAAGTACTTTAGTTATATCTCTAGGAAGTATCTTTGGAAGTTTATCCAATTGCTGGTTCCAGTAAGTTCTGTCCCTTCTATAAAGACTTGCCCCCAACACTTTCAGAGCTAAAGGAAATCCACCACAGGCTTTTAAAAACTTCTCCACCAGATCTTCAAATTTTGGCTGTGGATGGGACCCGTCGAAGGCATGGAAGCAAAAGAGCTCTCGCGAGTACCGTGGATTAAGACCACTTAGCTCATAAATTACTTCCACTCTTGAGCTTCTGAGAACTTGTTTTTCTCTAGATGTAATCAATATCAAGCTATCTGGGCGAAGAACATGTCCTGCAGGCAACAGTGCATCCAACTGATCCTGATGATTTACGTCATCTAAAATAATTATGGCATGAAGACCCTGGAGGTTTCTCTTGAGCATCTCTATTCCTTTATCGACACTGGATATATTCTCATTTAAGCTAGCCAAGTTCTTCAGAAGTTCACTCTGCAAAACTTTCAATTCTAGTTTAGCTGCATTTTCTCTAACATCCGATAAAAAACAGGATCTATCGTAATTTGAACATTTCCGATTGAAAAGCTCTTTTGCCAATGTGGTTTTTCCAACACCACCCAACCCTACGATTCCAACGATCTGAGGTTCCCCGCTCTGCTGCTTCAGCTGCAATGAAACTGTGTTTTCAAAATCTCTAACTTTGTCATCCAAGCCCGTTGGATACTTGGCTACGTTCAGAAGTGGCTTTTCCACCTTTCGCAACACACGTTCAACAACCTTTTCGAGCAGTACCCCCACATCCCTGGTTAACGTTCGCAGCAAAATAAATATTAGTGAGAAACGTTTATCCATATCAATCAAAACTAAAATAATAAAATACGGAGAGGGAAGGTTGGCTTCTCACCCGTTACACGCTTCCAACTCGAAACCACTAATATCTTTAACTTTAAAAAGAGCAGTTTTCCACTTTTCAATAGTTTCGGAGTTGTATCTCGACGCATGTTTCTGGAAAGCTTCAGCGCATCTTCCGTCAGTCAACCTAATAAGCTCAGCAGGCTTTACACCATAAAACACGGGAATAATTTTACGCTTGGACTCCCACATGAGGACGAGTTCGTCCAGACACCATCTTGATTCGGCATATCCACTAGAAAGGATTGCCACATGGACGGAGGCACTTGTAATGGCATCTTTTATTTGATCAGTAATACTGTCTCCTTGTTCCAATTCCTCCTGGTCCAGAAAGACTCTCAACCCAGCTTTAAGAAGCCTACGGTAGAGAAGGCTCGCGAAGGACTTTTTAGTGTCCGGTCCGCGGTGATTAATAAATATATCAAAGTTGTGGCAACTGCTGCTACTAGGACCTGCCCGGCTGCTACTCGGACCTGCCCAGGTGGAGGTGGACGCCGACACGGCAGCGGAGGAGGAAACGTCCATAGCACTTGCAGAGTGAGGGGAAGTAGCAGAAGGCTTATCTTAATCTTTACTTTCAATTTGTAGGCGGTGTTTGAGTGATGGAAATGCAGGTGATGGACATAAAATCGGGAATTGCACGATGGAAATAAAAACGGAGTCGATGGGGAAATTGTTGGCAATCTTAAACCCTTCGACCCTCGTTTATGTAAATCTCCCCTGCTCCCTATCCCTGGATTATGTTTCAACGCCTTTTCTGTAGAGCACATCAACGTTATTTTTTTGAAGATGTATCAGCCCCACCACGGCAAAAATTACGCTGCATACATACATAAGTACAGCGACAACGACAAGATGCGCAAAAGAAAAGGAAAAATAATAATATAGAATCGGGAAAACGACGATATGCTTCCCGCGTGAATACAAAATCAAAATAGAGTCAGAAAGAAACGGGTGTTGTCTATGTTTTGGCTTTGTGGTTCGAATTTCTTGACATTATTAGTGAGGGTGGGTGAGATTGTTATTCTTGGTTATTTAAAATATAATTTTTATTACATAAGTAGGTTGAATTTTTTATAATACTTGGAATATTAGAATTATATAATTTATATTTATATTTTTAATAAATATCTGGAGTAGGTGATTTTTAGCATTAAAATTCGTAAAGTCACAATCACTTCGCAGAGGTATGTGTTTTCCGTAATAGAAACAAGGTTAAAGTCACAAACTACCATAAAGGAGCAGGTGACTTTCATAATCAAAGTAGGGAATAGTTTTTTCCGCCGGAGTGTGTGACTTTCCTAATCAAGGTAATAAAAATAGCTTTTTCACTTCGGAGTTGGTGATTTTTATAATCATTATTATGATTCATTGTAAAATAATCAATGTGATGTTTTACTTAAAGTTACAGTTAGATATAAAAAGGTTATATTTTTGTTAGGAAAACATTGGAAATTTTGGTATAATTTTAATAAAATTTAGTAGAAATTTTGGGAAATTTAGGTTACAATTCTTAAGTTTTATGATTTTTGACAAAAAAATTATTTTCTAGATAAAATTGTGTACTTTTATAAAGGAGTAGGTGGTTTTCATTATCCATGTAATAAAAAATAGTATTGAGAAAGTCACAAGTTGATAAATTGCCTACTTTTATAAAGGAGTAGGTGGTTTTCATTATCCATGTAACAAAAAATAGTATTGAGAAAGTCACAAGTTTATAAAGAAATATGTAGTATTTATAATTGAAGTAATATAAATAAAAGTGAAAAGTCACAATTTTTCATAAATAAGTAAGTGACTTTTATAATCAATGTAATAAAAATAGTATTGGGAAAGTCATAGCCATAGCCATAGCCATTTATAAAAAGCCAGTAATATTCACTCGTAGTGAGTGGTATATAAATAGTTAGATTCTAATTTTTTTAGTATGTATATATATATATAAAATCAAAGTTGTTTGTAGTTGATATGCATTATTTAGTTTAAAAGCAAAAGAGAATAGTTACTAGTTTTAAATGTTGAAATTGAATTGGATAAGTCTAGCCGCCGTTAGTAATTATTGACTGCAAAACAAAAAACAAAAAAAATCTTCTTACAATAAATATATTATTATATTAGAAATTGATATTATTTAAAATTTGTCTTTCAAAATAAAATGAATTTTTAAAATAAATAGGTATAAATAAAATTACAATTTGAAATTTAAACCTTTTCATGTAAATCATAATTCCATTTTCATCACCATATTTATTGAAATTATATTCTTTTAATAAACTAAATAAATTTAATAATATGAAAAATCTAAATTATATTTAAATTTAAATATGTGAATTTAATAATTATTAAATATATATCTTTTATAATTAAATAATTAAATTATAATTTTGAATAAATAATTATATATATTTAATATCTTAAAAAAAGTAAAGAAAGATAACTTTGCTTCCCAAACAAACAAACAAAATCACACATCAATTTAATATCCCCTAAATTCATCATTTTAAAATTAAAAGAAAAAATAAAATTTTATGATTAATAATAAAATAAAAATAGCATTTAACTTTTTATCTATATTTATTAGCTTTAAAGAGTTTATCAAACAACATACTCCTAAAGCCAATATATATCCAACAACCAGCAAGCTAGATAAAGGAGAGCAAGCCAAAGGTATTAGCCAGTGGGATTTGAAACTATGTGGAGGGGATAACATTCCAATCAACCAACCACCTTTCCCTTCCATGAGGGAACAAAAATCAAATAATACTTTAAAAACAAATCTTAAATATGAGAAATGGGTTAGAACCCTTAAATTATGCATCCCGGATGCAAGGTTGGAATTTGGATTTTTATCTACTAGTCTGCGAATTTTTTTGACGTTTTGGGTCTTTATTCTTCCCATAAGGAACATGTCTAAAAATTTTCCCTTCAAAAATGATGCTTTGATAAATTAACCCTTTCGCAAATAAATATTTAATTAAAAAATTACCCGTAAGGAAAAAAACAAAATGACCATAACACATAAATACCTGTATTAAATCATGAATTTTCTTTTGAAATTGTATGAGACACTCACAATAAATATCCATAAGACTGAAATCAAATATTTTTGACCCACACATACCATAACATTTGTATATATAAGATATGATCTAAATATGCCCTTGTGAATATGGTCTTAGGGAGGTCATACTCCCTTAGTTGATTTATAGAGTCATGTTATTCTTTTGAAACATATCTCCGCAGACTCTGTATGTACTCAGGGGGAGCATGGACAACATGTGTATCTCAAAGGGGGAGAATATCTTGGTCTGCCCTTGGCCCTTGATGTCAAAGGGGGAGAGTATTTTGGTATTGCTTGATATCTCTAACAGTTTCTATAGCTTGTAGTAATCAACACCAATATGGTTTCCATCAAGTCTAAATGGGGAGATTGTTGGCACTATGATACAGGTGTTGTACTTGATTGCAACTCACTCACAGGTCAACTCAGATTTAATAACAGGCAACTCACAGTGTAACAGGCCAATTCAGAGGTAACAGGGCATTAGTATAGAAGAACAGGAAGTTGGAACAAAGGTCTACTGATCAGAATCAAGAAGTTGAAGCAAAAGGATGTTTTCAGATAGTTTAAGTTGTATAGGCAGGTTCAACTTGACAAAGCAGCATATACACGCAGGTTCACAGAACAAAAGGAGCGTATACGTATGCACTTACTTTCACAAGAGGAAAAGCGCGTATGGCTTGGAAAATCAAGGAAATACAAGACTAAAGAAAACCAAGGGTTAATACCATGGTATTAGCACACAATATTGAGCAGAGTAACGATTATTTGATACCATCCAAGAATACCACAGGTTCTAAGTGTTGTTTTGGTCCGAGGCAAAGATAAAGGCTAAAACTATATGAGGAGAAGATCAAAGGGCCAAGTGTGCAAGTGAAAGGGTTTCTTAGGAATACTTCTATATGAAGTATATTTTATGTTGCAGGGGCTATGATTATGATATGATCTGAAATATTTTGTGCACCTTGGATACAATGTTGGATCAGGATCATGATACCTGAAATGACTTATCATTATATGATCTGATATTGGTTGGGCTAGGTCTGATTTCTTACACATGTTTTATTCTTTAAATGTTATGATATGGGTATGTCTTAAGTTTGGAATAGCTGTGAAGTAGTAAGTTAATTTTTGTAGATCTATACGCTAGTTCGCCTTGGTAAAGGCGCGTATACACTCAGGTTCGACTCTTCCAAGTAGCGTATGCAAAAGAAAATCTGGTTGTTAAGAAATGACTGATCTATCTGATCAGTGTTGTTGTTTTACTGTTGTCTGTCAATGAAGTCTTCTTAGATATGAAAGTAAAATTGAATGCATACGGAGTTTGTGTCTGATTAATTGATTGATTAAGTGAGAAGGGTTATCTTTGTTGCTAACTGTCTAGATCTCTGTAAATTGATAGTAGATGTTCAGAATATTATTGGTTGGTATAGATCTGATTCAGAAGTTTTTAAGATTCAGTAGTTTTGAAGGTATACACAGGTTTTGTTAAAGAAAGTAGCATATACATGCAGGTTGGGTTTAGTATAGTAGCGTATGCATTCTGATGTATGATTTTGAGGTTACAGCTGGTTTTGAATGATGATGCAGGTTTTTGGGTTCGACATAGTATTTTGGTGATAGTGATCTGACTGTTCAGATTAACTGATTATTGGTTGATGCAGTTTGAAAGTTCTGATGGGTCTAGTGTGAAAATTTGATGAAACGAGGCCCTCATTTTATATTTTTGTGTGCCAAGAATACCCAATCTGAAAATTAATGAAACATGGTCCTTGGAGGAAGAGAGAAGGTCGTTGCCTTCTATAGGCCAACGCCTACATACTAGTAAACATATGGACTAGTACAAAAGCTAGGGGGTTGTAGCTCCCTTCTAGTAGAAGCTGGAAAATGATATAGGGTTGTAGCCTTTTGCAGGTGGATGCCTGCGTACTGATATGAGTCTACAACAGTACAAGATTGTAAACAAATTTTCTTTATATTAAAAGAAGACAGAGACGACAACAACAGGTGGTTTTTCTCCCGGATTAGGTTTCCACCTTAAATATTCCTGTTCATGTGTGTTGCTTATGTGCGCTGGTTTATTATGTTATTACTACACATAGTTAATGTATAATAAGTTACTGATGCACTGATTAAAGATCTACACATGATAAATTGACTAAATCATAAGTTCCCTGGGTATACGTGGGTTTCTCTAATCATAGTAGCGTGCACATGCAAGTTCACTTCACTGATGTAGCATATATAAATCTATTTGAGAAATGAAAAATTATTGAATTGTAAATACTGATTCACCCCACCTCTCAATATTATTTCTAACACGCTCCTCATGGCCCACCGATTTACAGAAATTGCAAAATAGTTATTGTGGCATCTGTACAAATTTCTGCAGCAAATGACAATTATCTGTGACATGTTTTCCAGCCACTTGACAGATAGCACACTGTAGTGCGGGCCTCGTACTTGGTCCTGTTGGAGCTTCCTGCCTCAGGGGCATTGACCCCCCTCCTATGATATAATTTGTGAAGACAGGGCAATGATCCTTGTCATGCCCCTGACTCTTATACTTGAGACACCAGACCCCCTCACGCACCTCCGGTCAGGTCGTTTTCTCTTTTTTCATGCTTTGCAATTCCCAGCAAAGGTTTTGCAACTTTGTGTGAATTTGTTGAACCCCCAAAGAAGTGTCCTGAATAGGTGTCTCGCTCAATCTCATTGCGATCTCTAGAGCTTCTGCCTGTGTTTCTATCTTTTGTTGTGATAAAGCAATCCTTAAGTGGGGCAAGAGCGAGGATACAAACCATTCGCGGTGCTGACTATCTATAAGATTCATATTAGCTTTGCAGAACCAGCACTTCAATCTTTGATTTAATTCCCAGGGTATCTCGCCAAGCCTCATCATGATTTCCTTGAATCCAACTACTGATTGCGATTCAGACTTAGGCTTATCGAATTCTTTGTTTAGGACGGTCTAAATTTCTGTTAATGGTGCCACTGGGTAATAAGTGCAATACTTGATGTACCATGTCAGTGCGCGATCTTGTAGGGCAGTAACCAATTATGCTTTCTTTATATTATCATTCGTAATTTGTTGTGTGGTCCACACAGACTTCGCAACAAACCAAAACTGATTCGGATCCTCACTTCCTAAGCCCTTAAAAATCAGAAACTTCATTGTATTAAACAAAGTCTTTCGGTAGAAATCACATGAGAGAATTTTTTGGCTGACGCGTTTCGAACCAACAACTGTGGTTCATCATCAGGACCAGATGAAGAGGCAGATCATTGTATTCGACATGTTGAATGGTGGCGGTGGTGGTAGCGGAGTGGGCGAAGGTGTACGCTATGGAGGTGAAGGTCGAGGTGGCGTGGATGGATGATGTATTGGTGGAAAACCCTGTCTTATCAACTGGACAATGCTCTACAGTGAGGCCTATGTTGATCCCTCGTCGTCACTCACAGGAGGTTCAATCTATGAGCTATATTCAGGGCCTGTTCTTCCTTTATCCCCGAAGAGATTTCCACTTCGCATAGCTCCAAACATCAAGGCAGTGGCATAACCCGTTTTCACACAACAACATCTTAATCCAAGTATTTAAAGATTTCAAATACGTACCTCGCAGTCCTTTGAAGAAGCGTCGCTCTGCTTCGTTGTAACTAACTGAGGTGTCAATTGCGAACTTGGTCACAAATCATCCTATGACACGATCTAGCCAATGGTCAACAACGTGCGCGATCTTATGTTTAGAAGCTTCCAACCTCCGCATTAACTCTGGGGTCTACACTATTGGACCATCAAGCTTCCACCTTCCTTGGTCGTCTGCCAATTTAGCAATCCACTCGTATAGTTCGATCGGGAAGGTGCAGAAGAAAATCTTGTGTATTTTTGTGTATAAATGTCTATCCAACCACTGTTCTCTTGTTAGACGTGGATTTATGTTCTCTTGCGTTGTGAATTTGTGAATCTTCCTATCCAACCAGTCCTCAATTTCCTTTTTGGTTAGATTCCAGTGATGCAACATCATACATCTCTTTACACAGATTCTGGTCTCGGCAATGGAACCATTTGTTGGCTTAGGGGGTCTTAACTCAGGTTCAGAGTTATTTGTGCCAAACAAATCCCTACACCACTGGCCCCTTCGGCATCAATCCGCTGAGTGCGGATTGAAGTCTCACTTGAAGCAGTGTGGGGGGATGCTGGAACCAAGTTTCCGCACTTAGAGATTAGTGTGACATCTTTTTGTGACCTAGATCTGCCTTCGCGTAGATTGATAAGCCTTGATGGCTTATCATTGTAACTCCTCTTAATCAGCGTCTAAACCTCCGCGAAGGTCTACGACTATTTTTTGCGGACCCGGGACAAGTCAATTAGCTACTTATGCGTATTATAGATTACTCTTAACCCAGTATTTAGTCAGATCTACTTAAGTGTTCGATAACTTTAACAGACAACAATATAATCTTTGCGTAAACACTTAACACTAATTGCGTTCAGATAAAAATATAGATCAAGTAGAATTGCGCATCAATACATCATTATTTTATAAAACCCTTATTCATCACATCATAAAGCACATTCATTCGCAACAGAAGTAAAGAGATAAACACAAGAATTTCTGGAATAATCTTCTTTATTGATATTCAGTTAAGCTTATAGACTCAAGACTTCCCTGCGCACTCAGCTACAGACTTCTACTCTAGGCCTCTGCGCACTCATCTGCAGACTTCTACTCTAGGCCTCTGCGCACTCAGCTGTAGAGCCTTTCTTCCTACTCTTTTGCGCTAAATTTCTAGACTTCTCCCATAGACAAACTTCATTACTTTTCTTAGACATCCATAAGACACACCTATTTATACAATTCCATAGTCTGCGGACCATGGGTAGATCTTCAAAAAGCTGACTTAACTTACATAAAGAAGGGTAAAACTCTTTTAGACTTCTTAACTATCTACGCGCTCTACAACCATAATTTGCAGAGACTTTACGTCTTTTTACATAAAACTTGGGCTTTTGCCCCAAAATTGACCCAGGGGACCCCATCCCAACATGCCAAAAGTTTATGGGCCATGTTAGGGTTAGTTAGAATGTCAACTTCCCGGGGTCATAACTTTTGCATACGATCTCCATTTGATATACATGATACCTCATTAGAAAGATCTATTCGATAACAAGTTTCGATTCCAAAGCATGTTGCAAGCTCCAAATTAGTCTTTTTTTTTTTTCTTCCAAAAAACATCGTTTAAAACCTGAAAATGGCTCTGGAAGTTCATGACCAAAAAATTTGCCAAAAATAGAAATCTGCCAAAATAAGAAAATGTGTTGGAAATTAGGAAAGTGAAGAAACAGGTTGCCACTAATATCCACTTGAATCAGGGAAAAATTAATGCTTGAAACATTTGATCCCTCTAATTACTTGATATACCTGAAATTAAAATGAATCTACACTAATTTAATAAAAATGATAATTAGTATTTGAAAAAAAAGTATTTTTAAAAATCATATTCTAAATAAATTATTTTCTTGAAATAAAAGCAATATTTTAGATGAATAATCTTTCTATGAATAAATTCATGAAAAGATCGTAATAAGATCATATTTTAAAAGAATGATATTTTAAATAAATAGTATTCCCACGAGTAAATTCAAGAATTTCAAATAGTAAATAATGATGATGGTTGATGAATTAACTAACCAGTAATTAATTAATTCTTATAAGATTCTCCTGATAATCATTAATGAAAATATGGCTAAACCATATCAATGTACAACTAAAGCTCGATTCTTTTCCCGGTACCATGTGAGACGCCCTTTTAATATTTATGGAGGCATGCAGGATTTAGTATTAAACACCCGAGGGTGTGTAGAACTTTCCACGGTTCTTTGTTTCCCGGTACCATGTGAGAGGCCCTTTTAATATTTATGAAGGCAAGTAGGATTTAGTATTAAACAGCCGAGGGTGTGAAGAACTTCGCGAAAATTTCGAACTCCAAAATAAAAATGGACCAAATAATGATAATCATTAAATGTTTGATATATTTTAATTTTCTTGAGTCGTGTCTTCTTGTACTCCATAATGCCATTGTCTAGATACTTGAATTCCTATCTTGTAGGTCTTCCTGTTCTCCATAATGCCATTGTCTAGATACTTGAATTCCTATCTTGTAGGAATTCGAGAGATTTGATTACTTCCTAATGCCATTGTCTTAGAGACTTGAATTTAGTGGGAATTTTAGAGACTTGAATCTGCTAGGAATTTTAGAGACTTCAATACTTTCTAATGTCATTGTTTAGAGACTTGAATTTTGTTTGGAAACATGAATCTTAGAGAATGCTATTGCCATTGTCTAGAGACTTAATTTTGTAGGAATTCAAGAGATTTGAATCTTAGAAAATGTTATTGTCTAGAGATTTGAATCTTAATCTTAGAGAATACTATTGTCATTGTCTAGAGACTTAATTTTAGAGATTTGAATTTTAGAAAATGTCATTGTCTAGAGACTTAAATTTTGCAGGAATTTATTGAAATCAAAAAGTGCCATGAATCTTGTAGGAATTTAGAGACTTGAATACTTTCTAATGCTATTGTCTAGAGATTTGAAT
This sequence comes from Pinus tabuliformis, assembly GCA_031772625.1. NCBI lineage: Eukaryota > Viridiplantae > Streptophyta > Pinopsida > Pinales > Pinaceae > Pinus > Pinus tabuliformis. The sequence goes on from CM062813.1 coordinate 492,244,338, forward strand.
CATGTAAGAATTCAAGAGACTTGAATACTAAAAAATCTCGGAAAATGCTATTGTCTAATGCCATTGTCTAGAGACTTGAATACTAGAGAATGCCATTGCCATTGTCTAGAGACTTAATTTTGTAGGAATTCAAGAGATTTGAATCCTAGAAAATATCATTGTCTAGAGACTTGAATCTTGTAGAAATTTATTAAAATAAAAAAGTTCCATGAATCTAGTAAGAATTTATTCAAATCAAAAAATTCCATGGTGAACTCTTCACAATTGATTAAAATATATATAGTCAAAATATCATTAAAATCACAAATTGAAATAAAAAAGTTCCATGGTAAACTCTTCACAATCGATTAAAATATATAGAGTCAAAAAATCATTAAAATCACAAGTAATGTAATAGGAATTCATTAAAATCATAAATAACAAATTCCATAATAAACTCTTCACAAAGTTTATATAATTAGGAATTCATTAAAATCATAAATCACAATCCATAATGAACTCTTCACAATTGAATTCATTAAAATCACAAATCACAATTGAATTAAACTATATAATAAGAAATTTATTAAAATTCACAATTTCTCTAGTAAACTCTTCGCAATTGAATTCATTAAAATCTAAAATCATAATTGAATTAAAAGCACAAATCACAAATCACAATTGAATTAAACTAGATAATAAAAAATTTATTAAAATTCACAATTTCCCTAGTAAACTCTTCACAATTGAATTCATTAAAATCTAAAATCATAATTGAATTAAAATCACAAATCACAATTGAATTAAAATATTTATTAAAATCACAAATCACAATTGAATTAAACTATATAATCAAAAATTCATTAAAATAATCAATTAATTCATTAAAAACACAAATCACAATTAAATTAAACTATTCATTAAAATCACAATTGTGATTTTGTGATTTAAACTATATAATCATTGTGATTTAAACTATATAATCAGAAATTTATCACAAATCACAAATCACAATTGAATTAAATTTTATTTTATTTTATTTTATTTTTTTTTTCAGAAAGAAAAGCAATATATTATATTGAGGCAATATATACATCATGTTCTGTGGATAACAGAAAGAAGATCTCATGACATTGGTGACCACAGCTGAGAACATATATGACATATAGCTGAGAGACATATAAAATGAGAACATTGAGCATCATATAGAATCATATGATGAAACGTATATCAACAATTTTGCCATAATGTGCTACTGATATGGATAGATGACAAAATGAAACCAAAAAGAACAAAAGGAGAGGAACCCATAGCCTCCGGCTGGAACAGCCACCTGGAACTGACAGAGAAAGATCCTGGATACCCACAAAAACGAAGCTCTTTGCGCCAGACTTAACTCCAGCCTTTGACCTATCTTCAGATGGATTGATAGAAAGCGAAGAACCTAAACAGAACAGACTTGAAGGAGATGTTTGAATCTTCAAAAATTTTTGAATTCCTCCACTTCCAAACACACCATAATGTGATGGGAAGGATTGGACGCTTAGATGCTTCTTGTCTTCCCCACCAAGCAAAAGCTGCATTGACAGAAATGAAATTGAGGTGAGGAAAAGAAAAGGAAGAAGCCAATTCATACCAGATTTGTTGGGAGGCCGCGCATTTGAAGAACATGTGATAGTTTGTCTCCTCCTCTGCATTGCATAACACACATCTGCTGGGACCGTGCCAAGACCTCTTCCTCAAGTTTTCCCATGTTAAATTCTTGTTGTAAAAAACTAACCATGAGAAGATAATCACTTTGAGAGGACAGCCAAGTTTCCACCAATATACCGGAAAAATCTGTCTTGCAGGCATAATTTTTTTGGAGACGAGATCGGAGTAGATGTCTTTAACTGTCGCAATAGAATGAGAGTGAGATAAGGACCACACCACGTGATCGTCTGTCTCGGCACGTTTCATGCCTCCTTCAACAAGTGCGTTCTTCAAGTTATCCCAAAGTGAAAGCAAGGCCTGTGGAAGGCCAATGTCAGTTGCATCCTTCAATGAAGGTGAATGGCCCCTCCACTCCTCGATAATCCTGTCCCAAGTAAAAATACCCATTCTGTGTAGGAAGAAGAGAAGAGGAGCCGGAACCTGAAGATTACCCCTATAGCCAGCAATTGGGTCGAGGCCAATGAAGATTTTCCTTCCAGAGAATATCCTCCATTTTAGATTGTTAAAGAAATATTTCTCAATTCTCCTGAAGCTGAGCCAAATTGCAGACCCCTGTTTAATTCCAATGGAGCCGAACCTAAACCAGAACTCCAAGCATCTTCCTTTTTGATACTTTTGGTGAATGATTGCACTCCAAGGATTTGTGCCAAAGATTCCTCTCCATAAGGTTTTGCAGACCAGGGCTTTTCCGAAAATCCTTACATCCATCAGACCCCAGCCCCCAAACTTTTTTGGCAACGTTAAGTGATTCAATTTAGACAGATGGATTTTACCTCTTTCTGCTTTAGCCCCCCAAATAAAGTTGGCGGAGATCCTATTCATGGCCTGGATAATACTGGCCGGGAGCAGATAAAGGTGGGCCCAGTAAACCGACATTTGCATCAAGACTGTTTGAGTAAGGACGACTCTGCCTCCCAACGATAAAGATCTGTATTCCCACAACGAAATCTTACTAAAAAATCTTTCAACAAGCCACCTCCAATCTCTCTTTGAATAAGCCTTAGCTTTTAGACGGAAACCTAGATACTTAATACCTTCGGACAATGATCTTGTATCTATTGAATTAAACTATATAATCAGAAATTCATTAAAATCATAAATTATTTCATTGAAATCAAATTAAATTATTCATTAAAATCACAAAGAAATTAAACCATATAATCAAAATTCATTAAAATCAAATTAAATTATTCATTAAAATCACAATTGAATTAAACTATATAATCAAAAATTCATTAAAATCAAATGAAACTATTCATTAATAAGAAATTCATTAAAATCAAATTAAACTATTCATTAAAATTACAATTGAATTAAACTATATAATCAAATTACAATTGAATTAAACTATATAATCAAACTGTATAATAAAAAATTCATTAAAATCACATATCACAATTAAATTAAACAAATCAAAAATCTATTAAAATCATAAATTAATCCATTAAAATCAAATTCAATTATACATTAAAATCACAAATCACAATTAAATCTCAATTGAATTAAACTATACAATAAAAAATTCATTAAAATCATAAATAAAAAAATTCCATATAATCATAAATTAATTCATTAAAATTATAAATCACAAATTCCATATAAATTATTCACAATTGAGTTCATTAAAATTTAAAATCACATATCACTTTCGTTAAAATTTAAAATCACAAGTTACATGGTGAACTCTTCAAAATTGAATACATGTATCTTCACAATTGAATATATGCACTCAATAGAACATGTGAATGGACTTAGGAGTTGTGGTTTATCATGCGATGGTGCGGCGAGTGGTAAAATCCTCATCCTAGACGCTGGGATAGAGTTCATCGTTGTGTTCCTCGTCGGTATCCTCTTCTTCTGTGGCAGGGCCGAGGCTCAGCAGCTTTGCTCTGTACCCCATTTCTCTCGCTTTCAGTGCCACACTCACAGGAACTGATTTTCCCACCACAGTTACCATTCCCTTTTTGAGGTCCACTTCTATTGAAGTAAAGTCTGAAACAGAGCAGTCGCAGCATTAGTAAACCACTACACGACAATAAACAAACATAAGGAATATGGACTGAAACTGTTTTGGGTGCAGATACAAAATTATGGTAATGAAGATTCATGCCTCCAAGCCCTGCAACAGCCTTCATCATCCTTGTCTTGCTTCCCATGCTACCTCCAAACCCTGCAACAGCCTTCCCGATCCTTCTCTTGCTTCCCACGCTATCCTCAATAGCCCGACTCATGCCTCCAAACCCTCCAACAGCCTCCGTTCTCTGCATACCCAAATAAGTGTTTCTTCCCCTGTTCTCATCATCCCATCTCCACCCCAATTTCTGCACGCCCAAATAATGGTTAATGTCGTACCTGATATATGATGTTCAATTCATTAACACTACAAGATATGTGTCAGATTAGCGTATACATATTATGTATATACCGTTTCTTCCCTCGCAGGACCCACGCTAAGTAACTCTGGGCCGAATCCCTTTTTCCTTAGTACATAGCAAAGAGATAGAATATCAAAATCTCCGATCACAGTTATAATTCTCTCTTGCATATCTACTGTGACAGACGCCACTGAAACAGAGCATTGCCGACATTCGTAAGTCAAAACATATAACCAATATATAGTAAATGGTGAGAAAATATTCTGTATAGAGCAGCAGGTTATGGAGATTCATGCCATCCTCTATTCCTGCAATACATTGCATGCTTCTTCTCTTGCTCCTTGCGTCCTCTATATTCACTCTCAAGCATATTTTCTGCACATCCAAACAATGGTTTATGATGTAATTGATACATAATCCTTAAATAATTAACCCACCAACAAAACTGTAAGAGATGTACCTTCATCGTTTTCGTTTTGATAGCCGATGGAGAATACCCCAATCCGCTATTATCAAACCAGACCAAATTAGCCTACTGGACTTTCTTTCATGCGTTCCAAAATTGTTGCGATAAGGGATCCATCCGTGGCTTGCAGTAGCGTAACAAATAGAAGCAGACGAGCAAACCTAAGGCCCACACGTTTATGGTAGTGGTAGTTCCTTGAAAATTTATCATGTAAAACAGACCATTTCAAAGTTCAGATCCGGCTAGACTCCCGGAAGGGTCAGCGAAGGAACAACGCTGCTTCAGCGGCCATGCCAACTGTCTACAATAATGTTCGAAGACAGATGGGACTGTTGGGGGGCCCATCTGTTGCCTTGTGGGTAGTCCTGAGCATTTTATATTTTGAGCAGACATTGCTAAATGACGTATGGAGGGACCAGCAATTGCTGGTCGTCCTGAGTGTTTCAGTGAGGTTTTATATTTTGAGTGGACTTTGCTAAGAAGATGTGCATTATATCAATTTCGTTTTCGAACTTTTCTGATATGCCTTTGTTTAATCCATATTTTTAAGCAATGGTAATCGATGGGGTAAAATGGTTATGCTTTATTCCGTAGTCTATTTTATATCATATTTTTTATTAAACTTTATATGATGTGGTAAAATGGTTTATTCTGTGGTTTATTTTATACTATATTTTTCAAGAAAACTTTATCTCACACATTTTATATTTTCATTTTAATGAGAATGACGTGTAAGTTAATTTTATATTTTCATTTTAAGAGAATGATCAGTAAGTTAATTTTAAATTATTAGAGAAATTTTGAGGTCTAAAATGGATTTTTTAAAAAATATTAAAAAATATTAGTGGAAATAATAAAATAAGATTAGATTGTCCACGGGGTTTTGGATAAACGGTGATCAAGTGTTTTGTTAAAACATTTCTTGATGTGAAGTCACTGATTCAATTCCCAACCCCGTTCAGGGTGATATATTGGACATGATGAAGATGTAGTCCTGCCAAGCTTACAAAAAAAAAAAAGATTATATCATCAAATTTTAGAGGAAAAAATGGAAAAACTACTTTTTAACCTCGTATTTTTAACTTACTTCTTTACAGTTTTACACAAATTTCGAATGGAATCACTCGTTGGATGCATAATTTAATTCATCATCCAAGGAGTACCCATGTTGCATACTTTTGATGGACCATGATGCTACACAAAAAATGAGAAATACATGAAAAAACACGATTGCAATCACATTTTTCATGTATTTCTCATTATTTGTGTAGCAGGGTCCATAGAAAGCATGCAACATGGGTACTCCTTGGATGAAGAATTAAATTATGCATCCAACAAGTGCTCGTGCTTGAAATTTGAATAAAACCGTAGGGAGATAAGTTGAAAATACAAGTTTAAAAAATAGTTGTTGTTGTTATTTTTTTTTTTAATCTTTCTACTTTTTTACTCCAAAAATGGTGAATCATCCCCCATGGTTGACATCATCATATTGAAACGCATTAGTTCTTATAAATTTGATTTTGATTGTACATTTTTGTTTTGAGGCTCAATTTTTACCTCAAAAATTCTCTAATGCGCAATTTCCAATGTCATAGCACCATAACCTCCATGGTCATTTTTATGATATTTGTTGTATTATTCTATATTGTGATGCACTAGCATTCCATTTCCAAGTCAAAATCTATTTTGACTATAATTGGGGGTTTTCATTTACCAAGGGAGTTGGTTCCCTAATTGAGTGTAATTATTTATTTAATTGTGTTTTCGTATGTTTTCTTAAGAAATGTACACAAGTGATGAAAATGAGGAGTATTGTAACTAGATCTCTCTTTTAGAATATAGATATCGATAATATTTGTGAGAGTTAGAGAGAAATGAGGGAAGTTAGATTGTTGAAAGATTTATGGATCTAGGAATCCTAGAATGGGGATTTAGGTGAGGATTTTGTGGATCTGAACCATAATATAGTTCATAATCCTTATATACAAATGTAAAGCTAGAATAGGATTATGTGTTATGAGAGAGAAGTGAATCGAGAGGCTTGGAGAAGCCAAAATATGGTCGTAATGCCAAAAGGGCCTATTGTAAATATGTTTTATTCTTTAATACAAAGAAGCACTCTGTCCAAGTGTCTTGAGTGGATTTGTGTGTGAGAGGGAAGCGATAGTTTCTTTAATAACCATCCATTTTGTTATATGTCTAGAATACGTATAATGTAACACATGCACAACATTTAGGTACATAATAATGGTTTTGGAGTCGTTTGTAGATAAGGAGAGAAGAGCACCAAAAATATCACACATATATATGAGAGTGATGGTAGGAGTTTCACATGAGAAGGTGTGACAGAGGTTAAGTAGAGTAAAGGAAGCTCAAGAGGATTGACCCAAAGAATGCAGAGGAGCAGAGATTGTAGAGGAGACTTAAAGGTTGCGAGTCAAGAAGGAAAAAAGGCGAGCAAAGAGATATAAGTAGAGAGCCGAGAAGATGTTGGTGTTAGGATATTCCGACACATAGGAAATAGTTAAGTACAACTTGGTCTAGTATAGAGTTAGGTATAGAGTTAGGTAAAGTGTGTTTCTTTACCTTGTACATTTTGTAACTTACAATCCGACGGTCACGATATGTAGTGATCCGGCGGTTCATTCTCTCCTCGGTATTACCGACACTTGATCCGTGGCTTGACACCCGATTGGTCCATGATTTCTATTTAAAGCGCATGGAGGGTCATTTGTAGGGTAATCCGTGCATGAGAGAAGCTTATGTAAATTTTCATTCTTTTATTAATAAATTGCCTGAAGTGGCCGCGTTGGCTCAGGTCATGGACTGTTTCCCTCTTTGAGGGTTTTAACCACGTCAAAAATACTGGTGTATTGATCTGCGATCTGGTTGTGAGCGGTGTCCTTTGGTGTTCTGTCTGAGGAACTTACCCTGTAAATTCCTACATGGTATCAGAGCTATTTGAGGGCCGCGTCCGTTGGTGATCCAAATCTGAAGCCGGTAGAACTGCATCCGACTGTCGTTTCCTAGATCTACTGTTTTTGACTGCTTTCGGGCCGAGAGGACTGCTCTGTTGTGTTGGGAGCATCTGTTCCAGTGAGGAACCCCTTTCGTTTCACGCGAAAAGGTTTCTGGTAGCCCTAGCTGCGTCATTTTTAAGATCTGGAGGTATACAGTGTTTATTTGCAGTTTACAGTTATTTTCTCTCTGTTTATTTCGGTTTCGGTTTATTTAGCCTTTTTTATTATCGGATCTATACCTTTCATTTCTGTGTATGCTCTTTGCCCTGCGACTCTGTGCGATCTGGGCAAATCAAAAACAAAAAGGAAGGATTTTTCTCATGCGTATGCTCTTTTCCCTACGCCTTAGTGTGATCTCGGAAAATCAGAAACATTGAGAAAAATATTTAGTTTCCGGCTAAAGCTAACTTTGAGCCGCAAGGTTCATTTTTGAAAATATTTAGTTTTTCGGCTAAAGCTAACTTCGAGCCGTAAGGTTCATTTTCTTTGCATGTCCGTGTTGGGTTTTGTGTTTTTTGTTTTGTAGGGAAAAAGAGCTTTCTCAAAGCAAGCACGCAACCCAAAGAACCCCCCCCCCCGCTTTCTCTCTCAAATTTTTTGTATAGCTCAATTGGTTCAAAGCTATTTTAAGAGAGTAGAGGTCTTGGGTTCAAGTCTCCATTTTGTGGGGGTAGACTTTTTCATTTCCGCACATTCCCGCACTTCGTTGGCAACTTCATCAACTTTTTTTCAAAAAGCCATAACTTCTTCATCCGGAAGCCGTTTTTTTTAAACCAGCCTAATTTTTCGAGATCTATCCATTGGAACACTTAGTTTCAGCATCTTTAGCTTCAGTTTCCGTTGAAATGGAAAGTCAATACCAAGTTACCCTTGACAGCACCAACTACTTCCAATGGTTGTCCTACATTGAGGATTTACTTAGAAGTAAAGGTCTCTACAGAATAGCCTCAGGCCAAGAAAAGAAACCGAAGGATGAAGATAAGGCTGCTAAATGGGAAAATAGGCAAGATCAAGCACGTGGATTGATAGGGATGTCTATTTCTCCAGATCTTAGATTCCATATTGCAGAACTTGATACTCTTGATGAAGCAATGAAACAAATCAATAAAGTTTTTGGGATTAAAAATGAACTTAGAGCCCATCAACTTGAAAATGAGTTGCTTACATTGGACCCTAATAATTTTTCTTGCATTGAAGATTTCTTGTCCAAGTTCAAGACCCTTAGATATCTCTTGGAAGGTGTTAAAGTTAAGAAAGAAGATAGTAACCTTATCTATTCCATTCTTACTAAGTTGGGACCAGCCTACTCTGTGTTTGTTTCCACCTTCCATTCTACAAGAGAAGCCTTCATTTCTCAAGGAACAGACTACAAGTCCCCTTCATTTGACTCTTTTTGTGATTCTTTAATAAGAGAACAAGAAAAACTCTTACACCTTCGTCTTCTTAATCTTGGAAACTCTTCCAAGAAAGAGTTAGCCGCCCAACAACAACCAAATTCAAAGAATCCTAAGAAGTCATATCCTAAAAAGAATGGTCCTAAACCAAACAAGGGTCCTAAGCAATCTCAGCCTCAAAATTAAAAATCATTTCAACAAAATGATAAGTCAAAGAAAAACAAATGGAAGAAGACTGATAGACATTGCAACTTTTGTAATCGAGATGGCCACTTAGAATCCAAATGCTTTAAGAAGATGGAAGCCTTGGAAGCAGCGATGAAGAAACATAACATCCATTTGGAGCAATCTTCAACTTCAACTTCATCTTCAGGAATGGCACTTTCTGCATGTGGTTGTCAAGCATCTCGGTCTGGCTATGCACTAAATGTATCTTCTTCTTTTCATTCTCATGAGTGGCTCATTGATTCTGGAGCTTCTTATCACATGGCCAAAAACAAAGCCATGTTTTCTTCTTTAAATGATTGTAACACCAAAAATATATATGTTGGTGATGATAGATCTCTTAGTGTTGTAGGGACTGGAACTGTTCATCTAGACAATGGTCAGTTTAATGATGTATTATGTGTTCCAACCTTATCCTGCAACCTTCTATCTGTATATTAGATAACTCATTCAGGTGAAGGTAAAATCGTTGAATTTTCACCTCATGATGTTGTAATCAAGGACCTAAGAGATCCTAAAAAGATTTTAGCTACTGGCATTGCTGATGATTCTACAAGGTTGTATAAGTTTCACAACTTTGGGTCATCAAATCTTCCCTCAGTATTTGTTGCTCATAACGATGAAGTGAGCAAACTTTGGCATGAGCGATTTGGTCACTTAAACTATCGCTCCCTTCAGCATCTATGTAAAGAAAATATGGTGACAGGTCTTCCTATGGTATTCTGCAGAGATGGTGTTTGTTCCGGATGTGTACTCGGAAAACATCATCGGGACAGTTTTGAAAAACGTGCCTCTTGGCACGCCTCAGCCCCTTTACAGCTTGTGCATAGTGATTTATCTGGTCCACTTCCAGTTGTGTCATTATCTGGCTACAAGTATTTCTTAACTTTCATTGATGATTTCTCCAGACGCACTTGGGAATACTTCTTAAAACTCAAGAGTGAAGTATTTAACACATTTTTGGCCTTCAAGGCCTTTGTTGAAAAACAATCTGGACATCAAATTCTTAAGCTAAGATATGATAATGGCGGAGAATATGTTAAAAACACATTCATCAACTTTTGCATTGAGAATGGAATTCAAATGCAACATACTGTTCCATATACTCCACAACAAAATGGTGTAGCTGAAAGGAATAATCGCACCTTAAAGGAAATGGCTAATTGTATGCTACAATCTAAAGGACTTGGTCTTAGTTTTTGGGCAGAAGCAATTAACTGTGAAAATTACATAATAAATCACACTCCTACTAAGGCTTTAAAGAATATCACTCCAGAAGAAGCATGGAGCTCAATCAAACCAGATGTAAGTCACTTTCGTGTTTTTGTAAGTGAAGCAAGGGCCCATATTCCAGATGAAAAGCATAAAGCTTTAGAACCTAAGAGTGAAAAATGTACTTTTGTTGGATATTCTGAAGATGTCAAAGGCTATAGACTTATTCCATTTAAGTCCAAAAATGTTATCATTAGAAGAGATGTAAAATTTGATGAAAATATATCGGCCTGCGAGCCTAGTCCGGCGGATGTGCCACCTCTCCCTATCTCTTCTACTTTTGAAAACATTTCTTCTTCAGATGATGAAAGTGAGGATGACAATCCTCCCCCACCATCTCAGGATCCTCCTTCAGCTCCTCAGCTTCCAAAATGGGTTCGTGCTACTCGAGATGCAGCAGGTGATCTTGCCGGTGATCCTACAGATCAGCGACATACACGTTCTCAGTTCGAGAGAGCCTCTTCTTTACTGGCTCAAGCTCCAGTAAATTATGATCCTGACACCTTTGCAGAATCTTCAGGCCATCCAGATTGGGAAGCAACTATGAATGAAGAATATCATTCATTATTGGCAAATGATACATGGGATCTTGTTCCTCTACCAAAGGGACGAAAACTTGTTAGATGCAAATGGGTTTACACAACCAAGTATGGACCAGATGGGAAAGTTGATAAACATAAAGCTCGTCTTGTTGCTAAAGGTTTTTCACATGTTGAAGGCATTGAGTACACTGAAACCTTCTCCCCTGTTGCCAAAATGAACTCTATCCGCCTTGTTCTTTCCCTTGCTGCCTCGTTTAAATGGGAAGTCCATCAGATGGATGTTAAATCTGCCTTCTTGCATGGGGACTTGCATGAAGAAATCTACATGGAACAACCCATTGGCTTCATAAAAACAGACTCCAGCCTTGTATGTCGGCTTAAGAAATCCCTTTATGGTCTCAAGCAAGCTCCTCGAGTTTGGTATGCCAAAATGGATAGCTTTCTTTTAGAATCTGGCTTTTCTAGGTGTCATTCTGACAATACTGTCTACACCAAGAAAGTGGGCAAGTCTCTTATCATTATTGTTCTTTATGTTGATGATCTTATCCTTACCGGTAGTGATCCCAACCTTATAAACCATGTGAAGTCCAGCCTTAAAAAGAAATTTGAAATGACAGACTTAGGACACCTACATTATTTTCTCGGTCTTCAAGTCTTGCAATCCAAGGAGGGTATTTCCCTTTCCCAGTCCAAGTATGCCTGTGATATTCTACGCCATTTTCACATGGAAGACTGTAAGCCAGCTCCTTCTACCTTTTAGTCTAGAGTCAAACTTTCAGTCACTTGTACTTCTCCTGAAGTTGATGCTACCTTATACCATCAACTTGTAGGGAAACTTTTGTATCTAACCCATACTCGTCCTGACCTTTCCTTTGTTGTTGGCCTTGTTGCTCGGTTCATGCAAAACCCCCGTGAAAGTCATTGGAAAGCAGCTAAAAGAATACTTCATTATGTTCGAGGTACAGTTCAGTTTGGGATTCATTACAGTGCCGAAGCATCTCCTCTATTGGTTGGTTTCATTGATTCCGATTGGGCTGGTGACCCTGATGATCGGAAGTCTACTGCCGGTTATGTGTTCACTCTTGGTTCAGGACCTATTACATGGGCTTGCAAGAAACAAGGTGCCATTTCTCTTTCATCAGCAGAAGCAGAGTATCGTGGTGCCGTAGAAGCTACTAAGGAAGCCTTGTGGCTTCGTCAGATCTTGTCAGAGTTTGGCTTTCAGCAGCAGCATCCGACTACACTTTGGTGTGATAATCAAAGTGCCATTCAACTATGCAAAGATCCAGTCCAACATCAACGCAGCAAACACATTGAACTGCAGATGCACTTCATCAGAAAGCTCATTCACGACCATGTTATTGAAGTGCAATATTGTTCAACAGATGATCAAGTTGCAAACATCTTCACAAAGGCTCTCACAGAGGCGAAGTTCACTAAACTTCGATTTATGGTTGGAGTTCAGGAAGTTGTCACTAAGGGGGGATAGGCTCTAGTGCCTCCTTCCTTCTCCTATTGTGTCATATTTGTAAATCCTTCAATCCTATCCCAAGTTGTTCTTAAGGGGGGATGTTAGGATATTCCGACACATAGGAAATAGTTAAGTACAACTTGGTCTAGTATAGAGTTAGGTATAGAGTTAGGTAAAGTGTGTTTCTTTACCTTGTACATTTTGTAACTTACAATCCGACGGTCACGATATGTAGTGATTCGACGGTTCATTCTCTCCTCGGTATTACCGACACTTGATCCGTGGCTTGACACCCGATTGGTCCATGATTTCTATTTAAAGCGCATGGAGGGTCATTTGTAGGGTAATCCGTGCATGAGAGAAGCTTATGTAAATTTTCATTATTTTATTAATAAATTGCCTGAAGTGGCCGCGTTGGCTCAGGCCGTGGACTGTTTCCCTCTTTGAGGGTTTTAACCACGTAAAAAATACTGGTGTATTGATCTGCGATTTGGTTGTGAGCGGTGTCCTTTGGTGTTCTGTCTGAGGAACTTACCCTGTAAATTCCTACAGTTGGGGCATAGATCCATTACATATAAGCATCGTCAAGAGCACAACACTTAGTTTTCTTTTCGTGACGAAAGTCTGTCACTTGACAACATTGGGATGTGTCACTTGACAATGCCGAGAGATAGAATGTGAAAAGTCGAGTCAAAGGCTTTATTTAAGAAGGAAAGAGCACGAGTTCTTGATCACGTAAGGTCAGAGTTATTATCGAGGAAGAACAAGAGGGGGGCACTTATAAAATAGGCAGGCATAGAAACGAGGCTCACATGACAAAGTGGACCTACCCGGAAGTTTCATAAACCAGAGACTTGTGAACTCATCTTTGCATCATGCTAGGATTTTGAAAGCGGGCCGACGATATTAAGGGGAGAATCTGGATGGGTCCCGCCTGGAAGGTTTACCCCGACGACTTTTGTAATGCCCCTTCTTATTGCATCAGGCAATATATATTAAGCTGAGATGGCATTAACAAATCTCGAAATTAAGTGGGTCAGCGGAAGGTTTTTATGATCCTTCTATTTATTGAGTTGGTCCATTGTGAGTAGAAAAATGTGGTGGTGGCTAAAGAATTAACAAAGAGGCGCTAGGTTGATGTGTGAAAACTAGCCATTACGGAGGGAGTTGAGCTAATGTGTACAAACCGAAAAAAACCAAGGAATGAAACTTGATCTTATGATGTGGTCGTGTTGCATGAAGGGAAAAGGAATTTGAAAGCGTTGGGTGCTTAGATAAAGTATGGGGCCTATGCTAATGCTTATGCCAGTAGTAGAGGTATAATAACAAGCTTCAGGGCTATAGGCGAAGGTCTTGAATCTAGTGGTTTTCAAGGAATTCCTCCACCCCTTGTGATTCCTCCCGCTAATTTAATAAAACCTCCCATTGTATATTTGGATATGAAGGGATTTTATACGTCGAGAGCCACTGTATTCACATAAAAGGGACTTCTATCCAATGGAAGAAGACTATGAACAAGGATTGAAGGAAGCATCGAATGTGAGGAGACTGGGCACTGTGGGAAAATTAACAAGCTCTATTTAGGCTTGCATCAAGTTGTGATGGCATTATCATCTAGTCCTAGTGGGTTTGTTGTTTGTTATGAGCACATATTGAATTAGTGTTTAAGGTGTGTTTATATTATATTAGAGATTGTGTTTCCCTGTTAACCAAAATTTAGAGATACCTTCATTAATAGTAGTCCATATACTATGTTCAATAGAGAGACTTAAAGCTTTGGAAAATTAATAAAAAACTTAGTAGTTTCAAGCTCATTCATAATGTCAAGACTCTCTTAAAAAATAGGAGATTGCTTAATCAACAAAAAAAACTAAAAGATTTTCCTACAACATAGTTGTATAGATACAACTTTAGTTACAAATAAGAACATATTAAGATGCATCTTAACCTTGAAAAAGGAGTTATTTTGAGAACTTTTTCATTAGGTATGATCAAATGACATTCATCACCCATTAGGATGTCAAAATTTCATAGGCTATAAATTTTAAACCTTTGTATTGCCTTGAAAAAATAAATATTTGTTATACAATTTCTATGTATATGTAATTCCCTACTTAATATTATCATGCACATTTTATTAGTGTTTAAATTACCTAAAAATATTGACTTATAATTATCAAGAAATATTGGTACATACCTACATTTGTGAAGCTGTAAATTTATTTACCAATATAAATTTTATTATTGTTATTATTCAATTCCCAACTTGTCTTCTCAAATTTAATTTTGGATAGGATATAGTCTCCTTGCATTTATTCCAATTTAAATATACATATCCCAAGGTGTCTTCTCAAAATCTACTTAGGAGAAAATATGGTCTTCTCCAATTAATTTCCAAATTAAATATTCATATCTTATCCCCAAACTGTCTTCTCAAAATCTACTTGGGAGAAGATATGGTCTTCTCCAGTTAATTTCCAAATTAAATATCCATATCTTATCCCCAAAATGTCTTCTCAAATCTACTTGAGAGAATATATGGTAAGAAAAGTCTAGGATACTAAATGAAAGGGTGAGGGGCTAGTCATGACATTAATGATAGGTGGTTGAGTTGGATGGGAGGAAGAGGCATAAAAGGGGAAGGATGATGAAAGAAGGGGGGGATCCTTGGTTTTGATTTTGTTTTGGAGGAGGGATGTGAAGAAAGAGAAGGGAGATCAAACTTGGATCTGGACAGTGTTGGTTAAACTTGGACACACTAAATCTGGTTGGACTTGGGCTCGGAGGGCTATTAGGGAACCTTTGGAGATTCCCTGGGCTAGGAAATACTTCCTAGTTGGCTGGGAGGAAAATCTAGTCGGGTAGTCAAGAGGAGCATCCCAACAGAGTTAGGAGCTGAGGAGCATCTCAACTAAGCTATTGGAACATGTATTCCTCCATTTATTGATTACTTATGTAAATGGTTGCAATGAAATTCTTACTTATTTAATTTGTGGTAAATAAATTTTAATGGTATATTATCATCAAATAAATGTTTAGAAATAAATAAGTTATTTCCCATCTTATTGTGTTTAAAATTAGAGAAATTTATTTTTTAGTTAGAGGACCCTAGGAGGGAGCCTCACACGTGGTATCAGAGCCCAGATTCAAAATCTGGACCTTGAAGCCAAATCTCTCCTTGCTTCCGTAATTAGGGAAATTTTGCGAGAACCATGTTTGGTTCATGGATGTAACAATCTTGATGTACATTATTTATGATGATAGATACATGCAATCTTGCGAGAATTATGTTGTGTGTCTCATGTATGTGACAATCTTGATGTACATGTATCTGAGTTATGAAGATACAATCTTGATGTACATGTATCTGAATTATGAAAACAGATACAACACATTCACAAGTATTCTAATATTTGTTTTAGATGTATCCTGAGTTATATGAAAGATAGAAAAACTCAGATGAAAGATAGAAAGCCTAACAGTTAGGAAACCACTATTCTGCAGTGAATAAAGACCACAAAATGATAATTTAATCTATATTGACTCTTGAGAAGTCACTCAAATTAAAGGCCAGCCCTGCCCAGAAAGTCGGTTTTACCATGTTGGTTTCACATAGATCTCTAAGAAAACAGAATTCATGAAAATGCAAGTTTATGACTATAATTCATGGGAATTTAGTCAGGTTTTACCATGTTGGTTTCACATAGATCTCTAAGAAAACAAAATTCATGAAAATGCAAGCTTATGACTATAATTCATGGGAATTTAGTCGAGTTTTACCATGTTGGTTTCACATAGATCTCTAAGAAAACAGAATTCATGAAAATGCAAGCTTATGACTATAATTCATGGGAATTTAGTCTCAATTAATTTAATAGAAGGAAGAAAGAAATAGAAGGAAGAAAACATGAAGGAAGATAATGATCACATGGAAACAACACTGCCATTTCATGAAAATGCAAGCTTATGACTATAATTCATGGGAACTTAGTATCAAATAATTTAATAAGAGGAAGGAAGAAAACATGAACTGAGATAATGATTACACGGAAACAACATTGTCAAGGAGAGACATTTTATCTGTACAAAAATTCTCTTTACATTGAAATTCATATCTTGGAAATTACAAAAACATATATACATGGAAAAGCACCGTGAACTCAAATCCATAATCTCTCTATTGCTACAGAGAAAAAAAAAGCACAAGATTGTAGTATTCCCAAATATGCCATGTGAACATGAGAATGGAAGGTAAACATGCCTCAAGCGACAATCAGCTATTGCTGGTAGAAACATTGGGAAAAAATGCACAGCTAAAGCCCTCTTGTTTCACCTAATATCGACATAAACAACCAAAATTTCACATGAAGAACATGCTAACTGAATAATTCCCAGACCATACAATAACCAACCGTTATTGCTCCAAAGAAGTTTGTCTAAAATATTGCAAGAGAAACCAAGACAACTTCATTGCATGTAACAGATTAGAAATCAAGCTACACTTTCATTTGCAGCCAATCCCCTTCTCAGACCACCCAACACGACTTGCTGCAAAACCGACCGACTTAATCATAATGAATTAATCCTTTTTTTCTACATTAATATATACATTTTCTCCCAACCTGACACCGCAACTAAGGGTCAAACTCGGCCCACAAACTCTGCCAACAACCTCTATAAACTCAGCTCCTCAAGTACAACACTCCGACCAGCAAGGAGGATCCACTCGAATCTTCAAATGTGACACTCTTAGTCAAGAATACAAGAGAATCTTGACCTTTGTTTTCTAATATGAACTCGCCCAACCATAATAGAAGATTCAACCCCCTTCTTAGCAGATTTGACCCCTTTAATAAATGGTAGACTTAGCTCTCAAAATATGGCTTGGAAAATAGACCCCATATCAATAAACTCGAACCACACTCGGCTTGGTAGCTCAGCTTGTAATCAATCACTTATCCTTCACGTTGACCCCTTGAGTCCAAGCAATGTCGCATATCCAAGTGATTTTTTGGCTTTTCATTAGTAAGTGCAGCCTCCAGCTCCACAGCAACTGCTTTACAAGCTGCACAGTTATCATCTACAGCGGCAATGGGGCGTGCAATGCAGATGAGAAGCATGAACATCTCCATTGACTTGGATCTACCCATCTCTTTGCCCTGCAATCTGCTTTTGCGCCGCTTGAAGCCCTTGAACAAACTTAACAGATTCCAGTGATTTTTAAACTATTTGCTGCATAGACATGAATAGCATCCTATAGCATTGTAATTCCTCATTAGATTGTAGAATGACTAGTATGCCAATAAAGGAAGACTACCAATTAAACAACAACAAAATAAAAATGACATTTTAAATCAATCTTCTGTTTGAAAGCTCGTATTTTGGACCTAGACTAAGAAAGATAGATTCAAACCTAGAAACTCGCTTGTTTAGTTCAAGTTCTAGAACATTAATTATAGTGGAGTATTTAAATCATGAACATGGTACAATTACATAGCCAATAGATATGATTTACAATGTTATAGCACAAGGCCAATGTTAATTTTTGACCCTTTTACAATCCAAAATGCAGTTTTTCATATTTGCTTTACAATTACAATAAGAAGTCTTGGTGGGAATGCATCAAATGATGCCTCCATCCAAACGATTGCCTTTTTAATTCAGAACATGGTGACTGTTATATAATCCATCAAAATAATTAGAGCCCCGATATGAAATAATAGGAATAACTTACAAAGTTCCTTGTATAAGGGTAACAAAGTTACGTGTGAGAAATTAGAGGATACACTTGACATATGAAGCATGCACTAAGAAGTGATATTCATGACATCCCAATTAAATGATCCTGTTGTCCAGAGTACAAATTGCCTGAATGCAGAGATTTAAGACCTTGCAATCATCCCGTAGTGTATATTACAACTTAAAGTGAACGCTGAAAATAAGTATCAACTCTATCAATTTCGAACAGGTTGGAAAATTCCATTTTATGCATCATAAAACCACTTGGATAGGAAGGCCGACTGAAATGTAGTAATCCCATGCCCTCCATAACCACCCATCCCCAAAGATGTAGGGACTTGGCCTGACCCACCATGCATACCTCCATGAGGTGAGAGCCCCGGGTTCATAGAAGATGGATTCATGGGATGATTCATGGAACCACCAGAAATCCCACTAGGGTTCAAGTGGCCTTCGAGACCAGATAAAGCAGAATTTCCTAACCCAGCATGATTCAAACCCTGATGTGAGGCTAGTCCTGTTGGATTCGAACTCTGGCTAACCCCGAGCGTCGGATTCACAAAACCATGCCCCATACCACCATACTGCATTCCAGGGTTCGAAGGTATTACATTTCCGGGCTAGTTCAAGCCATTGATATCAGACCCATCTGGTTCCCCGGGAACATTAATGCCACCGGGCTTCGGCTTCTGCCCTTCGCCGACCAACTTACAGAACATCTGATGCCCATCGATAGTCTTCATGGGCTCCTCCAACGCACGCTTGGTTGCGTCCACCGACTTGAAAATAAAAAGCGCAAAACCCCTTGACCTGCCCGACTTCTTATCAAACCCTAGTGCCCCTCTTCGATCTCTCCATTCGCGGGTTTGATTTATAGAAACATATCCAGTTTGGGGGTTTGATGGGAGACCACCACTAACGGGGGAACTAGCTGGTTACAAAGAGTGGAAGAATGAGAAAAAAAATAAAAGGGGTTCAGCAGGCGATCTACCGCCATGTCCATGGGAACATTCCCAACATAGATTTTCCCGGCAGAGACATCAACCGCCGGCAGGGAAGGCTGCGAACCAGCAGAGGCCAACTGACTGACGGTCATGCGGCCGTCGATCTTCTTGCTGGGCTCCTTTATGGCATTAAAAGCACCGTCCATGTGCTTGAAAGTAACGAATCTGTAACCCTTACTCTTACTGGTGTTCTTGTCCATAATAACGATGCCTTCCTCCAGCTCCCAGAACTGGGAAAGAGGGCCTTGAGAGACTATGTATTTGTATCCCATCCAAGGCCATGGACAAACAACTTTCTCTGTGGAGGATCCTATGTCGCCGCTTCCTGCAGAATATCCAATAGTTTCTCTCGGGTGAAGGGTTCCAACATTTTTCGAGCATCTTCCATGGCTATATTGACCACACCATCTTCAGAGAAATGGTAGCAAGCAAGAAAGCAACACGAACAACCTATTCGAATGTGTGTTGTTGGATGCATCTGAAACCCACGCCTTTCAATGGAATTTAGTGGGTGCCAGTGACACGTGCCAATACACCACACCATATTCACACAACTTGCGAAATGTGAGCAAGCCAGCATTACGAACACCCTTCGAATCTGCAGGTCTTGAAAATTAGATACGGATATGACAAATGGCATCTTTATCATGTGGAACTAATGCCTTGGAAATACGCACCCTTACTTGTTTAATGAAGTATTTTCAAATTTTTTTAAGTCATCCCATAAACTCTGGAAAGCCCTATTTATCACTTCTTACCAACCTCTAAAACCTCTCCCATGGTCTTTGGTAACATTGGCATTAATACACTTTTGGCGTGGAGTACAGTATTGGGTTTTTGTCTGCAGGGTTCTGTGATCAGGGGAACCTAGTTGTGTGCAATTTTTTGGTAAGCAATGAAGTTTGGAAGTGGAGAACGGATGAAGGTCTTGGAAGAGTTCCTGCAGTAGGTGGGAGGCTTCGGTGTTATCAATGGAGGCCTCGCCACGCAGTTAGAGTCCCATGGTGCCGATCTCAATGATCCTTTATGGAGCGGCAGGTGCTTGATTGAATCTCCTCATCTCATCCAGGAGGTAATTTTGCGCTTATTGGGGTCTTCAATATAATGGGTTGCTTTAATTTTATACATTTTAAGTCCAGTTGGGTGCACTTCTATGCCCAAACATGGTATAACATTGAATGACACATCCAATGCATTACAATTTGAAATGTTTAATTTTTTCAATTTTTATATTTAGTCTTGCAGACATCGATGGGAGAATGACCAATGATCTTACAGTAATTAAAAAGGTGGAAGAGCCAACCAGTCATTAGTTAGATTGAAATGCAAGCAATAATCACCTAACAATGCAAACATTTAGTGTTGTATATGTTGGGATATGCACCATTGAATGTTGTGGTGTTGCATTGACCATTAGATGCTACAGTTCTCGGTGGATATTATTTTCCAGTGTTAAGTACTAAATAGAAGAAGCTTAATTAATCTTCTACTTTTTCTTTGGCATCAACAAGCATTCCAACATCAATGTCACTGTTTTACTCATCTGTATCTTCAAATATGCTCAATTACACCCCATCTAATCCCAACTGCAATGCTGCACCCACCTCTTCATTTATTTGTGAGGCATCTTCTGGACTGATATACGATGCTTTTGTTGGCCCCTTCAGATATATAGGTGATATTCCATAGTGATGTTAGGTTCTGTGAACTACAAATAACTTCCTCACTCTTCTACAGTAAAGCGTGTTCTTGTGTTTTAATGAGTAGTGATGTTAGGTTCTGTGAACTACAAATAGCTCCTTTGCTCTCCTAAGCAAAGCGCGTTCCCATCGGTCGCAAAGGAACTGACAAACCAAGATAGTAGTTAACGAAAAAATATCGAAGCTCTCGAAATCCATCCCTTTTCATCTTCCATGAACCTATCAGGTTCTCCTAAGCTATGGGAAATCAATCCTCTATTAAATCGGATGTGTTAAAGAGGCCATTGAGTTCAAAAAAATTAAAAGAAATTGTTACCAAAGTATTTTTCTCTCACCAACTGTGAACTTGTTTGCAATAATTGCTTTGAATTCCTCGTTCACCTCTATATAATCATCAAAGGCACTCTCCCAAGCCTCTCCACACACCATTATAGGATTAAGCGTATAGACAGCCATGTGAAATGGTGTGTGCATGTGGTCCTAACTCCTCTAAATGATGGGTTGATAATGTTATTTGTAGAACTCAGCATAAGGTACCTCTCATGAATGGTATCTCTATCTTATTCTGATATGGTCTCGTAAATCTCCCCAAAACTAGGAGAATTTGCGTTTCCGTAATAAATGCCTTTTCTAATATGGTAGAGTGTTACTCACCACTACAATCTGCTCACTAATCATCATTTAACACCCTTTGTGTCACACTCTGCCCCTTCAACGTTAGAACATATAAATCTTAGAAAAAAAAAACTTCATGAGTTCCATAAGTCACACTTGATGAAGGATTTATATATAAAAAGATTTAAAGCTTTGTGAATGGCATTCATCTCCCTAGCCTTTTGGCATCATGTTATTACATTAGTTTCTTTATTAGTCTAATACATATAAAAAAAAATCACCATATTGAATAAAGAGTTATTCCTTTTTAAATCAAGGTTGAGTGCTAGATGGTGTTTGTTAACCCTAACCAAGCATGTTTCACATGGAGTATTGATGTTTTTTTATGCAGATCTTGTTACCAAAGGGCACTTATATAAGTGACTATCAATTAACATCTACTAAGCTTGCAATTGTAGGATTATTTGATGGAGCTTAATGCTTTTATTGAGGGAAGTCATGGTTTGTGCTTACATTCTCCTTGACACTTCCCTCATGACATTGTTGATCACCTCTGGTGAGTGTTGAGGTGTCTTAAGGAAAGTTGTTCTTATGCGCACTTACCTAGTGTCGTTTCCCTCGAAATCACATAACCATGGGGGTTTGTTACTATGATTTATTATTGATATCCCATGTTAGATAATGCACATTATGTCCTTGGTTGGCATCATCATTTCTTGTTTGGAGGCTTGCATCTAGCACATATGGTGTTTGAAATGTGATTGAGGGCCTTGCATAACATTGCTCAAACATTTGATTTACCCTTAGCACATTTATGATGAGGGATATCCATCAACTAAGAGTTTCCTTAAATATTGTTGGTTAATTATTTCTCCTTGACATAGTGAATTAGTTGTTGGGCATGTTTGCATGTGTTCATAGGGTTTCACTTGGATTATTGTTTCATGATTTTGATTGGTGAACCTTGAAGTAGTACACCCACCCTTTGTTGCATAATTGATGTCCCTTTTGGTGGATGTCTTGATGACATGGAAAAGTGGTTGTGGTTTGTTAGAAGAATGCCAATGGATATTTATAGTTTGGCTATGATGTGGCATGTTGTGAGTAGTTATTTTCTTGATAGAGGAAATCACTCCCCTTATTTGGCATCTTCTCATGCATTTGGAGGCATTAAGACCTTTCTTGGGTGGTCTTCTACATTGACACCCATGGTTTTGATCACTTGGTATGTTATTTCACATTATATCATATAACTTCTCTTGGTTTGGGAAGATCCTTTATTACTATATTGGAGAATGTCCTAGCCTCATTACACAATCTCTTAGGGTGAACTATTTATCATATTCCTTGGAAGAGAGGTGTTGGTACATGTGCATTTAACCACTTTGGCACATTTATTGAGGATGCCCCACTTCTTTGAGGAGGTTATAACAACTTTATGGACAATTGTGGCACATGTTTCTATGGGATTACTATTTATGGCCAATTTGGTTGATCCTGGGAGATAATTCCCTAACATCTTTATGCTATTTCCATTTGGAGGAGTTACGTTGTTTGTCTACAAGACTCTAATTGCCTTGGCATATTCTTTGAAGTCACTCCACTTGTAAAGGTGGTCATGACCATTAATTGCAAATATCTTTTTTTTTGGATTACTCTTGAAGGTTGAGTTTCTCTCTTCTTGGCGAAACAACCTTAACATATTCTATTTTGGCCATGTATTTGGTATCTCTGTTAGAAAATTATATATTACGGAGCAATGGAACACATAAAATATTGCAGAAATATAAACACAGAAAACGCACAAAACAAGAGAGACACAGATATACGTGGTTCACCCAGTTTGGGCTACGTCCACCCCGAACAGCCAGTCCTTCCTTTCTATTATCCAGCAAAATGAAGAGATACAACCTACAGCAAAACCGCTGTAATATCCTCTGTTTTCTCTCACAGTCTCACCTCTATGTTTCTCGCTCACCGAATACACATCTATATCACAGCCTCAAATACAATGCCCTCATATAAAGAGAGGGGTTGCCTTCTAGGGAAAAAAACCCTAAACTAAACATAAGTTCTACCGTCAGATCATCCGCCTAATGAACGGCCCAGATTGACTAGAAATTACTATACTTTTACAAGGCAATTTTACAGCTGTTTTTAGCTTCGGGGGTGCTGCCCCCGAAACCCCCCGCCAGGGGGGGGCTCCCAAAAGTCGCTGCCGCCCCCCCTGGACCCCCCACGGCAGCGATTATTTTACGGGCGGCGTTGCCGCCCCATTTTGAACTGGGGTCCAATATGCCGGTACTATAGAAGATAATCAGGCTCCACACCCAACAATCTCCCACTTGGAGACTGATTGTAGCAACTCCACCGCTGCTCCATTTGCTGGACAATGACTCCTCTTTGGACCTGGCTGTTCCTTATCTTCATCATCATCCTTGAAGACCAACTGAAACTGAGCATATTCTCAGTTTCTCCCTGGTTACAACTTTTGTTAGCATATCTGCAGGGTTCTGGCTAGTGTGTATCTTTTCCAGCTTCAACTCTCCATCTTCCAACACTGATCGTATGAAGTGGTACTTGAGCTGTATGTGTTTTGTCCTGGAATGAAATGCTGAGTTCTTTGCAAGATGAATGGCACTTTGACTATCACTGTATAACGTGCCCATATCATGCTCCTTACCCAATTCACCCATAAACCTTTGTAACCAAATCATTTCTTTACTAGCCTCTGTAGCAGCAACATACTCTGCTTCTGTTGTTGAAAGTGCAACAACACTTTGGATTTTTGAAACCCAACTGACAGCTGTTCCTCCGACAGTAAATACATATCCTGTAGTGCTCCTCCTATTATCTCTGTCACCTGCCATATCTGCATCAACATATCCTTGTAGGGATATGTTTGAACCACCAAAGCATAATGCCTGATTTGTGGTACCTCTCAAATATCTGAGAATCCATTTCACTGCCATCCAATGTTCCTTTCCTGGATTGTTCATGTACCTGCTTACAACTCCCACTACATGTGCAATATCAGGCCTTGTGCAGACCATTGCATACATTAAACTTCCAACTGCTGATGCATATGGAACTTTAGACATATAATCCATGTCTTCTTGGGTCTTTGGGCACATTTCTTTGCTAAGTTTGAAATGGCTAGCAAAAGGTGTACTAACTGGTTTTGCATTTTGCATGTTAAATCTTTTCAACACCTTTTGTATGTACTCATTCTGAGACAATGTTAATTTTCTATTATTCCTGTCTCTAGTTATTCTCATACCAAGGATTTGTTTTGCAGCACCCAAATCCTTCATTGCAAATGAATTTGCCAATTTTCTTTTGAGCACATTTATTTCCTGCATGTTAGATCCTGCAACAAGCATGTCATCTACATACAATAACAATATAATATAGCTGCCATCATTTTTCTTTTTCAGATAAACACAATGATCAGAGTGACATCTAGTATAACCTTGTTCAGACATAAACTTGTCAAATTTTAGATACCACTGCCTTGGAGCCTGTTTTAAACCATACAAGCTCTTCTTCAACCTGCACACAAGTTTCTCCTTCCCTTTCACCTCATATCCTTGTGGCTGCTGCATATATATCTCTTCCTCCAAATCCCCATGGAGAAAGGCTGTCTTTACATCTAACTGCTCAAGATGCAAATCTTCAGCTGCTACAAGACTTAAAATAGTTCTGATTGAAGTAATTTTAACAACAGGAGAAAATATTTCATCAAAATCAATACCTTTCTTCTGTGCAAACCCCTTCACCACAAGTCTAGCTTTGTACCTTTGCTTTCCTCCATCTTCTTCCTTCAGCCTGTAAACCCATTTATTCTTCAATGTAGTTTCTCCTGCAGGCAACCTGACTAAATCCCAAGTCTGGTTATGCATTAAGGATTCCATCTCTTCTTCCATGGCTACCTCCCACTTCTTCTTGTTTTCAACCTGCATTGCTTCTATCCAAGACATGGAAGCCCCTTCCGAGATCTACAGTCTTTCTTTAGGTGCCCTTTCTTTCCACATTTCCAGCACACTATCCCCGATCTGGACTTGGATCTGCCTTTCCTTGATTTACTGCGATATCCTGAGCTCTTTCCTCTTTCCATTTTTCTTCCTCTAGACTCTGCACTCAAAGCATTTCCCGATGTCTCACCGGAGCTTTTCCGTCGCATTTCCTCGCTAAGGATAGCACCGAAAACATCATCAAACTTTAAAGTACTAGATCCAGAAACGGAGTTACTAATGGCCATTACCAAACCATTCCAACTTTCTGGTAATGAGCACAAGAATAACAGAGCTCTAACTTCATCATCAAAGTTTACCCCTACAGAACTTAACTGGCTTGTAACTGTATTAAAATCATTTAAATGGTTTGCAACAGATCCACCTTCCGACATATTCATATTAAATAATCGTTTCATAAGAAATACCTTGTTTGAGGCCGAGGGTTTTTCATATAGTTTCGACAACGTTTGCATCAAACCCTCTGTCGTGGTTTCCTTCAAAATGTTGAAGGCGACTGACGCAACAAGACAAAACCGTATTGTTCCGAGTGCCTTTCTATCGAGAAGGTTCCATTCTTCGTCTTTCATACCCGTCGGCATCTTTGTTTTTCCGCCCAATGGTAGGTATAGATCTTTCTGATACAGATAATCTTCCATCTGCATCTTCCACAGCGAGAAGTTTTGGCCGTTAAATTTCTCGACCCTAAACTTACCATCTTCCGCCATTGCTCCCACTCGAACCAGGAACCCTTCTTTCCTGCGAGTTTATCAACCAAATAGACCTTCGGCTCTGATACCAGTTGTTAGAAAATTATATATTACGGAGCAATGGAACACATAAAATATTGCAGAAATATAAACACAGAAAACGCACAAAACAAGAGAGACACAGATATACGTGGTTCACCCAGTTTGGGCTACGTCCACCCCGAACTGCCAGTCCTTCCTTTCTATTATCCAGCAAAATGAAGAGATACAACCTACAACAAAACCGCTGTGATATCCTTTGTTTTCTCTCACAGTCTCACCTCTATGTTTCTCGCTCACCGAATACACATCTATATCACAGCCTCAAATACAATGCCCTCATATAAAGAGAGGGGTTGCCTTCTAGGGCAAAAAACCCTAAACTAAACATAAGTTCTACCGTCATATCATCCGCCTAATGAACGGCCCAGATTGACTAGGAATTACTATACTTTTACAAGGCAATTTTACAGCTGTTTTTAGCTTCGGGGGCGCTGCCCCCGAAACCCCCCGCCAGGGGGGGGCTCCCAAAAGTCGCTGCCGCCCCCCCCTGGACCCCCCACGGCAGCGATTATTTTACGGGCGGCGTTGCCGCCCCATTTTGAACTGGGATCCAATATGCCGGTACTATAGAAGATAATCAGGCTCCACACCCAACAATCTCTAGGTGGCTAACTACCTTGTCTAAGGGACTGCTCCCATTTTGGCTTAAGTATTTATAGGTGAAGTTATCTAGCTACATGGGTTACCCACAAATATCATTTTGATAGGGACTCTCACTTTACATATACATTTTGGACAAGTTTGCAGTTAGTGTTGGGGACTTAGTTAAACCTTAGCACTGCATATCGTCTATAAATAGATGGAAAGACTGAAAGAGTAAATCGGGTTATAGAATATATGCCTATAATGTATGTCATGGATAATTATACTCGATGGAAAGGTACTTACCATTGGTAGAGTTTTCCTATAACAACAATTACCACAATTCAACTAGGATGCCTCCTTATCAAGCTCTATATGGGAGGCCATGCAGGACACCATTGAGTCGACGAAAGGATGGAAGACATAGTAATAGTCACGATAGGATTGTTTCAAAAAATGGAGGAATAGGTAAGATAGATTCAATGAAGTTTAAAGGAAGCACAAGATAGGAAAAAGAGTTATGTTGATGCACATAGTACCGATCAAAGTTTTAAAGTGGGGGACCGAGTTTTTATTTTTATTTTTTAGTTATTCCTAACACTATTCAGTTTGAGAAAGGTATGAAGTTACCACCTCGATTATAGGACCTTTTAGAATCAAAGAGAAAATTGGACCAGTGTCCTATTGTCTTGTACTACCACCCCACTTGCATAAAACTCATGATGTTTTTATGTATTTGTCCTATAACATTATGTTTCTGGTGAATCCCACAAACTCGACTAGAGGGAATTATAGGTCTCAGACGTGGGAACCATAATGATCAAACCAATATGCATATTATACCATAGGGTTTGATAGCTCAGGCATCACTTGGTGGACCAAGTTAAGATACAATGGGACAAGTATAACCCAAGATCTGCTACCCGGGAGGATGCAAAGACTATATGTCGCAATTACCCCTCACTTTTGACCATTTATGATGTCCATTTTGACTTAGATAGCTACCTATGATAAGGCT
Source organism: Pinus tabuliformis (assembly GCA_031772625.1). Classification (NCBI taxonomy): domain Eukaryota; kingdom Viridiplantae; phylum Streptophyta; class Pinopsida; order Pinales; family Pinaceae; genus Pinus; species Pinus tabuliformis. The sequence goes on from CM062813.1 coordinate 492,272,278, forward strand.
CTGTTTGTAATTCCATATTATTTATTTATGAACGCTATGTAATATTGATGTATTTAGTTGGATAGGTGAAACTACTTATATAAATAATTAGATGGATTAGGTATTGATGATTGAAATGTTTGATGTATGGCCTAATGTATGAATTACTTGGTTATGATTTATCTAGTGCATGACTTATCAGAGTTATTGTTGTTTCATGTATGGCTTAAGTGGATATGATTTATCTAATGAATGACTTAGTGAAATTATGATTTATCTAATGTAAGATTTATTTCCAGTATGAACTACAAAATTGACACGTGGATACTAGACTTAATAATATGATGTTTAAGATCATATATCTATATCTATTTTGTTGTTATATATATGCATGAATGAGAACTAACCTGCATATTGGAAAGAACTATATGATAACCAAGATCTACTCTTCCATTGGGGAAGGTCGAGACATCCAATGAGGAATGGTATGATGTACATTTTCCTATTACATTTGGTATCTACTTGATATGCACTCTTATGACATGGGTAAAATGTAAATGGAAAGTGGCAAGACTACCTGACTGGATTATTCGATGACAAGTATCCAACCAACGCTGTAGTGTGGTCCATATTAGGGTGTTGACCCTAGTTTTAAGGAGGGGTGGAGGTATTTCCCACTGTGTAACCTCCAAACCTGGAATTGTGGGAGGGCAATGATGGACACGCTCCCCTAGATGTGTGATGACGATTTCCAGTTGCCTGCTGGGGAAGTTAGGTCGATATAGTTGACGCTTCTGCCATATTGGTTTTATCAATGGTTAGATTGGTATAGCCGATGCCATAGTATATAACAACAGAGGATGGATAGGGTGGGAACGGAAGTAGGTTAGGAAGGATAGGAGGATATATACTAGTTGGAGACTCTTGATGGGAAGTGGTTTCATTGCCTGACTTATTAAATTTTACTACTATAACTCTCTCTCTATTTTGTTATGCCTTATTGTCAAACTACTTTCAAACTCTTTGTATCTTTTTCACTCTAACTTCGGGACGAAGTTTTCTGAAGGAGGGGTGTATGTAATGCCCTACTTAATCTTATCATGCAAATTTTATTAGTGTTTAAATTACCTGAAAATATTGACTTATAATTATCAAGAAATATTGGTACATACCTACATTTGTGAAACTGTAAATTTATTTACTAATATAAATTTATTATTGTTATTATTCAATTCCCAACTTGTCTTCTCAAAATTATTTTTTGGATAGGATATGGTCTCCTTTCATTTGTTCCAATTTAAATATCCATATCCCAAGGTGTCTTCTCAAAATCTATTTGGGAGAAGATATGGTCTTCTCCAATTAATTTCCAAATTAAATATCCATATCTTATCCCCAAAATGTCTTCTCAAAATTTACTTGGGAGTATATATGGTCTTCTCCAATTAATTTCCAAATTAAATATCCATATCTTATCCCCAAAATGTCTTCTCAAAATCTACTTGGGAGTATATATGGTCTTCTCCAATTAATTTCCAAATTAAATATCCATATCTTATCCCCAAAATGTCTTCTCAAATCTACTTGGGAGAATATATGGTAAGAAAAGTGAAGGATACTAAATGAAAGGATGAGGGGGTAGCCATGACATTAATGATAGGTGGTTGAGGTGGATGGGAGGAAGAGGCATAAAAGGGGAAGGATGATGAAAGGAGGGGGGGATCCTTGGTCTTGATTTTGTTTTGGAGGAGGGACGTGGAGAAAGAGGAGGGAGATCAAACTTGGATCTAGAAAGTGTTGGTTAAACTTGGACACACTACATTTGGTTGGACTTGGGTTCAGAGGGCTAGGGAACCTATGGAGGTTCCTTGGGCTAGGAAATACTTCCTAGTTGGATGGGAGGAAAATCCAGCTGGGTATTCAAGAGGATCATCCCAACAGAGTTAGGGTCTCAGGAGCATCTCAACTAAGCTATTGGAACAGGTATTCCTCCATTTATTCATTACTTATGTAAATGGTTGCAATGAAATTCTTACTTATTTAATTTGTGGTAAATAAATTTTAATGGTATATTATCATCAAATAAATGTCTAGATATAAATAAGTTATTTCCCATATTATTGTGTTTAAAATGAGAGAAATTTATGTTTTAGTTAGAGGACCCTAGGAGGAAGCCTCACACGTGGTATTAGAGCCCATATTCAAAATCTGGACCTTGACGCCAAAGCTCTCCTTGCTTCCGTAATTAGGGAAATTTTGTGAGAACCATGTTTGGCTCATGGATGTAACAATATCGATGTACATTATTTATGGTGATAGATACATGAAATCTTACGAGAATTATGCTGTGCGTCTCATGTATGTGACAATCTTGATGTACATGTATCTGAGTTATGAAGATACAATCTTGATGTACATGTATCTGAATTATGAAAACAGATACAATACATTCACAAGTATTCTAATATTTGATTTAGATGTATCCCGAGTTAGATGAAAGATAGAAAAACTCAGATGAAAGATAGAAAGCCTAACAGTTAGGAAACCACTATTCTACAGTGAATAAAGACCACAAAATGATAATTTAATCTATATTGACTCTTGAGAAGTCACTCAAATTAAATGCCAACCCTGCCCAGAAAGTCAGTTTTACCATGTCGGTTTCACATATATCTCTAAGAAAACAGAATTCATGAAATGAAAGCTTATGACTATAATTCATGGGAATTTAGTCGCGTTTTACCATGTTGGTTTCACATAAATCTCTAAGAAAAAAGAATTCATGAAAATGAAAGCTTATGACTATAATTCATGGGAATTTAGTCTCAATTAATTTAATGGAAGGAAGAAAACATGAAGGAAGATAATGATCACATGGAAACAACACTGCCATTTCATGAAAATGCAAGCTTTGACTATAATTCATGGGAATTTAGTATCAAATAATTTAGTAAGAGGAAGGAAGAAAACGTGAACTAAGATAATGATTACACGAAAACAACACTATCAAGGAGAGACATTTTATTTGTACAAAAATTCTCTTTACATTGAAATTCATATCTTGGAAATTACAAAAATGTATATACATGGAAAAGCATTGTGAACTCAAATCCTCACTCTCTATTGCTACAAAGAAAAAAAAAAGCGAAAAAAAAACAACCACAAGATTGTAGTATTCCCAAATATGCCATGTGAACATGAGAATGGTAGGTAAACATGCCTCAAGCGACAATCAACTATTGCTGGCAGAAACATTGGGGAAAAATGCATAGCTAAAGCCCTCTTGTTTCACATAATATCAACATAACAACCAAAATTTCACATGAAGAACATATTAACTGAATAATTCCCAGACCACACAATAACCAACCATTATTGCTCCAAAGAAGTCTGTCTAAAATATTGCAAGAGAAACCAAGATAGCTTCATTGCATGTAACAGATTAGAAATCAAGCTACACTTTCATTTGTAGCCAATCCCCTTCTCAGACCACCCAGCACGACCTGCTGCCAAACCGACCGACTTAATCATAATGAATTAATCCTTTTTTTCTAAATTAATACACACATTTTCTCCCAACCTGACACCGCAACTAAGGGTCAAACTCAGCCCACAAACTCTGCCAACAACCTCTGTAAACTCAGCTCCTCAGGTACAACACTTCAACCAGTAAGGAGGATCCACTCAAATCTTCAAATGTGACACTCTTAGTGAAGAATACAAGAGAATATTGACCTCTATTTTCTAAGATGAACTCGCCCAACCATAATAGAAGAGTCAACCCCCTTCTTAGCAAATTTGACCCTTTAATAAATGGTAGACTTAGCTCTCAAAATATGGCCTGGAAACTAGGCCCCATCTCAATAAACTCCAACCACACTTGGCTTGGTAGCTTAGCTTGTAATCCATCACTTTTCCTTCACGTTGACCCCTTGAGTCCAAGCGATGTCGCATATCCAAGTGATTTTTTGGCTTTTCATTAGTAAGTGCAGCCTCCAGCTCCACAACAACTGCTTTACAAGCTGCACATTTATCATCTACAACGAAAATGGGGCGTGCAATGCAGATGAGAAGCATGAACAACATCTCCATTGACCTGGATCTACCCATCTCTTTGCCCTGCAATCTGCTTTTGTGCTGCTTGAAGCCTGATCCAGGAGGATATCGTGAGATCAGTTACACAGTTTCAGTGTCGTCATCATCATTCAGTCTGTTGTCATTCAACTTCGACAGTGTTGGTTATGGATCAGGTTGTTCAGGTGATGTCTATGGTTTTCCATGGTGTTCAGTTGGTATGGTGTTGTTCCTGGTTTTCTACAAGTGTTCATCGTCAGTTCCACCAGGGTTGATCATCGACATGGGTGTGTCATCTGTTGCAGGGGTTTGATATGGGTTCATTGTCATATGTTGTTTGTCGCAAATGTCACCTTGTGAAAATTTGATATAAGTGGTTGATGTGGTCCTCATGGTCGTCACGACCTTCTTCAGGTTCTTCTGACATGGTGATGGTTTCTGGTTTTACAACATTATAACACACATATTCTAGATGTTGGATCCTAAACCTAAACCTTAGAACCTATGTCTAAAGACCTAAGACCTAAAACATTAACCTAACACCTAATACATCAAACCTAAGTCTACGCCATGCATAAGTCATACACCTATCAAAACCATGTATCAAATGCTAAAACCTAAGTACTAAATCATTTACCCTAAGTCCTAACCTACCAGATATATTACAATCCAAACTATGTATTAAAACAATTCAAAACAATACATAAAACCTATAAAACCAAAGTTCAACTACTCTCGGTAACATTAAAAAGATTATAAAACAATCCAAAATATATAAAACAGTCTTAACCGCAGCGGGAGAAGACCGCGTGGGTTGTAGCCATGTGAACAAACGAAGATGCCAGTCCCTAACCGCCATCTGCTAGCTGCCTTTGGAACCGTCGGAGTTTACCGCAAACCGCAATGAAAACCACGTCAGAAACTATTCCATGTGAGCGGTCGGTCAGTCAAGGTTACAAACGTGGAAGGTTATGTCACTGCTCGGAACAAGCCTAACCGTAACATGTAAACAAATCATAACCAGAACCGCGAGAGCATTGGTAGCCGGAACCGCCGGAGGAAGACTGCAGAGGTGGCAGCCTGCGGTTAGACCGCGATAGTCACATGTGGGCGGTCAACCTCCTCCGCCCGGTCAGCAAGCTGCTAGCGGTTATACTTTAATACAAAGTTTTATTTTGGGTTTTCGTTGCAATTTTGGTGCAAACTAATTCAACCACCAAGCAACCTTATCCCTAGGTGGCAAAACCTAACAAGACCGAGACCTCTTAACCCAAAAATCAGCCCATTCATTCCTAAACTGGGAAGAAGGAGTTCGAATGCACTTACAGGGATATAAGAGGCAATTTTTTCTCATTGAAGGAAAAAAGAGTGGTTTTGGGTTTTTGTATGCAGGTTCTGGAGGTTATAGTCGATTTTGTTTTTAGTGTAACAGGAGCATCTGGAGTCGGAATTGGGAACCGTGACAGGCGTTGGAAAGCTGGTTCAGAGAGATTCCTTATGAGAATGATCAGAAGTGCCTGAGTGCACATTCATTTTGGTCAATTCTTTGTGTAATCAATCTCCTCGGTTTCAATCCTAATAAAGTGGTCGCCCATCTTGAAAGTGGACCTGGAGATGTTGTCCATCAGGGATGTTAGCGCTCGAATCTGCCTCAGGTTGAGGAAGGCAAAATCCAAGGCAACATCAAACCACTTAGCCTCGTAGCTAGCCCTATGAGGATAGGAGAAGGCTCTCTCGGGTCTATCTCGGCAAAAGGTCTTCAAAGGGCGGAGATGACCAATAAAGAACACTGATTTTAGGCTAGTAAAATGATAGGGTGTTGGGTCCCTATAATACTAGTGATTACCCCATTGCTATTGTAGTTATACCCCTTATTTATATTGATGTACCCATGTAGAGCCCATATTGTTACTATTGTGCCACATAGAAGCCCACTATTGTTATTGTTGTGCCCTACAATATTATTGTTATGTAGGCTTTGATTGTATTGGGACCACTTAGACTCCTATATATAGAAAGGAGGTATTTTCATTTGTATCATCCAAGAATTGTTCATTTATGTAATGTAAAGGAGGTTTCCCCCTCGAAGAGACTGAATTCTAAGGCGTGGATCTCTCTTTTCTATCTTTTTGTGAGCTGGTTTCATAACATTTGGTATCAGAGCTTTGGATTCTAGGGTTTCGCTGCTCCAAACAGGTCATCGTGGCATTTTCGCTATAACTTTTTTTCTGTGACGTTTCAGAAGTCGCAAAAAAAACCCATTTGAGAAGACATCGCGCTGAACCTTGGGTTAGAATTTAAGAGCTTTTCGCACGATATTTTTGGAGATATGATCTCAGGAAGTTGGTCTTTTTGATGACTCCTGAATTACACGCAAAACAGGTGACCTGGGGAAAATCGTCATAACTTTCTTTCTGAGCATCGGATTGAAGTTTCGTAAGAAGGTACAGAAAGAGGACGGACTGTAGTTGCTTGTGGGTGTTTTTCAGATCCAAAGGTCAAAAAAGTGACTCGTGGCACGTCGTACAACTTCACTCTACTGAACCAGTCTAAAAGCAAGTCACTGTGGGAGATTTCACATAACTCTTCCTTGGAGAATCCAATTTGGCTCAGACTTGTGGCATTGGAAAGAGGACGCAGAAGGCTACTACAGGTAGCAATTTTAGAATTGGATGATCTGAAATTACAGAGATACATCAGATTCAATATCAGGCTTCTATAAAGTGAAAAAAGGTGTGTAGTTTTTTTTTAATTTTTGTGTAAGCTTGGTTTAACGGAATTCAAAGGGCATAGTAAAGCATTATTATCGGTAACTGATGCCTCGAGGAAAGAAAATGCAAACACCTAGTAAGGAACCTGAAAGCTCTAGCATGACTCATGAAGAAGAGGAAGAAATGCTACATGATATATCAAAATTACAAGAACAAGTGCAACAAATGTCACGCTCACAAAAGCTAACAGAAGCTAAGATAAGTGGCGTGGAATCTAAGGTAAATGGCATGGAATCTAAGATAAAGGGCATGGAAGCTAAGATGGAGGATTCGATGGCAAATTTGAAGATAGATTTGAATACAAACATGGAAGAATTGAAGAAGTTGCTACAAGAAAGGGTCACTAATGGTGAAAAGGTAGTAAAGGAAACTCATGATGAGAACAAAAGAAATGTTAATCATGATTCCATAGACTCTAATGTTGGATCAAAGACTCACCATGTTCCAAAAATCGATATGAGGAAGTTTGATGGCAAGGATCCCGCCACATGGATATTACAGATGGAGCAATTCTTCGATCTCAATAATGTGCAAAACACACAAAAGGTACGTATGGCAACTTTATATTTGGAACCAAATCAGTTTGTATGGTATCAATGGCTTTGTTCTCGTAAACCATTTATCACTTGGGCAATTTTTACGGAAGAATTAATAGCACATTATGAGGATACAAAAAGCAACACTTTTTTTAGCCAATTGATAAGTCTCAAACAAAAGGGTTCAATAATGGAGCACATTGAGGAGTTCCAAAAATTGAACATAAGGGTAAAAGATATTCCAGAGGAGCATAGGATTGATGTGTTCATAGGGTCTTTAAAGGATAATATCCAACATGATGTGCGCCTTTGGGAACCTGATTCATTAGAGAAGGCATTCAGGTTAGCAAGAAAAATGGAAAGCAAAATTATGGCAACTAGGAAGCATACCATTCACAACTATAAAGACGGAAGTGTTGTTGCCCATAGTCTTCCACAACCTACAAGGTTGACACCACAACAATTGGAAGAAAAAAGAGCAAAAGGGCTTTGTTACAATTGTGATAGCAAATACACAAAAGGTCATAAGTGTGCTGAGAAGAAATTATTCTACATAGATTGTGAAGAGGAAGAAGAAAAGGAGCAAGAAAGGTCAAAAGAAGAGGATATATTCCAGGAACAAAGCCTAGATGAAGAACAAATAAATCCGACCATATCTTGTAATGCATTGGCGGGAATTACCACTCCTCAAACCATCAAGATAGAAGGACAAATCAAGAAGAAAAAGGTAATAGTGTTGATTGATTCAGGAAGCACCCACAATTTTATTCATTGTAGGGTAGCAAAAGAATTGAATTGCTTCCTATATCCAGCACCAGAGTGTCAAGTGATGATTGCAAATGGAGGAACAATAAATTGTTCTGGAAAGTGCCATAATATCAAGCTATCCATGGGAGAATATGTATTGACTAGCCCAATGCTTTCCATTCCAATGGGAGGTGCTGATGTTGTACTAGGAGTCCAATGGCTACAATCCTTGGGTACAATAGCTTTTAATTTTCAAGAACTTTTCATGAAATTTTCTGTGGAAGGAAAGGAAGTTGAATTAAGGGGTATTGCAGGGAAACCAGGAAAGATAATCAGCTCTAATGGAATGACAAAGCTTCTAAAAAAGGAGCAAAGAGGTGTAATTGCACAATTATGTTCGCTAGATGTTTCCACATTGGAATCATCTATTTCTCCAGATCTCCAAAAAGTCCTGGACAATCATTCCAAGGTATTTGAGACTCCCAAAGGTCTCCCACCTATGCGTGATCATGATCATGCTATTCATCTGATTCCAGGAAGTGTTCCTCCAAACATCAGGCCGTACAGATATCCCTATGTCCAAAAAAGTGAAATTGAACGTATGGTTGCAGAAATGCTAGAGGCTGGTATAATTCAACCGAGTCAAAGTTCTTTCTCAGCTCCAGTAGTATTGGTGCACAAGAAGGATGGATCATGGCGCATGTGTCCAGATTATAGGGAGCTCAACAAGCTCACTATTAAAGATAAGTTTCCCATTCCTGTTATTGATGAATTACTGGATGAATTGCATGGATCAATTTACTTCACCAAGTTGGATCTTCGTTCGGGATATCATCAAATCAGAATGAAGATTGAAGACATTCCGAAAACAGCATTTAGAACTCATGAGGGTCATTATGAATTTTTGGTCATGCCTTTTGGCCTTACCAATGCACCTTCAACATTTCAAGGTTTGATGAATTCAATTTTCAAACCATTCCTTAGAAAATTTGTGTTAGTATTTTTTGATGATATACTAATCTACAACAAGTCTTGGAAGGATCATGTTGAACATGTTGACAGGGTGCTACAACTATTGGAGGAGAAACAATTATATGCAAAAAGATCCAAATGTTTCTTTGGAGTCCAGGAGGTGGAATATTTGGGTCATATTGTATCTCATGAAGGAGTTAAGGTAGACCCTAGCAAAATTAAAGCCATTAAGGAATGGAAAATCCCCACATCCATAAAGCATCTGCGAGGATTTCTTGGGTTGACAGGGTATTATCGCAAGTTTGTTAAGAATTATGGGAGAATAGCAGCACCTCTAACAACATTATTGAAGAAAGATTCATTTTCATGGACTTCGAAAGCAACAAAGGCCTTTGAACATCTTAAAGAGGCAATGTGCCAAGCACCGGTCTTAGCTACACCGGACTTCACAAAAACCTTTATTGTGGAATGTGATGCTTCAGGAAATGGAATTGGTGCTGTTCTAATGCAAGATGAAAGACCCATTGCTTTTGAAAGTCGTCCAATCAAGGGAAAGTTTTTAAGCAAAGCTATTTATGAGAAGGAAATGTTGGCAATACTCCATGCACTTAAGAAATGGCGACCCTACCTAATGGGAAGACACTTCAAGGTAAAAACGGATCATGATAGCCTTAAATACTTTTTAGAACAAAGATTATCCTCTGAAGAGCAACAAAAGTGGGTCACAAAGATGTTGGGTTATGACTTTGAAATCATCTACAAAAAAGGGAAGCAAAATGTGGTGGCAGATGCACTCTCAAGAAAGGATGAGGATGTGGAAGCATTGTTGTGTGCCATTTCTATTATCCAACCAGATTGGATAAACGAAGCAAGGGAGGAATGGAAGAATGACGAAGAAGTGTGGGCACTTATTCGAAAGCTACAACAAGATTCCAGTACTTCTGATACATTTAGCTGGAAAAATGATTCGTTATGGTACAAAGATCGCTTATACCTCTGTAAGAATTCCCAGCTAAAACAAAAGATTCTTATGGAATTGCACACTTCTCCCTTAGGAGGGCACTCAGGATTTTTAAAAACTTACCACAGGGTTAAGAAGGAATTTTTTTGGGATGGCCTTAAATCAGATATTCAAAAGTTTGTGGCGGAATGTTTGGTTTGCCAACAAAATAAAGTTGAAACAATTAAGACACCGGGTCTATTACAACCTTTATCCATTCCAAGCCAACGTTGGGAGGAGGTTTCAATGGATTTTATCACAGGTTTACCCAAGTCTGAGGGAAAGAGTGTCATCATGGTGGTAGTTGACAGACTTACCAAGTATGCACACTTTTGTGCATTATCACATCCATTTAAAGCCAGTACAGTTTCTACTGCATTTATGGAAACAGTTCAAAAGCTACATGGAAACCCAAAGATTATTGTAAGTGACAGAGATCCCATTTTCACTGGAAATTTTTGGACAGAATTATTTTCTTGTCTTGGTACTCAGTTAGCTCATAGCTCATCTTATCATCCTCAATCTGATGGGCAAACTGAGATAGTAAACAAATGTTTGGAAGGATATCTTCGTTGCTTTGTATCTGATAAACAGACACAATGGGTCAAATGGTTGCCTCTGGCTGAATGGTGGTATAACACTTCCTTCCATACAGCAACAAAAATGACCCCATTTATGGCACTTTATGGGTATCAACCACCATCCATCACATCATATTTAAGAGAAAATTCTAAGGTTCAGGCAGTGGAACATCACATCGAACATCAACAACAAGTCCTCCAACTCTTAAAGGATAACCTCGTGTTGGCACATAATAGAATGAAACAACAGGCAGATCAACATCGCAGTGAAAGAAGTTTTGATGTAGGTGATTGGGTATTCCTACGGCTACAACCATATAAGCAAATGTCCCTCAAGCAAGCTAAGAAGGATAATAAATTATCACCAAAGTATTATGGTCCGTACAAGGTGTTGCAAAAGATTGGTACTATGGCATACAAATTGGAGCTTCCTGCAGCTTCTCGATTGCACCCAGTTTTCCATGTTTCATGTTTAAAGAAGGTTATAGGCGACAAGCTCCCAGTTCAAACAATATTGCCAGAACTTGACGAGGAAGGAAAAATTATATTGGAACCGGAAGCAGTCATAGAAACAAGAACTCGACAGCTACGAAATCGATCAATTTCAGAGTATCTTATCAAGTGGAAGAACTTATCCGCTGAAGATTCCACATGGGAGGATGAGAATTTTATGCAGAAGTATCCAGAACTACTCAAGCGTTGAGGACAACACTTTTTTGAAGGAGAGGGGCATGTTGGGTCCCTATAATACTAGTGATTACCCCATTACTATTGTAGTTATACCCCTTATTTATATTGATGTACCCATGTAGTGCCCATATTGTTACTATTGTGCCACATAGAAGCCCACTATTTTTATTGTTGTGCCCTACAATATTATTGTTATGTAGGCTTTGATTGTATTGGGACCACTTAGACTCCTATATATAGAAAGGAGGTATTTTCATTTGTATCATCCAAGAATTGTTCATTTATGTAATGTAAAGGAGGTTGCCCCCTCGAAGAGGCTGAATTCTAAGGCGTGGATCTCTCTTTTCTATCTTTTTGTGAGCTGGTTTCAAAACATAGGGAAAGTTTGATTTTAAATTTTTAGAGTTTTGTTGGAAAACTGAGCACAACAATTTTGGGTGCGGGGATGAGACACAATTTTTGCAGAGGTCTTTTTGGGGCAAGGTAGGAGATTGTCTTGATGCCTTTGAATTAAGTGAATGGATGGGAATGACCGGCGAGGAGCTAAAGAGAGCAAGAAACCTTCGAGAGTTCTCTTTAGACAGATGAAAACATAGATATTAAGCAAACTTAAAGGCAGAGCATAGAAACCATGAATTCTACCTTAACACTTCATTTACTTAATTTGCAGAAGGGAAGAGTAGGAAAATGATACACATAACAAACTTACAAGTACATGAGAGAAGCACACCATCAACACAAATAACCACAGGAATCCCAAATAGTGCTGCAAATCCCTGGTCCTTCCTTTGCCAAAATTGCAGAGATACAAAGAGTAATACAGTCTAAGCTTATCCCTCAAGAGTCCAACCATGAAAATGACTAAGAAAATACATAATATAGGCAATCTAACACCTTTCCTTGCCTCTAGGGGTCGAGCTCATCCTTCTAGGAGCTGTTTCAACCAATTCTAAACTGAGCACTAAAATCTAGGCAGTCAAAACAACTTGCCTCTATAAGCTAGGAAACCAATTCATTCATTAAATTTTTTACTTTTTATGAATGAATCTTCTAGAAGAGATAAATAAGTGCCATGACATCATAAAATTACATCAATTACATCAAGGAGGATGAAAAATCACTCCAAAAAGTCAAAACTAGTCAAATCTGCGTTTTGCTGAGCTGTAGGTGAAAATCTGGCAAATTTCCCTGATGCGTAGCGCCCCAATTATCTATGTATAGCGCGCCTTTGAGCCAACTAGGATAAGAAACAAAATGTTTTGGATCAGCAACTTGTTCTTCTTCAATCAGCGAGCCATGAGCTTGAACATCATAATCATTCCTTGCGTTGATCTTGTCCATCATCTTTTCCACTGCACTTACCAAAATGTCAAGCTTTACCTCTAGAGATGTTGATTCGGCCAGATCTATGTTTTTCATCTCTTCTTCCTTCATCCTTGCCCTTCGGATCAACAAGTGAGCCACTACATTTGTTGCACTGTTCTGCATCTCGTGAAGTGTTGCAATATCCCTTTCTCTGAGCTGAAACTCCATCTCCGGATCAAAGGCACTCGGATAGCGCAAGAGAGAAGATCTAGGAGTAGGCCTTATATCAATTGGCATTGAATAATAAACTTGATTAAATCTGGCTGAAAATTGTTGTACTGTCTCCCTTGGCATTCTTTTCAGCTGGTTATACTCTTCTACAATCAAGAAAAGGTTATGCCCGATCATCCACCTGTCGAGAAAAACTTTGACAAACTGCTGGAAATCTGAAATGCTCGCATTAGGCAGGGCTTTGAACCAACTCTTCACTTTGGCTTGCAAAGAAAGAGCAAAAATCCTTATACCAACATCTTCTTCATCAACTTCAAAAAGATCTAGAAAATTCTCAAAATTCTGCACATGTTGCTCAGTGTTGACATTCTTACTTTCACCATCAAACCTCGGCAAAGCATGAAGAAAAGAAGGTAAAACAAGAGGTTTATACCGATCTGGAATTTTACAAGGTGTAGGGGTATGTACAACAGGTATAGAATTAGTTTTGGTCTCTTGAGACTCATCAATTAGAAGATGGTCATCACAAAATTCAGAAAAAGGATCCTGATCAAGCTCAAAGGCATGCAAATCTTTGGTATTCACAATCTTCAGAGGGAAAGAATCAACTGCAGGCCTGGGATCTTTTCTCAAGCATAGTATACTTTGCAAAGAAGTTTTGACATTCTCGGGAAAAGAGAAGAAATAATTTATGACAAAGAACAAAATGTCTTGGATGAAATTCCAACTTGAATAACTGATCTGTCCATATTGTCCTTTCATGTTTTTGCTGGTCGGGATCATCCTCCAGTGGAGTCTTTGGATCTGATCTCGAAAATGATTTAGAGTCACCAAGTGATTGATTTCAGCCTTTCAAGTGTCTGATCGTTGTCCACCATCAACCATCAGATCTGAACTTGATACATGTACTGGGGTAATTAACAAGTTAAATGTCACGTTTACAAGCTAGAGCGGAGATTGACTGAAGCAGTGTTTATCTACTTTCGCTAATGCAAAGCAAAAGCGTTTCGAAGGCTACCTGGCATAACTTCAAGCTCCGTCTCTAGCTTATAAAACAAATGAAATCAACCAGCAAACCATTTGTTCTTCCCCAGTATGGTCGCCAATATGTTAGCGCTCGAATCTGCCTCAGGCTGAGGAAGGAAAAATCCAAGGCAACATCAAACCACTTAGCCTCGTAGCTAGCCCTACGAGGACAGGAGAGGGCTCTCTCCGGGTCTATCTCGGAAAAAGGTCTTCAAATGGCGGAGATGACCAATAAAGAACACTGATTTTAGGCTAGTAAATTGATATGGAAAGTTTGATTTTAAATTTTTAGAGTTTTGTTGGAAAACTGAGCACAACAATTTGGGGTGCGGGGATGAGACACAGTTTTTGCAGAGGTCTTTTTGGGGCAAGGTAGGAGATTGTCTTGATGCCTTTGAATTAAGTGAATGGATAGGAATGACCGGTGAGGAGCTAAAGAGAGCAAGAAACCTTCGAGAGTTCTCTTTAGACAGATGAAAACATAGATATTAAGCAAACTTAAAGGCATAGCATAGAAACCATGAATTCTACCTTAACACTTCATTTACTTAATTTGCAGAAGAGAACAGTAGGAAAATGATACACATAACAAACTTACAAGTACATGAGAGAAGCACACCATCAACACGAATAACCACAGGAATCCCAAATAGTGCTGCAAATCCCTGGTCCTTCCTTTGCCAAAATTGCAGAGATACAAAGAGTAATACAGTCTAAGCTTATCCCTCAAGAGTCCAACCATGAAAATGACTAAGAAAATACATAATATAGGAAAGCTAATAACTTTCCTTGCCTCTAGGGGTCGAGCTCATCCTTCTAGGAGCTGTTTCAACCAATTCTAAGCTGAGCACTAAAATCTAGGCAGTCAAAACAACTTGCCTCTATAAGCTAGGAAACCAATTCATTCATTAAATTTTTACTTTTTATGAATGAATCTTCTAGAAGAGATAAATAAGTGCCATGAAATCATAAAATTACATCAATTACATCAAGGAGGATGAAAAATCACTCCAAAAAGTCAAAACTAGTCAAATCTACGTTTTGCTGAGCTGTAGGTGAAAATCTGGCAAATTTCCTTGATGCGTAGCGCCCCAATTCTCTACCCGTAGCGCGCCTTTGAGCCAACGTTTGAGGCACTTACCGGCATCCAAATGAGGAAAAAGTAGGCTTGTTGGAAAGGTCTGGATGTCTACTTTCCAACCCAAGTGGAATTTCTCAATTTGGTGTCCATTTTCCCCTCCAAAATTGCAATCTCCCAAGACTGCTTCCTGTGTGTCCAAAAAGTGGCAGAAAGTCATATTTTGCATGTTTGTTGACCTTCTGAGGGCTCAAAACCTGATGAAATGTCTTGGAAATTGCTGAGCAAGTGTAATTTGTCATGAAAAATCCAAAAATTCTGAGTTTTTGAGAAATGGACTTGCCCATCTTCAGGGTAGCGCGCGGCGCGCTACGCGTTGAGGGCAAAAACCTGTTTTTTGACCAAAAAAATTCAAAAATGACCAAAATTGCTCCAAATTCTCTGAAATTTGAGCTGAAGGTGTGTCATTTAGTGCCATGCTCCTTCAAGGAAGCCTCAGCCAAAATATGAAGGGGATCGGGCCTTTTCCTCCGTTTTAGTGCCTTGGCCAATCGTCCTTTGAGTACCTTCATTCTTGCTTTGCACACATGCATGCGAGCCTAATAATGATGTTTCAAGTGATTGGCCTTCGCCAACAACTTCTCTAAATGGATGTTGACCCTCTCAAGATTAGCTTCTCGATCCTTACTGACCTGTTGCTAATGAAACTATTTCCGGTGTAAGAGTAACATTGACTCCAGCTAAGGTAACTTGGTCTCCATGTAAATGCAAGACAAAGAGACGAGCCAATTCATGATGAAACTGGACCTCCGTCACCTTTGTGATACCTCCTTGGCACACTTACCTCCGGTGTAGAATCACTATCAAAATCCTGCTCATAATCTGTTTCGGTTTCTGACATAGTTTTGAAGGCAAGATAGTTGAACTGTATATGCTGACTATGCACACAATTAACTTCTTTTTGACTTTTTCAAATGTTGTTACCAAGGGGACATAAATACAAGGGAATTGTTAGGGAAAGGGAACATGAGGGAATTAAGGGACAATAAAAATAAACAAGGAGTTTAGGGAGGGGAAAAACATATGAAATTATGATATTGTAGGGTTTTGAGATGAAGTAGGGTTTGGGAATTGAGTAGGGTTTGGGATTTTTGTAGAGTGATATTATAGGATTTTATGGGACATCTTTAGGAGAATGCTGGTGAATATGGGTAAAAAAAGAAGGATTAAAATGGTAAACCTTGGGCAGCATTCACTGTTTGAAACCCTAGCAGAAACTTGGACTTTAAATTTCTCACAACAATTTAGGGTTTTTACTTTTAATTTGCATGGCATCTTTATCACATTTCTTTCATATTCATCTTGGAAAACTGAAACTAGCCATGGAAAGAAGCTTACTTGTATTGTCTTGAGCTAAGAGAGGATTTTGAGAGCTTGCAGGCAGGTGATTGGGAAAAAAACCCAACGCGTAGCGCGCCTTGCCCAACGCGTAGCGCCCCTCTGATGCGTAGCGCACTTGTAATTTTGCACTGAGAAATGTGGCCTGATGCGTAGCGCGCCTGGTTCAACGCGTAGCGCGACTTTCAGATGACTTTTGGAGGCCTTCCCGGTGTCAGAATTGGGCGCAGGATAGCTCGTTGGAAAGGTATTTGAGTCTAATTTCCAACCCAACTAGAATTTTTCAATTTGGAGTTCATTTTCCCTATAAAAGATCAAATATCCCAAAACTGGTCAAAATGTGCCAAATGAGGCTGCCTCAAGGCAGAGTGCTGTTACAGTCAACTTTTGAATACCTTCCTCAACTCCAAATTGAGCTCATGATAGCTCATTGGAAATATATTTGTGTCTAGTTATCATTTGACTCATCAATAAATTCATTTGGCCAACCCAACTAGGAGAAAACTTGATTTTACTAAGGTCACTTCAGAGGTGCATTCAATTCTCCTGAGGCGATTGTATTTTTGACATTTCTCTAAAACCATGACACCTGTGTAAAAATTGAAGGAGGGTTTTCTTCCTTGGCATGTTGTGGACAAAAAAATCTCTCAGTTTTTCAAAATTCATCTTTTATTGCTCTGAAACATCATTTGAGTGAAACCTATCCCGATGTGTGGAACAAGGGATTTTGTTGAAATGAAGCGAAATGAAGGGGATAAGAGGCTTCTAAATTCTTGGGGAAATTTTTGGAAGTAGGGAGGGATGTTAGGAGGTAGGGGAAAGTGGAATTTCAAATATTTAGTGAGGGGAAGGGGTCCAAAAGGGCAAAACACAGGCCAAACCTAGAAAATTGCTAGGTTGTAGCAAGAAACTAGGGTTTGTGCGAAAATGAGGAATTTGGGGGATCTCAGTGATGGGAAGTGTTTAATAAGGTACATGAAGGATAGGGGAAGGTGTATGAACATCAGGATACAAGTTTTGCTAATGATTTGACCATCCAAGAGAAATTGCCTTCAAAACCCTAGGAGAGACAAATGACCTTGCCTAGGCGCAACTGAAGCATGAACAAGGTGTAAAATGACCCTATGGAACTTGACATGATGATGACAACCCTCTGAATGATGACATGGACTTCCATTTGGACAACTTTGAAAAGAGTGAAAACAAACCCTAGACCTAATGCCTAGTGACCAAATTTTGCTTGAAGACTCACTGAAATGACAAAATTTGACCTTGACACTTCAAAATCACTTTGTAAGAGCACGTTTGATCACTGGAGGAAGGTTGGAAAGACTGACACTAACAAGGGACAAACTCCGTAATCAATCTTGTTGTCTAGTATCACTGTGTATTTGATATTTACATTACTGTTTTGCATCTTACTCATGTTTTATCAGCTGTCGTAAAGTCTTTCTTCTCAAGCAGTTCTCTTGGTTTCGCACTTTCAATTAACATTCAATTCATTAATGGCATAATCAATTCTACTTCAGTTTTAACATATGATCATTTCAAATCATATAATTTGGTATCAGAGCAGGTTGTGTTTGTAGAATTTGCCATTGAATGTTAACCAGGTCAAAGTCGCAATGTGGAGAAGGAATCTTTGAGCAGATTGATCCAGAGATTGGAAAGAATCGAGTCGTTCATAAGTCAACCATGACAAGATCTGATGCAGGTGAAAACACTGAAACTAAGATGAGTGATGAACAATTTCAGCAAGCATTCTTGACTATGCAGCAGATGTTGGGAGAACTCTACGAAAACAAGAAGGTGAGAGATGCAACTTCTTCTTCAAAGACATCAAAGAAGGATAAAGGTAAAGGCAAGGTTGATAAACCCCCTTCACCTCCATCATCTCCATCATCCTCTTCTTATTCTTCTTCTTCTTCCAGTGCAGAATCTGAAACAGAAAAGAAACGGAGGAAAACCTCTCTTTTGAAACTTGATGTAAAATTTGAATTACCTATTTATGATGGTGAAATGAATCCTGAAAAGTTAGCTAAATGGATTAAACAATTAGAAGTGTATTATCGTATTCAAAACATCTCCGACGATAAAATGAAAATTTAGTTAGCTACACTTAGAATGGGGGGAACAACTTTAATCTGGTGAGAAAGTAAAACTCAAATAGATTTAAAATGAAAAGGAAAAGTCATCTCTTCATGGTATAAGTTTTTAAAAGCTCTTAGGAAACAATTCTACCCTTTATGATACATGCAGCAAGTTGTTATTGATTGTTAGCATTTGAGGCAAGGTAAGGGACAAAGTGTCCGGGATTTAACTTAGGAGTTTAGAAAGAAAGCATTGGCGCTTGGTATTTCATTGGATACACGTGAAACTTTATTAAAATACATCGACAGTTTACATTCATATTTGCAGCATACATTATTGATGTTTAATCTTGATGATTTTGATGAAGTGTGTGTTTAGGCCATACATATTGAATCAGGTGGCAGACCATTCAAGTTTTCACCGCAATCATCCAAAGAGTTGGAAATCAAAGATTCCAATGATAGTAAGGGGAAGAACAATTCAAAGAGAAAGAAATCAGCGATAGCTCAGAAGGAAAGACCTACTTGTTCTCATTGCCAGAGAATCGGTCATGATGAATCTAAGTGTTGGAAACTTCATCCAGAACTTAAGCCCAAAAAGTTCCTTAAGGAGAAGGATGAAAAGAAAGCAATTGTAGCAGTCCAATAAGATCTAGGTTCAAATTCAGGTGATGAAAGGAGGATAACTGCCATGGTTACGATAGGTAAAACTTCTGACACTGGTTCAAGTTCGAATACTATTGCATCTTCATCAAACATAAATCCTTCAAATGAGGATAAAAGAGTTGAATTATTTAACATAAGGATAACTTCTAAGCACACAAAGATAGATACAATGTTTGACGCTGGATCACAGGCCAATCTAATATTAGAATATTTAGTTAAGAATTTGGGTTTGGAGATATGGAATCATCCAAGACCTTACCCATTAGGATGGCTAAATAAATCAACTCAGATAAAAGTCACCAAACAATGTCAATTAAGATTTTCCATTACAGCTAGTTACATTGATGAAGTGGAATTAGATGTGGTTCCAGTAGACATATGTGGATTTGTCGTAGGAAGTCCTTATCTTTATGATCATGATGTCGTATTTTAAAGAAGAGAGCATAAATATCACGTTAAGAAAGATGGGGTTGAATTTATTGTCAGGCCACATCAAAACAAAAATCACTTGAATTTAGTTATTGCTAATCAGATGAAGCGATTAATAAGTTCAAATAAAATATTTGTAATCATGTGTGCAAAGGAACAACATAACAATCAACATTATGTTTGTTCAAGTTATGAGTCTCAACTTAAAGATAGTTTGATCAAAGAGGTAGAAATTTTTCCAGTTCTATTTAAAGAAAACAAACATCTTAATCATAAGCAGGGAATACAACATGAATTACAGTTGATTTCTAAAGCTCCTCTTCCTAATTTCAGAATGAATCAATTCAGTCCAAGTTTGGAAATTAATAGTTACAGGGATGCAAGTCAGTATTGGGGAAATTCATTGTTACATTTCTCTTGTATTGTGTCACCATTTCATGTTTCAAACAATTTGGAAACCTCTTTTCAAGTGGAGAGGAAGCCTATTTGTTTTCATATCAAAGACTTTTCTAAAGCAGTGTCAAAGTATCTAAGGGAAAATTATGCATCAAGGGAAAGTGCTAATAAATGGAAACATCATTTAATAAATGAAGAAAAAGTGATTCAAACAAATCAACAGCTAATTCAATACTTTCAAAATCAAACTTTGTTGAAGCAATTTTCACCTTACAGTTTGATGGCTTTATGGTAGTAAGTTCACTTAGTAATCAGGAATCAAGAAAGTATAGCTGATTTGATGTCAAGAATATCTTTGATTGTCTCTATTATTCCGCAAAATAGATTTTTAATACATGTCAATGGTATTAAACAATATCCTGTAGAGACTGTTTTCAAAGACGATCACTAACTCATGGTATTTCGTGGAAAGAAGTCAATTGCCATGTTCATAACAGGTTGTTTGACCATCATCGCAAGTTGTGCATATTGCAGATGGATGGAACAGGTCACCGATTCAAAATGTGCCATGGTCAGCGTCATCAGGGTCATCACTTGCAGGTGATTGATCGAATGTATTTGTACATCTTCAAGACAAGGTGGAAAGTGAGGGAGCTATACCCTCATCGACTATTTGTTTAGTCAAAATTTTGTGGTCCAAAAGCTTTCAAGTGGAGATGATTGATCCATGAGGGTCTCATCAGATTAGTTACACAGTTTCAGTTTCGTCGTCAGCATCCAGTCCAGTGTCGTTCAGTTTCAACATTGTTGGTTATGGATCAGGTTGTTCAGGTGATGTCTATGGTTTTTCATGGTGTTCAGTTGGTATGGTGTTGTACCTGGTCGTCGACAAGTGTTCGTCGTCAGTTCTGCCAGGGTTGATCATCGACATGGGTGTGTCGTTCGTTGCATGGGTTTGATATGGGTTCGTCGTCATATGATGTTTGCCCCAAATGTCACTTTGTGACAATTTCATGTAAGCGGTTGATGTGGTCTTCATGGTCGTCACGACCTTCTTCAAGTTCTTCTGACATGGTTTCTGGTTTTACAACATTATAAGACACCTATTCTAAATGTTGGATCCTAAAACCTAAACCCTAGAACCTATGTCTAAAGACCTAAGACCTAACACATTAACCTAACACCTAATACATCAAACCTAAGTATACACCATGCATAAGTCCTACACCTATCAAAACCATGTATCAAATGCTAAAACCTAAGTCCTAAACCTTTTACCCTACGTCCTAACCTACCGGATATATTTCAATCCAAACTATGTATTAAAACAATTCAAAACAACACATAAAACCCATAAAACCAAAGTTCAACAACTCTTGGCCACATTAAAAACATTATAAAACAATCCAAAATATATAAAACACTCTTAACTGCAGTAGGAGAAGACCGCGCGGGTTGTAACCATGTGAACAAGCGGAGATGCCAGTCCCTAACTGCCATCTGCTAGCCGCGTCGGGAACCAACGGAGTTTACTGCAAATCACAGCGAAAATCACTTTAGAAACTATTCCATGTGAGCGGTCGGGCGGTCAAGGTTACAAATGCAGAAGATTATGTCACCACTCAAAACAGGCCTAACCGTAACATGTGAACAAATCATAACCAGAACCGCCAGAGCATTGGTAGCCGAAACTGCCGGAGGAAGACTACGGAGGTGGCAGCTTCCGGTTAGACCGCGACAGTCACATGCGGACGGTCAACCTCCTCCACTCGGTCAGCAAGTTGCCAGCACTTATACTTTAATACAAAATTTTATTTTGGGTTTTCGTTGCAATTTTGGTGCAAACTAATTCAACCACCAAGCAACCTTATCCCTAGGTGGCAAAACCTAACAAGACCGAGAACTCTTAACCCAAAATCCAGCCCATTCATTCCTAAACTAGGAAGAAGGAGTTTGAATGCACTTACAGGGACATAAAAGGCAATTTTTGCTCATTGAAGGAAAAAAGAGTGGTTTTGGGTTTTTGTATGCAGGTTCTGGAGGTTATAGTCGATTTTGTTTTCAGTGTAACAGGAGCATCCAGAGTCGGAATTGGGAACCGTGATAGGCGTTGGAAAGATGGTTAAGAGAGATTCCTTATGATAGTGATCAGAAGTTCGTGTGTGCACATTCAATCTGGCCAATTCTCTGTGTAATCGATCTCCTCGGTTTCAATCCTAATAAAGCGATCGCCCATCTTGACAGCGAACCCGGAGGCGTAGTCCATCAGGGACAAACTACGTAATCAATCTTGTTGTCTGGTATCACTGTGTATTTGTCATTTACATTATTGTTTTGCATCTTACTTATGTTTTATCAGTTGTCATAAAGTCTTTCTTCTCAAGCAGTTCTCTCGGTTTCCGCACTTTCAGTTAACATTCAATTCATTAATGGCATAATCAATTCTACTTCAGTTTTAACATATGATCATTTCAGATCAAAGACCTTGAACAAACTTAACAGATTCCATTGGTTTTTAAACTATTTGCTGCATAGACATGAATAACATCCTATATCATTGTAATTCCTCATTAGATTTTAGAATGACTAGTATGCCAATAAAGGAAGACTACCAATTAAACAAAAACAAAATAACAATGACATTTTAAATCAATATTTTGTTTGAAAGCTCATATTTTGGACCTAGACTAAGAAAGATAGGTTCAGACCTGGAAACTCGCTTGTTTAGTTCAAGTTCTAGAACGTTAATTACAGTGGAGTATTAAAATCATGAACTTGGTACAATTACATAGCCAATAAATATGATTTACAATGTTATAGCATGAGGCCAATGTTAATTTTGACCCTTTTACAGTCCAAAATGTAGTTTTTCATATTTGGTTTACAATTACAATAGGCAGTCTTTGTAACACTATACATACTCAACTGAGTTGTGCACATCTTTTTTACTGAAGATTGCACGAGGCCTCAGGTGGGAATGTATCAAATGATGCCTCCATCCAAATGATTGCCTTTTTAATTCAAAACGTGGTGACTGCTATATAATCCATCAAAAAAATTAGAGCCTCGGTATGAAATAATAGGAATAATTTACAAAGTTTGTTGTATAAGGGTAACAAAGTTACGTGTGAGAAATTAGAGGATACACTTGACATATGAAGCACGCACTAAGCAGAGATATTCATGACATCCCAATTAAATGATCCTGTCGTCCAGAGTACAAATTGCCTGGATGCAGAGATTTAAGACCTTGCAATCATACTATAGTGTATGTTACAACTTAAAGTGAACGATAAAAATAAGTATCAACTGTATCAATTTCGAACAGGTTGGAAAATTCCCTTTTGTGCATCATAAAACCACTTGCATAGGAAGACCGGCTGAAATGCAGTAATCACATGCCCTCCATAACCACCCATCCCCAAAGATGTAGGGACTTGGCTTGACACACCATGCATACCTCCATGAGAAGAGAGCCCCAGGTTCATAGAAGACGATTCATGGGATGATTCATGGAACCACCAGGAATCCCACTAGGGTTCGGGTGGCCTCCGAGACCAGATAAAGTAGAATTTCCTAACCCAGGATGATTCAAACCCTGATGTGTGGTTAGTCCTGTTAGATTCGAACTCTAGTTAACCCCAAGCCCGGATTCACAAAACCATGCCCCATACCACCATATTGCATTCCAGGGTTCGAAGGTATTACATTGTTGGGCTGGTTCAAGTCATTGATATTGGACCCATCTGGTTCCCCGGGAACATTAATGTCGTTGGGCTTCAGCTTCTGCCCTTCGTCGGCCAACTTACAGAACATTTGATGCCCATTGATAGTCTTCATGGGATCCTCCAACGCACGCTTGGTTGCATCCACCGACTTTAAAATAAAAATCACAAAACCCCTTGACCTGCTCGACTACTTATCAAACCCTAGTGCCCCTCTTCGATATCTGCATTCTGAGAAAAGAAATAAAAGGGGCTCAGCAGGCCATCTGCCACCATGTCCATGGGAACATTCCCAACATAGATTTTCTGGGCAGAGACATCAACCGCCAACTGGGAAGGTTGTGAACCAGCAGAGGCCAACTAACTGACAGTAGTGCGGCCATTGGTCTTCTTGCTGGGCTCCTTTAAGGCATTAAGAGCACTGTCCATGTGCTTGAAAGTAATGAATCTGTAACCCTTACTCTTACCGGCGTTCTTGTCCATAATAACAATGCCTTGCTCTAGCTCCCCGAACTAGGAAAGAGGGCCTTGAGAGACTTTGTATTTGTATCCCAGCCAAGGCCATGGATGAACAAATTTCTTTGAGCAGGATCCTTGTCCCCGATGGCGCGCACCTGCTCCAATACGTCCAGGTGCTGCGTCGTCGCTTCCTACAAAATATCCAATAGTTGCTCTCAGGTGAAGGGTTCCAACATTTTCCGAGCATCTTCCACAACTATATTGACTACGTCATCTTCAGAGGAATGGTAGCAAGCAAGCAAGCAACACGAACAACCTATTCGAATGTGTGTTATTGGATGCATCTGAAACCCACACCTTTCAATGGAATTTAGTGGGTGCCAGTGACGCGTGCTAATACACCACGCCATCTTCACCCAACTTGCGAAATGTGAGCAAGCTAACGTTACGAACACCCTTTGAATCTGCAGGTCCTGAAAATTAGACATGGATATGACAATGGCATCTTTATCATGTGAAACTAATGCCTTGTAAATACGCACCCTTACTTGTTTAATGAAGTATTTACAATTTTTTTAATGTCATCCCATAAACTCTAGAAAGCCCTATTTATCACTTCTTACCAACCTCTAAAACCCATCCCACGATCTTTGGTAACATTGGCATTAATACACTTTTGGTGCGGAGTACAATATTGGGTTTTTGTCTGCAGGGTTCTGTGATCAAGGGAACCTAGTTGTGTGCAATTTTTTGGTAAGCAATGAAGTTTGGAAGTGCAGAACATATGAAGGTCTTGAAAGAGTTCTTGAAACAGATGGGAGGCTTCGGTGTTATCGATGGAGGCCTCGCCATGTAGTTAGAGTTTGTTGGCTTGATGGGGCCTAACCCAGGTTCGGAGTTAATTAGCCAAACAAATCCCTGTACTACTGGCCCTTTCGACAACAGTCCGCGGAGCGCGGACTAAGGTCTCAACAAAGCAGTATGGGGGGATGTTGGAACTAGGTTTCCACACCCTTGAGATGTCTGAGGGGTTGATTTAGTCTAACTGTGAACACCTTCGCGCAGGTTACTTTGCGCACTTTCCTGACCTTCGAGGCCTTTGCACCCTGTTATATTCGTCTTCGCACAACCCTAACTAGGGGTTGTGGGGCTTTTGTGTTGTTGGAGCAGCGATCTGCACTATTTCCCCAAGTCACCCCATAGATCTTACTTATCTTCCTATAACAGTTAGTTATCTTCGCATAAACAGATACCTTGTATTATATTCACTTACTCAGCATATTTATATAAGTTCGCACAGTAAAGAAATAGTAAACTTGCAATTTATACCCAATAATGTATAAGACAGGAAATGATATACACATAAATATGGTAAAAGTTCTCTTTATTAATGCTTTCAATGGTTACAGACAGGGAAAATTTTAAGAACCCCCCCTAAATTTATAAATATAATAAATGGGCGAATCTCCATGGTATATAGGAAAAATGGAAGGCGATTTTATCAATAATATAATATGTATATATAATTTTTTGGCGAATCTTTCACCAGGCATGGCGAATATTTTACTCAATTATAAAATCTTGTAATATCTTGGCGAGTCTTTCACTAAATAATAAAACTTTGTAAAGTCCTAGTGAATCTTAGCATAGGCTACATGGTGGTTTAATTCCCCCATTTAAATAGGCTACATTCTAGGTGAATACCATGAGTCAATACCATGTGCCATTTTGGTGAATACCATGGGTCAATACCATGTGCCATTTTTATTTTTATTAATTCTAATATTAGGGTTAATAATGGTTTTTTGCATGGTATTAATAACAATCTAGTCCATGGTATTTGTCCCATAGTATTTTGGCCAGAGGTTTCACCTAAATATAACCCATGTTTTGAGTGTTCGTAAATATAAGGTGACTTATGGAGTAAATATAAAAAAAAATGTTTTATTTGTTTACCATACCTCTCGTTTATTTATATTTTTATTAATTTACCATACCTCTTTTACAAATATGGTATTTGGCCCATAGGATTCACTTAAATAAAACCTCTTTCTTGAGCCTTCATAAATAGAACGAGGGTTATGGACTAAATATAAAAAGAGGTTTTATTTATTTACGATACGTCTAGTTTATTTATATTTTTATTTATTTACCATACCTTTTGAGTAAGTATAAAAAGAGGTTTTATTTATTTACCATACTTCCACTTTACTTATATTTTTATTTGTTTACACCCTAACATGTATATAAGGTGACTTATGGAGTAAATATAAAAAATGTTTTATTTATTTACCATACCTTTCATTTATTTATACTTTTTATTAATTTACCATACCTCTTTTATAAATATGGTATTTGGGCCATAGGATTCACTTAAATAAAACCTATTCTTGAAAATGGGCGAATGGATTCACTTAAATAAAACCTATTCTTGAAAATGGGCGAATGGAAGGTTGTAAGCCCTAATTTCAAGGGCTAAATTTACCTTTTTTACCCTCTCCCTTAAAATAAGGTGGGCTATTTGAGGTGATTTGTAAAAATGTACTATGATACAAAATATTCGCCCACTAAAAATTTAAAACCCATTAATTTCGCCAAAGGGCGAACATTCGCCCCTAAAATTATCCTTGGTTACAGACTCGACCTGCCCTGCGCACTCAGCTACAAGGGTCCGCACACTCAACTGCGGACTACTAGGCCTCTGCGCACTCAGCTGCAGAGCCTTCTCCTACTCTATGACCCAAAGACACGACTTACACTTCGACTCAATGCTTCTTCAATCCCTTAGACTCATCTTGCTTCGCTCATTCCTTCACTTAGAGCCTCGCTCTATATATACAATCCCATGGTCCGCAGGGTAGATCTTTCAAATCGACCTTACATTACAAAAACAAGGGCGGACAACCCTATGACTCTATTATGACCTCGTGCTCCGCGCCCACAATTCGCGGGGTCTTTACAATGGACTTAGTCAAAACTTGGGCTTTAAGCCCCAAAACATGCCTTAGGGGGATTCCATGCCCAACATGCCCCTAACACAAACATCGTGACTTGCCCTCGAGTCACTTTGTTGGTGTGGAGATCTTCGTGTGAAGACCCTCCAACTCTGCTCCAATAGCTGCAAGGTCGGAAGCGCACTGAGCAACTGCCTGCTGAATCTGCTGTACAAGTTGTTCCGAGACCGCGGTGTCGGAACTGCTTCCCTGCATCTGTTCCTGTGTCCCCTACATTTGCGCGAGATTGCCTTTAATTGTTGCTGTAATGACGAAGGCTTCGTCAATCCAGGGCTGAATGGGCACCTTAAAAAATTCTTCTTGGTGTCGTGTTGCATCCACTTGCTCTTTCAACGCTTTGGCCTGCTGCATCTGCCTGAGTCTCTGAGTGAGGGCCACCATAAGCGCGGTCCCTTTGACACTGTCATATTGCTGCTGGAGCTCATGCACCTCTGTCTCTAAGCGCTGAATGTTGGGGTCCTCCTGCAGATTAGTGAGGATCTCGAATGACTCTTCCAACATTCTAGTGTAGTCCCTTACTGCACTACTGATCTCTTCCATCCCCGATGTAATAGCGCTGGTGCGTTGTTCTCTGACTTCTAGAGGGGTGGACGACTGCGCCTTCAACCGCAGCTCTACTATCTAAAGGTTCAGCTCCAGCTGAACCTTGGCCATTTCTTCTAGCGCCTTGTGCACCCCTACTACTCGTCTTTGGATGCACGCCTCTACTGGTGCTTCTGCTGGGATGGCCATCTCAGGGACCATCTGGCAAGCTTCTTCCAGTACCTGTACCATCTACCTGTTCTACAACACAACCTCGTCACGCTGCAAGCTCAACTGCTCCATGTTGATCTTCTGCTCACTCAACACTTGCAATGCGCGTCTCTCCCTAGCCCGCAGTTCTGTAGTGATCCCATCTTGCATCACATAGAGCGCCTACTGCAGGAGTGAAGCCATGTTGATCTTGATGCCTTTCAGTGCACTAACCATAGGCTTGTTGGCCTCATTTGTTGTAACCAGTGCCCCCTTTGGTAGCACTATTGTGTTGGTAGTCCGAGTGTGTAGAATTTCCTCAGCTGTAGCTGTCCCTACTACGAGGCTGGTCGAAAGAGTACCAACTTGAGGAGTGTGCAACTGCAACTCCTGAAGTTGCACTCGGAGGGCCCCCAACACAATCTGATTCTCCTACGCGAAGTTCTGGAGGGCCTTGGTGGTGACATCGCACACCGTTTCACCTATGTCGTGTAGATCCCCCTCTGTAAGGGTGATTGGATCGATATATAGCTTTGATGCTTTGACCTTTTTGCGTAGCCCCTTCCACTCAGTCGGGCGCTGGTGCTTCAGTTGTGTTAACGGTGTTTATGGGTCCGCGCTACCCTTCTCTTCCTCTGTTTCCATCTCTTTCTCCTTCCCATGCGAAGGTGACTTCTGGCCTCGCACTGCCTCCTGTGTTGTTGTTGCTGCGGCCTTTTTCCATTCTGCTGCTACTTGTGTAGCATCCCGTTCCACCTGTGTGTTTGCTTTCGTTGCTTCTTTCCTTCTCTTTTCTGCCAATTGTGACATGCACAGTTTGGCATCTTCTTTCTTCTTCTGTGCAGTAGACTTCTCCACCGCAGCGATGTCTGGGGCGCGCCACTTTGGCATCCATGTCTCCAGTACATCAAAAATCACATCATCGGTGGCTATGAAGGGTAGCTCATTCCACTTCTTCGTAGGGTCCTTGCGCGCCCTAACGTAGATGTGATGAAATTCTGCTCTAAACTCAGACTATGAAACTTTGCAAGCTGTTGTAGACAGTGGGTGATAACTGTGGCTTGCAGTTAATCCCCATTATGATGTTCATCTCCATGAACACCTAGAATATCTTAATGTCACGGATCTGGTTCACATCCTTAGTGGCCCAGTACTTCGCGGCCTTCGGGAGATCCCTTGCAATCGTGGGGAATTGGTTGTCCTCCGCAATTCCCCTGCCACCAACACTATGGACAAAAGAAGCCATGCATAGCGGAACATTTTTCCTTGTTCTTGTGCCTCGCGGAAATTCTCCAGGAACTCATTGCACAAGAATTCAGACCAGTTAAACTGGACACCCTCTGCACACTACTTGGTAAGTGAAACCACCGGCGCGGGCACCTCATCCACACGACACTTCCACATGACCTTACTTGCCAGTATCTGAGTTGCGACTTTGACTACTTTGTTGTTGATACTGGATATCGTGTAGCCCCTCTTTTTCTTCTCCAGCTTATATTTCTTTTTCATGGCCTCCGTGATGGCCAAATCGCTGCTCTTTCCCTCTGAAATGTTTGCGGGGTCCTCTTCTTTACACGGGAGCAGGTAATGCGATGGATTAAGTCGTTTGTGATGGGGTGGGCTCCTCCAACCATAAACACCCATCATGCACCAGGTAGAGGAGCTGATTAATGACGAAGATAGTCACTGGGGCGCAGTGGAAATGCGGCACCCAGAGCAAGTTTAGCAACCCTGCCTTTTCAACTCTGCGAAACCACTTTCGTGGCTCTAATTCTACAACCCCCGTCGCGATGTTCTGCTTGGGCTTCATGAGCTGCGTGGTCTCTAGATGAGGGAATTTCTCGTGGTCAGCGAGATCCCAATCTTCAAACTTCAGGTTTGGCACCTGCCCTAGGTGTGTGCCCTCAAAGATGATGTCGTCTGGGAGGAGTGGAGTCTGGAGAGAGCTCTTGCTCTCGTCGAGGTCTTTGGGCACTTTTTCCTTCCCCTTCCGCGGGGGGACATACGCGGGCAGTTTTGTTGGAGGGTGTAACCTTGATTTCTTCCTCCATGCCCTCGTCCTCATCTTCTTCAATTATGAGGTCCTCCAGGTCTTCCTCCTCCTCGTCGATTTCCAAGTTAACTACTTTCCCTTTCTCCTCCATCGTTAATCTGGTGCGCAGCAGGTTTCGCGAGGACACACGCACCAGAATCATTGGTTGTTTATCCTTCTTTGGTCTTGGTGTGCACGGTGATTTATGGATTTCCACAACAATCCTGATGCCTTCAGGGGCATCTCCTATGGTTAGGGCCTGCATGGCCTCTTCAACGTCATCTCTACAATTTCCATAGCTTCCTTAGATGTTTCCATCTTACTTGTCCAGAAATCTCTCAATCGCTCAATCAAGGGCTCAATCAATGCTCGGCATAGGGCAAACAAATCTCAACTCAAAATACACAAGGCATACGACATCTCAATTTGCAAATGACCAAGTGTTGTTTGCTGGGCAACCCTCCGTAATTTATAGCGCCTTTTGAATTTGAATTCGACCGTTCCCCCCAAATCCGGTCCATTAATGCTACCTTGGCGGAAAATTTTCCCAAATATTACCCATAAAGTGCATCTTAATTTCCTACCGCCCGCTCCATTTGGTCTCAAGTCAAGCATCACATCGTGAATAGTGACCCCAACGATCACTTTTGAGCTAATCCACGTGGCAACGCAGCCCCCCTTGCGCGGTCGCGGACCTTGTGACACTTCCAACATCGCGTATCTCCCTGTTAGAGTAGTTTATAGTCCCGCACCTCCTTTCAACTGCCTGGAGCGCTAAAACTATACTTCCTATGGCTAGTCAGGCGGTCACGCCACTTGTATAGGGTTTCAACTGGTAATTCATCACTTTTCCTGGAAAACATCCAACTTTTATTGTTACTAGCTACGTCGTGCACTTTATCATTTGCAGCGCGCCACCATGGTTGATTTGTTCAGTAATATGCAGTCCAATCCAAGGCATCAGAATGATCAAATCTCGGTGGTAATTCCCAAATTTGTCAATGTGATCGTGCGCACCCTGTTTTATCACCTCGGTCTTCTTATCGAGAAAATATTCCTTTATTTCATCCTCAAGCTTCTTGAATTTCGCTTCCACCAGAGAGCTTTTCTCCCTTAGTCACACCCTTTCTTTCATAAGTTCTTAGAGCCGAAGATCACCCTATCAGATTTCTTCCTTAGGTCCCAAGTGTTCTGCTCCATTCAGCTACACAATCCCTTCTTCCAAGGCTCCGCGCACCGTCGTATCTATCGGTAATGCTATGCGCAGACTAGGCATTTTATCCTCTATGGGGATTACAGCATTTGCTCCATACTCCAGCCTCGGAGGCGTCTGCTCTGTCAGTTTTTTGCACATTGTCCGATAAGCCCACAAAACCGCTAGTACGTGCAGGTCCCAATCAGTCCGCTATGCATTGTGTACCTTGTTTAGCGCTCCACATACTTCGTTAAAGGCTTTTGCGTGGATAAGCTTCTGTGCACTTGGTCTTTCCATACTCCGTTGTTCCAACCGGAGGGGTCATTCGCACCATTTCCTTGCCCGCATATGCTTACTGACCGTGTCTCCTAATGTGAAGTCTGTGTGCATCCGCATAGGTTTTGTAAATCTGGACAAGTGTGTGCGCGGATCGTTCCGGCCAGCAATCTTGTCTGTTAATTGCATTTGGGGCTTCTCAAACCGCATGTGCATCATTCTCTTGCATTCACAATAGTCCTCAAAGCTTCCTTGGTGCGTGCCCCACCACCTCATGGGCGTCGCACGTAGTACCCATTTCAAAGCCTCAAAACTTTGTTGTAACCGGTTCTGCCATTGATCTATCTCTTCGTAAGAATTTGATGTACAAGAGCTTTCGTGCTCCCATGAGATTCACCCATTCACTGTGGGATTTATCCAGTCTTGCTCTCGCACGGTTATCTTGTAGATGTAGTCCAAGTCGTCGTCGCTTTCATAGTCGCACACGGGCTCCATGTAGCACGATCCTTCTGCAGGGTCCAAAGGTACAACTACGCGCAGAGACTTTTTCTAAAAAATCATCTTGCGCTTCTTCAGATTTATCACCCCATTCATGTCAGTGGCCCAATCTATTCCTAATAGTGCAGGGTAGGGATTGTTGTCATCAACAATCTCTATCACTTCAAAATCTGCTATCGTGCTTGCTCCTTCGATATCTACGGTGATTCCCTACAATCTTCCCATAGGTAGGATCTTTTGCTGGTTCACCATTCGCAGTTGGATAGGAGACCATTGCAGCGTAGGCCTTCCCATGCGCTCCCATGTCTGCTTTGGCAGAACATTTGCATCTGACCCTAGGTCCAGAATCACTTGTTCATCTCATATTCCCTAATCTGTGCGATCAAACTAATTTCTCTTCCTGTCCTCTTTGCATTCTTTCCAACCTCCTGACTACGCGCGGTTCTCCTGGAGCGGTCCCAGCGCATCTATTTATGAGTTCCTGTAGTCCCTTTATAGCCTTGTTGTTGTGCAACAAGTTCATGCATGTTTCCAGGAACGTCGTGAGCATTGAGGGGTCCATTTCGGGCTCTGGTCTATCTTTTCTTCCTGAAGTGGAGGCATCAGTGAAACTCTTCCTAGCTTCCATGAAGGTTTCCTTAGCACGCTCTAAATAAAACTCTGGTTCTTTCGTTGGAGCCTTGCGAACCCAAGTACTATATTTAGGTTGCTTTCCTTTATCATCGCTTGTCGATATTCCACTTTGGAGCACAATGTTTATGTTAGGGTCTTCCTCGTGTGGCTCAAACCTCATCATTTGTAGATTCTGAGTTGGGGGAGGTGCAGCCGCACTATCAATGTGGGACAATCCTCCATCTCATGATCAAACAAGGAAAAATACAGACATGACGGACATGTTGGATTTGTAGACCCACGGGCATAATGTCTTGGCTCTCCACAATTGTATCATATCAGCTATCTGCGATCTCTTCTAGGTCCTCCTCCACCTCGGCCTCGTCCGCGCCCCTGAAATCTGGTTCGCGCCATCCCTGCGTTCTGGTCAAGGGGCCACGTTTCGGCCTGAACTCTGTAAGTGGGAGTCATATCCATCATCAGTTCATAGCTCCTATAGGTGCGCTCATCATGTCCCACTGATCTACAAAAATTACAGAACAACTATTGCGAATTCTGCGTGTACTTCTGCAATAAATGGCAGTTGTCTGTAAAATGTTTTCCTCCTATTTGACAAATCACACACCACAACGTAGGTGCCACACTAGGTCCTGCTTGGGCCTTCGGTCTTAACGACATCGGTCCTCCTTCCGCGAGGTAATTATATTGACACCTAATCATAGGGATTGGGTGAACAACTGTAATTAATGTAAATAAATAATAGAAAAGATGGAGTCACCATGAGATGAGCTGAACAATCACTCCCTCTTGTATATAATAATGAAAAACCTGAATGAATATTATGGATTGATTTGAGTAGTTACCTCCTGTTCTAACATGGTATCAGAGCCAGCGCCATTTTTGGCTTCCCTCTTTAATTTGTAACTCCTATTCTGCCTATGTTCTGAATCCTTTGCAGACTGACATCTCTCTCATATCACCTGCGACTCACTATTATTCTGCTAACGCTTTCCCTCCTCCATACGCTGCGCCTGTCACCATTACTTTTTTGATTGAGCGCGCAAGGTCCATACACTGTCCAAACAGAGCAGCAAAAGGATTAGAGCCCAAGTCATTCGCAGTTGAGTCGTGGAGGGCCGACTGTGGAGTGACATGAGAAAGGTGATGGCGTGATATGCATACGCTACTCCCTGCTCCTGATATGCATACGCTGCTCCTGCTCCTGATATGCATACGCTGCTCCTGCTCCTGATATGCATACGCTGCTCCTGCTCCTGATATGCATACGTTGCTCCGTTGTGCCCATGTATAACGTTGTCCCGGCTACTTTGGTAAGGTTGGTATGAGGCATTTCCACAAGCTGAGGAACCATTATCACTATCCTATCGTTAATATTGACAAGCTGTGGTCTCTGGTACCAAGGACGTCAAGGCCAAGGCCACCCCCGACAGTGCTCCTTTAATAGATGTCACTCAGTTTGTTGTTTTTTTTAAGGTATTGGGTAAGGGCGAGCTGCCCTCGCAACCCATCGTCGTGAAGGCCAAGCTTATTTCTAAGTTGGCTGAGAAGAAGATCAAGGAGGTAGGCGGGGCAGTCATGCTGACCGCCTGATTGGAGTTTTAGGGTTTTTGCCTTTGATTTCAGAATTTTTACCTATTTTGGTATTATTTCAACTGCGTTTCCATAATACCTCTGTCTTCATATATCAGAATCAGATTTTTTAGGAGTAAAATTTTGCAGCAAAAGTATTTTTTTCCACAGTACACAGATTTTACAATGCATTCAATCATATCTATTGTGGGAGTAGTTCTCACTGGAAAGGAGAA
The DNA here is from genome assembly GCA_031772625.1 of Pinus tabuliformis. Taxonomy (NCBI): domain Eukaryota; kingdom Viridiplantae; phylum Streptophyta; class Pinopsida; order Pinales; family Pinaceae; genus Pinus; species Pinus tabuliformis. The sequence continues at coordinate 492,306,616 of CM062813.1, forward strand.
CTATCCTGAGTCGTCTTGGAAGATAAAACACACCCTCATTTTCAATGAGTTGTGGAAAGGAGTGTGTGTTGGAGACGGAGATAAAGAGCCATAACAGCCTACCTCAGACAAGGAGTTCACCATTTGGGAAGATAAGAATAGCAAGGCATATGCATTAATTGCAGCATCAGTAAATGAAGAGGTGAGTCGCCATATTTCACCATTTTCAAATGCTTTCGAAGCCTTACAAAAACTTAAGGAACTATATGACTCACACTCTGCACTTGAAGTTGTTCAACTCATGATTAAACTCTTCACCCTTGAATTAAAAAATAATGATCCTCTTGCTCTTGCATCAGAAGTAAAATCTATAATGCATGATATCAAAGTCACTAATGTTGAACTGGATATTCCTCTGATAACTTTTCTCAAGGCACTTTATCCCACTTACTCAAATTATCTTGAGTCATTGCAAGCAAATGGAAACCTCAAAGATATTACCTTTGACTCCCTTGTGAAAAAATTTGCTGAAAGAGAGAAAGCTTTTGGCAAGAAGACAACTCCTGAGTCTTCTGAAGAGGCTGTGTGCCTTGCTCATAGAGAAAAGAATCTTGCTCAAGATTCTTCCAGAGGAAGAGGTGGTCGAAGAGGAAGAGGAAGAAATTTCAGAGGCAGGGGGGGCAGACACTCTCAAGGAGAAAAGTCAGATTTTCATTGCATACGTTGCAAAAGAGATGGATCACATGATGCATCCACATGCAAGTTACCTTGGGACAGAATTGAGTAGGAAAGAAACCAACCCAAAGGTAAAACTAATGACAAATACAAAGGTAAAGCACCTGAATCCACTCACTATGTTGTGGCACACTGTAATATTGGAGTAAATGAAGACTTATTTAATGCTTCACTTGCTTCTTGGAAAAATGATTGGTTGCTTGATTCAGGAGAAACTTGCCACATGAATTTTAGAAGAGATTTTTTTGAAGAATTTACTGACAATGTTGATGGAGCAGTATACTTTGCAGACAAATCAAAACTCAAGCCATCAGAGCCTTGCACAATTAGGCTTAAATTGCCTAGTCTTCCAGACTTTCTTCTGCATCATGTTCTATATCTCCCACAGCTGAGGAGAAACTTGTTGTCCTTGGTCCACATCTGCCAGCAAGGACACTCCATTCATATGTTTGATGGCAAGCTTGAGGTGAGAAAAGCTTCAGACCACTCACTTGTCATGACGGGGATAGAAGAAGAAAGGCTTCTCAAGCTGCAGGGTACCTCTGCTCATGCACAAAATTTCTCATACAATTCTCATTATGAAGAAGGTACATTTCCATCAAGTTTATTATGGCATGCTAGATTTGGAAACTTGAACTATGACAGCCTCCGCTTGTTGAAGAAAAATGGTGTTACTGGTTTGCCTACAATTCCTAGGAAACTTAAACAATGTGATGCTTGCATTCTAGGAAAGCATAGAAAACAGTCTTTTCATGACTCACATTCAAGAGCACATAGAAAACTTGAACTCATTCATTCAGATTTATGTGGTCCAATGCCTGTTCTTTCTGCAAATGGAAATAAATATATAATGACATTTATTGATGACTGCACCAAAATGTGTTGGGTTTATTTATTGAAGAACAAATCTGATGCTTTTCAAACATTCAAGAACTTTCATACATGGATTGAAAATGATGCACATTTTCATATTGGCTCTATTCGCACTAATAATGGAACATAATACACTTCAAATGAATTTGAAAACTATCTTCGCCAAAATGGGATCAAACATCAAACAACTGTGCCTTATAATCCCCAACAAAATGGAGTAGCTGCAAGAATGAATCGGACAATCTTAAATATGGTGCGCTCCATGATGTTTTTCAAAAATGTAAAATTGATGTTTTGGGATGATGCAGTTCTATGTGTTGTATATGTAAAGAATAGATGTCCATCTAATGCTATTAGAAACAAGGCTCCTTATGAAATGTGGTATGGGCACATTTCTTCGGCAAAGCATCTCAGGGTCTTTGGTTCCACATGTTATGCCTTGATACCAAAGGTACATAGAAACCAACTTGGTGCAAGAAGTCGTAAGTGTATCTTCCTGGGGTATTCAAACAGCTCCAAAGCATACCGTCTCTATGATGAAGTCAATAAAAAGTTTGTTGTATCTAGAGATGTAATCTTTCTTGAATCATCCAAAACTGACAATGTTCTTGAGCAGCAACTTGATCTCTTGGATAGATTTGCAAATGCAAAATCATTTCAAGAATTTGATAATCAGATTCCTCATCTTGAAGAGGGGTTTCCTATACTAGATCAACCTGTGGAATCTTCTTCTGAAGCACTCTCTCCCCCGCATGAAACTCCAACAATGAATGATACTTTGAGTGATGTGATTGAAAGAATTGGGAGACTCAATCTTGATTCAGTCCCAACTCAATCAACGGAGCAGCCTGGACCATCTAAGAAAGGTCCCCCAAAGTGGCTGATAACGACACTTGAAAGTGTTCATCCTGATGAGGTTGGAAAGACAGGAACTAGAAATTCATTCCAGCAAAATGGAGGTGATGTAGATGACTCTAATTCACCTGTTGATATGGATGTTTCTTATGATTGTGAATTGAATTTGTCTATAGATTTTGAACCAACTTCCTTCAAAGAATTTGATTCTCATGATGAATGGAAAGAAGCGATGCAAAAGGAGTATGATGCCCTAATAAAGGATGGAAATTGGAAGTTGGTTGATCCTCCATTAGGAACCAAACCAATTGGCTGCAAGTGAGTCTACAAGAACAAGTATAAAGCTGTTGGCTCACTTGACAAGCACAAAGCCAGGCTTGTGGAAAAAGGTTTTTCACAGAAGGAAGGGGTCGATTATGAGGAGACTTTTTCCCCCACAACAAAATGGGCTACCATCCAGACACTTTTTTCCCTAGCAGCTCAGAACGGTTGGAAAGTCCATCCAATGGATGAAAAAACAGCTTTCTTGAATGGAGATCTAAAAGATAATGTTTTTATGTCCCAGCCTGAAGGATTTGCTGTGAAAGTACATGAACATAAAGTATGCAAACTTGTGAAATCCTTGTATGTCCTCAAACAAGCACTGCGAGCCTGGTATGAAAAACTAACTAAGCATCTTCTGAAACTCAATTTCAAACATTATGATCTTGATGATGCAACTTTGTTTGTCAAGAAGGTTGGAAAAACAGTTGTATATCTTGTGGTATATGTAGATGATCTTTTGATGACAGGGAACAATGAAATCTACATTGCATCCATAAAGAAGGAATTGAGGAAAGGTTTTGAAATGATTGATTTGGGCTACGTTCATTACTATCTTGGTATTGAAGTAACTCAACATCCGAAGTCCATATTCCTTTCCCAAAAGAAGTACATTGGAGATCTGTTGAATAGATTTGGCATGACTGAATGCAATCTTCTTACTACTCCAATGGAACAAAACTTAAATCTCACATCCATTGAAGGAAAAGAATTTGAGGATGCAACAAAGTATAGACAGCTTGTAGGAAGTCTCAACTACTTAACTACTACTGGACTAGACATTTCGTTTGTTGTTGGAATCCTCTCTAGTTTTATGCAAAAGCCTTGTGAGGGACATTGGTGTGCTGCAAAAAGAGTTCTAAAGTACTTGAAGGGAACTCAAGACTTTGGAATCAAATATACACAGGTGGGCGACTTCAGCATGATTGGATACTCTGATTCAGACATCAACGGAGACAAAGAAACGGGGGTATATACTTCATGTTATGCTATGAGTCTTGGATCAGGAGCTGTCTCCTGGAGATCATGCAAAAAATCAGTTCCAATAGATTCCACAACAGAGGAAGAATATGTGGTAGCAGCTGAGGCAACAAAAGAAATTGTGTGGTTCAGGAAAATTCTTGAAGATTTGCAGGTAAAACAAGTACAATCGAGTCCACTCATGATTGACAATACCTCGGCAATTAAGTTGGCCAAGAACCCAAAGTTCCATGATCGAACGAAGCACATCACTACTAAATATCATCTTATTCGACATCATGCTAAGGTCAAAACAATCCATCTTCGCCATTGTTCCACTAATGAGCAAATTGCAGACATCTTCACCAAAGCGCTTGGAAGAGAAAAGCTTGAAAGATTTAGAACGATGCTTGGACTCACAAACATCCCTTCAGATTAAGGGGGGGAATGTTGACACCTAATCATAGGGATTGGGTGAACAACTATAATTAATGTAAATAAATAATAGAAAATATGGAGAGTCACTGGGAGATGAATTGAACAGTCACTCCCTCTTGTATATAATAATGAACAACCTGAATGAATAATATGAATTGATCTGAGGAGTTACCTCTTGGTCTGACAAATTCGCGAACATTGGGAAGTGGTCCTTGTCATGTCCCTGACCCTTGCATTTTACGCACCATACCTTGTCGTGCACCTCTGGGCGAGTTGTCCTATCCTGTTTCATACTCTGCATCTCAAGGCACAAGTTTTTCAATTCCGCGTGGATCTCCTAAACTCCTAGGTTAGGATCTTGTGTCGGGGTTTCCTGCAGCCTCATCACGATCTCCAAGGCCTCAGCCTGAGTTGTTAGCCTCTGTTGTGATAGCGCGTTCCTTAAATGCGGCGTTAGTGATTCTACAAACCATTCGTGGTGTTGTCCATTCGACAGAGTCATGTTGGCTTCGCGAATCATGCATTTCAGTCTTTGATCCATCTCCCAAGGAGTCTTTCCTAGTAGCATCGTGATTTATTTGAACCGAATGATCGACTCTGCTTCTGACTTCGGCCTGCTAAACTCCCTAGTTAACATGGCTTGGACATCTCTGATTCCTGCATTCAGATGATCACTTGAGCGCTTAATGTAGCAGGTCAGTGCGTGATCCTGAAGAGCACTAACCAACGTGGCTTTCTTGATAACATCATCTGTTACTCCCTGTGCTTCCCATACAACATTTACCACTAACCAAAACTGGTCCGGATCTTCATTTTCCACTCCCCTGAACACAGGAAACTTTATCGAGCTCGCCATATTAAAACGCAATGGTGGCGGAGGTGGTATGGGCGAAGATGGGGGTGAAGATGGTGAAACTGGCGGTGGTGTGGGTGGGGGTGGTATGCACAGAATCCTCTGCCTTATCAAATTGATGACACTTCTTGGTGAGACCTTCGCGAGCTCTTCTTTGCCCCCTCACGGAGTTGAAATCAAGGGGCTAGTTTCTAGCTCTGTACTTCCTTCGTTTCTATAAATTCTTCCACTTCGCATAGCAAAAAACATCAATGTATTCGCATAATCCATTTTTCACATAGTAGCATTTTAATCCAAGAGTTCAGAGACTTAACGTACTTACCTCGCGGTCCTTTGAGGAAGTGTCGCTCTGCCTTGCTATAGCTGACTGAAGTATCTACCACGAGCTCGGTAATGAATCATCCTATAATTCGATCGAGCCAGTGATCAACAGCGCGCGTGATCTTATCCTCTGATGCTTCCAATCTATGCACCAATTCTGGGGTCCACACAATAGGATTATCAAGTTTCCACCTTCCTTGGCTATCTGATAGCTTCATGATCCACTCGTACAGCTCAATAGGGAAAGATGTGAAGAAAATTTCGTGGATCTCTGTGTACAGGTAGCAGTCTAACCACTCTTCTTTTGTCAGTTGCGGATTCCTATTCTCCTGTGTCGTGAACTCATGAATTCTCCTATCAATCCAGCCTTCAATTTCCTTCTTAGTTGGATTCCAGTGATGCGACATCAGACATCTCTATGCTGATTCCAATCTCGGCATCAAAACCATTTGTTGGCTTGATGGGACCTGACCTAGGTTCAGAGTTAATTAGCCAAACAAATCCTTGTACTACTGGCCCTTTCGACAACAGTCTGCGGAGCGCGGACTAAGGTCTCACCTGAAGTAGTATGGGGGGATGTTGGAACCAAGTTTCCGCACCCTTGAGATGTTTGAGGGGTTGATTTAGTCCAACTATGAACACCTTCGCGCAGGTTACTTCGCACACTTTCCTAACCTTCGAGGCCTTCACTCCCTGTTATATTCGTCTTCGCGCAGCCCTAACCAAGGGTTGTGGGCTTTCACGTTGCTAGAGTAGCGATCTGCACTATTTCCCCAAGTTACCCCATAGATCTTACTTATCTTCCTATAACAGTTAGTTATCTTCGCATAAACAGATGCCTTGTATTATATTCACTTACTCAACATATTTATATAAGTTCTCGTAGTAAAGAAATAGTAAACTTGCAATTTATATCCAATAATGCATAAGACAGGAAAAGATACACAGAAATATGGTAAAATTCTCTTTATTAATGCTTTCAATGGTTATAGACTCGACCTGCCTTGCGCACTCAGCTACAGGGGTCCGCGCACCCAACTGCAGACTACTAGGCCTCTGTGCACTCAGCTGCAGAGCCTTCTCCTACTCTACGACCCAAAGACACGACTTACACTTCGACTCAATGCTTCTTCAATGCCTTAGACTCATATTGCTTCCCTCATTCCTTCACTTAGAGCCTCACTCTATTTATACAATCCCATGGTCCGCAGACCATGGGTAGATCTTTCAAACCGACCTTACATTAGAAAAACAAGGGCGGACAACCCTATGAATCCATTACGACTTCATGCTCCACGCCCACAATTCGTGGGGTCTTTACAATGGACTTAGTCAAAACTTGGGCTTTAAGCCCCAAAACATGGCTTGGCAAGATTCCACGCGCAACAGAGTCCTAGGGTACTGATCTCAATGATCCTTTATGCAACAAAAAGTGTTTGATTGAATCTCCTCATCTCATCCAGGAGGTAATTTTGCGCTTATTGGGGTCTTCAATATAATGGGTTGCTTTAATTTTATACATTTTAAGTCTAGTTTGGTGCACTTCTATGTCCAAACATGGTATAGCATTGAATGACACATCCAATGCATTACAATTTGAAATGTTCAATTTTTTCAATTTTTATATTTAGCCTTGCAGACATCAATGGGAGAATGACCAATGATCTTACAGTAATTAAAAAGGTGGAGGAGCCAACCAGTCATTAGTTAGATTGAAGGGCAAGCAATAATCACCTAACGATGCAAATATTTAGTCCTATATATGTTGGGATATGCACCGTTGAATGTTGCGGTGTTGCATTGACCATTAGATGCTGCAGTTCTCGGTGGATATTGTTTTCCAGGTTTAAGTACTAAATAGAAGAAGCTTGATTGATCTTTTGCTTGTTCTTTGGCATCAGCAAGCATGCCAGCATCAGTGTCACTGTTTGACTCGTCTGTATCTTCAAAGATGCTCAATTACACCCCATCTAATCCCAACTGCAATGTTGCACCCACCTCTTCATTTATCTGTGAGGCATCTTCTGGACTGACATACGATCTTGTTGTTGGCCCCTTCAGATATATAGGTGATATTCCATAGTGATGTCAGGTTCTATGAACTACAAATAACTTCCTCGCTCTTCTATAGTAAAGCATGTTCCCATGTTTTAATGAGTAGTGATGTTAGGTTCTGTGAACTACAAATAGCTCCTTCGCTCTCCTAAGCGAAGCCTGTTCCCATCGGTCGCAAAGGAACTGACAACCCGAGATAGTAGTTAACGACAAAATAATGAAGCTCTGGAAACCCATCCCTTTGCAGCTTCCACGAACCTATCAGGTTCTCCTAAGCTATGGGAAATCAATCCTATATTAAATCGGATGTGTTAAAGAGGCCACTGATTTCAAAAAAATAAATAAAAGAAACTATTACCAAAGTATTTTTCCCTCATCAACTGTGAATGTGTTTGCAATAATTTCTTTGAATTCCTCATTCACCTCTATATAATCATCAAAGGCAATCTCTCAAGCCTCTCCACACACCATTATAGGATTAAGTGTATAGACATCCATGTGAAATGGTGTGTGCATGTGGTCCTAACTCCTCTAAATGATGGGTTGATAATGTTATTTGTAGAACTCAGCATAAGGTGCCTCTCATGAATGGTATCTCTATCTTATTTGGATATGGTCTCGTAAATCTCCCCAAAACTAGGAGAATCTGCGTTTGCGCAATAAATTCCTTTTCTAATATGGTAGAGTGTTACTCACCACTACAATCTGCTCACTAATCACCATTTAACACCCTTTGTGTCACACTCTACCCCTTCAATGTTAGAACATATAAATCTTAAAAAAAAAAAAACTTCATGAGTTCCATGATGATCTAGGTGGATCTTTAGATACAATGGCAGGGAAAAACTCAGAAATCAAAGTGATCAGAATGAAGTCAAATCAGGACCAGAATGTAGATCTCATCTTTTGGATTCCAACGGCACAAACGGTGCTTCAATCCAAGTCCGAATGATGAAGTTATTGCAAAAAGAAGGGCTCTTCAATCCTTAAGAAAAAGAGGAATTTCCTTTAAAAATGGGTCTTAAAGCCTTAAAGGAAAATTGCAATCGGAGGTTGCATGTGGGCAGACTTAAGGTTTGGGCCTTGGAACCCCCGATCGCTGATGTCCGATCAGATCGGATCAGCAGATCAGAGGCAATCACAATCGGTAACCGGGCAGTGCGATCGGTGATTAATCGGATCGGCGGAACCTCTAGCAGACCCCGGGGCGACACATGTGGGGGATGCCGATGCCGATATCGGTGATTGACGATTGGCGATCGATCCTTCCCAAGTACCAAGACAGGGACACAACAATATTCCGATTCGCGATCTCCATGTGGACCCGATATAGATTATATGCCCGATTTAATGATATTTGAAATCCGGGTGAACGGGTTTTTTAGTGTTTTCGGGGTTTCTGGAAGTTTTATCGTTTTTAAACGATAAGAGGCCATTTACAGGAACGGTTGCACCGGTCGATACTTCCACTCTACCAACCTCTCTTATTAACCAAGAAAGCCCCGTTTTAGATGGGATTTTGTCCGAGAAACCATTATATAAAGGGGTCAATGGAAGAGCACAGAAGGAGGCATCTTTATGGTTGCAACACGCTGTTCGCAGGAGGCTGAGAGTAATTATTGATCTGTTTTAAAAAATTAAAGACTCTAGCCCTTGTTATTGCATACCACTCCATCTCAGGAAGTCATTTCATAGCCATCAGGCAGATTGGAGGTATAAGCCTCTTTATGGACATATTTATAAATGTAATTATGTTTATTCATTCCATTTAATAAGAAAGGCCTCCCCATTGTTGAGCTGGGCCCGGAGATGTAGTCCAAATTGGACGAACTCCGTTATCAAGTCATGGTGTTCTTTTTGTGCCTTTTATGTGTTTTCTTCTTCTTTTCATATGTGCACATTTATGTGTTAAGCTGCAATTTTATATGCAATTCTTTTCTATACATCTATAAGCGAAAACATCTTGGATCAAGTGGTATTAGAGCAGGGCTTTTTAGATGTGAATTGCATGTTTGTATGCTAACAAGAGGCAGGCTTCAAAGAGGCGAAGGGAATCTAGAACCTTTCGATCCAGAGGCAGGGTGTGCACCTCGAAGAAGAAACATGGCTAAAGAGGAAGCTCGTATTGAAGAGGAGCGCAATTTCAGAAAGACTTTCTATTCAATGGTAGAAAATATCAGTCAGCTAGTTATAAGACTGGAAAAAGCTAAAGAGAGGAATCCAGAAGGACAGGGTTCAGCACATGGGAATGATGGAGAAGAACCCCGTCCTTCTCCTTATGGTGGTGAAGGTTATTCTTCCCCACACCACCATAATCAGAGAAATCCAAAGGACGCATCTAAGAAACCTTTTTTTAATTAGATGTTCAATTTGATCTTCCTGTGTTTAATGGTGAAAGTAACGCAAAAAAGCTTAATAATTGGATCAGGAAGATTGAGGTTTATTGCAGGATTCAACAAATCGTAGAGGATGAGGCGAAAATCCAGCTGGCCTCTCTATGGCTGGGCAGCACAGCTCTCGTTTGGTGGGAGAGTAAATTGCAGAGTAGTTAAAAATCTCTTTTCGTCATGGTCTTCTTTTACTTCTGCGTTAAAGGAACAATTTTATCCCTTAGGATACAAACAGAAAGCTTTGATGAATTGGCAATATTTAAGGCAAGGCAAAGGGTAGGATGTTCAAAGTTTTACAGAAGAATTTAGGAAGCAAGCACTAAATTTGTGTATTGCACTAGATACACTTGAAGTTGTAACTAAGTATATTGGCTCACTGCATAGTTATATTCAACATTCATTATTGTTGTTTGAACCAACCACTATTGACACAACTAGTGTGAAAGCAATTCATATTGAGAACAGGGGCAAGAATGAAAGGGAGGACCAATCCAAAAAGCCACCGTTCAAACCTCTCGATGGCAAATCCAAAGAAAAATGGAAAGGGAAGGAGAAGAAAACAACTGCAACCAAAGAGGGAGAGCGGCCTTATTGCAATCATTGCAAGAAAGAAGGCCACGATGATGATCACTGTTGGAAGTAGCACCCAGAAAAACGCCCAAAGAAGTATGGAGGAAAAAGGAAGCAGAAAACAGTGGTAGAAGCACAGTAAGACCTTGGATCAAATTCAGGATATGAAGCGTTGGTCACAGCAGTGGGAACAAAAGGTACCTTTACACCCCCTTTTGATTCTAAATCACAAGAAAGCACCAGTTCTGTAGATGAGTCCATTTCAAATGATAGAAAAAGGATTGAATTATTTCATATTAGAGTAGTAGTACCCCATACCAAAGTAGAAACTCTGTTTGATACGGGGTCCCAAGAAAATTTAATTGCATAATCTCTGGTAAAGAAGCTTGGCTTAGAAACAAAACTGCACCCAAAGCCTTACCCATTGGGATGGATACATGATAAAGCTAAATTGAATGTAACCCAACAGTGCAAGGTAAAATCTTTGATTGCGTCTAAGCTGATAGATGAAGTAGAGATGGATATTATACCGTTGGACATCTATGGCATGGTATTGGGGAGCCCCTATCTATATGATAGAAAAGCTATCTTTTTCCTCCATGAAAATAAATACCACGTCACTAAGGATGGGATGGAGTACATAGTGCAGGCTCATCAAACCAAAATTAATGGTAGCCTCGTAAGCACTGGGCAGATGAAACGGCTGGTGAAATCCAGCAAGGCATGCATGCTTATGGTCGTTAGGGAAAAGGAGGCTGAATTCGCAGACGCATTCCAAGGCTGCGATGGTAAGCATAAACAAGAATTGATGGATTTAATTGTTGATTATAATGCATTGTTTCAGGAGCCGTGGGGACTACCTCCACAGAGGGAGATCCAACACGAGATCCACCTGTTGCATGACACCCCTCTGCTGAATATCGGCATGTACAGAATGTCAACAATCGAAATGGAGGAGATCAAGCATCAAGTGTAGGAATTGTTGGACCAAGGCGTGATCAGGCCGAGCTCCTCTCCATGCGGGTCACCGATTGTTCTAGTGCCAAAGAAGGATGACAACTGGAGGATGTGCGTGGACTACCGCGCGCTCAACAAAATATCAGTAAAAAATCGCTATCCCCTCCCACGCATAGATGATTTATTGGATCAATTAAAAAATGTTGTATATTTCACAAAATTGGATCTGCGCAGTGGCTATCACCAGGTCCGAATTGTGGAGCAGGACGTGTGGAAAACTGCTTTCAAAACCAAGCAGGGGCTGTTTGAATGGATGGTAATGCCATTCGGGCTTTGCAACGCTCCAACCACCTTTATGCGAGTTATGAATCATATATTTCAGCCATTCATTGATGAGTTTGTTCTTGTATATTTAGATGATATACTAGTATTTAGCAAGAGTTGGTTTAAACATATGAGTCATGTAAAGAAAGTGCTTGATGTGCTGAATAAAGAAAAACTCTTTGTAAAATTGTCAAAGTGTGAGTTCGGGAAAATTTGGGTTACCTAGGTCATATTGTTGGTCATGGTCAATTAAAAATTGATCCCGCTAAAGTTGAAGCAATTGTAAATTGGCCTAAGCCTACTAGTGTAACTGAGGTCCGTAGCTTTCTAGGTGCAGTCCAGTATTGGAGGATATTTATTGCTAATTTTTCTATTATTGCAGCACCCTTGCACACATTGACAAGTGTGAAACAGGTCTTCCAATGGGGAGGAAGACAACAGAAGTCCTTCGAAACATTGAAGGAGAAAATTAGCACCGCACCAGTCTTAGCCTTACCCAATCTCCAATAGCCATTTGAGATCGAAACCGATGCCAACGGTTATGCCATGGGAGCTGTACTGATGCAACAAAAGAAGCCAATTTGTTACCATTCTGAGAAGTTTTCTCAAGCTGTGATAAACTATCCCACCTATGACAAGGAGCTTTATGCCTTGGTGCAGAGTGTGAAAAAGTGGAAACACTACCTGATCGGCAAGGATACTTTCATCCATACAGATCATTAGCCCTTGCAGTACCTTCAGTCACAAACCAAGTTGCAGCAAACTTGTCATTTCAAGTGGATGGGCTTTCTTCAACAGTTTCATCTGGTAATAAAGTATAAGAAGGGCACTAGCAATAAAGTGGCCGATATGCTATCTCACCCTCCTATTTCTGCTTCTGTTATTTTTCATAATGCTTCATTGTCTTTTGAAAGTTATGCTGAACAATATGCTAACGATGATGACTTTAAGGAGGTTTATGAAAAACTAACCCATGGTTCACAGGTGGAAAACTATCACTTGTAGGGGAAATTGTTGTATCACCTTGGTAAATTGTGTATTCCCACAGGAGAAAGAGTGCATGTAATTCGAGAGGCCCACACCTCTCTTGTGTCTGGACACTTTGGTGTTGAGAAGACTTTAAGTCATGTACAAAGATTTTGATTTTGGCCTCATATGAAAAACATTGTGACTCGCTATGTAAAGGGTTGTGTGATGTGTTCTATTTCAAAGCCCTCTAATAGAAAACTTGGGCTCTACACACCACTCCCTATTCCGAGTTGTCCATGGGAAAGTGTGTCAATGGACTTTGTAGGAGGTCTACCTTTGTCTAGGAAGGTTCATGACTATTTGTATGTCGTCGTTGACCGGTTTAGTAAAATGTGTATTCTTATGCCTTGTAAAAAGCAGATTACTACAGAGCAAAATACTTCTCTTTTCTTTTAGTATGTTTGGGTCCACTTTGGATTACCCACATCAATTGTTTTGGATCAAGACTCTCGCTTCCTTGGGAAGTTCTAGACCAACTTGTGGAGGATGATGGATACCAAATTGAAAAGAAGCACGGGATTTCACCCACAAACTGACGAGCAGACAGAGGTTGTTAACCATACCGTGGTACATCTATTACGAGGGTATTGTGGGAAACATCCCAAGTTGTGGGATGAACATCTCCCCTATATACAACATTCCTATAACCAAGCAGTGCATTCATCGACACAACGTTCACCATTCGAGACATGCTTTGGTTACCTACCAAAGGACCCTTTAGACATGGTCTTTGGAAGGGAGGATGGCTCCAGTGGACATAATGATAAAGACAAAGCTTAGCAATTCATTCAGCGAATCCAAATGATTCACCAAGTAGTGTAAGAATAGTTGGAAAAGAGTCAAGCCTGTTACAAGGCTTGACATGATAAACACTGAGTTGACCATCAATTCCAAGTGGGTGACAAGGTGTGGTTCCACATCAGCAAAGACAGGATGAAGGGAGAAGGAAAGAAGTTGCGGCCAATCCGGTATGGACCATTCACCATATTAGAGAAGATTGGGAATAATGCCTTTTGTCTTGACTTGCTGGTATATATGCAGATGTACTTAGTAGTGAATGTGGAGAACCTGAAGTTGTATGAACCACCTTTGATCATGGACACTAATGAGGTAGGCACAGTTCCTACCATCGATGATTTTGCACCTGAATATCCCAATGAGTTGCCCGAAGACATCATCCTTCACAAAAGAAACAAGACTTCACGGCGAGGAGATGTAGAATACCTTCGAGTTGGATTCAAGGGAATGCATCCCAGCAAGGCCAGATGGCTGGAAAAAGAGAAAGTGAGGGCACAGTACCCTCACTTGCCAATTGACTAATGAAAAGCTTTTGGCGGTCCAAAAGCTCTTTAATGGGGAGGATTGATCTAGGTGGATCTTCAGATACAATGGCAGGGAAAAACTCAGAAATCAAAGTGATTGGAATGAAGTCAACTCAGGACCAGAATGTAGATCTTGTCTTCCTGATTCCAACGGTGCAAACGGTGCTTCAATCCGAGTCTGGATGATGAAGTTATTGCAAAAAGAAGGGCTCTTCAATCCTTAAGAAAAAGAGGAATTGCCTTTAAAAATGAGTCTTAAAGCCTTAAAGGAAAATCACAATCAGAGGTTGCAAGTGGGCAGACTTAAGGTTTGGGCCTTGGAACCCCCGATCGCCGATCTTCGATCAAATTGGATCGGCAGATCGGAGGCAATCACAATCGGCGATCATATTTATAGATATATGGTATATTGGCAATCGAGTAGTGCGATCGACGATTAATCGAATCAGCGGAACCTCTAGTAGACCCCGGGGCGACATATGTGGGGGATGCCGATGCGATCAGCCGATGCCGATATCGGTGATCGACGATCAGCGGTTGGTCTTTCCTAAGTACCAGGACAGGGACACAATGATATGACTATTCGCGATCTCTCTGCAGACCCGATACAGATTATATGCCCGATTTAATGATATTTGAAATCCAGGTGAATGGGTTTAGTGTTTTCAGGATTTTTGGAAGTTTTATTGTTTTTAAACGATAAGAGGCCATTTACAGGAACAGTTGTACCCGTCAATACTTCCACTCTACCAAACTCTCTTATTAACTAGGCAAGCCCCGTTTTAAATGGGATTTTGTCCAAGAAACCATTATATAAAGGGGTCAATGGAAGAGCACGAAAGGAGGCATCTTTATGGTTGCAGCACGTTGTTTACAGGAGGCCAAGAGCAATTATTGATCTGTTTTGAACAGTTAAAGACTCCAGCTCCCGTTATTGCTACGGGAAGATTTGGTGTTGCATACCACTCCATCTTAAGCAGTCATTTCATAGCCATTAGGCAGATTGGAGGTATAAGCCTCCTTATGGACAGATTTATAAATGTAATTCTGTTTATTCATGCCATTTAATAAGAAAGGCCTCCCCATTGTTGAGCTGGGCCCAGAGACGTAGTCCAAATTGGACGAACTCCATTATCAAGCGTTGGTGTTCCTTTTGTGCCTTTTATGTGTTTTCTTCTTCTTTTCATATGTGCACATTTATGTGTTAAGCTTCAATTTTATATGCAAGTCTTTTCTATACATCTATAAGTGAAAACATCCTGGATCACATAAGTCACACTTGATGAAGGATTTATATATAAAAATATAAAAAGCTTTGTGAATGGCATTCATATCCCTAGACTTTTGGCATCATATTATTACATTAGTTGCTTTATTAGTCTAATCCATATCATTTTTTTCACCATATTGAATAAAGAGTTATTCTCTTTTAAATCAAGGTTGAGTGTTAGATGGTGTTTGTTAACCCTAACCAAGCATGTTTCACATGGAGTATGTTGGAAATAATACTGGGGGCGGGGGGGTGGGTGAATCAATATTATCAAATCAATATAACTTTTTCATTTCCATACTAAGATTCATATACGCTACTTCAGTTAAGGCAAATTGCGTGTATACGCAACTGTGTGTAATGCAACAAGCGTATATCCAGTAAACTTATGATTCATTTAGTTGATCCTTAATGAGTGCATCAGAACATTATGAACAATAAACAGGAACAGTAAAACAGAATAGATCATCACACATAAGCAACACACATGAACACCATGATATAAGGTGGAAACCCAATGTGGGTGAAAACCACCTGCTGCAATTCGTCTCTATCTTCTTTAATAAGAAACTTCTTTTTACAATGGTTCTGTACTGGTGCAGTCTTATACCAGTACACAGGCTTCTACCTGTAGAAGGCTATAACCTTCTCTCGTTCTCCATACTCTCCTGGAAGGGAGCTACACCCCCCTTAGCTCTTGTACTAGCCGATGTACTAGTACGTAGGTGCTGGCCTACAGAAGGCTACAACCTTCTCTTTTCTTCCAGGGACCACGTTTCATAAATTTTCAGCCTGGATCCATAAATACAAAACAATCACCACTGCAATACAATCATCAACTTATACCTGCACCATCAATCTGTGAATCACCCAATACTGAATCACTGAAACCCTGTCATCAAAATACAGTTACCTGAACACAGACCAGAGCCCAAAACTCTGCAACAACCACTAGAACCAAATAGCAACTTGAAACATCAAATCTCATAATGTATACGCTACTTGACTGTGTCAAAACCGCATGTACACGCGCTTTCACCAGAGAGAACCCACGTACAGATCTAAAGATAATTACTTATACCTTCGCTGCCATTTACTTGATTCAGATCGAGCCATGCATCACAAGCCCATAACCATCATACTAGATCTTCACACTTCATCAGACATTCATTACTTGCACTTCCACCTTTGGCCTAATGATCTTCTCCTTATATAGGTTTAGGCCTCTTTCAATACCATGTTCCAAAACCACTTAGAACCAATACCTTGGACCCAATACCTGGGGTCAACACTTCGGACCAAATACCATGGACCAAATACCACAGACCAAAACTTAGTTTTCCGACATGTACGCACCTTTCCTTCTGTGAACCTGCGTGTGTACGTATACGCGCCTTTTGTTCTTCTCACCCGCGTGTATACACACTTTCATCAAGGTTAACCTGCGTATATCTCTCTCTTGACCTACTGTACTAAGATCTGTCCTCTAATTGAGTTGCCACTAGGGACAACACCTATATCATACCTCTGAGTTGCCATCAAGGACAACACCTGCCAACAATCTCCCCCTTTGGACTTGATGGCAACCACCACACCAAGTCACTCTCCCCCTTTGACATCAAGGGCAAAGGGCAGACCAAGAAGTTCTCTCCCTCTGCTGTCCATACTCCCCCTGAGTACCTGCTGAAATATCTGATTGAGCTCCCCCTTTGTATATGCCAATATGTACCAATCCGTTCATACTCCCCCTGAGCACATGCACAGTCTGCAAAAGCATAACATGACTCTATACATCAATCTCCTAACCAAGTTGGAATAAACCATTTTTAGACTCATCCACCCAACCAAGTGGGGATATTCCAAATGTTTATACATGACTCAACAACAAGAACCATTACATCATCCATCCCATGCATAGTGGGGTAAAAAAATACGTCATATGAACTCACAAGGACCAAGGACCTAAACATGACCATAATAGTTATCAGCAACTATCATACACCATATGATCTACACCATAAGCATCATAACCTGCAATCCATTCTCTTGGTCAATCAATAATTAGTAGCAAGATGTGTCAATAAGCATCATCACCAAGGACTTCTAACCATAATGCCAACAATGCATTATTCAAAGCATATGCTCCCCCTGAGCCTGTGCCAACCATCATATACTACGACCGAATCATTTCCTGAGTCTGTTCTGCTGCTTTTATTCAGAGCTCCATATACGCGACTATGCAGCCTATGATTCGTGTATATACGCAACTTACATTTATTATATCAGCGTATGCAAGATGGAATATTGAAGGTCTACACTTTCAGTTTCCCCTGTGTCAGTTATGTCAGTTAATTGAGTTGTGTCACACCTTTCTGTCTCTAATTCTGTCTTCTTCAATACCTGGAATTGTGATGATGTATAATCCTCTTGCTTTGGAGTTTGAATTTTTCTCCTACATTCCCTTGCTTTATGTCCAACCTTGTTACATGCATAACATCTTACATGTTTCATGTTCCTTCTATTGCAATCAATTGCTTTGTGGCCAAACATATTGCAAGCAAAACAATATCCTTTGAAGTACTTGGAATGTGATGATCTTGTGTGATGGTCTTGAACCATTCTACTTCTCCATCTGGCTGCAACATGTCCAAGATTATGACATACATAACATTCAACATTATTCAATGGAGGAAATAATCGTCTATCACTTCCATAGTTAGGAGTAAAGGATTTTCTTTGAGGAATTTATTTCCTTGGCTATTGATGAGGTTGTCCTCTCATCTCCTTGTTGAGCATTTCACAATTCTCATTGTAGTTCCTTACCTCACCTTGTGAGCTAGATTCACCTTCAATAGGTTCATAAAAGCCAAGACCAGTTTTGATAGTAGGGGATCTTTGACTACCAAGAATGCCATCCAAAATCTTAGTACTATCTTGAAATCGTAACAGTTTATCATTTTCTTCTAATTTTCTTTTTAAGATATTTACCTCAACCTGAGGTTGTTCTTTCTTTTCCAGATACTGCTTCCTTATGTTTTCTTCAGCTTTTCTTCCTTCTTCCAATTGTTGCCCTAATTTGATTGCTTCATGTTCTTATTCTTCAAGAGCTTCTTCATTCTGCTTCTTTGATTCTTTAAGATCTTCTTTTAGAGAGAGGATCTTCGATTCAAGTCTCTGAATTGTTATGCTTTGATCTTTTACTATATCCTACAATTGCTCCCTTACTCTGGTTACTGACTCCAATTGTTCTTTTAATCTGGTAACTTCTTCTGGTTCTACATCCTTATTTTCATATGCCATGAGAAGTCTAATGTCTTCATCACTATTGGATGAGTCATTACTTTTATCATGGGTATAATAACTTCTATTACCTTCTTCAGACATCTTTCCTTTGTTATGAGGGCATCTAGCAGCGTAGTGACCAACTCTACCACATGAAAAGCATTTGAAAGGTAGCTTACCTTCGAACCTTCCAGATCCCCGTTCAAGATTCTTGACAAAATTTACCTCATCTTCTCCTGATTCATTTGCTGACACTTCGAATGCGGCTTCTCTCATATCTGATGGTCCTCCTTTTCTCATCTCAAAAGCAGTTAAGATTCCGTGAAGCTGCGTCATAGTGATTTTCTGCAGATCCTCCTTTTCTTCTATGGCAGAAACTTTGGAATCAAATTTAGCAGACAGGGATCTTAAAACCTTTTCAACTAAGACAACTTCCTTAAATTCTTCACCTAGATTCCTCATACAATTGACAATCTCATCTATACGCAGGAAGTAATTAGCTATGCTTTCATTACTATGCATCTTAAGATTTTCATACAGTATTTTGAGAGTTTGAAGCTTTGCTCGTTTTACTTGTTCATCTCCTTCGTAGCTTAGAATGATTTTGTACAATATTTCTTTGGCTGATTTGACCTGCATGACCTTGACAAATTCTGATTGTGACAAACTTCCCAATAAGATAGTAACCGCTTTGGCATTGAGTTCATATTGCTTTCTCTTTGCTGTATCTGTAGGAATTGCTGATGGATATGTGTATCCTCCTTCCACGATTCCCCAAACATCCGTTCCAAGCGACTGTAGATATGTTGTGGTTCTTATCTTCCAGTAGACAAAGTTGCTCCCATCAAAGATTGGTGGCCTGATGGATGCTTCTCTTTCTTGATTACTCATTCTGATGGATCTTTCCTTCAAGC
This sequence comes from Pinus tabuliformis, assembly GCA_031772625.1. Classification (NCBI taxonomy): domain Eukaryota; kingdom Viridiplantae; phylum Streptophyta; class Pinopsida; order Pinales; family Pinaceae; genus Pinus; species Pinus tabuliformis. The sequence goes on from CM062813.1 coordinate 492,326,064, forward strand.
GATCAAGCTTCTTCCAAAGGACCTACTCTGATACCAATTGTTGGAAATAATACTGAGAGGGGGGGGGGGGGGTGAATCAGTATTATCAAATCAATATAAATTTTTCATTTCCATATTAAGATTCATATACGCTACTTCAGTTAAGGCAAACCGCGTGTATACGCAACTGTGTGTAATGAAACAAGCGTATATCCAGTAAACTTATGATTCAGTTAGTTGATCCTTAATGAGTGCATCAGAACATTATGAATAGTAAACAGGAGTAGTAAAACAGAACAAATCATCACACATAAGCAACACACATGAACACCATGATATAAGGTGGAAACCCAATGTGGGTGAAAACCACCTGTTGCAATTCGTCTCTATCTTCTTTAATAAGAAACTTCTTTTTACAATGGTTCTGTACTGGTGCAGTCTTATACCAGTACGCAGGCTTCTACCTACAGAAGGCTACAACCTTCTCTCGTTCTCCAGACTCTCCTAGAAGGGAGCTACAACCCCCTTAGCTCTTGTACTAGCTGATGTACTAGTACGTAGGTGCTGGCCTACAAAAGGCTACAACCTTCTCTTTTCTTCCAGGGACCACATTTCATAAATTTTCATACTGGATCCATAAATACAAAACAATCACCACTGCAATACAATCATCAACTTATACCTGCATTAGCAATCTCTGAATCACCCAATACTGAATCACTGAAACCCTGTCATCAAAATACAGTTACCTGAACACAGACCAGAGCCAAAAACTCTACAACAACCTCTAGAATCAAACAGCAACTTGAAACATCGAATCTCATAATGTATACGCTACTTGACTGTGTCAAAACTGCATGTACACGCGCTTTCACCAGAGAGAACCCGCGTACAGATCTAAAGATAATTACTTATACCTTCGCTGCCATTTCCTACTTGATTTAGATCGAGCCAAGCATCACAAACCCATACCCAGCATACTAGATCTTCACACTTCATCAGACATTCATTACTTGCACTTCCACCTTTGGCCTAATGATCTTCTCCTTATATAGGTTTAGGCCTCTTTCAATACCATGGTCCAAAACCACTTAGAACCAATACCTTGGACCCAATACCTGGGGTCAACACTTCGGACCAAATACCATGGACCAAATACCACGGACCAAAACTTAGTTTTCCGACATGTATGCACCTTTCCTTTTGTGAACCTGTGTGTGTACGTATACGCGCCTTTTTTTCTTCTCACCCACGTGTATATGCACTTTCATCAAGGTTAACCTGCGTATATCTCTCTCTTGACCTGCTGTACTAAGATCTGTCCTCTAATTGAGTTGCCACCAAGGACAACACCTGTATCATACCTCTGAGCGAGTTGCCATCAAGGACAACACCTACCAACATTCTCCCCCTTTGGACTTGATGGCAACCACCACACCAAGTCACTCTCCCCCTTTGACATCAAGGGAAAAGGGCAGACCAAGAAGTTCTCTCCCTCTGCTGTCCATACTCCCCTTGAGTACCTGCTGAAATCTCTGATTGAGCTCCCCCTTTGTATATGCCAAGATGTACCAATCCATTCACGCTCCCCCTGAGCACATGCATAGTCTGCAAAAGCATAACATGAATCTCTACATCAATCTCCTAACCAAGTGGGAATACACCATTTTTAGACTCATCCACCCAACCAAGTGGGGATATACCAAATGTGTATACATGACTCAACAACAAGAACCATTACATCATCCATCCCTTGCATAGTGGGGTAACAAAATACATCATATGAACTCACAAGGACTAAGGACCTAAACATGACCATGATAGTTATCAACAACTATCATACACCATATGATCTACACCATAAGCATCATAACCTGCAATCCATTCTCTTGGTCGATCAACAATTAGTAGCAAGGTGTGTCAATAAGCATCATCACCAAGGACTTCTAACCATAATGCCAACAATACATTATTCAAAGCATATGCTCCCCCTGAGCCTGTGCCAACCATCATATACTACGACCGAATCATTTCCTGAGTCTGTTCTGCTGCTTTTCTTCAGAGCTCCATATACGTGACTATGCAGCCTATGATTCGCTTATATACGCGACTTACATTTATTATATCAGCGTATGCAAGATGGAATACTGAAGGTCTACACTTTCAGTTTCCCCTGTGTTAGTTATGTCAGCTAATTGAGTTGTGTCACAACTTTCTGTCTCTAATTTTGTCTTCTTCAATACCTGGAATTGTGATGATGTATAATCCTCTTGCTTTGGAGTTTGAATTTTTCTCCTGCATTCCCTTGCTTTATGTCCAAACTTGTTACATGCATAACATCTTACATGTTTCATGTTCCTTCTATTACAATCAATTGCTTTGTGGCCAAACATATTGCAAGAAAAACAATATCCTTTGAAGTACCTGGAATGTGATGATCTTGTGTGACGGTCTTGAACCATTCTACTTCTACATTTGGCTGCAACATGTCCAAGATTATGACATACATAACATTCAACATTATTCAATGGAGGAAATAATCGTCTATCACTTCCATAGTTAGGAGTAAAGGATTTTCTTTGAGGAATTTCTTTCCTTGGCTGTTGATGAGGTTGTCCTCTCATCTCCTTGTTGAGCATTTCAGAATTCTCATTAGAGTTCCTTGCCTCACCTTGTGAGCTAGATTCACCTTCAACATATTCATAAAATCCAAGACCAGTTTTGATAGTAGGGGATCTTTGACTACCAAGAATGTCATCCAAAATCTTATTACTATCCTGAAATCGTAACAGTTTATCCTTTTCTTCTAATTTGCTTTTTAAGATATTTACCTCAACCTGATGTTGTCCTTCCTTTTCCAGATACTGCTTCCTTATGTTTTCTTAAGATTTTCTTCCTTCTTCCACTTGTTGCCTTAATTTGATTACTTCATGTTCTTGTTCTTCAAGAGCTTCTTCATTCTGCTTCTTTAATTCTTTAAGATCTTCTTTTAGAGAAAGGATCTTCGATTCAAGTCTCTGAATTGTTATGCTTTGATCTTTTACTATATCCTGCAATTTCTCCGTTACTCTGGTTACTGACTCCAATTATTCTTTTAATCTGGTAACTTCTTCTGGTTGTACATCCTTATTTTCATATGCCATGAGAAGTCTAATGTCTTCATCACTATTGGATGAGTGATTACTTTTATCATGGGTATAAATACTTCTATTACCTTCTTCAAACATCTTTCCTTTGTTATGAGGGCATCTAGCAGCGTAGTGACCAACTCTACCACATGAAAATCATTTGAAAGGTAGCTTACCTTCGAACCTTCCAGATCCTCGTTCATGATTCTTGACAAAATTTACCTCATCTTCTCCTGATTCATTTGCTGACATTTAGAATGCGGCTCCTCTCATATTTGATGGTCCTCCTTTTCTCATCTCAAAAGCAGTTAAGATTCCGTGAAGCTGCATCATAGTGATTTTCTGCAGATCCTCCTTTTCTTATATGGCAGAAACTTTGGAATCAAATTTAGCAGACAGGGATCTTAAAACCTTTTCAACTAAGACAACTTCCTTAAATTCTTCACCCAGATTCCTCATACAATTGACAATCTCATCTATACGCACTTTGCTAAACTCAGAGGGTGCGTACTGCTCTCAAAACCAAGAAAAATAAAAAACTAACTTAACCCTAAGCTATTCCACCCAAATTCACAGTCAAACAGTCAAAAATTAGAAAGAAATCGACTTTTCTCAAATCAAAATAGCAAACAAAAGAGAAATCAATCAAATCCATGGATTCCCCAGTGGAGTCGCCATTTTGTCATGCGGAAAGAGTCAATTTTGCGGACAAAACCAACCTCCCTAGAAGCTAAGGCTTTCTAGTGACAAACAAGACAATCAAGCACTATCCTTCCCTAAATATGCATTTAAAATACAAGCAACCAGGTGTTTAAAAACATACCTTTAGTCCAACGCTGTTTGTAGTAGCCAAGCCTCTCCGATCCGGATGAGCTCCTCCTTCTCTTTGAAACCTGCATTCACTAACAAGCAAACGATTACATAGCACCTGAATAACTCATATAATAAAACATATTCATCATAAAGACCAAGGAGTATATGAAACAAATTATAAATAACAACTTGTTGAGAAGAATGAACTTAATTGTATTAATTGGAAACAAAAGAAACCTTACAACCAGTGCCTTGGTGTTGTGCAGGTCCCTCCCAGGGTCCAGCAAGAGTTCTCCTTTACTTTGATTAGCTCACCCACTTCCAAATGAAGCTAAGAAAGGATGGGAATCTCTCCTCTCAAGCTCTATAAGGGAGTCCTAATTTCAGCAGCATCTACCCTTAGGAATGTTCAGCTTTCAACCTCTCCTCCCTCTGGCCCAATGCCTGTATTTATAATGCTTTGGAGGAAGTTAATCAGGTCCACCATGAATGGGATAAGCCCCTCTTTCAATGGGATAGCTCCCCTCTTCATGGGATAAGTTCCTCTTTCTTTGGGGTGCATGAACCATCTGGAGGTGCTCAATACACGTCAAACCATCTTCTAGAATGCTCTAGATTTGACCACAAGTAACTTTTTTGAAGTAAAACTCGCGCCTTTTGACCTTTACAGGAGTACGCACCCACCCCTTTACAGACAGAGCGTACAAGTACGCAGGTATTGTGAACTTGAGGTGCGTACACGCAGGTAAGGCTAAGAGAAACTGCATAACCAGAGTTAATTGACTTTTTAATGACTTTCTCTCTTTCTTGGAGTTTGACATGAGGAGCAGAGGTATAAGACTTGCCAAGGAGGATAGTATGACAGTTGATGGAGCCATACTAACTGCAAATAGTCATGGTGACAAATTTTAGTGTAACAGATTGCCCCCTAAAGTGCGAAGCCTGTAGTAGATTAGGGTTTCATATCATCTAGGAAGGGTGAAGCACTTTATCATTTCAAGGATTATCTTGTGGAGAGCCCAGTCAGAACCTGCAAATATTCAACACAAAATACATATATAAGATCATATCATCGCTGAGGTAGGCATTCCCATACTCATATTGAAAACTTTAACTAACAGACTAACTACTGCTCTGATACAGGAATGATTTCGCAGTACATCACAATCATAGACTCATGTAGACACAGTATGGACACATCCATCTGTTTATGATTAGTCTACTATATAATGAATACAAAACTCCTCGCAGCCTGGCTGGTGGAAACTAGATCGAGGATCTTCATTTCCACTTCCCGAAATGGTACGATTCTATCCATGCAAATAAATGAGTTGATGTCGAACATGGTAGAAACCACTTGATTACCAGTCAATGATGTAAACTGTTAACAAGTGTGAGAGAGACCACCAGTGATGTCAATGGTTCTCAAAGTACCCAGTACAATCCATGAGATGTGAATATATGTGTTGATGTCGAACATGTCACGGAATCCTTCGATCGAAAGTCAATGATGTAAACTGTCGTCAAAGGCGAGAAACCTGCCATTGATGCATGCAGATTTCAAGGTACTGACGATTTCTAGGTCATCTTTCTAGATAATGTGCTGATGTCGATAGAAAGCGACCCGTTGCAGGCAAGCCCACAACACGAAATCATAAATCAAGTTGAAGAAATGTAGCTGTAAGGATTGACTCAGGGATGGTCAAGATGGATGATAGGCATTTTACAGATGAATGGTTTATTTGCAGTGACCTCTTGAACACATAACGACATGACAGATGGCTTGGTGACAATTAACCCAAAGTTAATACCCAGAAACGGTTGAAGACTTTCAATGTGGTTTGATCAACTTGTAGGCAAAGGATTTCCCAACCCAGGTGAATGAGAAAGTGTCGTGTTCAAGAGTGGTAATAAGGTTTTTTTGTGACAGAGGATAACAAATAGGCTCATTCTTCTCTCTTTTCCCCCACCATTTCTGGCAAGTACCTCTTTATTTTTTACAAGCTTGAGGAGGATAACATATGCTTGATTATAAGCTCATCCTTCGGATGAGTCCAACTTAGTTTAGATTCGAACCCTAAGAAGGAGTGGCCCGTTCCTGTCTGTAATCGAACAGGTCCTTTACTGTGAAATTTTAACGAGTCCAGTATAGGAGAAACTCGGTGTTTTTCAATTTTAGAGAGTCTGAAAAAACTTAAGAAGACTCCAGGGTTGAAATTTTTCGTAAATTTGTGTCTCCCAAGCCCAAAAAAGTATAAAATAATACTTGAGAGAACTGCTTGATGTTGCGACCAAGGAGTACTTTCATGATTAGTGCCTCTGACCTGAAAAGTAAAAAGCGATCAAGGACACGTCGTTTTATTTCCAATATCGAATTTGAAACGACAAAAATCCGACAATCTTTTCATGTTTTTACGGTCAGAAAAGGGCTATAAGAGGACTGTCTTTTAATTCCGTTTTAACGAGTGTAAAAGAAACACTCGGCAATCTTTTCATGTTTTAGGAGTCAGAAAAGGGCTTAAAGCCGACTCTGATGTTTTGATTCGTAAAAAATGACAATTTTCCCTGAAAATCCTTTATCTTGCACAAAAACCAACACATTACTCATACCTGTTTAAAGATAGATAAAAATACTTCGAAAAATACCTTTTCATGGTGAAAAATAAACAAATTTACATTTATTTACCCAAAAAACCTATAAAAAGAGCTTTTACCAATTCATTTTTACCATTTTACTGTTGAGGAGAGAAAAAGGGCTTTTGGCAAGAAATTTCTCGTGGACATTGCGGAGAATCCGACTGTCGAAATCGAACGCCATCTCTTTCAGGTATTCTACAACATCCTCTTCTTCATTTTCATCCGTTTAGAATTCATTTTTAGGCCCTAGTTTCATTTTTTGGAGGCTTTGGGGTTTCAAGGTCCCCTTTCGGGGTATGCAGGTGTTCCATTGGTGACCTACGTACCCCGACATTTTCTTAGTTGGGAAAAAGCCGGGCGTACGCAGCCTGCCTTAAGAGAACTCGCGTACCCATGCTCTGTTCCTAAAGGCGGGGTGCGTACACCGCGAAAAGGGTTTTCAAACCCCAAATTCTCCAAATTGGACCCATAATTTTTTATTTTATGGATTCTAATAGATGTTTTCTAGTGTGTAGATTGCCCACCATGCTTGATTGGCGTGAGAGAGAGCATAAAGATGTTGATTTGACCGAATCAACCGTCAATTGATGCTTTGAAGGCATGCGGTCTTTACAAATACTGGGCCATACCTGGCATGAGGGCCCAGATGCGCTTTCTAGAGTGGCTGGTTGAAAGGTGGAATGTTCAGGATCAGTGCTTTTACATTGGAGGGCACCAGCTCGAGATAGATCCCTCAGATATTTATTTTCTCACTGGTTTGCCCAAGAGAGGCAAACAATTGACTCTGTACGGGACTATGCCGGGTGGCCAGTCCATCACTAGTCTCCGTCTAGAGTGGTGTAACAATCAGAACCAGGAGAAGGGGATAGAGATCAAAACTATATCTCGACCTGAACTTATGGTAATTGCCTTTACAGTTACCAGACTTTGCGGGGCTTCCGCTTTGCACATTGCCACTGGATCCTAGATGCGGATGGCGATTGATTGCTATCAAGGCACCATTTTCAACTGGTGTGATGCTGTGTTGGCCAATTTAAAGGGCCAACTGATTAGGGCAAAAAACGGGCAACTAAAGACTTTTGGTTATGGGCCTTTAGTTGTGAGTTTTGCTCTAGAGAAGGTTCCGATGCTGATCCCGCAGCATCTCACTGTTGAGGTTGGGCTTCCTCGAGAGCCTAAGTTGATGCGATGGGTTGCGGTGATGGCCCGTCATCCTGATGAGGGAGCGGGGGTTGTCCGATTTTCTCCGGAGTACTTTCACTGGTTAGAGGACTAGGTCTTTTCGATACAGGATTTTCCTTATGCCGGATTGATTTTCGTGGAGATCCGGACATGGTTCTTCCACCGGGAGAACAATGGGATGACACAGGTAATTCATTTTTCACAAGTTTTTTAAATTATCTATTTTTTTTGTTTTTTATATCGTCTCAAAACTGACAGTAATAATTTCCAAAATGTAGATGTAGGCCCACGTCATCGAGCCAACCTCCGGCCTTTCGAGAGGAGACTACCAGTTGCACCGGCACCGGCCCCACAGGACGCGGCCGCAGAGACCTTAGCTGAGTTGGAACAAGACCTAGAGCGTCTTACGGCAGATATACCAGAGACTACTATAGACGATATTCCTATCAGGCTTCAGCGCTATGTAGTCGCAGTCCCAGGACCTTTTAGAAGGTTCTTGTGTAGGGTAGCCCGTGCAGTGGTGTCATATAGGGAGCACCACCAGTGATTGGATGGTCGTTTTTGTAGACACATGTGACATTTTGGTTTTTTGTACTTATCATTTTTGCCGATCATAAGGTGTTTTTCAACCTATGATCGAAGACGATGTATTTTTTGACACACTCCTATCTATATATATATCATTATTACCGGCTTATTTTGTTAAACATGTGTGATGAAATGTTTTTAAATTTACATGTATGATTATTGCAAATGTCTATTTAACATTCGAGAAGCAATTGCATCTGCTAATGTATTTAAAGACCTTGGAATATGCTGATATTCAATGTAATCAAATTCACGTTCCAAGAGACACACTCTAAAAAATAACCTTAATAACACTGGATTTCTAATGGCATAGACTCTATTAAGCTGTAATACAACGAGTTTAGAATCTAACCTCACTATCAAACTCCGAATCCCAAATGAAATAGATTCAGACAGTAACTCAATCACTGCACTGTATTTTGCAATGTTGTTTGTTGTTTGATCGAGGCTCACCCCATGCATAGAAACTAACTCGTCAGAGGGCGAATAGATAACCCAAGCTGCGGAAGAGATATTCCGTGTACTACGACAAGCACCATCAGCGAATCCAATGTATGTTTGGAGAGGCATCGACATCTGTAATATCAAGAGTAAAACCAAGATAAGCCAGAATAACGACGAAAAACACACTCTCTAAGCTAAGCACACTGTCTAAACTAACAAACACACCAGCTAGAAATAAAAACCTAACCTAACTAAAATCTCCATACCCATCATTTAAGCATAATACCTCTTTAGGTAAAGTCCATTTCTGGGTTTACCCAAAGAGTCCCCGTCAAAGTCTACCAGCTCATAGGCCCCTTTTGCTAGCTTTCACTTGACAATATAGGTCCCATGCCACATAGGAACGAATTTTCCGGCACCTAATTTATCATTAGCTTGATCATATAATAACACTAGGTCTCCTTCTGAAAAATTTCGAGGTGTCACATTTCGATCATACTGAGCTTTCATACGTTTTGCGTGAGTCTCGATCGCCAATGCAGCATCACGTCGAGTCTCATCTAATTGAGCTAAGTATAATAAACAATTTTCCTCTTCGGAAGCAGCTGGAAGTAATTCGATGGCCATTTGCAGTGACAGGATTTTGCATTCAATGGGCAGCACAGCTTCCAAACCATAAACTAGTTGGAAAGGAGTGAACCCTGTTGATGTTTTCACTGAGGTTCGGTACGCCCAAAGCGCTGAAAATAACGTGTTGTGCCAATTCGACCGATGAATACCAATGATTCGTCGGATCATGATAACTAAAACTTTGTTGATGGACTCAACCAGACCATTCGCTTGTGGATAATAAGGAGTTGAACTATCGTGACGCAAACCAAGCTGGCCTGTAAGTTCTGTCATCAGAACGTTTCGAAAATGGCGCCCATGGTCAGTGATTATCACTTGTGGGACACCAAACCTAGAAATAATGTGATTGAATACGAAAATTGCAGCTGTCTTGCCGTCTGCCTCGAATGTAGGCATCGCCTCGGCCCACTTAGTAAAATAATCAACTGCAATGATGATATACGCATGCCCCCCGGCTGAGTGAGGGTTACATGTAATAAAATTGATACCCCATTTGGAGAAAGGACCAACGGCAATTATAGGGTGGAGAGGAGCAGGTGGAGCACTTATCTTTCGATCAAACACTTGATAGTTGTGGCATTTTCGGACTGCAGTAATACAGTCTTTAAACAAGGACGACCAGAAGTAGCCAACGCGCAATATCTTTTGGGCTGTGGCATACCCAGACATATGACCGCCACACGCTCCAGAGTGACAGTCATTCAAAACCCTTTCAGCTTCCTCGTGAGTTAAGCAATGTCGAAAAACCAAATCCACCCCACGACGATAAAGAGTATCTCCAATAATTTTGTATTGTTGGGACTGGAATCGAATTTTCTGATGCTCTGACTTTGAAACTTCGGGCCGAAAGGATTGGGTCTGGAGATAGACGATTATATCCCCATACCATGGATCTAAAGTGCTGATTAGAAACAAAGATTCGTCCGCAATGGGCTCCTCTACCACAGTTTCCATGTTAGCACGCGGGAAATCACACATTAACTCTGCAAAGACTAAATATTTCTTAGACTTAGATTTCTCAAACTCCAAGTCGAACTGCTGCAGGATAACTATCCATTTGGAGTACTTGCCCCCTAGCAATTGTTTAGTCAAAATGTAGATCATAGGGTTGCAATCCGAAATGACTATAGTTTTACGGAGTAAAATGTAGTGACGAAAACGCTGGACAGCTTGAACGGCTGCCAGTGCCAATTTCTCCACATGTGAGTATTTTAGCTCAGTTGGATTTAACGTCCGACTAAGGTAATATATCACATGTTCCGTTCCGAATTCATCTTCTTGAACTAAGACCATTCTAATGGTGGAATGGGAAGCGGCGACATACAAAAAGTAATCTTGGTTGTAGTTGGGAGGATGCAGCAACGGTGCATGGGTCAACGCGTGCTTGAGTGCATCAAAAGATTTCTGAGCTATCTCATCCCAAGAGAATTGAGCGTTTTGTTTCAACAACTGGGTAAAACCCTTTGTAACTTCGGCGTAGTTAGGAATGAATCGACGTAAAAAGTTTTCTTTCCCCTGCAAACTTTGGAGTTGGCGAAGACTCGAAGGAGGAGGCAATTTGATGATAGCTTCTACCTTCGAGGGATCGACGCGAATACCGGCTTTTGAAACTACAAATCCTAGCAATCGTCCCACTTCTATACAGAAGACACATTTGTGTGGGTTCAACCGAATTCGATAATGCCTACACCTCATGAAAATTGCTCGTAAATGGACGAGGTGGTCAGCTCGATGTAAAGAATGAGCAGGCAAATCATCGAGATACGGTTGCACAATGTGTTTGATGTCATGAAACGCATAAGACATCGCCCTTTGAAAAGTTGCTCCGGCATTCTTAAGCCCAAAAGGTAATTTGCAGTAAGAAAATGTCCCCCATGGACAAATGAAAGCCGTTTTTGGTTGATCGGCAGGTAGAATATTGATTTGATTGTAACCGGAAAAACCGTCCATAAAGGAAAATATTTCACTGCCGGCACAATCATCAATTATTTGATCGATATAGGGTGTTGGGTAGTTGTCTTTTGGACAAGCTCGATTAATATCCCTATAGTCGATGCATATTATTATTGTTCCCTGTTTTTTGTTAACCGGAACAATATTCGATACCCAATCCGTTAACGGGATCGGATAAATGAAACCTGCTTTCAACAACTTCTCTACTTCTGCTTTAATTGCAGCCGCTTTTCGTGGGTGAATCTGACGCAAACGTTGTCGGACGGGTTTAGTGCTCGGGTAAGTCTTGATCTCATGGACAACATCGAGGGATCAATTCCTGGAATTTCCTCATAGGACCAGGCAAACACGTCACAGAATTCTTGAAATAGGGCCTTGTATGTCTGAATTTCGTCATCTGTACATGAGGCACCGATATGAATGTTCTCAACAATTCCAGGTTTGACTGAAATGTCAATGGGAATAGTTCGAGAAATGTTTCCCAAATTCAGCTCTGAATCAGGACGTTTCGTTGGATTCTGAGCTTCTTTGACAAATTCAGCTATAAAGATTGATGAGAAATCATTTTCAAAACGATCATCCTCAGGTAAAAACGAAGATCTATGATGGAGATCTTCCCATGGTAAATCGTCTACACACAGAACTTCACGAAGTTGCTCGTCAGATGACACAACTTCGGGAAACGCTCTTAGCTCCGAGGTTGATGTGAAAAGTGATTCTTCACGGACCACATTCATTTGGTCGATTTTGGTTGAACGCGGGTCGGTAAAAGACTGCATGGCTTCATAGGAAATTTCATATGGACTCAAAGGCATAACATCACCAAATGAGTCTATTTCAGATTCAGAAGGAACGATCCAAGGATCGTCATAAACAATGGTGTTTGATGTAATCATATGAATGGATGCAAGTGAAGACACTGCGTTGATTAGAGGAAAAGGAAAAGTTCCCAGTAAACCGGAATATTTAACTAATCCTACTCCAACATCCTTATAAGGGATAGACGTTTTACTGACATGCTGGATACTCTCTGAAGAGGCTAGGTAGGATGAAAAGTAAGCCAGCTGGTCTATTGTTATGATCTTGCCATTATGTGGAAACTTTATTACTCGGAAGACCGAAGAAACGACCGCTGTCATAGCATAAGACCAACTGCGACCCAAGAGAAGGTTGTAGTCTAGAGGGGCATCAACCACCTCCACATCCAGACTAACGGTTTTTCCTTCAACCCCTATAGGCAAATCCTGTAGAATGCCAAACAGATGAAACCCACGGCCATCAAAGGCCTTAAGAATTGTCGGGGATTGATTCAGTGAAGGAGAACCAAGCGATCTCCAACACTGTATCGACATAATACACATGGTAGCTCCCTCATCAATTACAGTCCGATGAATAGGCTTGTTTTTGACTATAACTGGGATCTGGAAAGCCATCTGATGAGGCAAACGTGGTGTACTATTTTCTAGATCAAAGATTATTAGGTTCGGGTCCTGAACATCAACAGCTCCTATAGCCGACAAAAGTAATTTGCGTTGTGCTGGGCATGATTGCAGCACTTCCAAAGCCGACATTGTTGAGGGTGAAACAGCTAAGTCCTCAACAATTTTATAATTCTGGGCCGCTCTCGCATGAGGATTGAAAGCAGACTTTTGAAGTATACCCTTGGCGGGCAGTTTGATTACTAAGTCTGGGTTAGGTTTCTCGATCTGTAGTGGATCGGAACCAGGAGCTGAGGTTGATGGATTAGAATGAGAAGAGTCTGCTTCTTTGCCATCAACAGGACTTTTACTACCATAATCTTGAGATCGAGTCGCAATCCGTACATGAGACATCATCAATATGGGTTCTTCACTAGCACTCGAGGAAGAACCTATCATCTTACTCTCCTGCTTTGGAAATGGATCTTTCAAAACAGCAGGAGTTGGGGAACCTTTAACGATTTTCACAACCTCTGCCCGATGAGGGCAATCTCTTGTAAAATGATCCTCTTCACAAATAAGACAAGGATAACGAGGTTTGCACTTTTTGTCATTGGTTTCCGACTTTTCTGTTTTCTCCTTTGGAGTTTTGTCTGCTTTATTCTTCTTCTTGCCTTTCTTTTTCCCACCGTTTTTTGATTTAGCCGTAGATGACTCTACAGCGTGAATATCGGCAGAAACTTCAGCATAAGATTCTCCTATCGGGGAGTTTGGTAAGGTTATAATCGGAGAAGAATTCTTTGAGGATTTCTTCTTACTTTTAGTATTCACCGTACCAGTCATGCCATCAGCAGCATGAGATCCCGAAGGAGCAGCAGCAATTTGATTTGACTTAGGAAGATCTCGGATCTTTTCATGTAACGTACCTGACTGAGTATAAACTAAGTCAAGGTACTGCGCTTGAGCAATCACTTGCTCCTCAGTAACTACTCCGGCCTTAGCTACGTCTTCAGTAATCTTTGGTAACAATGATTTAACAAACCATTCAGCTAAGATTTGGTCCGGGATAAAAACTTTCACTAATCGTCTTCGACGTCTCCATTCATGAATATGATCGGAAATATAAGTGGACGTCGATTGCTTTAATGAAGTTAGTAACTCCGTGCCATTATCATATCTGACCGGCAACTGAAAATGAGTTAGGAACGAGGTAGCTAACTGGCTAAAATTATAAAAAGAGGCCCGTGGTAACTCAATGTACCACTTGGCCGCAAGACCAATGAGTGTACGCTGGAAAAGACGTAAGCGGATCGAATCATCCGAGATGGAATTAGAGGCACACCAGAGGTGGTAAGTCATCACATGATTCGACGGGTCCTCTCCAGACTTACCTTCGAACTTGGGTATGTCACTGGGCAACTTATTTGGCATTGGCGGCCAAAACGGAAGATAATTTATTGGATCGTTTGTTAGGCACGACAAGTCTGGTAAATCCAAAGTTGCGATAAACGGTAATTCTCGATTAGGATCCCTAAAACTCTGGGTCACAAGACCAGTTCCAGGAGGAGGATATCCAAGATAACTAGGAATAGGAATCGCGTTCGGGAGATTGTATCCTACGAGAAAAAACCAGGATTAACCGAACCGTACTGGGGTTGTTGTGGTTGTTGATAGGTGTACCCAGGATACGGTTGATACTGGTAAACTGGTTGTTGGACAGCAGGACCGAATTGGTACTGTCCCTGGTACAATTGATAAGTGAATTGTGGTTGACTTGTGACAACCGTACTTAAACCAGGTTGTCCTACAGGCATCTGAACCGAAGTTTGAATTGTGGATCCAGACAATTGTAAAGATGTCTAAGGAGTAGTTACAAAGATAGTAGAAACCGGAGCTGTCGATACTCTAGAAGTAAGTGCGGTAGACTGAACAGATGTTGCGGTAGTTGCAGTAGTCGTTTGAGATGGAGTACTAGGTGCAATGGGCGACTGAGTAACTACCGAAGTTACAGAAGTTTGAATATTAGACTGGACTGGTTGTTTGGGTGAAACAGACACTAAGGGTTGTCCAGTTTGAGATGACAACTGTATACTTGGCTGCAACACCTGTTGAACTTGTGATGGATCCCACACTATATTCATTCCAGGGTATTGACCCATAACAGGTTGAGGATATGGAGATCCGTAACCAGGTTGAGGGTAGGATTGATAATTGAAAGGTACATTTCCCATACCTTGAACATAAGATTGACCTTGGGGTGGTTGGTAACCTTGACTCGAGTACTGACCTTGGGGTTGATACCCTTGAGGCACGTACTGATACTGGGGTTGACCTTGAGGCATAAATTGATACTGAGGTTGACCTTGGGGTACATATTGAGGCTGGGGTTGACCTTGAGGAATGTACTGTACCATGGGTACATACTGTCCTTGAGGTTTCCCCCCAGACGCAATTTGTGTACCTTGAGGTTGCCCCCCAGGTGTTAATTGAGGCTGCCCCCCCCCCCCCCGGCGGTAACTGGCCACCTTGAGGTTGAGAACTAGGAATTGAACCTGACATCATGTAAATGTCTCCTACGCTCAACGGTTTATTACCATTGTTTCCAGTTAATAACCCATGTTCAATGAGTTGAGGAGATGCTCCCGCAAAAGTACCCGAAAGTGACTGATACCTAGAGGGAACAGAAGGACCGCCGTACAAAAAAGATTCAGGCGATTGAGTAAACATGGACGACTGACTTGACATATTTACAGGAGTATAAATACCTACAGGTGGATAAGGAGCACGAGGTGGAGAAAAACTTAACCCTGAGTTGTCTAAATAATTAGTTAACAAAAGATACCAAGTACTACTTCTAGGAGGACTGTAAAAAATGGATTCACGCTCCCTTAGATCAATAGTAGGTTGATTTTCAGGGATAGGGACGCCTATTTCTTCTTCTGGAGCAAGTTCTTCAATAACTATCAAACCAGAAGGAAGATTTTCGGTGATGACTCTTTCTACCCTAGGTGAATCAGGAGCACTAGAAGTTGGAGTAACAGGTTCAGATATCTCAGGTTCTTCGCCTATATCACTAGTAGACGAAAAAATACCAGCAAGCTCGGAAACTGCAATAGCTTCAGGATTATAACCTGTTTCTAGACTTTGGTAATCAGGATGAACTACCAACGAAGACTCTCCTTCTTCAGGTGAACCTACTTTACTGCCACTAGGAGTTACAAGGACTTTCAAACCTTCGTAATGACCCGGAACTTCTTCAGGAGGTTGGCCTCGAAGTCTACGAGACCTCCTCAACAAATCAGCCATGGTTACAACCTCAGGAGACTGGCCCCGAATTCTAGGGGACTGTCTCGGTAATTCAGCCACAGTTAAAAACTTTTAACTACTGCACACGCAAACAAAGTAAAATCTCAAAGCAAACCGCCTAAAGTCTCTAAAGAACCAAACAAATTTGAATCACATGCCTAAAGAATCTAGGGCATCAAACCATGCACAAACAGTAACCTTCCGGACCGAAAACACTAGTTGGTGATGAATCCCAACATCGCCGAATTCAGTACAGAAGTGGTGGGTGGAACAGTTACCCTGGCAACCTGCTTAATGAATAGACTGGACCAAGTTCCTCCACTTTAACCGTCTCGAGTGAAGTGAACCCCCCCAGAAAATCCAAGTGAGTCTAGCCGACGTCTGCTCCAAGTACAGTGGGATCTTACCTCCACCGTCACCTTGGGTAGAACCCTAAAGATAATGGTCACTAAGGTCACCAACAACAACAAATACACCCGGGGGAACAGTCTACGATTCGATAGCACGCAAGGGCAGAGTAACAAGCTCAATCCCCTTATCAGCTCCTTGACAATAATCCAAGGTTTACTGACAAGTGACCCCAGGTTCCTCGACAATAATCCGAGGTTTACCGTTTGTAGTATGTGCGTATCTGGCGTCGTTCCCAATGAAGGAGGATTGATCCCCTCACTGGTTCGGACATGATCTTGTGCTTCTCCTTTAAGAGGAGCTTTCCCAGAGCATAGATGTAATAGTTGGATTTATCCTACTACAAGATGAGCTACTTGTTTGGTTTTGCTGTCTTGGAGAGTTAATTAGTCTCCTACTCCAAGACACTAGCCTGATCTATATTGGTGTTTCAGAGCCCTAGTAAATAAAAAGTTACTAAGTTAATTTTACTTTAAGCGTTAATTTTATGGCTTTTCTTTAAGACAAAAGGTAGTGGAGATGAAACTGATGGTGTGTAGACTCGACTCAAATCCACTAAAAAGATGCACCTAAGATGATTTAAACTATTTTTTTCCTTTTCAATGAATTCCCTAGCTAAGAGAGTTGGAGAATGCAAAATTTATAAAAACAACTTTCTTGGCAAAGACAATCAAAGAAACAATCTCTTTATCTTTTCCAAAGCATACAATACATGACCACTAATTATTTCACGAAAATTCCTTTCTCTTTTCAAAGACTTCAAACGCTACTAAAGCAAACTTCTTCAAAAACGTTTTTTGTATTTTTTCCTATATTAACAAAGCATATAAAACTACTTAACAAAACTCAACTTTGACAAATCTATGAAAATCAAATCAATTTTACCTAAAAGCAAATCTAAGAGAAATTTACCTAAAAGCAAATCTAATGAGGAAAAAGCCTACAAAATATAATTCCAGGATGTTTTACTCAGTTACAATTCAACCAAGGACTAGTTCATGCAGAATCATAAACCAGTCAAAAACAAAAATCAAAATCTTTTGTTCTTTTTCTTAAGAATGAAATTCACAGCTTAACCAACAAACTTTCTCGAAATTCCGCAAAGAGACAACACAAAGGTAGGTTTCTCACAAAGGTGGATTTTATGAAAGGTCTGACTCCTAAGAAGACTGAAAAGACCAGGGATATCCAAGGTTTTTACAACTTCTAAAGCCAAAGTCACTACAAGACCAATACAAAAATCAAACCTAGGGCTAGAACTTCTATGAATTTCACTAAAACCCTTGATGCTAACGAAACAAGCTTAGATGAAGATCTCTGACAGGTAACCAGTGGATCTGGGTAGTAAAAACAAATTAAAAACAAAAACTAAGAGGAAAAATGGAAAAATTGGAATTTTCTCAACTTTTGACAGGGTACGCAGGCGACCCGTTTGCACAGGTGCGGCCACGCTCTGTGTACAAAGCTGCAGTGCGTACAGGTACGCACTGTGCTTAACTCAGAGGGTGCGTACTGCTCTCAAAACCAAGAAAAATAAAAACTAACTTAACCCTAAGCTATTCGACCCAAATTTACAGCCAAACAGTAAAAAATCAGAAAGAAATCGACTTTTCTCAAATCAAAGTAGCAAACAAAAGAGAAATCAATCAAATCCATGGATTCCCCAGCGGAGTCGCCATTTTGTCATGCGGAAAGAGTCAATTTTGCGGACAAAACCAACCTCCCTAGAAGCTAAGGCTTTCTAGTGACAAACAAGACAATCAAGCACTATCCTTCCCTAAATATGCATTTAAAATACAAGCAACCAGGTGTTTAAAACATACCTTTAGTCCAATGTTGTTTGTAGCAGTCCAGCCTCTCCGATCCGGATGAGCTCCTCCTTCTCTTTGAAACCTGCATTCACTAACAAGCAAACGATTACATAGCACCTGAATAACTCATATAATAAAACATATTCATCATAAAGACCAAGGAGTATATGAAACAAATTATAAATAACAACTTGTTGAGAAGAATGAACTTAATTGTATTAATTGGAAACAAAAGAAACCTTACAACCAGTGCCTTGGTGTTGTACAGGTCCCTCCCAGGGTCCAGCAAGAGTTCTCCTTTACTTTGATTAGCTCACCCACTTCCAAATGAAGCTAAGAAAGGATGGGAATCTCTCCTCTCAAGCTCTATAAGGGAGTCCTAATTTCAACAGCATCTACCCTTAGGAATGTTCAGCTTTCAACCTCTCCTCCCTCTGGCCCAATGCCTATATTTATAATGCTTTGAAGGAAGTTAATCAGGTCCACCATGAATGGGATAAGCCCCTCTTTCAATGGGATAGCTCCCCTCTTCATGGGATAAGTTCCTCTTTCTTTGGGGTGCATGAACCATCTGGAGGCGCTCAATACACGTCAAACCATCTTCTAGAATGCTCTAGATTTGACCACAAGTAACGTTTTTGAAGTAAAACTCGCGCCTTTTGACCTTTACAGGAGTACGCACCCACCCCTTTACAGACAGAGCGTACGAGTACGCAGGTATTGTGAACTTGAGGTGCGTACACGCATGTAAGGCTAAGAGAAACTGCGTAACCAGAGTTAATTGACTTTTTAAGGACTTTCTCTCTTTCTTGGAGTTTGACATGAGGAGCAGAGGTATAAGACTTGCCAAGGAGGATAGTATGACAGTTGATGGAGCCATACTAACTGTAAATAGTCATGGTGACAAATTTTAGTGTAAACCCATGCCTTCCTGCATCTTTCAAAGGAGGAGATCCTTTCTTTTGATCATGCTCTAGAGATAGAGCATTTATCCATGTTACCTGCAACCATATGAAATGACTCCAAAAATATCAAATACAAGCATACATACCTCGTTTTTATTTTAGGTCATCTAGACTTCCTTCAAAATACTCATTGATTGAAATAACTTCAATCCCTTGATATGATTCATCTCTTGTGATATCATACCATCATCCCATGAATCCCACAAGTTGGAATTCTTGATAAAACACTTCCTTTCCTTCTAGATTGGTGAACCTTCCAATGAAGATTCCATCAGAGAATTTTAAGGATCTTGAGTATCCTCATCCAACATATGTTTCATTTTGATGTATGATGAGCCTTGTCCTGGATTACTTTTTCCCTCTTTCCCATAATGCTTTTAATGAGGTCACCAAGAGCTATATCCTTCCATAGCTGACTGCCATGGACTTCAATTTCAACCATTTTTCATGCTTCTCTATGATGTTGTCATGAGCTCTTGCTTTCAATGCTTCTATGATGCCATGATGTATCCCATCCATTTTCTTAGTGAATCATGATAGCCATATCTTACAACAGAAGACTTAGGAACTTGAAAATAACTCAGGTGAGAAAGACTACCTCAATATATTACTACCTCTTTCTTGGGTTTCTTCTTTTCAGCTTCCTCCACTCCTTCAATGATATGGGCTTCTTCTCTTCCTCTTTTTATATTATCCTTATTGATCTTAGGACAATCTCTCTTATAATTCCCATATTCTTGACATCCATAGCATTGAATCTTAGCCATGTTTTCTTAAGAACAATGCTTCCCAAAATTCCCTTTCCTTTTAGTAAATGTTTGACCCCTTTCACTTGGTCCTTCATCACTTTTTTCCTTCATCACTTCTTCTTATATATTGCATAGAAACCACAAGTTGTTGAATGTGATATCTTTCTTCTCCTTACGGGAATTTGATATGAGGTTACCTTGTTAATCAATTAATGCATTTAGAACAATGGATACGATTTCTTTATCATATATCATCTCTCCTAGATCTTGCAGTTGAGTTCTTATTTGAGATGCTTTTGAGAGACATATAGATATCCCTTCATCCTTTGATACCTTCATTTTGTATAGATAAGATCTAAGTGATATCATCTTTCTTGTCGCACTTTCAAAGAATAGTTATACCAACTTATCATATATCTCTTTTGACGTCTCCAACTCTCCTATATAGGGAATGAGTGGGTATTTGACAGACTCCATAAGAATATCTTGAGCACTTAGATCCCTCTCCATGTATTCAGATAGTGCTTGTCCTTCAGATGGTTTAGAGAATTTTCTATTGGCATGATCAATAACTTAATTTTCCTCGAGGACTATGTCTATCCTTCTTTTCCATGCAAGGAAGTTCGATGAACCAACCAGTTTATAGATCTCCTTGGAAAATGAAGTCATTTATTAGATTATATTATAGAAGAAAAGGTAATTACTTGTCAAGTGAAGATAGAATCTCCAACTTGATCCCCTTATTGATGATTGATGAAGATGTCTTAATGCTTCTTGGATGATCTTCTTCCAGATGAAGTCCTTGCTTTAATAAAAATGATATTTCCTTTTTTATGATGACAACACCTTTTGTTCTATATTATTTTGGATGAGTAGTTTTTAAAATAATTTCCACTCAAAGATTAAGTGTGGATACCAATAATTCTTCTTTGATTTAACTAGAGTTTTTCTTCAAGACAATAATGTGATCTTTCTCCTTTACATGCTTCTCTTGGCCTTCTTCAACTTGAGTAGTTTTAGGGTCTTGGTCTTCTTTTGATGATGATCTAACATTGCTTCTTTGATCTATGGTTTTGACACTTCTTTGTAGATTTTGACTTCTCTTTGATATCCTTCAATTTTCTTTGATGTTTTTCTCAATATTTGATCCTTGAGTGTCCCTTGATAAGATGCCCTTCCTGGAGATTGTCACCTTAGCTCTTATACCATGTTGAGAGATCTAGGGCATATAAATTAGGTGATTTATCTTTTGTTGATAACTGCTTGTGAATGCTTTAGATTAGGATATTATATTTCTTTATATTATTATGGTGTTATTTTTCATCAAACAACTACCAATGCATAAACAATAAAGAGACAAGAGACACAAAATATAAGTTATCAGTCAGGGCCAAAACCTCTCCCACTTGAGAGGAAAACCCAAACAAATTCTTCTTCTTATAGACACTTCAATTTGACAAATACTAATGCCAAGACTCTTGACCTATTTTCCACTCCAAGATCAAGACACAAGTTCCCTTTCACTGCTTCTCTTTTGTGCCCAAGTCAAAATTTGGTCCAACTTATTGCCTTACTTTACACCTCAGCTATACTTCAGATCTCGACTTCCTTTTTCTCTACTTCAGACCTGCAACTTCTCAGCTTCCTTCAGAAACCCTGGCACATGTCAATTATCAACTTTGGAACCTTGATTCCCTTTGCTTGAGGTGGAAGTAGCTTCCTTGGAAATTCGACTTGATAATGAAATTGTTCTCTTCCTTAATATGACATTCAAAGGATATTGTGGTACCTCAACTTCTTCTGTAGTTGGACAACACCCTTTCTTCGCACATGTGGAGTAAACGAACCCAAAATAGATCAGAAATGACCTCGGTTATAATATCCCTTCCTTCACTTGGTTATAGGCTTCCCAGATGAACTTCACACCTCCTATTTCAAACTTCTTGATGACCGAAAATTAGATCTTTGAAATTAGGCTGACTAGCCATATTTATAGTTTTTGGAGCGTTCATAATAAGCCGACTTGAACTGTGGGTGAGCCGACATGTCTTTTGGAGTAGATTCCTTATTTCATTTAAGGCCAACTCGAAGGAGATGTTTGAGCTTGATCTTGGAGGGCTATTTGACTCTTTCATTGATTCATATACAAATGTAACACGCCCAAGAAGGGTCATTCATACATGACATTGACTCACTTTGACTTTATGAAAAATCTTATGGGCTCACAATGGGATCCATTACTAAAAATAAAATTCCTTACTCATGAAACCCATGAGACATGAATTACAATATTAATTTTTTTTTCTTCTTTACATCAATTACATAAAATCACAATTACACATGTCATTATGAAGACCGAACCCAGTTGCACTTTGCAACATTTACTAGGTCACATTTCTCAAAGCATCCGAAGGCATCTACCACTCTACCTCCTCAAAAATCAAGATCACATATTGAGACTTTAGTTCTTTCCTTTCATGGCCTTTAATTATTTTATTTGTGTAAAAAGTCTTCAAAAGTAATGGCACAATCAAAAATTGCAATACATCAATTTGACTTGGAGAAACCCTTGGCGCGGCGTGAAGGAAGGCCCAGAAGGCCGACAACAACCCGGACTAGTAGAAATCGGCAGCGAACCGGGAAACAACGGTATGACAGAAGATGTCAGGAGGGGAGAGATCCCCTCCTATCGAGATACGGTGGCAGGAGAGGGACAAAGCATCCAGGAGATAGAGGAATAGAAGAGCGCAGGACCAGTGCTAGGAACTGCCTGGAAAACAGGCCGCGGAGGAAAGTACCTGCCATGTGCAGCGGAGAGACCCAGATTCATGATTCCAGCGAATAAACTGGAAAAGTACAAAAGCTATATGAGGGATCATGCCCTCATCTGCAAGTTCGTAGGAGTCTGGCCATCGGAAAGAGATCTTTCCAAGTGGATACAACAAAAATGGCAGGCCCAAAGCCACATCGAGCTCAAGCTAGGAGCGAAAGGCTTCTTCACAGTAATCTTCTTTAACCTATAAGATAAGGAAAAGGTCTTTGAAAATGGCCCATATTTTTATTACAATGTTGGTTTGTTCATGTTGTTCCGGGAAGAATGTTACAACCCTGATAAAGAAACCTTTCTAGTTGCGCCTGTCTGGGTTCGCTTATTCGGGCTCCCCATAGACTTTTGGGACCCGGAAATCTTGGAGGGGATAGGAAACTCCAAAGGAAGCTTCGTGAAAATAGCAGAAACCACGAAGAAAGGAAGATACACCTCGTACGCAAGGATCTATGTTTATATGAACCTAGCAAAACCAATCCCAGACACCATAGAACTTGAATATCATGAATATGTTTAGCAGCACGACATAGACTACGAACACATCCCATTTAGGTGCCGTAGGTGCCATGTCCATGGCCATCTGGAAAAGGAATGCTTGATAACACGGGAGGAAGAAGAAAGTAGAAGTTCCCTGAAAAAAAGAAGAGAGCCAACAGATCAGGAGGAATACCAAGAGGTGAAAAACAAAAAGAGAGTAAACAAGGAAATCCCCCTGAAAGGAAGGCAAGAAAAACAACCAGCCCCAGAAAAACCAAACAGCTTTGCAGTTCTGCAAGTAGATGATGAAGAGGAAGATCAACCCATGGAAAATCAAGAGGATAAGGGGTCGGACAGTAGTGAGAGCAGCAAAAGAAACCACTCAAAAAGAAAAGCCCCAAGTGAGCCAATAGAGAAAGGTAAAAGAACAAGAAGAACGAGCCGAACAGATGGATACAGACCAAGAGAATAACAGAGAAGACCTAAGCCAAGAGGAAGTAGTCTTGAGAAAACTACTGAACGAATGGAAGAACCTGGATGAGTGGTTTATCTTGGAAGAACAAAAGAGGCTGTACGCGGAAACCTTCCAGCAATACAAAGCAAAACTTGAAAAAAGCAAAGCCTCCCCCGAAGAACTCCATGAGACCCAATAGGAAAGCAGACCTGATCAGCAAGGCCAATTTAAAGGGGGAAAAAAGAGGAAGAAAAAACCTTAAGGACTCCATCCAACTCATGGGAGAAATGTTAGTCAACACAGGGAGAGTAGTCCCGCTATCAGCAGTTTTCCAAAACCTATCCCAAGTTAACCAATGATCTTGACATCTTGGAATATTAGACGCTTAAATAGCAAAGGAAAATAGAGACATCTGGCAGCAAGACTGAAGAAGGACAAACCCCAAATTATGCTAATACAAGAAACTAAAATCTCAGGCCAAAAGATGGAGGAAATTCTCAATAAAATAAAACCGAGATATGAACATGTAACTATAGATGCCAAAGGGAGTGCAGGAGGGATAGTAATTATCTGGAATCCAGCAGAAGTCCTAGCCGACTGGTGGATAGGTATGCCAAGAATCCTGACAGGGAGATTCAGGCTCATAGGGCAAAGTGAATGGGTGGCAATCTCGGCTATCTACGGGCCCCATACCCGTGCTGATAGAGGCCTATTCCTCAACCAGTTGGCAAAGCTCAGAAATATGCACCAGGAGCAGAGATGGATCCTGGCTGGTGACTTTAACTTAATCACTTCCAGAGAAGAGAAAAAAGGTGGCATAAACAGAGAAGACCCGGAGATGGAAAGATTCAGAGACGTTCAAACAGAATTAAGAGTGGTTGATATCCCAACCATAAACGGGAAATTCACCTGGAATAATAGAAGAGGTGGGACCAAACAAATTGCTTCAAGACTAGACAAATTCTTAGTCTCAGAACACATAATTGGGCTGGACATCTTCTACGAAGCCTCCATCCTACCCTCAATAGGGTCCGACCACTGGCTAATAAAGCTTGAAATAGCCCTGAACAATCTGAATAAAAGGAGGCCCTTCCGGTTCGAGTCCTTCTGGCTTAGAGCCCCCGACTTCATAGACAAAGTAAGGAGCTGGTGGCAGGACAACAAGAGTGGAAAGGAAGGCCGTAGCAAAATGCACTCCTTTCAGCTCAGACTCAAAGAAATCAAGAGAAAAATAAAGAAGTGGAACAGGGAAGAATTCGGCAATATCCAATAGGAGCAAGGCAAACTTCAGTCCATATTGGAAAGAATACAACAGAAAATCATCTCGGAAGGCCGAAATGAAGAATTGGCTGAAGAGGAAGGCAGAGTAATCACTCAACTAGAAGAAAGACAAAAGCAGGAGGAAATTCTGTGGAAGCAGAAATCCCGGGTCCAATGGCTAAAAGAGGGGGAAAAAAACTCCAAATTCTTCCATAAAGCAATGCTGAGTCACCGCCAGCACAATAGAATCTTCTCCTTGAAAGACAGTCAGGGAAATAGAGTGACGCAACAGACAGAAATAGAACAACTCTTGGTGAATCACTTCAAAGGTATTCTCACTGAGCCAAATGTCAACAGATCTGAGGACATAGACAAGGTCTTCCATCATATCCCTAAGAAAGTCTCTAGAGACCAAAACCTAGCTCTACTCAGGGTAATCACCAAGGAAGAACTTGAAGAGGTAGTTAACAAAATGTTGAAAAATAAGGCCCAGGGTCCTGATGGCTTCACCATTGAGTTCTACCAGGCGGCCTGCAGTTTTATGGGGAATGACCTGCTAGACATAGTGGAGGAATCCAGGTGTTCAAAGAGCATGCACCAGGGCCTGAATGCCATATTCCTGGCTCTAATCCTGAAGAATGGCTGCTCGGAGGAACCGCAGGGCTTCAGACCCATCTCCCTTTGCAATGTTGTTTATAAAATTTTAGCAACAGTCATGGTTAACAGGCTAAAGTGGATCCTACCGGATCTCATTGCCCCAGAGAAAACAGGCTTTGTCAAAGGGCGCCATATCACAGATGGCATCATCGTGGCCCAAGAAGTGATTCACTCCTTAAAAAACTCCCGCAACCTGGGTATGCTTATTAAACTTGATTTGGCTAAGGCGTTTGATCGCCTTAGCTGGGGATATTTGGAAGGAATTCTAAAAGCCTATGGCTTTGACCAAAGATGGATAAACTGGATCTTATCCATGGTTGGCACTCCCGTGATGTCAATATTGTTAAATGGCACCCCCTCCGAAGCCTTCACTCCCTCCCGCGGGCTCAGGCAGGGAGACCCCCTGTCTCCTTTTCTCTTCATACTAGCTGCGGAAGGCCTGGGTAGGTTGGTTAAGGCTCAAGTCTCCAGGGATTAGCTAAAGAGTCTTCGAATCTGTGGGAATGACACACCGGTTTCACACCAGTAATTCGTAGACGATGTGATGTTGTATGGTCAAGCCACGCTGAGAGAGGCCCAAGGCGTCATCAAAACTCTATCTGATTTTAGCAAAGATTCTGGGAGCGCACTCTGGGCTTCAACATCGGAACCTTCCCGTCAAAATACCTGGGCATTATGGTGCATGAGCATCAATATAGGACAGCCAACTGGGAACTTCTAACAAAAAAAATCCGAAAAAAGATGGAAAACTGGACCTTTCGCTCATTGAATGCCCCAAGCCGGCTAATCCTTCTGAAAGCTGTTCTGCAGGCTATGCCAATTTACCAGATTTCGTGCCAAGCCATCCCAAAGACAGCAAGCCAAAAGCTGGTCACCATGTTCAAAAAATTCCTATGGCAGGGCACCAACAAATCCAGAAAGTGGGCCCTAATTTCTTGGGAGTGGCTAAGTCGGCTCCCCAAAGATGGCGGTTTAGGGCTCCGAGACCCCTTCGTCCTCAACCAAGTCATGGGTGCAAAGCTCTGGTGGAGGTGGACCCAGGGAGGCCCTGACCTATGGAAGGTGATATGGAAAAGAAAATACGATGCGGTAGGGGAACCCGAAGGAAGACTGAGAAGTGACACGAAGATTAGAGGTTCCGCGATTTGGAACCTGGCGAGGGGCAACAAAGACCTGATAAGAAATCACAGCTTTTGGGAAATACGAGTCGGGGACAAGGCCAGGTTCTGGGAGGAATCCTGGCAGCAACGTGAAAGACTCATCCAAAAGGACAACCTTCACGACATCCACGCTTTCACGTCCCAGGCTAAGGCAACAACCGTCGGCAATTTTTGGAAACCAGACGAAGAAGGATATTGGCGCAATTGGAAACAGAAAGAGGATTGGGAAGGGGCCCCAGAAACTGACAGATGGAGTGAGTATTACACAGAGATGGCATCTCGTAAGGTAGCAAGGAAAACAGGATCCGACATTCTTAGATGGGGTAAACGAATTCAAGGCAATTTCTCAATAGCAGAAGCCTACTACCAAAAAGTCAATCAAAATCAACAGCCGGAAATCAAACAATGGAAAAATCTTTGGAAAATCAAACACTGGCCGAAAGTTTCATTCTTTGTTTGGACTTTACTACACGGTAGAGCGCTTACCTGGGACCAGATGCAGAGGAAAGGGCATCAAGGTCCATCCCACTGCGTACTCTGCAACTCCCAAGAAGAGATAATGGAACATTTGATGAACCGTTGCCCAGTCAACAACTCCCTGTGGGAAAGTCACTTCAGATTGTTTGAGTGCCACCACAGAAACTACAGGAACATAGTAAACACCATAACAAACTGGCCAAAAAAACCTTACCAAAATCTGGTAGTCAATCGAGCATGGCTCCTTTCTATCGGCTTCCTGCTATGGAACATCTGGAAAGCACGAAACAGGGCAATCTTCAAAGCAGAATCCAGAACCCCAGTAGCCATATGGGAACAAACCACCAGGAACATACGTGAAACAATCCTAACGGAAATCTGGAAAGAAGAAGACTGGTAGGCGTCGCAAATGGAGGAGGCAATCCTGAAAAAACTTGAGGTAAACCAGAGTATGCTAAATGGGTGTGTCAAAGGATCAGACCAGACCAGGGAAGTGGTGGAAAGCAACCAGTATCGCCACCCCCCGCAGGGATTCATTAAGCTTAATTTCGATGGCGCAGCAAAACATAACCCGGGAGAGGCTGGCATTGGGGGAGTTTTCAGAGACGCTGGGGGAAAAACTCTACGAACCTTCGCGATGGACTGCGGGGAAGCCTCAAATAACGAAGCCGAACTACATGCCTTAAAACGTGGTCTGGAAATTGCTCTTCGGGCTAACTACAAGCGACTCCAAATTGAGGGGGACTCGAAGTTGGTGGTCGACATGGTCAGGAAGCTACAGCAACAACAACCAGCGGACAAAATCAGCAAGAGCTGGAGAACGACATGGCTTGTGGGAGAAATCGGGAAGCTCCTGCCTAAAATCGACTACCTAATTCCTTCTCACATTAGACGCTCCGGAAACAAACCGGCGGACTGGCTCGCGAACTGGGGCAGTCGGAACAGAGGCAAAGAAATCGACAGTGAAGGTCTGTCTCAACTACTTCCGGAGGAGCGAGCTAGCCTTCAACAATTGCTAGACGTCAACAAAGGTGGTAAAGACAGGCCTGAGGTGAACGACCAGGATCAGGCGGCACGCAGTAGCTATGGGGAAAGATCACAGTGGATGGGAATGGACAGCACATCCGTGGGAAAGGACAGCAGTCATCGGAATGATAGACTCGGGCAGATGACGGGGCAAGGTAGGACAGGACGTGGAAACGGAGGAGAAGCGAGCCACGATACACCACCAAGGAAGGATCTGGAGTTAGCTTGGGAAGTTGGGATAAATGACAGGGGAAGGACGCCAAGTGGCACAAGGAGTACAGAGCAGTTACGGCAGGAGCAGCCAGGAGCATATTGGAGTAATGACGAATGAAGCAGGGCAGTCAAGTCACGCCCCATCCCGAGGTAGGGATCTAGGGCTGTCAGTCCGAAAATTAAATGGCCAAGTGGAGGCCCGGTTGGCAGGACAGCGGGTTCATAACAAACATATGCCTGAGGGGACAGAGGGAATGCTCATTCAGTTAAGTAAGAACCATGAAAAAAAATGGAAAGGTGACAGTGCGACCCTACGACCTGGCTCCTTCTCAGGCTCCGAAAAGAAAAGGTGGTAGACAAGCGCATACAATTTCAAAGCACCAGGCCCGTGGCAAGATGGCACCGAGGAAGGCTAAACCTGCCAAGAATCGGGACGAGGGCACCAGTAGCCAACTGAGCAAAAGGGGAAGGAAGCCAGACTTTGAAAAGACCATGCACATGATAAACGCGTACATGGCTGGGATCCCTCTGGAGATCCGCTCCCAAATCAATGGGTGGGAGCGTGAGCTGCGGGATATCAGTGATAACAAAGAAATCCCCCGCGAAGACTGGGAGGATCTGATCCCGGACCCAGGAACTACAAGAGGCAGAAACTCCCTGTTCAATAAAACGCTTCAGCAGTACTGGATAATGAAGCATGTGGTTGGCCGGGCTATGGAGGTGAATCAGGCCGTCCGCGAAGAGGAGGACGAGGAACGCAAGCAGGCAGAGGAGCAACTCAAAAGCCAGCTGGCGAAAGAAGCGGATAATATCAAGACCACTCTCCTGAACGAGATCGCAGCCGTCCAAGTCCAGGTAGCAAGAAACCATCTACTGTTGAAGAACATGGAACAAACATTGCTGGACCTAAAATGGGCCATGGAGCAGAAGCAGCTGAAGCCTGGCACCAACGCCTCAACACCTGCCCCAGTCAACTCGTCGAACGAGGACTAGCTGAGCTGAGTCTTTTCTTTTTGTTTTAAATGTTGATAAATCAGAACTGTGTCTGGTTGTGTCCTGAAGTTAGCTTAGTCAGTAATAGGCAAAAACATGGTTATGACAGGAAAAAGGAGAAAAACATTTTCAAATTTTGGTCAGGCTTCAAAGCCGAAAGGTGGCGGTCTGGTTTCCTGCGGGTAGACCCGCCGCCTGAACTTTAGTATGCTGTAATTTTGTTTTGTCATATGGAATGAAGAATGCCTAACCTTACCAAAAAAAAAAAAGTAATGGCACAATCTCGATTAGGATTTTTATTGAGCTAGTTCCCTTGTGTATTCAATCAAAACAAATATGTCAACAATACCCAACCAAACTTATTGATTCACCCTTCAAGTCAAATATGCTTTCCCTTATGCTTTGTGATCTTCCATTCTACTTTTCCCAAGGTGCCTCCAAATATCTCAAATGAAGGGGGAAATTCTAGAACGACAATTCAGACTTTGTTCTTGGAACTCTATAAATGTGTCCAATTCTTTAAACAATTTGGTTAGAAGTAGTGTGGAATAAATT
Organism: Pinus tabuliformis; assembly: GCA_031772625.1. Lineage (NCBI taxonomy): Eukaryota > Viridiplantae > Streptophyta > Pinopsida > Pinales > Pinaceae > Pinus > Pinus tabuliformis. The sequence goes on from CM062813.1 coordinate 492,356,174, forward strand.
ATGACATTTTAAATCTTCTGATCTATTAAATATAGAAATTTTGTTTCAAACTTTGATTTTTTAAGCATTTTTCAAGTCCGTCTTTCTTCTTTTGTCCAAATGTTGGTTTTTAATATTTTTTCAAGTTTGTCTACCCTTCTTTTCCTTTTTTTCTCCAAATCTTGGTTTTTAGGAGTTTTTAAAGTTTGCCTAATTTTTTATTTTATTTTAGGGTTTAACATTACGAATTAATTGACATTATGGGCTTAATGACTAGCGATATGGATTGGATCATTATATTATTTTTAATTCTTCTCGATGGTTTTAGAGTGGAAAAAGTGAAGGAATTAGTGCATGGGACTGTTTTTACTAGCGTGACCCAGTTTGGAAAAACAAGGTCTGAAACCTTTCGGTAATGTTTTGAGGCATCAAACAATATTCGTTGGGGGTAATAATTTGTCACTTTAGTGTTGTACCTTAATCTCCTATTCAAAACATAAAAATATTTCCATCGACACAAGAATCACATCAAACGAAGTTCATATGCGAAAGTTATGCCACTCAGAAATTGACCTTCCTGTTTTCACCACCACAATTCAAGAGGATGCCATGTCAACCCCCATTATTCATGAAAAATGGTCTAGCCACATGATTATGATGTATAATACTCTAGAAGAGTCTATATTGTAACTCTAGTTAAGATTTGAGGTAGTCAAACCTAACCAATAGTAGGCTACCAGGTTGTGTTATAACTGAGCCACTAAGAGGAAAAGAGGTTTGATTCTTTCAAGTACATTTTTAGCATAGCTGAACAAAAAAATAGCCAAGGGGGACAGGAAATAGATAACATAGAGATAAATTGTGCATTGTAGCATCCCACGGGCCAGAGGCCATACTTCTTTATACTCGCAACCATATTTCCAATCAGAGAAAGAGAGCGGAGTGACCTCACCTTCCAGTTGGGTTTTTCTCCCGAAAGGGTTTCCTAGAGAATATCTTGTGTTAAATGTGTGTGTGATATTTTACCTTTCTATTATCTATTTTCTATATAATTTTAAATTCGCATGCATGCACTATTAACGGTAAATCTACAAATCCATAAATCTAATAACATTGTAATAGTGTAGAATTTCTTATTTTAAATATAATTTTATTAGATCTATATGACAAACTTTCCAATGGAGTATACACGCAAAATTTATGGATCATATTGGTATCAAAGCAGGTTTCTTTGAGTGTATTGTGGATATTTGTAGGATATCTAGATCGAATGGGCCAAAATTCATAAAATCCTAATCATGGCTGACAAATCTTTGAATAACCCTTGTGATCCTGCAAAGGAGAGGTTTTCGCTACTGAAAAACAAGTCACTAATATAAATCATAATGTAAATCTCCTCATGGTGGCCCTGAGAAATAAGCTTGGGATATTAAGAGAATATGAGGGTTCAAATGTAGAGGAAAATCAGAAGGGGGTTAGGAGATCATGAAGAAACAAAGAACCAACAAAATAAAGAACCCAGAAAATATCAACCTAGTTCAAGTGTTGTGAATCAATCAGAACCCTTTTTTAAAATGGAACCAAAGGTCGATATCAAGCCATACCATGGTGAGATCGACTCTAAATGAATCACTAGTTGGAGCAACTAGAGGTGCATTTCAGCATCCATCAAATTGAGGAAGAACAAAATATTTAATTTGCGCAACTAAAATTAGAGGGCCATGCCCAGACATGGTGGGAGAGACACATGGAAACTCTGAAGATTGAGGGAAATCCTCTAGTGACTAAATGGGATGACTTCAAAACCCTCATTAAGTCACATTTTTACCCTATTGAGTACGTAGAGGACCAGTGGATCTGGTGGCACTACTTCAGGCAAAAAACCTGGGCAAAGTGTGTTGGATTATACCACAATGTTCAGAAAGATGGCCATAATTCTGGGTATCTTCCTAAGGAACGCATATATACTCCTCAAGTATTTGGGGGGTCTACACCACCATCTGTGGGATCAAGTGACGTTGTTCAGGCCCAAATCAGTGGACAAGGATTGTGTATAGGCATATTACCTAGATAACATATGCTCGAAGAAAGCACATTCAAGTGATTAAAATCATAAGGAGAAAAAAAACACCTCTAATGAGGGGAAGAAGAAGTAGAAAGGGAGAAAATATAAAAATATGGAAACCAAAACACATCAATACAAATATCCCAACAACAACTGCAACATTGAAAACTATACAAACGAGAAGTGTTGGAAGTTGCATCCTAAGCTAAAACTAAAGAACAAAAAGGAAGATAATAAGAATAAGAATCTCATGGCCAGTGATTCGAGCAACCAAGGTTAAAGTAGCTCGGATGTGCATGAGAATATCATTTGCACGTAAATGTAGAAGGAAGTGAATCTATGTAGCCTTCAACAACAAGAAGAGAAAGAAATGACCAAACTCTTCCATATAAATATACAGGTCAAGAAGACAAATATTGAAACTCTGTTTGACTCAGGATCACAGAAAAATCTCATTTCACTAGAGTTGGTCAAGAATTTGGTTCTAGAAATTTGTGATAATCTAAACCCATACCCACTATGATTAGTAAATAAGTATGTAGAGTTGAAGGTAACCAAACAGTGCATAATTAGATTTGCTATCAGTGATGATTTTATTGATGAAGTAGAACTATATGTGGTTCCCCTTGATGTATGTGGAGTCATGTTTGGGAGTCCTTACATGTACATGCGAGATGAAACATTCATGTGAAGAGCCAACCAATATCGGCTCTTCAAGGATGGAAAATCATTTATCATCAATGTGCACAAAGGCAAGTAAAATATTTCACTAGTAAGTGCCAACCAAGCTAAGAAATTGATCAGTTCCAACAAGAAGTATGTTTTATTGTTTTTAAGAGAAAATTAGTCTGTAAAAGAGTCAATAAGAGGTAAGGCATCTATGGAGGGTGTACTAATAAATAAATAAACTAAAAAGGTTTCCACAATCATATAGGGATGTGTTCCAAGAGCCTAAAGGGTTATCACCTAAGGGAAGTGAAGCACGAGATCCAACTATTGTCGAAATCCCCATTGCCAAACATTGGGTTGTGTAGGAAGCTTGTTATAGAAGTAAGTGAGGTGAAGAAACAATTGTCATAGCTATTTTAACAAGGTGTCATGCAACCGAGTACATCACCATGTGGGTCACCCATCAACATTGTGATAAATAAGCATGGGACTTAGCGGATATGTATAGATTACAGGGCGTTGAACAAAATCCTGCTCAAGAATAGGTACCCCCTTCCCACGATAGATGATCTGCTGGATGAATTACAATAAGAAAAATACTTCACCAATCTGGACGTAAAGTCTCAATATCACCATTTTTGTGTTAAAGAAGAAGATACCCGGAAGACAACCTTCAAAACTAGGCAAGGTTGGTATGAGTGGTTAGTCATGTCATTTGGTCTATGTAATGCACCAACTACATTATGAGATTAAAGAATGATGTATTTCACCCTTTTATATATTCATTTGTTATTGTCTATTTGGATGATATATTGGTATATAATGCTATCTGGGAGGAGCACATATCACATTTGAAGCAAGTGTTCAAGACATTAAAGAAGCACCAATTGCTAGAAAATATCAAGAAGTGTGAGTTTCCACAACAATCTTTGGTTTATCTGGGGTATTTGATAGGTGGAGGAGAGTTGAAGATAGATCCTACTAGGATTTTGGCTATCATGAAAGGATCGATGCCTACTAATTTTTCTAAGGTCAGGAGTTTCATTAGGGAAGCATATTACCTGAGTAAATTCATAACCTCATTTTCAGTAGTAGCAACATCGCTTCACACCATAATGACATGTGGCAAGAGTTTCTAGAGGGGAAAGGATCAACAGAGGGTTGTTGAGGAGCTAACGAAGAAGATAAATCAAGCACCAGTTATGGAATTGCCAAACTTTCAACAATGCTTTTAAGTGGAGTCAAATGTGAGTGGTTATGCTATGGGAGCGGTATTGATGCAGGGAGGAAGTCTTGTATGCTACCATTCTGAAGTATTTGATGGGGAAGTTCTTAACTACCCTACCTATGACAAGGAGCTTTATACATGCCCTAGGGAAATTTGTGAAGGAGTGGAAGCACTATCTGATGGGAAGGGAGACAATAATCAACACAGATCACCAACCACTATAGTACTTGCAGGTCTAGAGTGTAGAGTCTCATGATTATTTTGTTTTTAACACTCTTTTCATCATCACTATCAACTCAAATAAAGCAGTGAACTATAGATTTTGAGATGGTAAGGTACTCAGATGTCTTATTTTTCATATTCATTAATGAGCCTTATTATTAAGTTAAACGATTGAAATAGCTATAGAATTAATATGATTCTGTAGTTGTTTCATGATTCTGCAGCTATCTCCATGCTTTTTCGGATACCAGTACGCCAGCCAGGCAAAGAAGCACATGGGAAGATGGAGATTGATCTCCTCATGGATCTCCTCCTATTCGCCTGAGCCAAATCATCAAGGAAATCGTTAAGTGGTGTAGTCAAAGAAGTAAGTCAATACGTGGATAAGCGGAGCAACGAGAGTTCAGATAAATCACAACTCTCCGATTTGCTTTCCAAATAGAAAATCATAGAGAAATGTTATTACTTTGTTATAGATTAGAATTAAAAATAGGAATGTTTTAAGTTTTATAAGGCATAAAAGTCTCAATCTGTTGAGCACAGATTCTATATATATATAACTCTCTAAACAAAAAGCAAGGCGCATACGTAATCTTTGAATAATTGTTTGAAGTTTTATAACTCTGTTCTCTTTAATTGAAGAATCAATTTTCGTCAACCTCATGCGCAGTTAGATGTTGAATTGAAGTTCTAAGACCTGCTTTTTGGTGGAGGGCCCCTGTAGACAATTGAGGTTCAACCTTTTACGTTTAGCTCAGTCATTTCGTTTTCGTTATTTCTAGAATTTCATTATCATAGCTTCAGTTTATTTATAGTCATTTGTTTACAATATTTCTTTTTGTTGTATATCAATTTCAATCATTTATATGCTTTCTAAAATAGAACCATCTATATACTCTTCTTATTTTCATAGAAAATACATCTGTTAGATTGGAGTCTTTCTGTTTTTTCTTTATCATTTCAAAGTTGAATTGTTAATTGCAGTGTAGAGATCTTAACATAGGATTCTTTATAAATTCATTCTAGAATAGAAGTGATTCTCGTTTAGAGTATAAATAATTGTCTTTCTAGAACATAAGTAGTTTATTCACAGATTTTATAATAACTTTCTTTTTAGTTTCTTTTCTAAAATACAATTTATCTTAAAGAAGTTTTTCGTAGAATTTACAAAGTAGTTTTTCTTTTCCATTACCTTGCATAGTAGTTCTTTTGAAATCAATGATAGTAAGTTAAATAGGATCATGATAGCTTGTTTTTAATTTTATTTTCAGAGTTGATTGTAGGAATTTAATTGTAAATCATCAATTTCGTTAGGAACATAAGAATAAAGAAAATCCTTAAAATAAACACAATCATCATTTTAATAAACTCAAAAAGTCTTCTAGCATATATAGTGCACTTTCACTTCACAATTTTACCAACTCTGGTCGATAATTTATGTAAGCAATTTAAGAACATTAAATTGAACAAACATTTTGGCGTCGTTGTCAGGGAGGTGTAAACAAAAGTCTTTATTTCTTATATATATATATATATATATATATATATATATATAACAAACAAACAATAAAAAACATGATATTGTTATGAAGAATTTGGTATCTGCAGATAAATACTAATTCCCTAGATAAGTAGCCATATCTAGAACAACAGTTTAAAGCACTTTAATATTTTTCTATAAATAGTAGATAAGACAAAGAGAATGAGAGGACCTACTTGTACTTTTGATTTCCTCTTGTCTCCTTGTTATCGGTCCTGTTGCTCCTTCTTGTACTTAACACGCTTGAGAAGTACCTGTAAACATCAACAAAAGACAAAGAACCAATCAAAGAAAAAGATCTATTGATTACAAGTAAATGGAATCAGATACATTCACACATATAAGCATTCATATATCAAGATAAGCATATGGAAAAAGGTGTAAATACTTTATTGAATAGAAGGAAGAATTACAACCATGAAGCCTGATTCGAAGTCACTCTTCCAGCTTTGGTTCCATCCACATCACATAATAAGCATGACATTCCGGCAGCATAACGACACTTACAATAGTCTCAAATCTCAAACTAACATTATCTCCTTACAATTCATCAAAGTCTAGCCCTTGATCACTTAGATGAGTGGTCAATTTATAGGAATATGGAGAAGTTTTTGTCATCAACGAAGGTATTGAATGGCCTTCCATACTTAAAATTAGTTCCATGGAGGAAAGGATGAGAGGATAGGATGTATATTAACTCATTACTCATCCATTTTCGAGCTCATAGGAGATGATAAGTGTGGGAATCATCTAGAAGGCTCCAAAAGATAAGAATAGTCCCCAAACCCTATGTGAATTTCGCTCAAACTCGCCCAATGCAAGTCAAAGAGGGCCTAAGTTCTCTGCAGAGCACCCTGACATGGAATTAACTGCTCTGCAGCGCACCCTTGCATGGGCCTACCTGCACTGGTCCCTCTAGAGGTCATTTCAGGATGTCTTCAGGCCATGAAACTATCTAGGAAGGAGGCATTCAAAAGTTTTACTTGTTGAGGGCATGTAGCAATTGAATTAGGGTTTGATGAGCCCTAAAACACTAATCTAGATGGTGGGAGTGATGTGCCCAAATGGATTTGTAACAACTTCCCCCTAAAGCATGAAGTCGAAAAATGTTAATGTTGAGTGAAATTCCTTACAATGTGATGAGGAGGTTTCGAAGTGGTTGGTGACCTGCATCGATTACAATACATAATATCATGATATTTTGATTTTTTCTCATGAATTGTTGAGGGAAGGCATACCCATGCTCAACATATAAACTTTCATTACAAGTACATAGACAGTCATCTACAGATATAGACCCATGATCGGAATGACCATCAATGTAAAGCCATTGTACGGATGATTTGGTACATTTCCTGAAATCGCAGCCCGGATGGATGAAACTAGATCCGGGGTCTTCTATCTCATTCAATCGTTCACTCAAGTACAAGTCTAACCATGTGAATATGTGATATGAAGTCGAACACAGGAAGACACCATCTGATTACCAGCTAATGATGTAAGTCGTTAACAGACGCGAGAGAAATCACTGATAATGATAATGATCCTCAAGGTACTGCAGTACATTATGCATGGTGTGAATAGATGTTTTGATGTCGAACACCATAAAAATTCTTTCCGTCAAAGGCCAGTGATTTCAACCTATCACCGGAAGCGAGAAACTTGTCACTGATGTATGGAAGCCTCAAGGCACTGGAAGGGTGTTTCTAAGTCAACTTCTTGGATAATGAGCTGATGTTGATAAGAAGCGACTCATCGTAGGAGGGCCTTCATGTATCCCATATCAACAAAATGAAATGAGTGTAATGATTTTAGAGACAGAATTTGACTGACGACACAAGGTTCATGAATGGCGGTCATGAAAATAAAGCTTTATGGTATTGCAAAGGATGAATTTTGATTGAATGACTTCTCTTGAACATGTCGATGACATTGAAATGAATTGGTAGCATTGACTCAAAACAAAGTGATGGATGGTATGATAGACCAACAGTATGATAACCTTCAAGTTGATAACCCAAACCAAATAGTCACGGCGATGAAGTGAAAGTGTCATGTTCAAGAGCGACCTACTACCAAAAGTGGTTTACCCCTTTTTCCATTTTCCCTAGTCATTGTTGACCAGTACCTCTTTATTTTTTATCAAGATTGAGGAGGATAACATATGCTTGTTGTATAATTCCACCCTTCGGGTGAATCCATCGCTATGTGATGTTTTAACGAGTCTAGCGAAGGTGAAACTCTATCTTGTCATGATCGACAAGTTTTTCGCTATTTGATGTCTTAACAAGTTTAACGACAATGATAACTCGGTCCTTTTAATGTTTAGAGAGTTTGAAAAGGGACGAAAAGAAAACTCCACAAGTTCTTTTTCATATATTTGTCTCTCAAGCCCGAAAAAGCGTAAAACAATATGAGAGAGAACCTATTGACCATGTTCGGTCAACATATTCCTTTTTCGTAAATAATCTATCTCAACCCGAAAAAGGGTTAAACTTATACTGAGTAGATGTTGTTTCCAATCTGTTAACGAGATGAAAAGGACAAGAGCTTGAAAATCTTTTCATATCTAGAGAGTCTAAAAAGAGCTTAAAGAGGACTCCAAGGGGGGTCCTTTTTCGATGTTTAATAGAGATCGAAAAAGAGATAAAAGTATGCTCTGTGGTCAAAGACACAATTTGCAATTGGGCACATCAAATTCTATAAGTTAGCTATAAAACCTACTCAAAACACCACCAAATGGATTAAACATACCTATTTTATGAGTAAAAATAGATAAATACTAAGGTTTATTTAATTAATTAACATGAAATAAACATAAAACAAGTATTTACCATGTCATTTTTACCATTTGATATTTACCATTCAGTTTTGTGCTCTGGGCTAGTTTTTTACCTCGAACTTCAGTAGCTGATTGCGAGAGATTCTGTGGATGATTTCTCGAGCCGTCCAGACCAGGTAGGAGATCTACCCCTCCTCTTTCTTTTTATGTCATTCTTTTACTGTTTCATGCAAGTTTTAGGGTTTTTTGGGGCCTCTGGGGTTTGATTTTTCACCCTAGGATCAGCGTAGGCTTTCATGTCGAAAACTGCATTGAAGAGCACCCAGATAGAAGGTTTCCTACTCTGCAGTGCACTGTCTCCTTGCCTGGGCTGCGCTGGGTGAGTTTCCCAAATTTGTTTCACCTGTTTGCTCCAAAATTTGTCCTGTTTTTTGCATGGAAAGGATCCTAATTAAGCTTATGGTTTGATTGCAAGCTTTCATCGGATCAGAATGACCATTACTTGGCGAGAAAGAGAGCATGAATAACAAGACATGATTTCCTTAAATAATCTGGATACATTTGAGGCTCTCAAAAACTGTGGGTTGCTCAAATACTTCAGGTTGTCCAAAATGAGGCAACAAATAGAACTATTGTAGTTCCTTGTTCATGCATGGGATCCGACAGATCAAGCTTTTCACATAGGGGACAAAGTGGTCCCTATTATGATTGATGATGTTTACTTTCTTACCAGGCTGTCGAGGCGAGGTGCCCCCATCTCACTTTTAGGATTTGCCTGTGGAGGTGAATCGGTTAGGGATTATATTCAACAGTTTTTTCAGCCAGGTACATAGCCTAGCAAGGATGGGAAAATAAACATCAGGGATGTAAGTGATTTTCCTTTGAGAACTATCCTTTTCACTATTGTAAAGTTGGCTGGCAGTGTGACACTTCATCTAGAGAATAGATCATATATACAATATGCACTAAAGTGTCTTGAGCCAAAACTATTCAACTGGTGTGAGGTCGTACTTTCTTCACTGAAAGAACAACTGACAAAGGTAAAAAGTGGCAAGACGAAGAATTTTAGCTATGGTTCAACCTTAATTTCTTTTTCCTTAGAAAGAATTCCACTGATGCAACCACAACATGTAACATTAGGTGTAGCTGGTCCTAGAGATCCACAGATGCAGAGGTGGGTTGAATTGGTGGCTAGACATGCAAGTCAGTCAACAATCATTTTTTCCACTGCATCCTTCAGTTGGCTCGATCGACAACACATTGTCGTATAGGAGCATCAATACTCAGGGATGGATTTTCGTGGAGATCCATATTTGATTTTACCAGTGGGTGCTCAATGGGGTGCTATAGGTAAATTTTTGACCAAAATGTTTTTGATTTTCAAGTTTCTACATGTTTTTGTGTTTTTAATGTTTCCAAGACTAAACTAAAATTGTTCTCATGCATGTAGATGTGGGTACTATTCGACCTATGAGGCACGAATAGGAGGCAGGTGGGCCAGCGAGGATGAACATCGAGAGAGTGGTTCTCCAAGATTTGGATTTGGCCGAGACCTTGGTAGAGTTGTAGGATCATGTGGAGGGATTAACCCTTGGTATTCTAGATGTCTGGATCGAGGAGTTACCTATGAGGCTGCAACGCCATACTATTGGTGTTCCAGGCCGTTGGATGCAGATCTTGCGCATGATAGCTCAAGCTGTGACCTGTTATAATGAGCATCACTAGGTCTACTTAGGATGTTTTTGCATGCATTTTGAGCTTTTAGGTCAGATGACCTAATGTGTCCTGGAGACAAATTTTGTAAAAACTTTTAAAACATCTATCTATTTTTACTTTCAGAGTTTTTATATGTATGGCTATATGCAATCCTATTCAACTAATGATGTGAATTGAAAATTTTCTTTTACATGTGTCGCAAATGTTTGTTTAACACATAATTCACTAATGAGTCGATTAATATGTTAAATTTTATGGAAATATGTTGATATTGAATGTACTCAAAATGTCTTTCCAAAATACGAACTCTAAGGAACATATGAAGAATTGTTGGATTTCAGATAGTATAAATGTTTGTTAGTTGTAGTACAACGAGTTGTGAATCCAGCCTAATGATGATTCGGCGGATGCCAAGTGAAATGGCATCAGAGAGAAGTTCGATCAATGTGCTATACTCAGCGATATTGTTCGTCGATCGACTGATACAAATCCCTTGAAAACTCACTAACTCGCCACTTGGAGCGAAAATGGCCCATGTTGTAGAAGATAGGTTCTGCGTACTATGACTAGCACCATCGACGTAACCAACAAATGGTTCCAAAGGTTCTGACATCTGCAACAAATGCAAAGTGGATTAATTAACCACATAAAAACTCTAAAAGACACACTGACACACACACACATGCAATTAAAGTGTATATATAGTGATTTTTACTACACTCAATTAATCATAGTAACGTTTGAGATACAACCCATTTTGGGGCTGTGACAATGGGATTCCATCATAATCCACCAACTCGTAGGCACCTTTTGCCAAAAAACGCTTGAAAATATAAGGACCCATCCAAAGCGGTTCAAATTTTCCTGCTCCAAGTTTATCAGCTTCCTGATCGTAAAGCAAGACCAGGTTTCCTTCTGAGAATATGTGAGGCTTGAAATTTATATCATATTGCACCTTGATTCATTTTTTGTGCGCTTCATTAGCCAATACGGCTTCACGAAGGGTTTCATCCAGATTGATAAGTTCTAAGAAACGTGCTTCTTCTTCAGAAGTGTTGGGTAACAGGTCAATCGCAAGTTTGAGAGATGAAATTTCACATTGTATCGGAAAGATTTCTTCCAAACCATACACCAATTGAAAGGGTGTGAATCTAGTTGCATTTCTCACCGAGGTTCAATATGCCCACAAGGCAGAATACAAGATTAAATGCTAGTTTCGTTTATGAACCCCTATCATTCTTTGAAGCATTTTCTTCAGGACTTTGTTGATGGCCTCAACTTGTCCATTCGCTTGCGGATAATAAGGGGTAGAACTATGATGTGAAATTCCTAACTTGGTAGTTAACTCACTCGTCATGTGATTGCAAAATTGCGACCCATGATTTGTAACTATTGCCTGTGGTACACCGAACCAGGAAACCACGTGGTTGAAAAAGAAAAGAGCATCCGTTTCGCCACTGTTGTTTAATGTTGCCATTGCCTCAGCCCATTTGGTAAAATATTCAACGACGACTATAATGTACCCATGCCCCCCAGCCAAGGTGGGGTTACATGTCATGAAGTCAATGCCCCATTTGGTGAATGGTCCAACAGCGACGACAGGATGCAATGGTGCAGGTGGTAATCTAGCTTTATGGTCATAGATCTGACATGCGTGATAGCTTCTGACGGAAAATATGTAATCTTTGAATATATTAGGCTAGAAGTAACCAGCACAGAGAATTCTCTGCATGGTAGCATAACCAGATAAGTGTCCACCACAAGCACCTGAATGGTAATCATTCAAAACTTTCTCGGCTTCCTCATGAGTGAGGCACCTTCGTAAAATCGTACTGATACCACGACGGTAAAGACTGTTGCCAACGATCATATAATCTTTGGCTTGGTATCGGATACGTCGTTGTTGTGAGCGAGAGGTATCAGGCCAGATAGTTTGGGTCTGGGGATAAATTGGTATATTTCCATACCATACGTCAGATGAAGAAATCAGGAACAAAGACTCATCTAGAATTGATGGTTCTGATGTTGAATCGATAGAAGTCGAGGGAAGGTCACAAAGTAGCTCAGCGAAAACTAGATATTTCTTTGATTTGGACTTGATGAATTCCATATCAAACTCCTGCAAAATGACTATCCATTTTGAGTATTTTCCCCCCAGCAATTGACGTGACAAAATATATGTCATAGGGTTGCAATCCGAAATGACAATGGTCTTTCGGAGCAGGATATAGTGACGAAATATTTGTACAGCTTGAACAGCTGCCAAAGCTAGTTTCTTGACATAAGAGTAATTAATTTTTGTATCATTGAGATTGCGGCTCAAATAATATATAGGATGTTCAATCCCATCTTCCTCTTGGACGAAAACCATTCCAATGGTTTTATCTGCAGCGACAAGATACAGGAAGTAGTTGTTTTGATAATTTGGGGAATACATTAATGAGGCTCTAATCAAGGTATCTTTAAGAGCCTCAAAGGAAGCTTGTGCAACCTGATCCCAACCAAAGGGTATCCCCTTTTTCAATAAACGAGTAAATCCTTTAGCCATTTCAGCATAATTGGGAATGAACCTCCTCAGAAAGTTAGCCTTCCCTTGGAGTCTTTGTAACTGAAGTAGATTTGAAGGTGGAGGCAAGTCAAGGATTGCTTGAACCTTAAATGGATCGAGTCGAATTCCATCCTTAGACACTACGAATCCAAGAAAATGACCAGAACCAACACAAAACACACATTTGTGTGGATTGAGTTGTATTTTGTAGTGTCAACACCGTAAAAATATAGCTCTTAAATGCTGCGGGTGATCAGACCGCTTTCGTGAATGAGCAGGTAAATCATCAAGGTATGGTTGAACAATATGTTTGATGTCATGGAAGGCATAGTTCATTGCCCTCTGAAATGTGGCCCCTGTGTTCTTCAAACCAAATGGGAGTTTCCGATAAGCGAATGTGCCCCATGGACAAATAAAAGCAGTTTTAGATTGGTCCTGTGGGCGAATATTGATTTGATTGTAGCTGGAAAATCCATCCATAAACAAAAATATTTCGCACCTAGCACATTCATCAATAATTTGGTCGATAAAGGGAGTGGGATAATTGTCTTTTGGACAAGCCTAATTTACATCCCTATAATCGACGCACACTCATATTGTCCCTTGTTTCTTCATGATAGGAATAATATTGGAAACCTAGTCGGTAAGAGGAACAGGGTAAATGAAACCAGCATGCAAAAGTTTTTCAACTTCTGCCTTAATGGAAGCAGCCTTCTTTGGATGAACAGGTCGGAGACGCTGTCGTAATGGTTTCACATCAGGATACATTTTTATTTCATGTTCAACTATATTAGAGTTTATACCTAACATCTCCTCGTATGACCGTGCAAATATATCTCGAAATTCACGAAAAAGAGCATGGTAAATATCAAGTTCTGATGGAGAATAAGATTTTCCAACATGAATTTTTTATACAATGTTAGGTTTAGTCGAAATATTTACAAAGATGGTTTCTTCAATATTTGACAAGTTTCGCTCGGAATCTACTGTATCTATGAAAACAAAATTCGAAAGGAAATCGACAACTAAAGGATGATTAAGTTCACTTGAATAATCTTTGATTTGATCTGGAAGATTGGCACGATGATGAAAATCCTCCCATGGTTCTCCTTCCATCATCATTGATTGGATGATTCCTTTATTGGTAGAAAATATACGTGAAAAAGGATCGGAAGAAGTACCAAATTCTAATGAACGATCTACCCATACAATTGACGAAAATGGATTTGGGTTTGCCGCGCAAACCAAAAATATTGATTAATATGCTAGCTCAATAGGGCTTAGTAGCATGATTTTAGAATTACTATCAACTTCAAAACTATTGGTAGTATTCCTTAAGTCAGATGAAGTGGAAGGTATCATGTTGCAAGTCTCCACTTTTGCCACTTCCGCCAAATTTGATGGTGGTGTTAGTGAAAAAGTACCCATTAGGGAAGAGTCTTTAAAGATACCTACACCAATGCTTTGGAGAGATAGCGGGGGTCCGTGTACCAACAGAATGCTTCCAGTAACCTATGAACTAGAGGTGAAGAAGGCGAGTTGGTCGATAACTGTGATTCCACCTTCATGAGGAAATTAAATCACACGAAAGTATGTTGAAACCACAACAGCCATGGCATAAACCCACGATCTTCCTAGCAAAATGTTGTAGTCAAGGGGTCCGTCAACTACCTCAACTTCAACTATTACCGTTTTGCCTCCTAGTTCGATTTGCAGATTACTCAATATTCCACAAGGCATATATGTGCGACTGTCAAAAGATTTTAATGTTGTTGGTGAACATGACAATGGCGGTGAACCAAGTGTTTTCCAGCAACTCATAGACATTATACAAGTAGATGCCCCCTCGTCAATAATGGTTCAATGAACAAGTTTATTCAAGGCATTTACTTGAATCAGAAATGCTAATTGTGCTGGTAACTGTGGTGTATAACCCGCATGGTTGAAAACCACAAGATTGGAATCAGTTGGATTGATTCCACCAATTGCTGACAACAAAGCCTCCTTTCAGGAGGAATAGTTTTTTAGCACCTCAAGTGTAGATATAGCAGAAGGTGACTGAGCCAAATCTTCTATTATGTTATAGTTCTATGTAGCTCGAGCTCGAGGGTTAAATTTCAATTTGTGTACAACTCCCTTAAGCGGTTTTATTGTTAACTCTAGTACAATGGGTGGTGGAATAGGATCATTTGAAGTTGTAGTCGAAGGGTTAGGTCGATCAGCCTGGTTATTCGATGACAACGATTGATTTCCATAATCTTTATTTTGTGTTGACACCAAAACATCATCTTTCTGCTTAGAGGCAGATAGCATAAGCACTTGGGAAGTGGAAGCTTGGTCTGTAGCAACCATATTTTTCTCCAGTTTTGGAAAAGGATCAATCAATACCGTAGATGCATTAGAAGTCTTCAGAAGTTTGGAGTATTCGGAGCGGTGTGGACAATCTCGCATAAAATGCTCATCGTTATAGATCAAACATGGGTAACGAGGTTTCCTAGTTGAAGAAGAGGAATCAGATGATTTCTCTTGAGGGGATTTATTTTGTTTCTTCTTGTTTTTCCCCTTTTTCTTACCTCCTAGTTGCTTTTCATTCTTGCCCTTGTTAGAAGTAAGAGTGTTATCAGGTGCATTTTTAGTTTGATTGGAAATGGAAAATGTTTGACCATATGGTCTACCTGCTGATTGTGTGCTCAAAGAACCAATCACACCATCACAAACATGAGAGTCCTTACTCGATGGTGGAGGAGGAACAATGAAAGCTAGTCGGGGTGCATTCAGGATCTTGTCATAGAGCATGCAGGATTGTGTATAAATCAAATCCAAATATTGGGCATGAGCAATTACTTGCTCTTTTGTGGCAACTCCACCTTTTGCCACATCCTCAGTGATAGATGGCAGGAAGGATTTTATAAACCACTCAGCCATAAGCTGATCAGGAACAAAAGTTTTAACCATGCGACGACGACAATGCCATTCATGAATATGATCAGATATATGAGTAGCAATAGTCTGTTTAAAGTTGGTTAATAGTTCCGTTCCAATATCATATCATATGGGTAACTGGAAGTGGGTTAAAAAAGTGGTAGCTAAAGTAGTGAAGTTATTGAAAGAAGCTCGTGGTAACTCAATGTACCACTTCGCAGTCAGACCAGTAAGCGTTCTCTAGAAAAGACGAAGTCTAACAAAATCATCATTCAAGGAGTTTGATGAACACCATAAATGAAAAGTCATGACATGGTTGGACAGGTCTTCTCCAAGATTTCCATTGAATTTCAGAATATCGGAAGGTAACTTATGAGGAATCATCGACCACTAAGGTTCATAAAGAATTGGGTCATTGGTGAGCTGATTTAGATCTGGTAACTCAAGTGTCGCAATGAAAGGCAACTGTCTATTAAGGCCAGGTTGAGAATATCCAGGGTAAGATGGAATTGCCTGGGCAATGGGTCTTTGCATACCAGCATAGGGAATCTGTTGCTGGTAACCTTGATATGGGTAAGTTTGTTGAGCAAATCCGGTGTAAGGTTATTGTTGTTGTGCACTAGGGAAAACTTGCTGTTGTCCAACCCCAACATAAGCTTGTTGACCAGGGCCTGGATAAACCTGTTGCTGACCAAACCCAACATAAGCTTATTGTCCAAGTCCATGTTGAGGTTGGTATTGGTGGAATTGTTGTTGTTGATATTGGGGCTACCAAGGATGTTGAATCAACTATTGTTATTGTTGGTACAATGGTTGTTGTTTCCCACCACTGTAAGGTTGACTAGGTTGTGAATACAGTAAACTAGTGTAAGTTTGTGTCATTCTAGTAAAAGGTAAACTAGCCTGAAGTTGTTGGGCTCTAGACACAAGTGGTTGTTGTAAAACCACCTGAGAAGGTTGGATTTGTATACCTGAAACTTGGGGGTCTGAGGTAGAAGGGCCAGCTTGCACAGGTTGCGATACAACAATTTTGGCTTGTGATTGTGGCACAATTGTAACAATAGGTGTTGTAGGTATGGATGACACAACTTGCATAGGTTGTGATGGATACACAAGCCTAGGTTGAATGGGCATGGTTGGCCGCCACTGACAGGCAATCATTCCAGGCTGACCTAAAGACGACGGCACACCGACATATGGTTGCCCCCCAGAATAAGGAGGATAAGGATAATATGCATATTTTTCTTCGTATGGGGGTAGTCCAATGTTAAGAGGATACATAGGATGACAAACAGATGAACCAGCTTGATATGAACTTGATGGGTCCAGTTGTTCGGTACCTGTAAATGAGGAACCAGATAAAATTCCAGGAGAGGACATTGGTGAAGACCAAGGGCTAGAAGCAACACTTGAGTGGGTTCCCGATAAAGATTGGTAACTCGATGGGACTGACGGAACACCATACAAATTTGACTCAGGTGTTGTAGTAAACATTGAATAGGTTGCGAAAGAAGATTCTTTCGTAACCGTAACAGATGGTATGGTCTGGTAAGTTAACTCTACCATAGTCAAATGTCCAAATAAGTTTCCTAACGAATCAACAAGTGTCTAAAAGTAATCAAGATAAAAAGGAGCAGTAAAATGAGGAGTATAAGGATACATATGCAATCCAGTTCCAAAATGGAATGGAGTTTTGGGTGATTCTACCTCAAGTTCCTCTTCTATTGAAATCAAACCAAGTGGAAGAACTTCACCGTCTGGTCCGTAATAGATTTCTGGTTGTTGCTGAGGTAAAGAGGAGGTCTCAATAGTTACAGATGTTTGAGGATCTACCGGTCGATCTTCTTCCAGTAAGGTAACAACTTCTGATTGTTCCACCTCAAGATCCAAATGTTCTGGTAAAAGAACAAGTTCAGGTTGGGCTTCGTGAACAACTTCTGGCTCAAAAGTAACTTTTGATTGAACAGTGATAGGTTCAGGATCCAGTTCTAGTTGAACAGATTCAGGTTCAGAAGTAATTTCTTGTTGAACAACTTCGGATTGAGAATCAACTTGTTGTTGAACAACTTGGGTTACCATTTCACTAGATTTAGTTCTAGTTTCCTGAGGTAATTGTGGAGATTCCAATTCAGTAACAGATGTACCAGTAACCGTAGGAGTAATTGGGGTCACAGTACTTACCGGTATAGGTGTTTCTGGTAATTTAGATGAAGAACCAAATGCTTGTGAAGTACTGGATCCAGTCAAACGAGACCACTTTGACCGAATAGGTGTAGCTTCAGGCGGTAAAGGCCGTTTACTTGCTGCTCTCCAAAAACGACGGGGTAAGGGTTGATTTTCCTCCACGATTACTGACTGATTTTATTACAAAAAAAAAATAAACAAAATGGGGTAAGCTAGGAAAAAGGTTTACCAAGCAACTGTGAATTGCAGAATACTCCTGGCGAACCAAGAAGTACGGGCAGGAAATGTCCCCGAATGCTGTGTTCGGTGTATCACAGTGTACAAGGCGACTGACTTGGTTACCTAAGGATGGATATCAACCTAGTGTTGTCCTCCCGTATATACCCGGAAGTACATGGAGGCCCAATTTGTATTAGCGTTGTCTAATGAAAACCGCACAGGGAGAACATTCCCATCTACTTTACGTACTGTAACACCGCCCTATATACCCGAAGGTACGTGGATGAGCTACGATATACTCACATACGTGGAACGAGATATCACACTCGGGATGTATTGCAAACAATTTAGAGACAGCTGTTATGTTTTATGACGCTAGAACATGTCTCTAGCCTAGAACCTCTAAATGTTATTCGTTAGGTGACAATGCTCCATTAGGTAAATTGATGTTAATTTTAAGTTGATCTTGCTTAAGAATTTTCCTTTCAGGATTCACCACGTGATGTATTTTCAATTCCTAGAATGCAACTAATATGATAAGCATTCTTTCCATTCAATTTAACAATGAAAATCTTAGCTAATAGGGATAGAGCAATCAGATTTCTTTCAATCAAAGAGCAAAGAGCACAATCTAATGCAATTTCCCTAAACTATTCCTATGAGCACACACAAACTTTTTTAATGCACAATGCAAGTTTTTCTTTTCGATTCCCTTAATGTTATGATGAACAAAAAAGGAAACTAATGCACATACAATCAATCAATCTTTTTATAAGAATGAAGACTTTACAACAGTTAGTTTCGAAGGAAAAGAAGACTTTTACGACACTTTCTTTCAAACAAAGATTAATCGACTATAATCTAACTTTGATGATGAATCGATAATGAAAAAGAAATCATTTAAGAAACATTAATCAATCAAGTCAAATTAGGGCTAGCAAAGGAGATACAATCTTGATTTCAGAGACATAACACTCATTGATCATTCAACAAGCAATCAAATAGAAGAAATTTGGTGAAAAACCCTATCCAAAGGTGGAAAACTGACCCAAGGAGGATCAGCACAGCCTTGAATGGGAGACAGTGCACTTCATAGCACTATCCCTAAGCCAAGGGTGCTCTGCAATGCATTGTGTCCCTCACGAGCTTTCGTTGGTGGCAGTAAGCCATTTCACGAGGAAAATAAACACAGTTTTTGACCAAAATTCACTTCAACAACGCTAAAATACAATCGATGAAAGGTGGTAAGGGCTGCTAGAGTGTCCTAGGATGTGATAAGATACTTGGAACGAGGATCGTTCACCAGTATGGTCGCCAATTTGTTATGAAGAATTTGGTATCTATGGATAAATACTAATTCCCTAGATAAGTAGCCATATCTAGAACAACAGTTTAAAGCACTTTAACCTTTTTCTATAAACAATAGATAAGACAAAGAGAATGAGAGGACCTACTTGTACTTTCACTTTCCTCTTATCTCCTTTGTATCGGTCCTGTCACTCCTTCCCGTACTTAACACACTTGAGAAGTACCTGTAAACATCAACAGAAGACAAAGAACCAATCAAAGAAAAAGATCTATTGATTACAAGTAAATGGAATCAGATACATTCACACATATAAGCATTCATATATCAAGATAAGCATATGGAAAAAGGTGTAAATACTTTATTGAATAGAAGGAAGAATTACAACCATGAAGCCTGATTCGAAGTCACTCTTCCAGCTTTGGTTCCATCCACATCACATAATAAGCATGACATTCCGGCAACATAACGACACTTACAATAGTCTCAAATCTCAAACTAACATTAT
This sequence comes from Pinus tabuliformis, assembly GCA_031772625.1. NCBI lineage: Eukaryota > Viridiplantae > Streptophyta > Pinopsida > Pinales > Pinaceae > Pinus > Pinus tabuliformis. The sequence continues at coordinate 492,376,062 of CM062813.1, forward strand.
CTTCTTACAGTTCATCAAAGTCCAACCCTTGATCACTTAGATGAGTGGTCAATTTATCAGAAGATGGAGGAGGTTTTGTCATCAATGAAGGTATTGAATGGCCTTCCATACTTAGAATTAGTTCCATGGAGGAAGGGATGAGAGGATAGGATGTATCTTAACTCATTCCTCATCCATTTTCGAGCTCAAAGGAGATGATAAGTGTGGGAATCATCTAGAAGGCTCCAAAAGATAAGAATATTCCCCAAAACCTATGTGAATTTCCCTCAAACTCACCCAGCACAGGCCAAAGAGGGCCTAAGTAATCTACATAGCACCCTGGCATGGACTTAACTGCTCTGTAGCGCACCCTTGCATGGGCCTACATGCGTTGGTCCCTTTAGAGGTCATTTCAGGATATCTTCAGGCCATGAAACTATCTGGAAAGGAGGCATTCAAAAGGTTGACTTGTTTAGGGCATGTAGCAACTGAAATTAGGGTTTGATGAGCCCTAAAACACTGATCTGGATGATGGGAGTGATATGCCCAAATGGATTTGTAACAGATATGCATAGGGAAAGAGACTCTAGGGGTAGATTGTAGGTAGAGGAAAGAGCTTAATTCCATCAACATCACTTACCCCACTACGACCTTGTAGTGCCACACCACCCATACAAACTCGAAATCCATCCATAGCAGGCAAACATAAACTTCCTAAGGTATTAAGATCCGAAATCCAACCTAAAGAATCATCAACTTCATCAACAGAAGCCATAATAGAAGAAGATCCCATATCCCCAACAACAGGAATAATTTTTCTATCTTCAACTGGAGAACAACTTCTAGCTCAAGAGTTGGAAGTTCCTACTGAAGAAGAGGAAGAAGAAACCTACTTCAAACCATTAATAGAAGAACTAGAGGAACTAGAGGAAGTTGAAAATCCAATCTTAGAACCAGAACCAGAACCCTATATTAGTTTTGAAGAATATACAATGGATGGAGAAGGGGAAGGAGAGGTACATAATTTGAATGGTGAACAACCTAGTATTGGAGGGGGAATAGGAGGTGGAAGATAAGGTGGAAGAGGAGGTGGAATAGGAAGAGAAGAAGATATAAATACAGAACCCTTTGGATTTCCTATCCTCGATGAAGATACAACTGTAACAATGAAAAATATCTCACCCTCTATCCTTCCAAACTTTCATGGATTAAGGAGTGAAGATCTTAAGACATTTTTCTTTGAAATTCAAGTCTTATCTAGGTCATATGATTATCTACATGATGCTCAAAAGTTGAAAATATTCCCTACAACCCTTAAAGATGAAATATTAAAATGCTTTATGAGTTTAGGAATAAACTCCATAAGAACATGGGAACAAATGAAAATTACATTCTTAGAGAAATATAAGGATTATTGTATGCCCCATAAAATCAAATATGAAGTCTTTAAAATGATACAAAAAGAAGATGAAAATCTTGAACATTTCGTTGAAAGATTTGCTTACAATGTAAAAAGGGAAAAAGTGAATAATCTAGATGAGGAAACTTTGAAAGCTCTCTTATTGAAATCCATTAGAGATGAGTGGATTTATCTTCTCAATCTAATGGGTAAGGGAGACATTTCTCAATTGTCACTAGGAGAAATTTTTGAGTTGTGCATACACATTTCAAGAGGCAAAGCAAGAACTGGGAAAAATCCAAGAGATCCTCTTTTATCAAGGATTAATAAATCTGTAGTTGGGACAGTAAGTACAATAGAATTAGGAAATTTACTTGATAATTTAAAAAATATATAATTTAGGGAGTCTTAGTGAACAAATTGACACCCTTAAAATACAAAACAATCAAAAATCTTAAAATGTTGCATTGTCCATTTTTTTCCCTAAGTGCAGAAAGAAACATGCCTTGAGATAATGTCCTCTTGATTTAAAAAGTATAGAAACTTGTGTTATTTGTGCAGAAAATCATGATACAAAAGAATGTCCCTCAATACCAGGTCTTAAAGTTGTCTATCAAGAAGAAGGAGTACCGAATCAGGTAGATCCTCTCTGTTTTATTGTTAAAAGACCTTGGCAGAATCCACAACCAAATGCAGCTCAAGGTTGTAATACTCAAACATTTGCAAAATCTTCACAAAGTAATTGGGCTGCTCTAATGCCTTGGCAATCTTGGCCACAACCTTGGTCACAAGGATGGCAAAATCCTTATGGAAAATTCCCTCAATTTCCTCAATTTCAACAATCATATCCTACTTTTCCTCCACAATATTATCCACAGCCTATTCAACAAACTCAACCTCACAATTTGAATCCACAACTTTCATTACCAATTCCTCAAATACCAAACCAATTGCCTACCCATCCACTCCCAAATCCAAATAATAATAAAAATTCACAACCTGTTTACAATATTGAAGGACAAAATTTTCAAATCTACATGATAACTCCACTAGATATGAACAATGTTCAACTTAGATCTGGTAGAATATTAGAAAATAAGTCCCCATTAGTTGTTATTCAAGAAAGTGAAAAAGAAAATATCTTTAATGAAGAAAAGTCTCGTAGTGAAAAATAAAAAAACTCAAAAACAATTTACTCCAACACATTCAAATAACTCAACTCCTATTATGAAACAAGTTTCAGTATCTGTTTCAAAACCACCTTTCCCTGAAAGATTAAAAATTGATGAAGGGGTAAGAAAACAAATTTTATTTCATGATTATGACATGTTAGATGAACTCAATAATGTTTGCATAAATATTCCTTTGCTTCAAGCCATTAAGGAAATACCAATTTTCGAAGAAAAAAATAGGGACTTGAGCATAAAAAGACCTCGAAGAAAAAGAAAAGAAATCAAAAGAATCCAACTAGTTGCCAAAATTGTAGATATCATGATGGGTAAAACAACAATTCAGAAATATCTTGATCCAGGAAGTCCCATTGTGAAAACACACATCAATGGTGTGGAGATTCCAAATACATTGATTGATCTAGGAGCAACCATAAGTATCACGAGTAGACAAACTATGGATCAACTAAAACTTTATAATCTTCAATATACACCTACACTATTATAATTGGCAGATATATATGTAATCAAACCTGATGGTGTATTAGAAGACATATATGTATCCTTAGATTCTTGGGAATACCCTATTGATTTTATGATTTTAACACCCAAGGATAACTTAGGAGGACATCCATTGATTCTAGGGAGACCATGGCTATCTACAATCCATGTTTTTATAAGTTGTAGATCTGGTGATATGTTCATTTCTGATGGGAGTACAACAAAGAAATTCACACTGTGTCCACCAAAAAAACAACAATAGAGGTTGAAAATGAAGAATGTATAGATGATGACTTCGATATAAGACCAATCTTTACTACTTCACAAATAGATGAAGAAGATCAAATTTTATACTTAATGGAAAATAATGAATCTTCATCATATTGTGAATCTAGTCAGAATTTTCAAGAACAATGCAATATTGAATATTTATCATCCCGTCAACTATCCTTGCATTCTATGGAAAAATTTGGCAATTGTATAATTGAAATATTTCAAGGAAAAACTTTGAATATCAACAATAATTTGGAATATTTTCAAAAGAAAGAGTGAATCAAGGTGTTACAAGAACATTCATCTTCTTATGCATGGGAATATACTGACATAAAGGGAATTGATCATAATACTTGCATACATCATATCTACATTGAAGAAAATTCCAAACCAATTCGACAACCTCAAAGAAGAATGAATCCAAATCTAAGGGAGATTGTTAAGGAAGAACTACAAAAACTGTTGAATGTCAATTTTATCTATCCAATATCAGACAGTCAGTGGGTTTCACCCTTAGTAATTGTTCCTAAAAAGAATGGAAAATGAAGAGTGTGTATTGACTATAAGGAATTGAATAAAGCCACTTTAAAAGATCACTTTCCACTCCCTTTCATAGATCAAGTTTTAGATACATTGGCAGGAAAGAAATATTTTTCATTTTTAGATGGTTTTAGTGGGTATAATCAAATTCAAGTAACCCCAAAATACCAAGATAAAACTACCTTTACTTGTCCATGGGGAACTTATGCTTACCGAGTACTTCCTTTTGGACTATGTAATGCTCCTGCAACATTCCAAAGAGCAGTATTAGGCATTTTTCCTAATCTAATTCATGATTGTGTGGAAGTGTATATGGACGATTTTACAGTTTATGGAAATTATTTTGAAGAAGCTCTTAAAAAATTGGAAAAAGTTCTCATTAGATGTAAAGAAGAAAATCTCTCATTAAGCCATGAAAAATGTTTTATGATGTTTACTGAGGGACTTGTTTTAGGACACCATATTTCAGGAAATGGAATTAAAGTGGACACATATAAAGTAGAAGATATTTCTAAATTATCACTTCCAACTTGTCAATGAGATGTTAGAAGTTTTATTGGTTTCACTAGTTATTATAGAAGATTCATAGAAAACTTTACAAACTGCTCACAAAAGACTATGAATTCAATTAGAATTATGATTGCCAAAAGGCCTTTGAGTCATTAAAAGAGAAAATCTCTGAAGCACCCATTCTTAGAGGACCAAATTGGAAATTACCTTTTCACATTTTGATTGATGCTTCAGACACAGCTTTAGGAGTTGTACTAGGACAAAAAGACTTAACTCCATATGCCATTTATTACACCAATAAAAATTTGACTCCTACAGAGTTAAATTATATTGTCACAGAGAAGGAGTTTTTAGTTGTTGTTCATGCCATCAATAAATTCAGACATTATATTACTGGCTATGAAACTTTTGTACATACTGATCATTATGCAATTAGATACTTAATGAATAAAATAATTACTAATAGCAAAATCACTATATGGTTGTTGTTGCTACAAGAGTTTAACATTACTATTTTGGATCGACCTGGAAAACAAAATACAGTTGCTGACTTTTTATCAAGGATTCAAAATGATAACAATGACATGCATGTAGAAGATAATTTTCCTAATGAATATATTTTTGCAGTATCTACTAAATCTCCATGGTTTGCAGATCTTGCTAACTATTTGGCTATAGGAAAATTACCATCATACGTGTCTCCTCGAGAAAAAAGGAAGATAATTCAAATTAGTGCACCTTATTCATGGATAAATGAAGAATTATATAAATCAGGAGGATCTGATCATCCGAAGGTGTGTTGCAGAAGATGAAGTACCAGAGATATTGAAAGTTTTTCATGATGAGCCATGTGGAGGAGACTTCGCCGACAAAAGAACTTCTTACAAATTCCTTCTCTTAGGATACTAATGGCCTTCCGTTTTTAAGGATGCCAGGGAGTATGTTAAGAGATGTGATAGTTGTAAAAGGATGGGGAAACTTGTTCCTTCTGGTGATATTCCTCTACAACCTCAGGTACTTATTGAGCCTTTTGAAAAATGGGCTTTGGATTTTATTGGTCCAATCAATCCACCATGGAGAAAAAAAAGGTACATTCTTGTTTGCACTGATTATGTTACAAAATAGGTAGAAGCTAAAGCACTTCTTTCTGCTATTGAAAATGTTGTAGTTTCATTTCTTTTGGAGGATATATTTACTTGTTTTGGTGTCCCAAGAGAAATTATAATAGATCAAGGTACTCAATTCACATCCAAGTTGGTACAGAAGATGATGGAGGAAATCAAAATCAAACATCGGAAGTCTACTCCATATCATCTTCAAGCAAATAGATAGGTGGAGTCCACCAATAAAGTCATTGAACCAATTCTCACCAAAACTGTACATTTGCATAGAAGAGATTGGGTAGAAAAGCTTCCAAAAGCTTTATGGGCATGTCATACCACATGGAGAAATACTATAAGGCATACTCCTTATGAGCTTGTTTATGGGAAACAAGTCCTATTTCCTATTGAGTTTCAAGTCAAAACTTTCAAGACAACAGTCAAATTGGGTCTTGATCTTTCAGAGGCACAAAAACAAAGAATGGAGCAACTGAATGAACTTGATGAGATAAGACAAGATGCAATCCAAAGAACCAATCTAGTTCAACAATAGAGATCCAGATGGCATGACAAATATATCAAAGAGAGAAAGTTCCAGCCAGGAGATTGGGCATTATTGTTTGATTCAAAGTTCAAAGATTTCCAAGGGAAATTTCAAACTCATTGGCTTGGGCCTTATGAGATTGAAACAATCTTTGATAATGGTGTAGTTAGGATCATAACTATTGATGAAGAAAGGACCACTTTTCTTGTGAATGGTCATCGACTGAGAATCTATCATAAGCCATTGACCAAGGAAGAATTTATCAAATATTTTCAAGATCATACTAATGTAAAGTTGGTGAAGAAGGATTTTCATTCTTCCCCAACTTGATCTCCAAAAATATTTTTCTTTCTGAAAAATAAAAGAAAAAAAAATTTTAAAAATAAAAAATGTATAAACTTGAAAATCAACAATGGTTGGCATGTTTATATAGAAAATCTAAGGTGAAAATCAATTTTTGATACCTTAAATTTTCCTCATACATGTTCCAAACCCATTTTCTTTATATCCCACTCTTTTCTTTTCAGAAATAAAAGTAGCTACAGAATTACTGAGTTTCTGCAGCTCTAACAAATTTCTGTAGCCAATTTGACACCAATTTCTGATGGAATAATTGAAATAAGTGATTGACTCCCTCCACTACAAAGCACTTGAAGACAATATAAAGGACAACAACCAAAGGTTAGAAAGCAATAATTCAAAGGTATGAAACTCTTTAATTTGATAATAGGGATCAAAAACATTAAATGTATGAATCATATAGATATCATACTACCAAAATTCAAAATCATTGTTACTAAGAGTTGATAGTATCATGTCAAATCAGATCTGAACCACCATTCACTCCTCATCATTATACTTACGCTCCACCCATATCCAAATTTTATTAATCCGATCGCCCAAATCATGCTCGTTCATGCTCTCAATGGTTATATTTTGTCGCACTTCTTTATACCCTTACCACTTACACTTCCATCATTCACACTCTCATCCTCATCACTCTGAAACCCTCTAAAACCCTCCTACCCTGTCAAACAAAACAGTCTTGAGACAAATCTTCTCATCCATGGGGGTTATAGTTAGAACATAACCAACAGGGAGAAAAATTTTAGAAGGATATCCATAGACAAGAGAATTATTGCAGAAAGCGCAGTCGCTGGAGTTTGTGGAGAAATTTGATGGTTTCCACAAAGAAGTAACCAAATATTTCACCAAAGCTTTTGATGGGGTGGAAGTCGAGATAGGGGACATAAAATTTACAGTAACAGAGTCCTTTGTTGCCAAAGCCATTGAATTGCCTCGAATTGGAGAAAATTGGTTTCAAAACAGAGGTATTGAGAGGGAAGATTGGAAGGTTTTTGTGAAGAACCCTAGCATGGACACCACCATTTTTAAGAAAGGCATTCCGAGCATAGCATTGAAAAGTAAGTGGAGAAATTTACTTTTGATAATTCAAAAATGTGTTACTTGTGAAGGGAGGTTTGGATGCATGTTTTTCTATCATATTTGACTGATGATGAATTTTATTGAAGATAATGAAAAAAATCTTCCATACTTCTTACTTAATAGTCTAAGGAAGATGTCAGGGAATGTTCAAAGGAAAATTCAATTTATAGAGAATACCATGTATCACCATGGTCTTGTTAAAATCCTTATTGAATTTCATCTTAAAAATATGGGTGATAATTGGGAAATATTTTTAGTGAGGAATCATTTTAAGGAAGATACTCAAGAACAACCAAGTAGCAACAAAGCCAAGAGAGGGAGAAAAAGAAAAATTGAAGAACCAGTGGAACAAGAACAATAACAGCCACAAGAGTTATCAGAGGATGACATTCCTCTTCCATAAATTTTAGAGAATATAAACAAGAAAAATGTTAGAAGAGAGAAAGCCAGCAAGGAAACGGAGGGCACACCCAAAACAAAAAGCCTAAGATAGAAAGGAAGAAAGAAAAAATTCAAATGCCTCCTGTGACAAGTTTAAGAAGAAGTACCAGACTCAATCCAGCAATAAAATAACTTCCTTCAAAAAGTATGGAGCATATCGACTTAGAAGCAGAGCAAGATTCAAGGGTTTCTCCCCCAACTTTTATCTCACCTCCTCAGAGTTCAGAACGAAGAACACCTGAAATTGATCATGTACAACAGGAAATTTATGATTATATCAAGTCCCTAGAGAAAAGAGACACGACAAGAACATCAACTTTAAATCAAGAAGAAGTCCAGTTTAGTAAACCACAAGAACCTCCAGTGATAAATGTTTTAAAACAAGAAATTTTTGAGTTGGAGACACTAAACAAGTACATTCAGAAGGAGAATCAAACCCTAAAGGCATAGAGTGAAATCCAAATATCTAAGAGTGATAATCTTCTTTTACACCTAAGTTTGTGGTATAAGAAAAATAAGAAGTTGAAGCAGAAAAACAAAGCTCTACAAAGACAAGTCATAAACTTGAAGTACAAGATTATCATGAAAAATCCAAGGATGGAAGTGGTCAGAAAGAAAGGGAAAAAAATGAGGTTGGATGTACTTGCAGAGGTCTCAAAAGAAATGCACTAATTAAAAAGGAGACATCAGTTTTGTGTTTTTCATGAAGACATGCAAAAACCTCAACATGGGGGAATGTAGAGTCTCATGACTGTTTTGTTTTTGACACTTTTTCATCCATTTTTCCTCTTTTCATCATCACTATCTACTCAAATAAAGCAGTAAACTATAGATTTTGACATGGTAAGGTACTCATATGTCTTATTTTTCATATTTATTAATGAGCCTTATTATTAAGTTAAAAGATTGCAATAGCTACAGAATTAATATGATTCTGCAGTTGTTTCATGATTCCGCAACTATCTCCATGGTTTTCCAGATTCCAATATGCCAGCTAAGCAAAGAAGCACATGGGCAGATGGGGATTGATATCCTCATGGATCTCCTCCTATTCGCCCGAGCCAAATCATCAAGGAATTTGCCCAGTGGCGCAATCAAAGAAGAAGGTCAATACGTGGATAAGCAGAGCAGCGAGAATTCAAATAAATGACGACTCTCTTATTTGCTTTCCAAATAGCAAATCATAGAGAAATGTTATTACTCTGTTATAAATGAGAATTCAAACTAGGATTGTTTTAAGTTTTATAAGGCATAAAAGTTTCAATCTGTTGAGCACAAATTCTATATATTGTAGCCTTTGCACAATATAATGCCATGTGGATAATTGTCTTGCATATTTTATGCCATAATTTATTGATATCGTTGCAATATTCATGCATGATTTTTAGGATTTTATGCATTTGTTTTTATTCTCAAGCTTTGTAGGAAAATTATTCAAAAATAAAATCTTTGAAAATTAAAATCTTTTAATTTATAACTGGTTTGTTTGACCCTGGTCCCTAATCAAATTTAGACGTTGTCCTAGTTAGCCATTGGAGGCTCTGCTCAAACTATTTAACAGGCAAAGATGGATCTGATTTTTCAACTTGTCTTGACGATGAACCACACTGGTTGGTTCGAAACGCGTAGAAAATGATTTTCTGAATGTGATTTACGCCGAAATTTCTTCTTATAATTGTTATGGATCACAGAAGCCTCAATTCAATCTTTGAAAGTAGTTCACACATAGGTAAATAATAGATTTTCCCCATGAGTTACTTCCCACAATAATGGATAGAAAAAAAATGTAAATAAATATATTTACTAGGAATTACTTCTCACCATTATTTATGTTTTTGTTATGTAGGAATAAAACTGTAATTATGTAGAGTTATTATTGGTTACTACCTACTAAAATTTATGCAAATCCTTATGTCTAAGCAAGCAATTAATATATCCATTTCACATCTCAATTTATTAATTCCCACCAAAACAAGATTATAGGATTCAATTTGATTATTGACCAATATTAATTTATCATTAACCAGTATAAATTATAATTATTTATGCAATTTTTCACAAATATAGATGACATTGACTAAATTACCTTACAACATTTGTTAATTTTCAAAGTGAAAAATAAAACCATACCAAATATGGTTGTGATATTATTTTATTTTATTTTTATATGATTGTTGTACTTTTCAACGTATACATGCGCACCAAGTTGTTTCTGTTAAATATGGAAGAGGACATCCATGCAGGGTTGGGATTTGATAAGAAAAATGCACAAAGGTATTTTTCCCATTATATACATTTAAAAACTTTACATGATTGTCTGTAGCGATGTGTAGTGGAGTTTACAAAATGTACTTTGAAAGGTTTATTTTTTCACAACAACGTCATTAATACTCTATCTCAAGATGCTAAAGGACACGATCCACCTGAACCAACAACATGTCAGTGTCACTGAAAGTGTGGGTTCTTTTATGTTCATTTTCATTTTCTTGTTATTATCCCATGTTGATGAGGTCAACCCTCAAGTTACAATGATAACGTAGTTGTTTGAACATGGTGTTAAGCTTTCAACCCTGAACCTTGCCAACTGTGTCATCCCCAAAAGAAATGATTGCCTTACTGTACAATGCAAATCCAACATTTGAGTGGAAAAGTTAAAATATTCAGCCCTAACTAAGTATCAAATAAATACATGCCCTAAGGATTGTTTATCTCTCAATTGTCTAAGAATTTTTATAATGTAGTTGCACAAAACAGGTTTTGGATTCATATATGAACTACTTTTTTGAATGTTTATTGTTAGATTCTAGGTTCCAGACAAGGAAACATAACAACATATTGTTGCTAACAATACATGCTCTGTGTGCATCTATTTGAATTAGCTTTGCATTGGTATATTTTGAAACATATGAACCACGTCCACAACAACAAACATCGTGCAAACCAATGCCAACATCCAATACATGAAGATAACCTACCACAAATCGAAAACATAAAGTCAATAATTGATATTATAATTAACATAAGGAGACTACATAATTTCATATTATGTAGCTTCCATCAAAACTAACAAACTAAACTTGTCCTGACGATGAACCACATTGGTTGGTTCGAAACGCGTCGACAAATGATTTTCTATGTGATTTTGCCGAAATCATTCTCACAAACACAAATAAAAATAATCAAGCATACCTTCCTAAACTTCTAGCCTGTCAATAGACAATTGACATCATATTATTTAGCAGAAATTTGACCCTGAGAATATGAAGTTATCACTACTTTGACATTAGTATACTTAATGTGAGTATTTGATGAGTGCAACTTTTCCTCCAATCCAAAAGACTTATTATCCTTTTGATTTTCCTTAAGTTGATTCATCATTCTTAATTGATCATTGTCCTGTTGAAGTTGTTAGATTCTAGGTTCCAGACAAGGAACCATAACAACATATTGTTGCTACCAATACATGCTCATCGTGCATCTATTTATAGAGATTCAATGGTATATTTTGTATTGTGATGAGATTCTAGAAATTATTTTTCTAGCTTATTTCAAGGAATGGTAAGATTCCAAGGAAGGGTAAGACACCGAAAAAAAATATGATAATGCTTTCATCACCCCAACAAGGGAAGAATTCAAGAAAATAAGGGCACCAAAGTGACACTTGAAGGCAAATCCAGGGGTATTTGAATTTGAATTGGAGTAGGTGTAAAGTTTTCTTTGAATTTGATCAGAGTATGAGTAAAGTTTGCTTTATTGATTTTTCCAAATCGGAAGTATGTTCTTACATGTATTTGTTTTTTATGCTGTTTGAAATCCACATGCTTCATTTAATTTATGAGGAGGATATTCATATTAATAGGACATATATAGATCATATCTCATATATACAAATGTTATGGCATGTTTGGATCAAGAACATTTGATTTCAGTCTTCTGGATATTTATTATAAGTGTCTCATGCAATTTCAAAAGAAAATTCATGATTCAATATGAGCATTTATGTGTTATGGTCATTTTAAAGGGTAATTTTTAATTAAATATTTATTGGTGAAGGGTTAATTTATCAAAACATCACTTGTGAAGGGAAAAATTTTAAACATGTTCCTTACCGGGAGAATAAAGACCCAAAAAATCCAAAAAAAAAAAAAATTGTCAGACTAGTAGGAAAGAATCCAAATTCCAACCTTGCATCCGCCATGCATAATTTAAGGGTTGTAATCCATTTCCCATATTTAAGATTTGTTTTTAAAGTATTATTTGATTTTTGTTCCCTCGTGGGAGGGAAAGGTGGTTGGTTCATTGGAATGTTAATTTAAGGGTTCTAATCCATTTCCGAGATTTAAGATTTGTTTTTAAAGTATTATTTGATTTTTGTTTCCTCATGGAAGGTAAAGATGGTTGGTTCATTGGAATGTTATCCCCTCCACGTAGTTTGAATATCTTTGGTTTGTTATGATAAGGCTCAAGGAGTAGGCTCTCCTTTATCTTTGGAGTCTGGACTCTTCTAAGTCATAAGTTTATGGTATATATATATATGGCTTGAGGGTTGTTGGATATACTCTTGGTGTTGAGAGTATGTTGTTGGCTATATTGATGTTAACAGTATGTTGTTTGATATATTCTTGGTGTTATAGATTAGTCAAACAAATTACCTATTAATTGTGACTAAAAATATATATATCATTTAATTTTTAGATTCACAACCCTTGGGGCATGGTGTATATCTCGAAACCTTTGAGATGTGCCAAAACTCTATAGAACAAAATTCTAGATGCAAAGAGTTTTAAATCAATATTTTAAAACTCTTTAAAGATAATAAGTATAGATAAAAACTTAAATATTATTTTTATTTTATTATTAATCGTAAAATTTAAATTTTAAAAATGATGATTTTAGGGGATATTAAATTGATGTATAATTTTTTTGGGTTTGTGAAGTAAAGTTATCTTTATTTATTTTTTTGTTATTAAATATATATATTTTATTTATTCAAAATTATAATTTAATTATTTAACTATAATATATATATATATATATATATATATATATATATTAAATTTACATATTTTATAATTTAAATATAATATAGATTTTTTATATTATTAAATTTATTTATTTTATCAAAAAACATGAAAAATTTAAGGGTTTTACAAGTGACGGGGAGTTTTTTTAGAAACATTGTGGCAAGACGAGTCTCAGGCAATTCAAATTTGTGGAGTTAAAGTTTTTAGGTTTATCAACTATTGATTTAGTATCACATGGTCTCCAACAAATTTGATGTGTTTTGTAGAACAGAGTTGTCAAACTCTTTCTTATTGTTGAACCCGTGAACGTTTTGCAGGGACCTGTGCAGTTGTGAGAGTTAGTTATTGTTGCTCCTCTGTTAAAATTACCAGAGTCCATAGGGCTGTTGAAGAAGCTAGAAGTGAAAATTCAGCGTAAATATCTTGATTTGAGTTATCGCTATAATTTAACTATGTCAAGCGACACACTTGCTAATATCAGCACGCTTGAATACATAGATATTTCTTATTGTCCAAAAATTAAAACCTTGCCTCCCCAAGTCGCCCGTCAAAGGTCCCTGCAAAACTTACATTTCTTGGGTACACACTTCGAAGAATTGCCAGGTGCCATTGGAAATGTCATGGATTTGGAATTTCTCGTTATAAAATGCCCTTTCCTGGAAATGCTGCCGTCTTCGTTGGGTAACCTAACGAACTTGAAGGAATTGATGCTCTGGCATTGCAAAGCCTTGAAATGTTTGCCGGATTCTGTTAAGCTGTTGAATCATGTGATAGTTTATGATTGTGCGTTCAGTGAACTGTCCTTTAAAAGGGTTGAAGGAGAAACAGAAATATTAAGACAGTCGAAAGGCAAAGGAATATTGAATAATTTGGACTCTTCCATTGATAGGTATATGCCTCGGCTCCCAGTCCGGATCAACAGAGAAAGAGAAAAATCAAGACCGTCGAAAGGGATCAAAATATTGAGTAATCTGGATTCTTCCATTGACAGGTACATGCCTCGGCCTCCCCTCCAGATCAACAGAGAAATACAAGAGGTATCAGTTCCCAGGCTTCAGCATCTCCTCGTTGAGTCTTGTAATGATCTGGTGGTGGTTGGAACATTGCCAAATACTCTCATAACACTGCAACTGAAACTCTGTCATAATTTGAGAAAAATAGAAGGGCTTGGTAGTCTTACAAAACTTCAAATGCTGGACATTAGTTAGTGTACAGAATTGGAGGAGCTGCCAAGTGTTGAAACGCTGTTATCATTGTTGGTATTGGATGCATGTGGATGTGTTAAACTGAAGAGCATGCGGGGGTTTGCGCAGCTCAAAAAGCTTCGAGTGCTTGATGTTTCCGAGTGCTCTGAGTTAGAAGAACTTCAAGGTGTGGACCATTTGTGTTCTCTGGACATGTTCAATGCCAATAAATGTCCCAAACTGCAGTGGGATGAACAGATGCCGACACGATTAACATACCTCCTCCAAGCATCTTCATGGCCATGGCCATCACGACAGGTTATGTGTATGGCTCTTTTGCTTATAACATTAACTTGTAGTAATCCTGCTTTGCCATGGCGCTCAAGACAGGTCATGTATCTGGCTATTTTATGCGTCTTGCATGGTTTTGCAATTAATTAATTAATGATTATTTAATCTGTGTGCTAATTTGAATTTTTTAATTAATAATTCCTTGGTGTTTGTATTTTTTGAAGTCTACTGAACGATGGTAAACGTGCGACATAAAACTTATCCCGTGGTTAACTCCAAACGGCCATGGATTGTATGTTTGGAAAAGGCATTGAAACTTCCTATTTGACTAAGTATTTGAAATGTAACAGATAGAAACCTATAGTGTTATGTTTCAGAAAATGACTAACATATATAACTTAGTGAAAAAACCGATGTCCCACTTCAAAAATAGAAGAAGCTTATGTAAATAGGAAGTTCGCCGTACTCTGAAAAATGTTGTTTGTATAGGTTGAATATATTATCACCCCATTTTGATAAATGCTTACCTTTCTGCAATATCATTTTGTTCCTTGTATGTGAAAGAAGTTCACCTCATGAAACTATCAGCGTCCATATTCATTGGATCCAATTATTGATACCATTCTATAACCCTTTTTGAATTTTCATATATATCCATACTCTCTATAGACAGCCACTTTGCAAAATATAAAACCCCATAAAGTTATTACCTCCACGGATATCTTCACATATATCCACGGGCTGAAAAGTTCTCAGGGATCCCCATATTTAAGAATTTATGATCTCCACGGATATCTTCACATATATCCTCTGGCTGAAAAGTTCTCAGGGATCCCCATATTTACAAATTTATTGTCGTCATAGAGTTGCTAATGACGAGAAAGATGAAGCTCGTTATAATTATAATCAACATTTCTTCCGCCAGAATTGCTTATCGCGATAAAGATAGAGCTCGCTGTCAGTTACAATAACCATTTCTTCAACAATATTTTTTGTTTGCGATCTGTACTTACCACAGGCTTAAATATGGTTTACATGAAGATTCAAACTCAGCGAAATCACATGATAAATATAATAATAGTAACTCTGGTTAAGCCTCCGGGCTTCTCTCTCAATTAGAGAGGGAAGTAGTGAATAATTGTTCTTCATGTAATTATGCTGGTGCTTTTGTTGCTCTTCATTGGAGCGGTTTATTTTCTTAGCTGGAAATGGCCTCTCTTTGGAGAAAATCTGTTTCATTGGATGTTTATTTTGCTATTTATGAATACTCAATTGAGCAGTTTCTGGTTCAGATGGGAGAGGAAAAGAAGCATTGAACTCCTCTTTCATGTTTCTCTGCTGTCTTTGTTGGACCTCCCGATTTCATCTCGGTGTGCGAGGGCTTGTCCAGTTCGGAGCTTTCTGTGAATCATTTCTGGATTTTAAGGGATCTGTGGAGAAATTGCAGGCTCGGGGATTGAAAATAGTCCTCAACATCCAGCTCTGTTTAGGGGTTTGGACACTTTCAGATTTATGATGGACAACCGTGAGTTGCAGGAGTTGAGGGACCCATGAGGAATCTATTCAGGGTAATAGAACTTTCATGTTCACTGCTATCGCAAAATTATATGTGACAGTTTCAGATTTATAATGAGTTACCATGAGTTGCAGGGTTTTAAGCACACACGAGGAATCGATTCAGGGTAATAGAACTTTCATTTTCACTGCTGTTGCAAAATTATATAAAATTGATCCACAGGTTATAAGTCTGTGCATGGTCCAGCTGAAGTGTCATATAATTTTGTAGCAAAATGCAATATGTTGAGAAATATGGTAATAAACTTGAACTGAAGCCTCAAACTTGATGCAATCAACTATTTTTTTTTGAGGAAACAACACTTCATTTCATGAACATTATGAAGCCTCAAACTTGGTGCAATCGACTATTTTTTTAACGAGAAAAAAAACCCTTCATTCCATTATAAATAAAAGAGAAAATACAATATCATGTATTTCAGATTCCATGCTATTTTCTAACCAGCCCAAATACAATAAAAAACCTACATAAATCTTATCTTCTGTCCTTTTATCTTCTATGAAATTCTTAATATCTATCCTTTTATCTTCTATGAAATTCTTAATATCTAGTCTTCTATCACCTCTAGAAATACCTGTTTATCTATTTTATAAATTTTTTTCCACTTTGTTCTTCCATATTAAAAAATGGTTACCTCTTCATTCTGTATCCATACAAAAAGAGAGCATCAAAGATAAAGTTTTACAAAAAGAGACACTTTCATTATAAGTTGACATCTACGAAAATTCCCTATTAAAAAATCGTTACCTCTTTATTCTATATCCATACAAAAAAAAGAGCATCAAAGATAAAGTTTTACAAAAAAAGAGACACTTTCATGATAAGTTGACATCTACGAAAGGGAAAAAACAGAAATAGCCTCACATAAAAGTGATACAGTGATCAAGAGACACTTTCATGATAAGTTGACATCTACGAAAGGGAAAAAAACAGAAATAGCCTCACATAAAAGTGATACAGTGATCTTTGATCTTGACATGGTTTTCAAATACTGCATAATAGATTTTACCAGATCTATTTTTAAACTTCTTTTAGATACATTAAGGTCAGCTATTATATTATGTTTTCTAAATATATGGTCGAATTGGATGGTCGAATTGGATGTGTTGGAAGAAATTTACCAGTATTTTAATACGATTCATCCAATTGGATAAAATGGGTGCACTGAACTGATTGTGTTCCTTTAATCAATCTATGATGCCTTTTGCATCACCATATACCTGCAATCTCTCAATCCCCAGCCACTTTGCAGCAGATAACACACCCCACAAGGCTATAATCTCAACTCTGTTGTTGGTTCTTTTTCCTCCTTCCCACCAGAACTGATAATATAAACTTAGATTGATTTTGATGAAAACACCACATCCACATTTCCTCTTCCTACAAGCTCCATCAAAAAACCCACAATATCTTCCCATTTTTTTTTGTATTTAACTAACTATTACTAAAGGTGATCATTTTGGAGCTTCCAGTGAGGTGATCATTTTGGAGCTTCCAGTGAGGTGCAATCAATCAACTTTAACTGTGAATTAGAATTGTCAATCAATTTTAAAACTCTAACTGTGAAGGTCTAAGGGCGATCATTCTGAAGCCCCCAACTAGGTGCAAACAATCAACTCTACTATGAAGGACTAAAAGTGATCATTCTAAAACCTCCCACTGTGAAGGATCGAGAGTGATCATTTTAAAGCCTCCAAGTAGGTGTCATCAGTCAACTCTAACTGTGAAGGATTAAGGGGAGAGGAAATTTGTATCAGTTAACCTGTGACAGATATATGATGTGTAAATTTTCAAGCCAGATTCAGATTCCTTGATTGTGCTAATGAATGAAACTGCCAGCCGCCTCGTTTTTTTTGGTTAAGTTACATGTTTTGCAAAACTATTAAAATTTAAGATTTTATAGTTTCAACAACAACAGATGAATACTTAAACAGGTGCAATTATACATAGGGCTGAATACCAGAGGAACTAAATAGGTGTAATTATGTGATTGAAGTTAGAGTGGTTTCATTAGTTGTTGAAAACTTTGATCTTCAATTCTGAATGTACTTAATGGCAAATTTTAATTAATATAAATGTGTGCTTTAAAGTTATAAATTACATTTTAGATGTTTGAAAATTTTGATTTTATTTATATATTTATAAAATTAATTTTCATTATGTTAAAAAAATAAAAATTATGAGATTCATATATATATATACTAAAATTTATTAAAATAAAAATAATTATAATATAAATAAAATTTGTAATAATTTATATTTTTTTAATAATTATAATATAAATAAAAAAAATTTAATAATTCATATATATATATATATTAATTTATTAAAATAAATAAATTAATAAATATATTTGATTTTCAAAATAATAATATATATTTTTTTAACCAGGTAATGTTTATATATACGTATATTTTTAATAATGATATAGTTTATTTTAAAATGGATGAAATTTATAATATGATTTATTTTCAAATAGATAAGGAAATAATATTTAATGATTAATATTTTTATTAAAATGGGAATTATATTTACAATTAAACCTTTATATTCCTTAAGGTATATTGACAACCTTTGCACCTTGACAAATGTTACAATATGTGTCTATCTAGACTCGTCAGACATACTGATCAAAATAGTTAGAAAACTTGAGTTATCTTGACAACCTTTGCACCTTGACAAATGTTACAATATGTGTCTATCTAGACTCGTCAGACATACTGATCAAAATAGTTAGAAAACTTGAGTTATCTTTGGTGTGCCCCTTCTTGTAACATTATTTTACCCTTTTTGTAACATTATTTTACAGAGTCGAAAAATTCAAAGCTCTTATAAAAAAATAAAACTCTGAAAAGGGACTAGAATCAATCAATGTTAGTATTTATCCATGGCTATTATGCCCCTCAAAATTTTATGCCTATTTGATCTTATGAATCTTCATATTATTTATGAGCCAGTTAAAGGCTACATGGACTGCATATTGTTCACTTGGGAATGTTATTCTTGTTAATAGCGTAAGAAAATGGGTTAAGAATTTTTGTTGTGATATGTTATACTCTTGATCTACCACGTGAGGAGGCCTTGAAATCCAATGTTCATCCAAGAAAATCAAGGTTGTGTGAAACAATTATTCAGGAAAATTGAAAAATATTACATATATGAGAAAAGGCAAAGGGAAGGTTGTCAAATAATAATAGAGTTATGAGAACATGAAATTTTTTTTTTTTTGGCTACTTTGAAATTTAGATTAAAAAAAATTCAAGGGGCCTCTAAATTCAATGAACATTTTTTTTGGCTACTTTGAAATTTAGATTAAAAAAAATTCAAGGGGCCTCTAAATTCAAAAAAGTGGGTGTCGATTTCTTAAACTCTTTGAGTGATAAAATCCTCAACTCTTTGAGTGATAAAGTCCTCAACTTGTAATGTAGAAACTATCTAATGTGTGGTATTTCTATTTTAATACATACAAGATGAATTGAGAGCCAAATTGTGGACTAAATTCATCCATGGGATTCTAATCTTATCCAATCAATTGTTCCTTGTTGTATTAAATTTTTAAAAGTTTTAAAGGCATGGGTATTTTGGAAAGTTGCTCTATTGAGTGGTGACGGTTTAACGCTTTAGAAGAAAACTTGTGAGGATGACTACATATGATTTCTGACTATGGATAATGCTCCAATATTAATGGTTTTAAAATATTAGTTTAATTAATCACCCTCGAATGTAAATTAAACAAGTTATAAATCAAAGTGTTTTCTTTGAGATAGTTGGTGCAAGTTTCTATATTGATTCCTCTCCTCATTATAGTCTTTTAATATATTGAGAAGTTCAATCAAACGACCAACTGATTGCTTTTCTTTTAATTGTTCCAGAATTTCTTCAAGTATATTGTCCTTCATCAATTTCTATTTTTCAATTTCGTTTTTAAAGAATTTCACTGCCTTCTCCATTTGCTTTTCTTTTAATTGTTCCAGGATTTCTTCAAGTATATTGTCCTTCATCAATTTCTATTTTCCAATTTCGTTTTTAAAGAATTTCACTGCCTTCTCCATTGTATCACTATCACTGCCTTCTCCATTGTATCACTATGTTGTATCAGTATATTGTTTCATAACTGGGTATTCAGAAGTGTTCTTAGAAAGAACGTGTTGATTTCCTAAAATATTCTCGTGATCGCCTCTTGATTAGGGAATAACATGGAGTCTTTTCAAGTTCAAAACCTCTTGCTTTGGGATAGCTTTGAAGAAAATTCACATCTCATTTATTCAATACCTTTTCCAATATTTTGGGTAAATATTTAAAAGAGTGATCACCCAATCGACACATGTTTCAAAATCTTAAATCAATTTTATCTTTTAAAGGACAACTACGTGTTGAATGGCCTTCTCGCCAACACGTGAAGCAATATAGTCTTGCTCGATCACAACCTTGGCCTTGACCTCACCCAGTGTAGCCTCCACGTCATCCACCATATCCTCCTTGATCATTCCCTCTTCCTCTTTGCATAGCTGGGTAATTAAATTTATATGATTCCTGAGTATGATAGACAACATGGTAATTAGGCTTGTTCTTAGCATTCAACTAACATTCTTGTGCAAAGTGTGTATTATCCTCACAAGTGGCACACTATTTAGGGTTTGCATTAATTAAGTTATATTGATAATCTTTGGTGCTGACTCAATGCAACGTGGGTTTGCATTAATTAAGTTATATTGATAATCTTTGGTGCTATGACTCAATGCAACGTGATAAATGTCACAATATGTGTTTATCTAGACTCGTTAGACACCCTAATCAAAATAGTTAGAAATTTTTTAGAAAATTTGCAGTTATCTTTAGTGTGCCCCTTTTGTAGCATAATTTTGCCGAGTCAAAAAACTAAAAAGTCTTTAAAAAAACAAAAAACAAACAAACTCCAAAAACATACCAGAATCAATCAGCGTTAGTATTTATATGGCTATTATGCCCCTCAAACTTTTCTGCATATGTGATCTTATGAATCCTCATATTATTTACGAACCAGTTAAAGGCTACATGGACTACATATTGCTCACATGGAATGTAATTATTGTTAATAGCATAGTAAAACGGGTTAAGAATATTTTTGTTGTGGTACTATACTCTTGTCAATCTAAGACATGAGGAGGATCAGAAATCCAATGTTCATCCAAGAAAATTAAGGGTTGGTGGGAAACAATTAACGAAGTAGGTGTCAATTTATTAGACTCTTTGAGTGATAAAGTCGTCAACTTGCAATGTAAAAACTATCTACTATGTGATATTTTTATTGCAAAATATACAAGATGAATCGAGAGCCAAATTGTGGACTAAATTCACGAGTGAGATTCCAATCCTGTCCAATAAATTGTTCTTGTCTTAAATTTTTAAAAGTTTGAAAAGCATGAGCATTTTGAGAGTTGCTCTATTGAGTGGTCATGGTTTATCACTTTAAAAAACTTGTGAGAATGAAGGCATATGATTTCTTACTATGGATAATGCTCCAATATTGATGGTTTTAAAATATCAATTTAATAAATCACCCCCGAATGTAAATTAAACAAGCTATAAGTTGAAATTGTTTATTTGGAATCCTTTTGCAACTCGTAGGGGTCACAAATACGCTTTTGGCATAAAAGTATGAAAAGGTATTCACTATTGTGGTTGATGAATTCATTCATATTTCTGATAATGCTTCCGAATGAAGAAATTTTTGCAAATTTAGAAATTGACTTAGTACACTGCAATCCAATATGGCTCTGCCTATTCTTTTATGTCATGAAGAAATTTCTAAAGCTGTATTGCACAATGTATAGTCAAAAGAGTTCCATGTTAGAATAAAACTATTGAATAGGCATCAAATTAAGAAATGGAAAGAATAATGATAGCAGTAGTAAAATCAAGCTTGATGGAGCAGCATTATTAGAGGTTTTCAGACAGCAAATTTCAAACGCACTTTTCGAACAAATGGAGACGAAATTCAAAAAACTACGACATGGGTTTTTTGCAGAGCGATCCCAATTAACTGATAAAGGAGCAAATTCAAGAAATTAAGAGCAGTTTGGGAGATTTCGTAAGTTCTTTTAAGGGTATACACTCGGTATTTGCAAACGATTCCACATTCCTGAACGTATTTGTAAGTATTGGGTTGTGGGTTTCTCCTATTTTTATAAACTTGCAGATTCCAATAGATGTAGTTGCTATCGCTGTTATATCTCTTGGATTGATTTATAATAAATCTTGTGATACTGAGATGGCTTAGTCGATTATTATCACTTTGACAGAGAGAGAACGATGTTCTTCCTCTATTTGAAGCGAGCAATGGACACAATGCACATGTCTACAGAAGAAACTAATACTAATGTAACCAATGGCATTCCAACCAAGATGAGTAGAATTAGCGTTATGAAAAATGGAGAACAGGAGGTTGACTACAGACCTACATTGCTCAATTTCATATTTGGTTGAGAACTAGAACAAGAGGAATTGGCATGAACCGGGGATATGTGTACTTTGCAGGGATGCAGAGGAGAAAAATCTCCACTTATTCTAAACATGTTTTGTGGCTGTTTAACTTTGGCAAAACCTTGCTGGATATATTGGCTTTCAATACATTCAGTTCAACTGTATTTCTGAATGCTTGCAATGGCGGAGCAAACAAAATTCTTCTTGGCGCAATATCCCTGTTATACTCTTTTGGGAGATCTGGAGATAGAGGAACAATATCGTTTTTAAAAATTTCAGAGAAAATGCATTGCAGGTGCTGGAGCGCATATTGGACAACAATCAGGCATGGGACCAAAGAAAATTAAACAAAATCCACCTGGCCTGAGGATAGTCTATCTGGCTGGATACTTTGACGGAGCATCTCAAAGAAGCAGGGGCGGATGTGGTTTCTTGATTCTTTATTCACCGGATCAGACTTTTTGGGTACACGGGTGCTTACAGCTTCACGAACACTAGGGCAGAAGCCATGGCATTATGGGGATTACTCTGATTTACTAAATATCTGAACATTTTCAAAATCCACATTTTCAGGGATTCTAAGCTTCACGAACACTAGGGCAGAAGCCATGGCATTATATACTCTGATTTACTAAATATATGAACATTTTCAAAATCCACATTTTCAGGGATTTTAAGATTATCATAGATTATGTCATGGGATATGCAAACAGAAAGCATGACATTATGAGGATTACTCTGATTTACTAAATATCTGGATTCTGAACATCCCAAAATCCACATTTTCAGAGACTCTATCATAGACTATGTCATAGAATATGCAAAAATATACCAACCCACACTCCAAGATTGACTGCAACAAATCACATACTTTTGGGCCAATCTAAAGAATTCTATCGTTTAGCACATTGGAAGAGATTTTAACCAAATTGCGGATGGACTTTCGAAGAGAAGGCTACTAGACAAGCTGGATGGGATGCACATCCGGATCAAGATGGGAGATCACAACATGGACATCAAGATGCTACCACTGCCAGGGTAATTTCTCTTCTCATTGGGTCCATATTGCTACCGCTGGTGGATTATTATCCGAGCTTTTTTGGTTGTTTATGACTCTCTTTCACTGTAGTGTCCTTACATATATATCTCTATTCTATAAAACTTGCTTACTGAATTGAGGATCTATTAGACTTTTCTAATATTTGAATATCCTGTAAATATGTTTAGAACTGTGCATATAGGCCTGATATTTGAAAAAGATGGCTTTACATGTTTACTGTCAAGTCGTTATGGACTCGTATCAGTACCACTAAACTGCTGGCATATATTGGTATCATATATGATGTTATGTACTATTTTGGAATAATGTTTATTTCATATTGAAAAAAACAAATAAACTAGAATGGATAATTTTAGCGATTACTTTGTATTATTTAGGAAAAAGTTTATTTTACAGTTTAGTGTGATGTGTAATTTTGTGTGTCTGTCATTAAAATTGAAATTTTACTCATATCAATCAAAATAAAAATAAAAATCTAAAACAAAATAAATAAATAACTATACAAAATAAATTGATAACAAATAACTTATAAAAAAAAAATTATCCGTGAAGAAATGAGATCCGTGACTCATATTAGATCTCTATTAAAAAGAGACTATAAACGAGAATAATTTGTTGTAGATGGTGAGGTTTGGTGCAAAAATGGTATCTAACTTCATTGAAGATATTGACCTAATTGTTGCGAGGAGGTTAAAGCAAAGCTTGATGCAAAGATGGAGAAAGTTCATAGAAGATGCCATCAATCAATTTCCAGTCAAATGACAATGTTGAGCTTTATGATTTTAACGATGAAAAGGATAAAAAAATTGACTTCAAGAAAGCGGTCACTGGTAACTTGATTGAACCTCCGAAGCGTGAATGCAAACACAACCACCCCAAGTTAGATTTTTGCAAAACAACTAGTGCGACAGGGGGAGCCAGCAAAACTAACATAACCTTGCATTCCTCGTGTCTCAATTGCATGATTTTCAATGTTTCAATCATTTGAAGAGCTATACAAGAAAATGGTAGTTAACGTCCGGCAGTCAACAAAGAAATCGACGGCCTATATTCTTTAATGTCCAGATCAACAAATTCTGACGGATTAATTAAATCAAAGTTCAATTAAGAAGGAACCATCGGGAAGCTGAATTATGAAACCATTAATCTCGAGATGGACGGCCAGGATTATTTCTCATAGTTCGTCCATCATTTCCAGAAACTGCGAAAGGAACTGTCGGGAAGTGGTTTGTGGTTTCCCGAAACCATTCATGGTCTGATGACAGGCGCATGACGACAACCACGGGGCCCACACCATCGTTCACCAAATTTTGAACGTTATTATGTTTACTGTAAGATTGTGAGCAGGTTTAAGTTAGGGTTCAGAGCCCCCAATAGGTTATATTGTAATGCTGTAATAAAGTTTTCACTTTGTAAAAGTGGGACGGGGGTTTAATTTATTTAAATATGGGATTACAATGTAAAACCAAATGAGTGTGCGACATATTTCGTAAAGGGTTAATGGGGTTGGGGTTATTAGCCGTAGTCTAAAAATTATGTTTTTTTCTTGAAAGTTATGGAAATTTTGATTTTATTTTGAAAAAATTTAGCAGGGATTTTTGTAAATCTAAGTAAAAGCTATCAAAATTCATAATTTTAGGTGTTTTAGAGGTTTTTGATGTTGAATCTATTTTCATCATCAAAAACATGATTCAAACACTGCATCTACAAGATTTTTTGAATTTTTTTGCTCGGATTCCGGCCACAATTCCTTCGTCTTTGTAGACGACTCCTTTATATTATAACACGGTTTTAAATATTATATATATTAGTTATTTATTTTAAGTACGGATTTAATATGAGTTGCGAGGGATGAAATTTCTTTATGTGAATTTTTTAGACTGCAAAATGTAATGTGTTATTTTTCATTATTTAAATCGTATTTTTGAATGCTAAATATAGATATATATAATATGACATAAATTAGTTAACATAGATATTTAAATAGTTTATTTAAATCTATTGTTAAAATATTTTTGAAAAGTATAAGATTTAAACATCTTATTCACACATTTTTTTACTTCTAATTACTTCAAAGCATATTCATCTTTTTTAATTATAGCGACATTATATTTCTATTTAGAACATAAATTTTATTTTATTTTTTTTATTTTTATTTTTAAAAGGGCATGGTTGGACGGATAAACTTACACATCCCCTCATATTGGTTGTAGAATGAGCCTCTCGGCTCAATAATATGAACCCGTTTTATAACTATTTTAAAATCAATTTTATAATTTTTTTAAAAATTAGTTTTGAAATTGATCAAGAACACTTAGGCTAGGAACATAAATAAAAGACCAACAAAGAGGAGAAGTAAGGGTTTAGAGGTTGGAGTCCAAAAAGTAATGTAATAGAAAAATATCTTGGAGACTCGAGAATAAAAGTCATTTTTTATTCCAGTTTTGGGGTAAATTGCGACATTGTTCTATTTCTTGTGTTTGTCATTTAAATTATGTTTTTCTTCTCCTAGAAAAGACTATGTAGAAGCATATCCTTTTAAATTAGGAGTATGAATTTACCTCATAAATGGTACTCATTTTTCAGTTTAAATCCCTTAATGGATGCTCCAATTCCAGGAATTCATACACAATTTCTTAGTCTTTTCACCATTCTTTTTGCAGAGTTTGAACTCGAATTCTTAAATGCCTGAGTTGTAAAACCTTGTCCTTTTCCATCTTTCCTCTGTTCATCTCTTTAGTTCAAAAAATCTGCAATCTTCATTAACTTTTTCCATTCTTATTTTGAATGATAGGTTTTTGAATTAGATCATTCATTGCAATTCTCATGGTCTCTTTCTTAAACCATACATTTAAAATGTTTATCAATTCTTGTAGATGTATTGGGCATTGATGGATTGCAGCCAAGGGTTGTCTCCAGGGAACAACACCCCTCGTTCCTACAATTAGTGCACCAGAAACTATTTTTTTATAAGAATAAAGTTAGCTATGACTATTGTATTTGGTCAATTTTTTCTTCTAACCTCTTTTTAATCATTGATGGATTTGACTATCAATCTTTCTCAATTCTTTAGGCCAATTACAAGGCCTCTTCACATGATTATATTTCATGCATTCTTAGTGGCCCAAAAATCTTCTATAGTAACCTAGCAATGTACCACTGAACTAGTAAGCCTTCATCAATATATTATTTGCTTTTATTTCTAGGTTGGTCCTCTGTGAAATTCATGAACCATGTGAGAGCTCTCTTCTGGAGAGCTATTGCAAATTGCGCCCTTTGTTTATATTCATCCATGATTTCATTGGTTGTCCATATTTTTTCACAGATGAACCAATGCTTTTTTGGATCCTCATCACCTTCATAGAGAGAGATATGATTTAACCCCATTTTTACTTGAGGAGGTGGAATTTTTTATGTTTTCTTAGGGTTGGTCAGTTGGCCATCCTTGTTGATCTCAACAACAGATGGTTGAGTTATGCATGGCATACCTTCCTCTTCATCGACTTTAACTACTATAAAATTTGTCAAACTATCATTGGTTCAACACCCCTTATCTATATATTCGATGAACCGGTTCGTACAACGTTGTGATGGTTCATCTTCTCAACTTGTATCTTTTTCTTCCTTAATAGATAGCAATTGTGGAAAGGAGGGTACATTGTGAGATTTTGTATATGGGGAAGTATATCTTCATTTTCTTCTTTGTCTATCCAAGTTTAGTTGAATCCAAGAATTTTGATTTCAAGTCAATTTCTCAAGTTTCCATGTACTTCTCTTCTATAACAGACTATGGATGGATCTGAATTAATATGGATTCTTTGACAGAGGAATTCTTTGATAACGAGAATCGATATGCTTGCGACTAGGGAACACAGAATCATTTTCCCAAAGTCAACAACTTCCATACTTTCTACATGCCCACCAAAGCTTAATTGTAGTTGTCACTTCTTGTCAAAGTTGGCAATGCTACGCCTCTCAACTCTAGTTGTTGTATGCTACCTTCAAAGGAGAAGTGTGCATCATTGCTCTCACACTCTTGAAATTCTTTAGTTTTTAATCTTTGGTTGAATTTTCCATCCCTTATTTCTTGTTGCTTCTTCATCCTTTTTTCCCTTTCTATCATTTGAATATCAATCGATTATTTGTATTGACATGTACACATTTGGGTCCTCCATTGGGTTTCTTCCTCAAGCATATGTTCTCATGTCGTCGAACCTAATGACCTCCATATTGCAACAAGAATACTGCAACTCCCAAGGGTCTCAACTTTAATTGTAACCCATGGTTCGTACAAACTTAAGATGGGTCAGCACTATGTGTACAACATGTATTTATCTTCTTCATTTGTTGACTTCTACAAAAACATCGAGATGAGATCTAGTTACTGAGAAACCACTCTAATTGTCCTATGTTATAAGAAAATTTCAGAATTACGGGAAATGAAAGGAAATAAGCAAATCTATGCTATCTAAATCCAACAATTTTAACTATGAGGAAATAAAAGCATATCTACTATCTTTTATGGAGAAATAAAACTCATAATTGAAATAAAGCATGTAAACATCAAACCCTAATTTTGCAGGAAAAAATAATTTCTACAACAAACTAGGTTAAAGGTTCTACTTGGTCTCTTAGCTTCTAAATTTCATCTTCAGGGTTCCAGGGATGTTGTAACACATCAAAGAAGATTAAACATGAGTTAGATGCAATTTTAGATGAGTTTTGGATGCAAAATGAAAACTGCTACACAAGTCCCTGTTTTGCTACAAGAGATAGTCCATTCAACAGGAAAATGTCCTAAGGATGTGGTTTCAAGGAAACATGAGCTAAGGGGAGGATAAGAAATGATTAAGCATGCATTTCCATGTAATAATGTCAATGATAGAAATATTTATTCAGTAAATGGGTGACATTAAAATCTCTTGTAGCTCTGTAAAATAGGGGACTATACAGTTACAACACACAGAAGTGATAAACAACAATTAAAGATCAACAAACAAAGTGAAATCAATGCATGAAAAGAGATGCTAAATAAGAAAGATAACCATGGCTAAAACTATCATATAGAACTCAACTACTATGCAAGAAGAAATTATTCAAATATAAACTAATTAATCCCTACATAAAAGAAATACTCATAAATAAATTTGCAAAAAAATAAAAATAAAAAAGTGCTTAAAAAATCATGCAAAAGGGTCTTGAGCACCTGGGGTGGCTCCTAACCCAAGGAAACTCAAATCCCTGAAGGAACAACAATCTAAGAACCACAGATGACTTTCATTAATCAAAAAATTGTTTGTACCTGAAAAGTTGCAGAACTAAAAAAAAAAAACTCCTAAGCGCTTACTTCCTCTAACTCAACTATTGCTAGCTTATTCTACCTCCCTAATGGGCTACTTGATCCCTATATTTATACAAGATGAGTGAGGGGTGTCCTCCTTGAAATGAGAACTATTTTCTATCTAAAACTCTTAAAAAGTAGTATCACACTCCGTGAGTGACCTCGTAGCTACAAGGAGAGGTAATTAGTGCTTCAAGCCAATCGAGTTAGATCTTCTTGTAGAAAGGGATAGGTCCCATAAATCTCTCTTACTAGATATCCTCATGATCTATGCCAAATCCTTCTCAATATCCTACATCATAAGTACATTAAGCATATAAAGCATGATAAATCTCTTTATCTTTCCTAGAAACTTATTTAAGCTAAGAAACAATTATTAAGTGCAAAAAGGAAAGGTCTAATACAACCTTTATGTGCCTAGGAAAGGTCAAATGGGCCTTATGATTTACCTATTTGGGAGGCTCATCAATAATTGGTCGTCTTTCCTCTCAATTGACTTCTAAAATATTTTTACTTCTCTCTTTTTCTCTATTTGTCTCTCATGAACCATTGCCCCCCATCACCGACTGAGCTTACTCCTGGTCGACAAGGGTGAATCTAAAAGACACTTTTATTTGCTCAAGAAGTAATCCCATGCCTCTTTTGGGTCTTTCCCCAAGCATCAAGGAACTTCTCCCAGATGTCCTACTACTTTCTTTAGTTGAATTTGTTGGATTTTGTAAGGGTGGTCAGTATTCGTCTATATGTCTGACTCCACTGTCGAGGAGAAATTTATGTAATAAAGCGGGTATAGTGCAAAAATAAATTATCATGGAAATCATAACATATTCATTTTTTAATTATTTCAATATAAGTATGTTCTTCTATTGCTTGCTCCTCACAGAAATCATCTAATATCTTCTCGACCCACTCATGCAAGTTCATTGTTCCTCTTTTTGTTAAATTTAGATTTAGTTGGTTGTTAGGTTATATTTATCGCGTTAAATGTAGTTGAGGTATTTCTTTAATTCAACAATAACTACTTCAATAAAATTTTCATGCACTTCCCTAAAAAAGTGCACTCTAGCTTCTACAATTCATAGTTTGTTTCTCTTGACATAATTCTTCAAGTAGTTATTGATTTTTTTTCCGCCACTACTCTTTTATGTCTTCCAGTGTTAACATTCGTGCACGCATATTGTGTATACTCAGGTCCAAAACTATCGACAATGGAGAAAATGTTGTAATCTAATGAAAAGTATGCATTGGTTACCAGTAGGAAGGAATAACAAGTAAACTACATAATCATATGCAATACATGAAAGATTAAATAGACACAAAGTAGTGGAGAGCCAACAAATCAACACTTGTATTATATATCCTCAACAGCTAATCTGAACTAGTACATAGAGTCGAGTATATATATATATATATATATATATATATATATATATATATATATATATATATATATATATATATATATATATATATATAATCTAATGAAAAGTATGCATTGGTTACTAGTAGGAAGGAACAACAAGTAAACTACATAATCGGATGCAATACATGAAATATTATGTTAGGTCCCTATACTACTAGTGTAATCCCTTATTGCTATTAGTGTGTGCAACCCCCTTATTATGTTGGTGTGCCCATGTAGTCCCCATATTGTTACTATTGTGCCCCATAGAAGCCCACTATTGTTATTGTTGTGCCCTTACATTATTATTGTTACGTCGGCTCTGGTTATATTATGACCCCTTAAACTCCTATATATAGAAATGAGGTATTGTCATTTGTATCATCCAAGAATTGTTCATTTGTGTAATGTAAAGGAGGTTGCCCCCTCGAAGAGGCTGATTTCTAAGGCATTGATCTATCTTTTCTATCTTTTTGTGTGCTGGTTTCATAACATATTAAATAGACACAAAGTAGTGGAGAGCCAACAAATCAACACTTGTATTATATATCTTCAACACCCAATCTAAACTAGTACATAGAGTTGGGTTTATATATATATATATATATATATATATATATAATGCAGTTATAGTAGTTTAATTATGTCAACCGACTTAACCAAACCAACTTGGTTGTTCAACTCAACTAGAGATTCAACTGACTTGCAATATATTCTTTGAAGTGTCAATTCAATGAGTCGACTAGCCCCTCCACCAACATCCTTTTGATAGAGCAGTTGGACGAAGTGGGGTTTCTAGTTTCTTAGAGAAACCTTCATTGCCTTCCAAAAGTGGTGTAAGATCCAAAATATGAAGTTAAATC
Source organism: Pinus tabuliformis (assembly GCA_031772625.1). Taxonomy (NCBI): domain Eukaryota; kingdom Viridiplantae; phylum Streptophyta; class Pinopsida; order Pinales; family Pinaceae; genus Pinus; species Pinus tabuliformis. The sequence goes on from CM062813.1 coordinate 492,407,167, forward strand.
TAGTAGGATCAGAGAATATATCCAATGTATGTAGCACCATGATATTATCTACAAGTTCATCATATTATAACCCTCTAAAAAATATTTGATTGGGTGGATCCAAAATAAATGGAAACTCTAGGGTCAAATAGAATTAGGGCTAGGGGAAAAAGGATTCTTCACAGATATTGTCTCCAGCTTGGAAGGAAATTTGAGGGCTTTTGAAGGAGGGCCAATTTTTTTTAATAATGTGGGGCTCTTCATGCGATTTTGGAAGGAGTGGTATAATCGGGAGAAGGAAGACTTCCTTGCTACTCCAATGTGGATTTGACTCTTTTCTCTTCCAAAGGAATTTTGGGAGGAGGAAACCCTTGAAGGAACAGGAAATGCCATTGGCAGATTTTTCAAAGTATTAAAGGATACAAAGAGAGGGAGGTGTACAACATATGCTTAGATCTATATTTATATGAATAACACCTAACCTCTTCCATCATCAATAGATATTTATTATCAATATAGTTTTTAGAAGTAGCCTCTATATTATGAACTTTCAAACATTTTCATGAATATAGACATATTATTAGGTATTTTCTGATGAATGCAAAGGAATCACTTGAAAAACAACCCTCTCAAAAAGGGTAAGATGATTAGGGAAAAGTCCCCCAAAGAAGAAGAAATTTGAGTCCTCAAAGTGCCTCAAATCTTGACCAAGTCCTTAGATTTGGAAGTAGTTTCAAGCCTCTCACTTCTTTGAAGGAGTCTCCAAAGAAATATAATATTCAATCAAGCATGTAACCAACCATAAATCCTTACTAAATTCTCGAGAGACCATGTGCAAGTTTCAAGAAGAGTACCAACAAAATCCATTGCTGTAGGAAATGTTTCGCTCTCTATCGAAAGAAGCTAAAGTGCAAGCCTTACTAGAAGATATGGATTTAGATGATCCATGCCTAACTAACCTTGCAAAGTAATGGCATGGAAAAGATATGAAGGACATTTCATTTTATCATTCTAGGATTATTTACAAGGCCTATCTCAAGTGCAAGAAAGAAGACCAACCAAGCTCAAGCTCTTCAAAGTCCTGTCTTGGTGTTCACACGAAGGATTTCAATGTAGTCTTCAGGAAAGAAAAGCCAAAAAAGGAAGCTACAAGGGAAATAAGGCATTGATCGAAGTAGACCATGAAAAAATAGTCAACTCAGGGAAAATCATGCCAATGTTAGAGGCATTTCCTCCCTTGAATTCTTGAACCTTCAAGGAGTTTTCTATGTAGTAATTATTGTCATAGTTAGTTTCTGATTGTTTATTATTAGTAGGTAGCTTGCTAGTCTCAGCCAAGCTTAATATGAAAAATATCCTAGATTTTGGTCCTCTTTTGCAAATCCAAGCTATATGTAACTTTTTTCTAATTAATGAAAGGATCCATTAGCTTACCAAAAAAACTAATTAGTAAGCACATTAAAATTCAATATTTACAATAAGTTTTCTTTTTATTTGGATATCATAAGTTGTCATGGATGTTGTCTATGCAACCATATATATATATAGACAACATCCATGACAATTTATGATATCTAAATAATTTTTTATCACTTTTCAAAGAGAGTGATTATTTAGGAATCGATGGAGGAGATCCACATAGATTATTCTTTAGACCCTCATGAATTCTAATAGATAGGGGTGATAAATAGCAAGTTTTCTTTAGTAGATGAAGAGGGTCTTGGGGATGGAGGTTTTGCCCAAGAAGAGGGTCCTAGGGATGAATTTTTGGCCCAGGAATAGACTTCATTTCTACTAAGTTGGATTTCTTTCTGACATTGTAAGGGGCTAATTTATGCTTGAAAGGGGCCATCTGGGGGGACACGTAACTTCACAAAGTAGAAGCTGGAGAAAAAAAGTTAGTTTGTGGACTAGTGGGGGAAGGCATCGAGGTCACCCAAGATTTTTATAAAACCCCCAGCACTTTCTTCTTGGAAGAGGTACTTCAAGATTTTCACGGGAACTTCGAAAGAGTGCAGAAAATACACTTTCTTCTTGGAAGAGGTACTTCGGGATTTTCACGGGAACTTCGAAAGAGTGTAGAAAATACCCCTGGTCATGGGTGGAAGCAAAGCCCTATAAATGCATAAGAAAGTGATGAAAAGGAAGTTTATGTGAAGGATGAGATTCCAACACTAGTTGTTTCAAGGTATACATCTTATTCAAGGACAGAGGGATCTTTCCTGAGGAGGGTTTTCCTAAGGCCATATTGGGGCATTATCAAGAGGAAGAGAGAGAGAGATTTCTCCTTAGCATTGAAATTATGGTGGGAAAATCCCTATGGAAAGAATCCTAGCAAGAAGAAAGCTCCCACAAGGAGGGTAGAGGAAGTCAAGTAGGGTGTGGAGAGTCTAGGAAGTGCATGGCTTTGGTTTCCCCAACAGGTCTTAAGGGCATATCAAGCTCTAAGAAGAGGAAGGATAAGTGTGTAAATAGAAACCATAGGAAATCTAGGTTTTCCTCGGTGATGATGTCCAAATGAATGAATATATCCAAATGGTGGATTTAGCAGTAGTGGTTCAAGTTCAAGGATGTTGTTTAATATTGAGGTCAATTTAAGAATGGGTGGCCCACACCTAGAGCCACAAGATAAATATGTGCCCTATGGTCTTAACCCTTGCAAAAGGATGGTTCTTGCTCTAGTTTAGATAGGGGGCTGATGTTGGGTGGGTTTTGGAGAGGAATTCCCATATTAATTCATATCTAATCTTGCTCAAGAGATGGATGCACCTTTTCGATGTCAGAAAGGAGAGGGTGGATTTAGCTCCAATCAGGGTTAGGCTACCAATGTTGCCAGTTCAAAATTGGTCTATTGATGTTTTTAGAGCATTAGAGAATTAGCTAGGGACTTTCTTGGAGGAAGACATGTCTTTCAAAGAAATTAGAAGGTTAATGATGGCATTCATTTTGGTAAGGTTGGACCCTAGAGATGGCTTACTAGCCAAATTAGAGATTGGGCCTCCTATTAGTTTTTAGCGCTAGATTGTTCTTTGATGTAGATAATTGCAATTTTTAAATATTTTCATATAAAATTCACCCCACAACATCATTTCATTATTAGTAATTATGTAGAGAGAACAATAACATCAACAATAAAGTGAAACAGTAAGGAACGATAGAAGAAACGCATACTCAAGAGAGACACTAGTATTTAGGTCAGAGACCAAGGAAAAACCCCATAAGGGGGAAAACCCATCCATATTATTCTTCTATTAGGTTTTCATCAAATGTTCAATTGAGATACAAAGTACAATAAGAATGAGATGCACCTGGTCCCTTAGGGAAAACCCAATTCAATTCACAACTTCGTTTGTGAATTGAATGAAACAAGTCCAAGAAAGTTGTTATCATTATCACTGTTACATATAATATGAAGATCATTGTCATCGTGTCATTATATATTTCACTATCATCATAGAAGCATAATCATTGTCATCATAGAAGCATAGTCATTGTCATCATAGAAGCATAGTCATTGTCATTACTTTCATGTCTTTTTGTAATCAAGGTCACACAGTCATGCATCATGGTTGCCAATAGTATTGTCTTACTATTAATATATTATAGCCATACTCATATACATCAAAGTCATTTATTCTAATCATATGTCACTATAATCTCAACTTTTTATTACACAAAGATATAGAAGTGAAGTCATACCATGAGTATAGAAGTCATTCCCCACAAAGAACATAGAATAGATACCATAGATAGAAGCAATGCCATGCATAGAATGTATTTTCCATTTGATTTCACTGTGTGTTTGTTATGCAAGCCACTATATGAAGCTATGTGAACCATTGTATGTCTACCATGCGAGCCATAGCATGGATCTATGAAAAACATTGTATTTTTTCCATGCGAGCCATAGTATGGAGCTATGTGAACCATTGTATGTCTGCCACAGCCTGGTGCTATGTGAACCATTGTTTGTCTTCCACAATTGTAGGTTTTAACCCTATACATAAATTACTTGCATACGAATTCTAAAAACAGAAAATAAATAATGGCGAGAACATAAAACATAAAACATAAAACATAAAACAAATATACATAGATATTTTCCCCTGGATCCCAAAACCGGTACTACCAGATTTATGTTTCATTATAGTCCTTTCAATGTTACAACACATAGATATACAAGTCAAATCATTCATAAACCCCAATCTATTAACCCTGGATTAGAACATAACCATATTTCTCTTGACCGGATCTACAAGATACCATGGGAAGAAAACCATCATGCCCAAAACCATGTGCAAAACCCATGCATAAAACCATAGGTAGGTTTGCCCACCTAATATAGGGTCCAAAAAAAAATTTCCTGGGGCACAGCCCCGGACCTCATAGAGGACTTCACACATAATTTTAGTCATAGAAATAATATAACACACACCCAACATTCTTCCACTTCTTTTTTTCTTTCCACATAGGGGGTCACAGGAGAGCTTAGTCATTGGTATATCCCTACAACGCCCATTATTTCTCTACACCAAGAAAACTTCTCAATGCTCACAAACTTTGTCAATGCATATGCAACATTCTTCTTAGTGTCCACCTTTACCAACAACACCTTTTTGTCCTCAACCATATTCCTCACAAAGTGATACTGAACATCAATGTGCTTTGTCTTTGAATGATAAGCAGGGTTCTTTGCCAAGAAAATTACACTTTAGTTTTCATATTATATCCTTATATCTCATTGTAGTAACCCCATACTTGAACACAATCTCTACAACCAAATTTATTCCTTGCTTGCATGAGTGGTTGCCATGTATTCTACCTCTATAGTTGAAAATGCCACTAAATACTGTCTCTTGCTCCTCCAACTGATTGCACCTCCAAATAGGTTAAACCCATACCCACTTGTATATCTTCTCTTATCTAGATCTCTAGCCCAGTCTGCATCAACAAATCCACAGATGTCCAAAACTCTATTCAATCCTGGTCTTCCTTAGTAGCATAGACCATAATCACTAGTGCCACAAAAATACTTGAAAACTCGATTCACTGCGGTCCAATGCTCCTTCCCTGGTTTTGACATAAACCTGATCAATACTCCCACCGCATGTGCAATGTCTGGTCTAGTATAGACCATTGCACACATCAGGCTACCAATTTCACTTTTGTATGGAACATGAGACATGTACTCTTCTTCTTCTTGTCCCTTGGGACACTATTCAGCAGATAACTTTACACCTACAGGAATACGAACCTTCATCGGTTTACTATCTTACTTATTAAACCTCTGCAGTATTGTCTCGACATACTTCCTCTGGTTTAACCAGAGCTTCCTCTTTTCCCGATCTCATTTAATTTCCATGCCCAAAATATAGTTTGCAGCACCAAGATCCTACATGTTGAAATTTGAGGACAATTGGGCCTTCAATTCCCGGATAATTTCTTTGTTATTTCCAAACATCAACATATCATCCACATACAAGACCAAATAAACAACATAGTCACCAATTAATTCTAAATACACACAGTGATTCGCTTTGCTTCTGGTGAAGCCAAGTCCCTGTATATATGTATCAAATTTTTGATACCACATCCTTGGTGATTGTTTTAACCCATACAAAGAATTTTTTAACCTAAATACCAATTCTTTCTTACCCTTCACCGCAAAGCCTTCAGGTTGCTTCATGTAGATCTCTTCTTCCATATCCCCGTGAAGGAATGTTGTCTTCACAACTATCTGTTCTACCTCAAAATCAAAAGCGATAGGAACATATAAAAGTAATCTATTAGAAGCTACCTTAGCAACAGGAGAAAAAATATCACCAAAATCAATATCGGCACCTGGGAATAACCTTTTTCTACCAACCGAACTTTGTATTTCTCCACCTTGTCTTCTGCATTCATCTTCTTCTTAAACACCCATTTTCTTCCAATGGGTTTCCTTCCGGCTAGCAACTCCATTAGATCCCAAGCCTCATTTTTATGCAAAGATGCCATTTCATCAACCATGGCTTCTTTCTAGAGTTTTCCATCCTCTGAACCTACTCCCTTCTTGACAGTTCTGGGATCATCATCAATATTAGATAAAGAAAAATTTGAACAGAAAGCAGATGGAATATACCTTTCTGGCTGCTTTCTTTATCAAACTAATATTCTCATAGCTAGAGTTTGTGGCTCATCATCTTCTAATTCCTCTTCTGCTGTAGAGTTTGATTCTTCCTCCTTTAGCTCAAACTAAATCTTCTCAGGTTCCTTTTGTAGGACTTCATGTTTAATAACATATTTCACCTCTCTAAACACCACATCTCAGTTGTACACAACCTTCCTTGTTTTTGGGTTCCACATCTTATAACCTTTTAAACTATCTTGATTCCTCATACCCAATAAAGATGCACCTTTCAGATTTACTATCCAACTTGGTTTTTTTCTCCTTTGGAAAACGTACATATGCATCACAGCTAAATACCCTTAGATGTGAAACAAAGTGTTTCTTACCAGTCCATACCTCATGTGGAGACTTATCCTCCAACATTGATGAAGGTGATCTATTAACCAGGTAACATGCAGTCTACACCACCTCTGCCCAGAATTCCTATCCTAACGCGGCACCACTCAGCATGATTCTTGCCTTTTCCATCAATGTCTTGTTCACTCTTTCTGCAACTCTACTTTTCTTGGGTGTGTATAGAATAGTCTTATATCGTGCCATACCACACTTCTTACAGAACTTTTCAAATTCCTTCTTGCAAAACTCTCCGCCATTATCTGTCCTCAGCACCTTTATCTTCTTCTTTGTTTGGTTTTCCACCAGAGCCTTATATTATTTAAACTTGTCAAAGACTTCAGATTTCTTCCTAAGGAAATATATCCATGTATCCCTTGAGAAGTCATTTATACATGATACATAGTACATAGACTTACCTAGTGATGGAACCGATACAGGTCCAAACACATCACTGTGCACAAGCTCTAATATCCCTTTCGCCCTCTTAGCACTAGAGGGGAAACTCACCCGATTCTTCTTCCCATATACACAATGTTCACAGAAATCAAAATCCAAAGAGAAATTAGACATACATTATATCATACCAATACCATGAAGTATTCGAAGGCCCTTCTCTCCAATATGTCCAAGCCTTTGATCCCATAACATGATCTTTTCTCCATATACCACTAGATTTTTTGATCCACTTCCAAGAACCACATAATTGTTGCACCCATCAATAACACTACTACCCAGAATCTTGTACAGAGTTCTAACCTGAACTCCTCGCATCAATATCAATGCTCCCCGAACCATCTTGCAGGTATCTTTCTCGAACATTGTTTTTTCACCTTCATCATCCATCTTGCTTACAGAAATAAGATTTTTGGCCAATGTAGGAATCTACAGAACACCCAGATGTGTTTTAATCCTTCCACCTTGTAACTTCAACTTGAATTTTCCACGTCCAAAGATTTTAACTTTCCTGTCATCCCCTAAGAATACATCACCACCTTCATCTTTCTCATACTCCAAAACCACTCCCTATGGGGAGTGAAGTGGAAGGATGCACCTGAGTCAATCAACCATGCCTCATGATCTACATGTGTACTTGAAGAAGAAGACAAGTACACATCCCCACCTTCATCTAAGGTGGTTTTTGCCTCTACAAAAGGAGCATCATCAGATCCCTTTCCTTTCTCATGAGCTTTAGATCTATAGTCCTTTTGAAGTGTCATTCCTTTCCACATTTCCAGCACACCTTTATAGGTTTTCCTGGATATTTAGATCTCCCTCTAGATTTAGGTCTCCCACTCAAGGACTTATTTTCATTTCTATTCTGGGATTGTCCTCATATAGACAAGGCATCTCCATTATTTCCATCCATATTTTTCTGTCTCATCTCCTCTGACAACAAGGATTAGACTATTTCATCAAACTTCAAGGTAGTTGTATTGCTACCTATTGCAACAACTAGACTATCCCACGAATCTAGGAGAGAACATAGCAAACCAATGCACTTATCTTCATCTACAATTTTAATATCAATCGATAACAACGTACTTACCACAATATTAAAGGTGTTCATATTCTTTGTCACTGAGTCTTCTTCCTTCATCCTCAAGCTATACATTCAAAAATACTGAATTTGGGACACATAACCATATTTTTCTCTTTGGTTTCTGATCCAACTTCGTTGAGTCTTCATCTAACATTTTTGTTGGTTTAGTACTCGTATCTACCACGATCCATTGATCTTTATCCACCAGTAGATCCTCCATCTTGAGTTTCCACAACTCAAAACTTTGACCATTAAATTTCTCGATCTCTATCTTTCCACTTCTCATCATCTTCTAACACCGCAAGAATCGATCCCACATATCTCCCACTAAACAGGGTATACCACAGGCCCTAACAAAACCCCTTAGCAGCAAAGGCGTCCCCTTGAAGAGGAAACAACTTTGATACCAAATGTAGGTTTTAACCTGTACATAAATTACCTGCATACAAATTCTAAAAACAGAAAATAAACAATGGCGAGAACATAAAACATAAAAAAAATATACACAGAGATTTTCCCTTGGATCCCAAAACTGGGACTACCAGATTCATTTTTCATTATATTTCTTTCAATGTTACAACACATATATATACATGCTGAAGCATTCATAAACCCCAATCCATTAACACTGGATTAGAACATAATCGTAGTTTCCTTGACCATATCTACAAGATACCTTGGGAAGAAAACCATCATGCCCTAAACCATTTGCAAAACCCATGCACAAAACCATAGGTAGGTCTGCTCACCAAATATAGGGTCCAAAAAGAAAATTTCCCAGGGCGCTACCCCAGACCCCATAAAGGGGGGCTATTGCCCCCCTCAAATCCCCCACTTCGCATGTGACGCTGGTCATGGAAATAATATAAAACACACCCAACAACAATATGGAGTTATGCGAATCATTGTTTTCCATCATAGTATGGATCTATGTGAACCATTGTTTTCCTACTACAGTATGGAGCTATGTGGACCATTGTTTGTCTGTCATGCAAACCATAGAAGGTTGATTGCCATAGAAACCACAGAACCTTCACCAAATTGATGGTCTCAAATAGAGGAAGATAGATTTCAATTTATAGTTTCTCGAGCATATGAAGGGACACATCCCTTAGAGCCAACTTTGTAATTTGGAGGGAGAATACAAAATTTAATTTTTCTTTTAAATATATTTTCTTTAATAAATGTTTCAACAATTTTTTACCATAATGAATAATAGGAGGAATGACCCAAATACATTAATAATAATATGTGAATTTCCTTTGGGGCGAGATGGGCTCTTATTTTGGGTCTAAGGGTTTCTATGGGAAATTTGTCCCATCGTTTCCATAATTTTCAACACCTCTAGGCCGGTGCTTCACTCAAATTTTGGATTATAAAGGAATACTTTTTCAATGTGGGAGGTGTCACTAATATTTTCACGTTCTCAAATACTATTCACTCCCCTTTCATGGGAAAAAGGGAGAGAGGACTATAGAATATTCAAGTAAAAGAGGGGTGTCCCATGTTGATGATTTGGGGCTCAAAAATATTTTGTGAGTAGTGGCTAAGATGAAAATATTCTCACCTCTGAAGGGGCTCCCATATGCCTCATAGTTTCCTTGAGGAGGGTAGTTTTCTGTTATAGAGAATGAAATATCCATAGCAGTAGAAAAGGGACTAGAGGATTCGACTTTGTAGGTGTCAGTGTGGTAAGAGGACCTTCCATAAGGTAGACTTCCTCTCCATCTTTCAATTATGGTTAGTTTTTTTTTCCAATTTGAAGGTGAGGTGCTTTGATGGATTAGTCGTCGGTTCTTGTTTTGTCCCTATCCCTCCCATTCCTAAGCCTTCCTCTATGATGTAGGATTTCCATATCGTTGACCCTTAATGTCCTCCTCAAATTGTTTCAGTAGAGGAGTTGTGCTCAAGATACTCTACTGAGTCAAGTTCATGATATAATTTGTGGCCTAGGATTTCTCAAGGTGTATCCTAGTTTTGTTTTGGGGGATTGAGACAAGTCTTGATAGGCTTGTGTGATGGAAATGGTCACGGGAGATAATATTTTATGTCTAAATCTTAGGTCAAAGCTCTCCTTGATGTGATATTCAGTAAACAACAATCCATTGATGGGTTGCTTAGATCAATGAATGCCCTAAGGGGGGTTTACTTATGATAATCCAATCCTTTAATTGCAAGAGTCTGGAAACCCTCCATAGGTTGGTTATCTCAATCAATATTCATATCATTCTCCTTGAGGAGACCCTGGGTGATGGAGATGTAGTAACAATTCTATTAGAATCCTTGTTTCATCATTAGAAATTTCTTCTCTTATGTGTGAGGAAGATAGGGGGACTTAGAAATAGGATGAAACTTTTGAAACATAAGCTCTCTCTACTCCTAGGGCTTTGAATCAACATTAAGAATGGAATTATTCTTAGCAGATTTGGGGAAGGAAATTTTTATTTTAAATGTGTATGGGCCCTATGTTGAAAGAGTGAAAATTTGGGAAGCTCTACTCCAGAAGGAGATTATAAGCTAAGATATGTTAATCCTAGGAGGGGACCTAAATTTCTCTCTGGGTGTGTATGAAGTGTGGGGGTCACATGCCAAGATGGACCAACTCCCTAATTTTTTTGCATACTCCTTGATGGACCATCACCTATTAGATGTGGAGCTAGTTCAGGCAGTGTTGACCAAGAGAAATAAGCAGGTTGGGAAGGCAAGAGCGGCCAAGATATTGGATTGCTTTCTTCTAGTGGAGAGTTGGTGGAGGCACAACCACTTATTTATAAATAGGTAGGAAGTGGGGGGAGAATTTGATCACCACTCAATATTCCTAGAAGTTGTAGAAGTAAGTAAAAATCCAATAAGTTCATTCAAATTTAACTCATATTGGCTGAATGAAAAATATTTCCTAGAAATGGTGCAAGTTGCATGGACTCCTTACAATCAGTAGTTATGGTATTCAACAACATCTTAATTTTCTTTAAACTCGAATCAAACAAGCCACCCTCCATTCCACAACTTAGAAAAGAGTGATGGATTAACAAGCTCTCGGTAGTGTAGAAGAGTATATAGTTATCAAAAGTGGCTCAAATCAGGATGGAGTTTCCACTGAAGAATCAAACGAAGAGTTGGTTTAGTTGGAAGCCACTAGGAGAAGATTTTTTGAGAAAAAGGATTCTACGTTGAGGATGACGAGCACGGTTGATTGGATAGAGTGTGGGGATGAGAACACCAAGTTTTTCTAGAACTATGCCAAGCGCAGGAAATGTCCAACACAATATGGAAGTTGCATGATCAAGAAGGGATATAGGCCTCCTCTTTTGAGGATTTGGTTGTCATGGAGAAAAGGCATTTTAGCAATCTTTTCCAAGTGGAAGAGGGAACTTCGATAGCATAGATTGTATGATTGGAAAAAATGTTCCCATTTTCTGTGAATTAGGAGGATAAACGGATGCTTATGGAGGAAATATCCGAAGAAGAGATCAAAGTGATCGTACATAATTTCAAAAAGGATAAGAGCCCAGGACCATATGACTGGATGGTGAAATTATTTTTAGGATTGTTTGAAGTTCTCATTAAATACCTTCTAAAGGTGGTAGACATATCAATAATGGAAGGAAGTGTTATGGTTGATTTCAACCCCACATTCATAGCCTTAATCCCCAAACTAGATCATCCCCATACTTTTGAAAACTTACGATCGATATCACTTTGAAACTGCATATATAAAATAATGGCGAAGATAATTTCTAGAAGAATCAAGCCCATCCTCTCAAGAGAAATCTCCCATAATCAGTTTCGTTTCCTGAAAGGTCAGAAGATCCATAAAGATATAGGGGTGGCATAGGAAGGTTTACATAGTATCAAAACTTGGAATTTGGAAAGTGTGGTCCTAAATATCAACCTCTCCATGGCCTACAACATAATAAATTGGTTACACATTCATCTTTTGCTTACTCATTCTAGTTTCAAAGTTCCTTTCATCTCCTAGGTAATGATCTTTCTATCTACAGTCTCTTTTGTTTTGCTCATCAATGGTTCAACATCACCCTTTTTTTGGGAAAAAATGGTTATGATGCAAGGTTCCCCATTTCTCCCTTAATATTCCTCCTAATTGTAGAATAGTTAATTAGGATGTTGGGGGACACAAAGCGTAGGGGGAATTCATAGGTATAGTTATAGCTGAAAATATTTCTATCACACACCTACTGTGTGTATATTACTTTCTAATTTTTGGGGATAGTTTAAGGAAGGATGCAACCATTCTTTAAAACTCTTCAGCTTTGTTTGGGAAAGAAATATGTATGAAAATAAATGATGCCAAATCTATTCCTTCCACAAATTGTGGTGATCATGATGAATTATTTCATTTGCATACTCATCTCCCTTACACCCATGTTCTAATTGATGAGGGCTTAAAATATTTGGTTTTCTGCTTAAAGCCAAACAAATATAGGAAAATTAATTGCTCTTGGTTGGTAGTGAAATTGGAAAAAGGTCAAAACAATGGATTCTTAGATGGATATCTAGAGCAGGGAGGCTAGTGTTGATCAAATGTGTTCTAAAAAAAATTAAGTTTACTAGGTGTCCTTATCCAAGTTCCCCAAGGGCATCCTGGAAAATATTAGGAAGGTATGTCTCATATTTCTATCTGCAGATTCCAGGGATCAATTTGTTATGACATGGTTAAAATGAGAAAGGATTTAAGTTCTTAAAGATTGGGTGGTTGGGGGATAAAAAACATCCCCCTTTTTGCTAAATCTCTTGTGGAAAAGGTGGGTTGGAGGCTCTTATATGTTGAGAAATTAGACTGCTTTCTTATTAGGGTTTATTTCTCTTGTTTGATAATTACTTGTGAATTTTTGTTGGCTTCTTATTACTTTTATTATGTTCTCTTCATCAAGAAATTATCAAAAATATAAAACATGAAGATCACAAGACACAAAGAACACAAAAATGTAGGCTCCAAGCCAAGGAGAAACCCCACAAGGGAGAAAACCCAAGAATCCTCTTCTTATAGAATAAAATAAAAGTGAGATATCCAAGATCCAAGACCAATACAATACGATAACCTTCAAGATGCCAATTCAAGCCCTTCTTCAAGATATTCTTGCAGCAATAATTCCATCAACAAATCTATCAACAACAACGAACTTTGATTTACCAACTAAAGACTCGTACTGGCATAGTTTCCATACATGTGAGTTCAAAATAGAATTCTCTTTTACATATGAAATCCTTAGAAAGATTGGATTTCAACCTTCCCTTTCTCTCCTTGACTTCATTTCCTTTTTCACTTTATTGCAGAAGAATAGATGATGATGTGATGTGATGTGAATTCTTGTCCCCAAATGACCTCAACTTTGTCCTTGATTTGTACTTGTTCAGAGGGAATCAAATAGGTATCTTCGCTTGGGTAGGGCCAACTTGGCTTCTTGAGGTGATTTTGACTCAAATTACATCTTTTGAAAATTCTTTTTCTAGGCTATGAATAAGCCTTTGACTTTGACCAATATAACTAATAATGAGCATGAAGAACATGCTTGAATAAAATAATAACTTGACTTGAGCATGAAACCCATGCTTGAAAAATAAATAAACCTTAGCATGAAAAAGAGCATGCTAGTAAAAATAATTAATTTATTAATCATGACAATTTTCATTATGAAGACCGACACTATTTACATTTTCAACAGTCCCTCTTAACTAGGGAGTTCTTCCTAATGACACAACAGAATAAAATCAAATCAAAATATTCTCATAAGAAGCTATTCAGATTGATAAGCATCACCATTATCATAACCACCACTATCAAACATAGTAAGGCCTTGACTAGCAAGCTCTATCTCTCCACTAGATCATAGAAAAATGCTGGTAGGCATACATTTGGACTCTACCACCACCTCTCAAGACACATACCACATCCATATGTTAATCAGGTATGTCCTTATAGGACTATTCTTTTCTTGGATATCACCAATCCTCAAAGAATATTAGTCCTCGGGACTACTCTTATCTTGGATACCTTATCCTCAAAGAATGTCAGTCTTCAAGACTACTCCTATCCTTGATACATTTCCTCAAGAAGTATCAGTCCCATATGCTTATCCAATCAACCATTCTCCCTACTAGTTCCTTTACTAGGCTTACAGTTGTTAGTCCTGGCCATAGTGCACGATAAATGGAGAATACGGTGTCCATCCTCATTCCCTCTCAATCAAGGAGGAAATTTTCACTCCCTCTCAAACAAGGAGGAATAACCACAATACTCATTAAAGAATTTATTACATGTTCTTCCATGGAGATATATTGTAGCTACTTGGATCCTATCGGCATCACATTACAATGAGCTTCAACTTTCCTAGTTCTAAGTCAATCTTCATATATCTTCAACATGTCACCAAGTAGTTTTTTGTAACACCCTCCTCCCGCATTTACACAAGTAACCGTCCAACTGAGGTACACATGCAATGAGAGGCCATTATGATATGATTTGACCTCCTAAGTTACGTTAAGGAAGTGGAACCGATGGAAACACATCATACATACCTTCAACATCAACTTGAGGACCCTCAAGAACCATCCCAACCTTTCTGCCAACCAGCCCCTAGGCCATACTGATATTTTGGACCACTTGACCCCCGGATGCTCCCATGTTATAGGCCTGCCAGTGTCCAGGAGGCTCTGGACGCTCTCATGGCAAGGCATGCAAGCGTCAAGGGACTATTTTTTTAGTGTTGTGTGAGCGCCCTCGATATTTGAGCCACTTTTTCAGGCCCAGAGCCCAGGTCATTTCCCAGAATTGAATGACACCTTCAGAATAGTAAGATAATAGGGAAATGTGTTAAGCCCCTATAATACTAGTGATTCCCCCATTACTATTGTCATTGTATCCCTTATTATTATTATTGTTCCCCTATTGTCCCCATATTGTTATTAGTATGCCCCATAGAAACCCACTATTGTTATTTTTGTGCCCTTATGTTATTACTATTATGTTGGCTTGATTATATTGTGACCCTTTAGACTCCTATATATAGAAGGGAGGTTTAGTCATTTGTATCATCCAAGAATTGTTCATTTGTGTAATGTAAAGGAGGTTGCCCCTCGAAGAGGCTGAATTCAGAGGCGTTGATCTCTCTTTTCTATCTTTTTGTGAGCTGGTTTCCTAACATTTGGTATCAGAGCTTTGGATTCTAGGGTTTCGCTGCTCCAAACAGGTCATTGTGGAATCTTTGCTATAACTTTTTTTCGGCGATGTTTCAGAAGCTACAAAAAAAACCCATTTGAGATGAAATCGTTCTAAACTTCGGGTCCGAATTTCAGAGCTTGTCGCTCTACATTTGCAAAGATATGATCTGAGGAAGTTAGGGTTTTTGAAGATTCCTGAATTACATTCCTAACAGGTGACCTAGGGAAACTCATCATAAATTTTATTTTGAGCATCAGATTAAAATTTCATAAGAAGTCTTAGAAAGATGACAGAATTTAGTTTTCTATGTATCAGTTTCAGATACTAAGGTCCAAACAGTGAAATGTGGCACGTCGTACAAGTTTGCTCTACTAAATTAGTCTATAATCAGGTCACCATGGGATATTTGGCATAACTCTTCCTTGGAGAATCTAATCTTGATCAGACTTACGGGGTTAGAAAGAGGACTCAAAGGGCTACCACAGGACAAGATTTAAGATATTCAAGATCCACCATTACAAAGATACAACAGATTCAATATCGAGCTCTCACAAAGTAAAAAAAAGGCGTGTAGTATTTTTTTTAAAGTTTGCATAAGATTGGTTTGAAAAATTAGTTTGAAGGAATTCAAAGTGAATAGTGAAGAATTATTAGCATTAATTAATGCCCCAAAGAAAGAAAATGGAAACACCTAGTAAGCAACTTGAAAGCTCTAGCATGACTCGTGAAGAAGAGGAAGAAATGCAACATGATATATCAAAATTACAAGAACAAGTACAACAAATTTCACTCTCACTAAAGGTAAATGAAGCCAAGATGAATGGCATGGAAGCTAATATGAATGGCATGCAGGTTAAGATGGATGGCGTGGAAGCTAATATGAATGGCATGAAAGTTAAGATGGATGGCGTGGAAGCTAAGATGAATGGCATGGACACTAATATGAATGACATTGACGATAAGATGAAAGAATTGAAGATAAATTTGAATAAGTTGCTAATGGTCACTAACGGTGAAAGGGTAGTAAAGGAAACTCATGATGAGAACAAACGAAATGTTAGTCATGATTTCATAGACTCTAATGTTGGGTTGAAGACCCACCATGTTCCAAAAAACGATATGAGGAAGTTTGATGGCAAGGATCCCGAAACATAGATACTATAGATGGAGCAATTTTTCTATCTCCATAATGTGAAAAACACACAAAAGGTACGTATTGAAACTTTATATTTGGAACCAAATCAGTTTGTATGGTATCGATGGCTTTTCTCTCATAAACAAATTGTCACTTGGGCAATTTTTACGGAAGAAATGATAGCACATTATGAGGATACAAAAAACAACACCTTTTTTAGCCAATTGATAAATCTCAAACAAAAGGGTTCAATGATGGAGCACATTAAGGACTTCCAAAAATTGAACATAAGGGTAAAAGATATTCCAGAGGACCATAGGATTGATGTGTTCATAGGGACTTTAAAGGATAATATCCAACATGAGGTTCGCCTTTGGGAACCTGATTCATTGGAGAAAGCATTTAGGTTAGCAAGAAAAATGGAAAGAAAAATTATGGAAACCAGGAAGCCTACCACTCACAACTATAAATATGGAAGTGTTGTTGCCCCTAGCCTTCCACAACCTACAAGGTTGACACCACAACAATTGGAAGAAAAAAGAGCAAAAGGGCTTTGTTACAGTTGTGATAGCAAATACACTAAAAGTCATAAGTGTGCTGAGAAGAAATTATTCTACATAGATTGTGAAGAGGAGGAAGAAAAGGAACAATAAATGTCAAAAGAAGAGGATATACTCCAGGAACAAACCATAGATAAAGAAGAAATGAATCTGAGCATATCTTGTAATGCATTGGCTGGAATTACCACTCCTCAAACTATCAAGATAGAAGGGCATATCAAAAAGAAAAAGGTAATATTGTTGATTGATTCGGGAAGTACCCATAATTTTATTCATTGTAAGATAGAAAAGGAATTGAATTGTTTCCTGTATCCAGCACCAGAGTGTCAAGTGATGGTTGCAAGTGGAGGAACCATAAATTTCTCGGGAAAGTGCCATAATATCAAGCTATCCAAGGGAGAATATGTATTGAATAGCCCAATGCTTTCCATTCCAATGGGTGGTGTTGATGTTGTACTAGGAGTCCAATGGCTACAATCCTTGGGTACAATAGCTTTTAATTTTCAAGAACTTTTCATGAAATTTTGTGCAGAAGGAAAGGAAGTTGAATTAATGGGTATTACAGGGAAACCGGGAAATATAATCAGCTCTAACGGTATGACAAAGCTTCTAAAGAAGGAACAACGAGGTGTAATTGCACAATTATGTTCGCCAGAGGTTCCCACATCGAAATCATCTATTTCTCCAGATCTCCAAAAGGTATTGGACAATAATTTCAAGTTATTTGAGACTCCCAAAGGTCTCCCACCTATTCATGATCATGATCATGCTATTCATTTTATTCTAGGAAGTGTTCCTCCAAACATTAGGCCGTACAAATATCCCTATGCCCAAAAGAGTGAAATTGAACGTATGGTTGTAGAAATGCTAGAGGCTGGTATAATTCAACCTAGTAAAAGTTCTTTCTCTTCTCCAGTAGTATTGGTGCACAAGAAGGATGGATCATGGCACATGTGTCTGAATTATAGGGAGCTCAACAAGCTCACTATTAAAGATAAATTTCCCATTCCTGTCATTGATGAATTATTGGCTGAATTGCATGGATCAATTTACTTCACCAAGTTGGATCTTCGTTCAGGATATCATCAAATCAGAATGAAGACTGAAGACATTCTGAAAACAACATTTAGAACTCATGAGGGTCATTATGAATTTTTGGTCATGCCTTTTGGCCTTTCCAATGCACCTTCTACATTTCAAGGTTTGATGAATTCCATTTTCAAACCCTTCCTTAGAAAATTTGTGCTAGTATTTTTTGATGATATCTATAGAAAGTCTTGGAAGGATCATGTTGAACATGTTGACAAGGTGCTCAAACTATTGGAGGAGAAACAATTATATGCAAAAAGCTCCAAATGTTTCTTTGGAGTACAAGAGGTGGAATATCTAGGTCATATTGTATCTCATGAAGGTGTTAAGGTAGACCCTAGCCAAATTAAAGCCATTAAGGAATGGAAAATCCCCACATCCATAAAGCATCTGCGAGGATTTGTTGGGTTGACAGGGTATTATCACAAGTTTATTAAGAATTATGAGAGAATAGCAGCACCTCTAACAACATTATTGAAGAAAGATGCATTTTCATGGACTCCAGAAGCAACAAAGGCCTTCGAACATCTTAACGAGGCAATGTGCTAAGCACCAGTCTTAGCTACATCGGACTTCACAAAAACCTTTATTATGGAATGTGATGCTTCAGGAAATAGAATTGGTGTTGTTTTAATGCAAGATGGAAGACCCATTGCTTTTGAAATTCGTCCAATCAAGGGAAAGTATTTACAAAAAGCTATTTATGAGAAGGAAATGTTGGCAATACTACATCAACTTAAGAAATGGTGACCCTACCTAATGGGAATACACTTCAAGGTAAAAACAGATCATGATAGTCTTAAATACTTTTTAGAAAAAAGATTATCCTCTGAAGAGCAACAAAAATGGGTCACAAAGATGTTGGGTTATGACTTTGAAATCATCTACAAAAAAGGGAAGAAAAATGTTGCGGCAGATGCACTCTCAAGAAAGGATGAGGATGTGGAAGCATTGTTGTATGCCATTTCTATTATCCAACCAAATGGGGTAAACGAAGCAAGGGAGGAATGGAAGAATGACGAAGAAGTATTGGCACTCATTTGAAATTTACAACAAGATCACAGTACATTTGATATATTTAGCTGGAAAAATGATTTGTTATGGTACAAAGATCGTTTATACCTATGTAAGAATTCCCAACTCAAACAAAAAATTCTTATGGAATTGCACACTTCTCCCTTAGGAGGGCACTCAAGATTTTTAAAAACTTACCACAGGGTTAAGAAGGAATTTTTTTG
Source organism: Pinus tabuliformis (assembly GCA_031772625.1). Lineage (NCBI taxonomy): Eukaryota > Viridiplantae > Streptophyta > Pinopsida > Pinales > Pinaceae > Pinus > Pinus tabuliformis. The sequence continues at coordinate 492,426,393 of CM062813.1, forward strand.
GGATGGCCTTAAATCAGATATTCAAAATTTTGTGGTGGAATGTTTGGTTTGCCAACAAAATAAATTTGAAACAATTAAGACCCCAGGTCTATTACAACTTTTATCCATTCCAAGCCAACGTTGGGAGGAGGTTTCAATGAATTTTATCACAGGTTTACCCAAGTCCGAAGGAAAGAGTGTCATCATGGTGGTAGTTGACAGACTTACCAAGTATGCACACTTTTGTTCATTATCACATCCATTTAAAGCCAATACAGTTTCTACTGCATTTATGGAAACAATTCAAAAGCTACATGCAAACCCAAAGATTATTGTAAGCAACAGAGATCCCATTTTCGCTGGAAATGTTTGGAAGGATATCTTCGTTTCTTTGTATTTGATAAACAGACACAATGGGTCAAATGGTTGCCTCTGGTTGAATGGTGGTATAACACTTCCTTCCATACTGCAGCAAAAATGACCCCATTTATGGCACTTTATGTATATCATCCACCATCCATCACATCATATTTAAGAGAAAATTCTAAGGTTCAAGCAGTGGAACATCACATCGAGCGTCAACAATAAGTTCTCCAACTCTTAAAGGATAACCTCACATTGGCGCAGAATAGAATGAAACAACAGGGAGATCAACATCGCAGCGAAAAAGGTTTTGATGTAGGTGACTAGGTATTCATGTGGCTACAACCATATAAACAAATGTCCCTCAAGCAAGCTAATAAGGATAATAAATTATCACCAAAGTATTATGGTCCATACAAGGTGTTGCAAAAGATTGGTACTATGGCATACAAATTGGCGCTTCCTGCAGCTTCCCAAGTGCACCCAGTTTTCCATGTTTCATGTTTAAAGAAGGTTATAGGTGACAAGCTCCCAGTTCAAACAATATTGCAGAAACTTGACGAGGAAGGAAAAATCATATTGGAACTGGAAGCAATCACAGAAAAAAGAACTCAAAAGCTATGAAATCGATCAATTTTGGAGTATCTCATCAAGTGGAAGAACTTATCCGCTGAAGATTCCACTTGGGAGGATGAGAATTTTATACAGAAGCATCCATAGCTACTCAAGCATTGAGGACAATGCTTTTCGAAAGGAGAGGGGCATGTTAGGCCCCTATAATACTAGTGATTCCCCCATTACTATTGTCATTGTATCCCTTATTATTATTTTTGTGCCCCTATTGTCCCCATATTGTTATTAGTATGCCCCATAGAAACCCACTATTGTTATTTTTGTGCCCTTATGTTATTACTGTTATGTCGGCTTGATTATATTGTGACCTCTTAGACTCCTATATAGAAGGGAGGTTTATGTTGAATTGTGTTATATTCTTTCCACGACTAGCCCATGTAGTTAACTAGGGGGTTAGAAGGGGGTTGGAGCCCCCCTTCGTTGAGCCGATTGCGTAGCGGGAGGAGTCACAGGGGGTTTGAGGGGTGCAATGAAGTGGGTTTTCAGGTATTTGCATGGCACTAGTGATTATGGTTTGTGCTACCAAGGAAGACCAGGATTGGACAGAGTGTTGGATATTCGTAGCTTTGTTGATGCAGACTGGGCTCGAGATTTGGATCAGAGAAGATCTACAAGTGGGTATGTGTTTAACCTATTTGGAGCTGCAGTCAGTTGGATGAGTAAGAAACAATTTGTAGTGGCACTATCAACTACAGAGGCAAAATACATTGCAGCCACTCATGCAAGCAAGGAAGCAGTTTGGTTGTAGAGATTGTGTTCAAATATGGGGTTAGTACAGGGAGCTATAAGGATAGGCTGTGACAACCAAAGTGCAATTTTCTTTGCAAAGAACCCTGCATATCATTCAAAGACAAAGCAAATTGATGTTCAATATCACTTTGTGAGGGATATGATAGAAGACAAAAAGGTATTGCTGGTAAAGGTGGACACCTTGAAGAATACTGCAGATGCACTGACAAAATTTGTGAACTCTGAGAAGTTCTCTTGGTGTAGAGAAACAATGGGCATATCAGGGCTAGATAAATGACTAAGCTCTCTTGTGGCCCCCTGTGGAAATAAAACAGCAAATGGGAGACTGTTGGGTTGTTTTATATTCTTTCCACGACTAGTCCACATAGTTAATCGGGGGGTTAGAAGGGGGGTGTAGCCCCCCCTTCGTTGCGCCGATTGCATTGCAGGGGGAGTCACAGGGGGTTTGAGGGGTGCAGATAACCCCACTCTATGGGGTCTGGGGTAACACCCTGGAAAATTTTGGTTTTGGACCCTATGTTAAGTTGGGCAGACCTACTTATGGTTTTGTGCATGATTTTCGTACATGGTTTTGGATGCGATGGTTTTCGGTCCATGGTTTTGGATGTGATGGTTTTCGGTCCATGGTATTAGATGCTTCGGCATGTATAAATATGTATTGTAACATTGAAAGGAATATAATGAAAAATCAAGTTGATAGTCACGGTTTTTGGATCCAGGGGAAAATCTCTGTGTATATGTGTTTTATGTGTTATGCTCTCGCATTGTTTATTTTTTGTGTTTTAGAATTCGTATGCAGGTAATTTTTGTACAGGGTTAAAACCTACATTTGGTATCAAAGTTGTTTTGGCTTCAAGGGGACTCCTTTGTTGCTAAGGGGTTTCGCTCGAGCCTATGGTAGACCCTATTCAGTGGGAGATATGTAGGATCGATTCTGGTGGTGAAAGAAGATGACGAGCAGTGGAAAGATAGAGATCGAGAAATTTAATGGTCAGAGTTTTGAATGGTGGAAACTCAAGATGGAGGATCTGTTGGTGGATAAATATCAGTGGATTGTAGTAGATCCGAGTACTAAACCAATGGGAGTGTCCGATGAAGAATGGAAGAAGTTAGATCGGAAGGCAAAGATCATAATACGATTGCGTGTCTTAGATTCAGTATTGCTGAATGTATCAGGGGAAGCTACGGCTAAGGCTTTGTGGAACAAGTTAGGGACTTTGTACCAATCTATGTCTCTGGTGAATAAATTGTTCCTGCGAAAAAAGCTGTATAACCTGAGGATGAAAGATGAAGACTCGGTGACAGAGCATCTGAACGCATTTACTACTGTGGTAAGTCAGATATTATATGTTGATATTAAAATTTTAGATGAAGATAAGTGCATCAGTTTGTTGTGTTCTCTACCAGATTCGTGGGAGAGTATGGTTATTGCAATAGGTAGCAATACAACTACCTTGCAGTTTGATGAAATAGTCTCATCCTTGCTGACGTAGGAGATGAGAAGGAAAAATATGGAGAGCCAGAATGGTGATGCCTTGTCTGTACGAGGACGGTCCCATAACAGAAACAAAAATAAGTCATTGAGTGGGAGATCTAAATCTAGATGGAGATCTAAATCTCCAAAAAAACCTATAACAGTGGTTTGCTAGAAATGCGGAAAGGAAGGGCACTACAAAACGGATTGTAAATCTAAAGCTCCCGAAAAAGGAAAGGGAGGCTCCTTCTGCAGAGGAAAAAACCACCTCAGATGAAGGTGGGTATGTGTACTTGGATTCTTCAAGTACACGTGTAGATCATGAGGAATGGTTGATTGACTCAGGTGCATCCTTTCACTTCATTACCCATAGAGAGTGGTTCTGCAACTATGAGAAATACGATGGTGGTGATGTCTTCTTAAAGGATGACAGGAAGGCTAGAATCATTGGTCGCAGAAAAGTAATGTTGAAGTTGCAAGGTGGAAGAGTTAGAACACTTTCGGGTGTTCTTCATATTCCTACATTAGCCAGAAATCTGATTTCCGTAAGCAAGCTAGATGATTCAGGTGTAAAAATAGTGTTCGAGAAGGATACCTGCAAGATGATTCGGGGGGCACTGGTATTGATGCAGGGAGTTCGAATTGAACTCTGTACAAGCTGCAAGGTAGCATTTTTATTGATGGGTGCAATAGTTCTGTGGTTCCTGAAAGTGGAGTAGAAAATCTAGTGGTCTGTGGGGAGAAGACCATGTTGTGGCATCAAAGGCTTGGACATATTGGAGAGAAGAGCCTTAGAATACTTCATGGTAAAGGTATGGTAGAATGTATGAGTAACAACTCTCTGGATTTTGATTTCCGTGAAAATTGTGTATATGGGAAGTAGAATCTGGTGAGTTTCCCCTCTGGTGGTAAGAGGGTGAAACAGATATTAGAGCTTGTGCACAGTGATGTGTTTGGACCTATGAAGGTTCCATCATAGGGTAAGTCTGTGTACTATGTATCATTTATAGATGAATTCTCAAGGAATACATGGATATATTTCCTTAAGAAGAAATCTGAAGTCGTTGATAGGTTTAAAGAAGTTAAGGCTCTGGTGGAAAACTAGACAGAGAAGAAGATAAAGGTGTTGAGGACAGATAATGGTGGAGAGTTTTGCAGCAAGGAATTTGAAGAATTCTGTAAGAAGTGTAGTATAGCATGGCAAAAGACTACTCCATATACACCTTATCAAAATGGATTTACAGAAAGAATGAGAAATACATTGATGGAAAGTGCAAGAAGCATGCTCAGTGGTGTCGGGTTAGGACAGGAATTCTGGGCAGAGGTAGTGGAGACAACATGTTACCTGGTCAACAAATCACCTTCATCAGCGTTGGGGGATAAGACTCCACAAGAGGTATAAACAAACCAAGTTGGATAGTAAATATGAAAAGTGCATCTTGATTGGGTATAAGGATGGTTTAAAGAGTTATAAGCTTTCGAACCTAGTAACAAGGTAGGTTGTGTAGAACCGAGATGTGGTGTTCAGAGAGGTGAAAGATGTTATTAAACATGAATTCCAACCAAAGGAACTTGAGAAGATAGAGTTTGAGCTTAAGGAGGAAGAATTAGACTCTACAGTAGAGGAGGAATTAGAAGATGAAGAGCCACAAACTCTGGGTGTGAGAAGATCAGTTCGAGAAAGAAGGCAGCCAGAAAGGTATAGTCCATTTGATTTTTGTTCAAATTTTTCTTTATCTATTACTGATGATGATCCCATAACTGTGAAGGAAGCAATTGATTCAGAGGATGGCAAACTCTGGAAAGAGGCCATGGTTGATGAAATGGCATCTTTGCACAAAAATGAGGCTTGGGATCTGGTGGATTTGTTGTCTGGAAGGAAACCCATTGGCAGAAAATGGGTGTTCAAGAACAAGACAAATTCAGAAGGAAAGGTGGAGAAATACAAAGCTCGATTGGTAGCAAAAGGTTATTCCCAGGTGCCAGGAATTGATTTTGGTGATATTTTTTCTCCTGTTGCCAAGGTGACTTCTATCAGGTTACTTTTATCTGTTGCTGCTGCTTTTGATTTTGAGGTAGAACAGATGGATGTGAAGACAACATTTCTTCATGGGGATCTCGAAGAGGAGATCTACATGAAGCAACTTGAAGGCTTTACGGTGAAGGGTAAGAAAGAACTGGCATGCAAATTAAAGAAGTCTCTATATGGGTTAAAATAGTCACCAAGGATGTGGTATCAAAAATTTGATACATTTATATGGGGACTTGGCTTCACCAGAAGTAAAGCAGATCACTGTGTGTATTTTAAATTAATTGGTGACTGTGTTATTTATTTGGTCTTATATGTGGATGATATGTTGTTGGTTGGAGATGACAAAGAAATTATCCTGGATTTGAAGACCCAATTGTCCTCCAAATTCGACATGAAATATCTTGGTGCTGCAAACTATATTTTGGGAATGGAAATTAAAAGAGATTGGGCAAAGAGGAAGCTCTGGTTAAACTAGAGGAAGTATGTCGAGACAATATTGCAGAGGTTTAATATGCAGGATAGTAAACCGGTGAAGGTTCCTATTCCTATAGGTGTAAAGTTATCTGTTGAACAATGTCCCAAGACATAAGAAGAGGAAGAGGACATGTCCCGTGTTCCATATGCAAGTGCAGTCGATAGCCTGATGTATGCGATGGGCTGTACTATACTAGAAATTGCACATGCAGTGGGAGTATTGAGCAGGTTTATGTCAAAACCAGGGAAGGAGCACTGGAAAACAATGAAGCGGGTTTTTAGGTATCTGTGTGGCACTAGTGATTATGGTTTGTGCTACCAAGGAAGACCAGGATTGGACAGAGTGTTGGATATTCGTGGCTTTGTTGATGCAGATTAGGCTGGAGATTTGGATCAAAGAAGATCTACAAGTGGGTATGTGTTTAACCTATTTGGAGGTGTAGTCAGTTGGATGAGTAAGAAACAATCCGTAGTGGCACTATTAACTACAGAGGCAAAATACATGGCAGCCACTCATGCAAGCAAGGAAGCAGTTTGGTTGCAGGGATTGTGTTCAAGTATGGGGTTAGTACAGGGAGCTATAAGGATAGACTGTGATAACCAAAGTGCAATTTTCTTGGCAAAGAACCCTGCTTATCATTTAAAGACAAAGCACATTGTTGTTCAGTATCACTTTGTGAGGGATATGATAGAAGACAAAAAGGTGTTGCTGGTAAAGGTGGACACTTTGAAGAATACTGCAGATGCATTGACAAAATCTGTGAGCTCTGAGAAGTTCTCCTGGTGTAGATAAACAATGGGCATTTCAGGGCTGGAAAAATGACTAAACTCTCTTGTGGCCCCCTATGGAAAGAAAACAACAAGTGGGAGAATGTTGGGTTGTGTTATATTCTTTCCACGACTAACCAACGTAGTGAACTAGGGGGTTAGAGGGGGGGCGGAGCCCCCACTTCATTGCACCGATTGCGTAACGGGGGGGTAACAAGGGGGGAGGCAGCCCCCCCTATCCGGGGGGTTTGAAGGGGGTGGGTAGCCCCCCTCTATGGGGTCCGGGGTAGCGGCTCGGGAAAATTTCTTTTGGATGCTATATTAGGTTGGGCGAACCTACCTATGGTTTTCGGTCCATAGTTTTGGACGCGATGGTTTTCGGTCCATGGTATTGGATTCTTCGCCATGTATAAATATGTATTGTAACATTGAAAGGAATAATGAAAAATCAAGCTGGTAGTCCCGGTTTTGGGATCTAGGGGAAAGCCTCTATGTATATGTGTTTTATGTGTTATGTTCTCGCATTGTTTATTCTCTGTGTTTTAGAATTCGTATGTAGGTAATTTCTATACAGGGTTAAAACCTACAACTAGTCGTGACAGGAATTTCGTCAAACATATCACGAATATGTAATCTACATGAGTAAATAACAAATCTAAGCATAAGGGTCTCATAATTAGTTGAGAATCGCTAAGAAGCATTGATGCCTCAACACATTAACTGTCATTTCATCCATTAGGGCATAGCTACATTGTTCATTCATTTACAAGTAGAAACATGATGAGATCCATACATAGCTATTGTCATAAAACATATACATAACCAACATGATAGCAATAATGAAAATCATAGCCATATAATCCACACATAAACTAGTATAATACTCATAGAAATATAAGGAGAAATAATCTCATATTGATGATGCAAAATCCAAACACGAGATGGGATTTCCACATTCCACCCGACCATAGAATGGTTGAGCCAAAAATATCTTCATCCATTCACCCCCCGTGCCATATTCTAAGCATGAATGTGGGATCTCATAGAACGCATCAGTCCAAAACCATCTAGGGCTTCGAGAGGCCATCCACCTAAACCCTTCAAACAGTGATTCCACCTCATGGTCAGACATTACAAAACCATCATTAGATTGGTCTCTATCCAAGCCTTCTAGGGCTCCATAACGTTTTTCCAACTAAGGATTCCAGGACTAGTAACTCAACCCAAGTTAAGGAAACATGAGAACCAACCAAAGAAAACAAGGAAATAAATCCACAATCACCATGGCTATCGAGGAAATGGCAAGGCTAGGTAAATCCACTGTCAATCCTGGCCAACATCCATGCCAATGACAGATCATGACCAATAAACCACATGCATATTCCATGCATGCAAAAACTAGTGAGGAAAACATACATGCAACTCGATATCTGCAAGAAAAACTCATTGTAGTTGTTGATCTCGATGTCCTCCTGCTCTTTCTTGCTCTTCCTTTTCCTTTTTGCTCCAAAAATTCAAGTGCACCACACCCTCCAAGAGTGCTCCAAGAAATCTCTAAGTATCCAAGAGTATGAGAGAGAGAGAATAATGAGAGAACTCTAAAACTGAACTGACAAAATTCTGTGTATTGATCCTCATAAGCCTTTTTATGAATGAGGCCTCTATTTTCTTCATTTTCCATTATTTTCCTTCATTTTCCTCCTCGCATGTAACCTATGACCTTTCACCCCTTTTCTCCTAATTTTCATTATTTTCATAAATAAATGTGCCAAAATTGCCATTTTGCCTTTCCAAAGCCTTAGCCATTGCCTTTGTCAATTTCCTTACCCATTAATAACCAAATGAACACCCACATTAGGATGTATTACCCAACATTCAGCTTTGAATAAGTGTCCGATCAACCATGGTTATTATTTTGTCTTTATTAAATTTTTGTAATTTGAATTTTCTCTAGGGTTGTTACAGAACCCTCCCCCTTGGGGGAACATCATCCTCGGTGTTCAAAAACACCTATAACCACAAGAATAATGTAAGAAAAACATATTTCTGATGGATATTTATAACTTAGGTCGTTGCAGTATTTACAATGATCAACCTGCTAAGAAGAAAACCAATATGAAAACATAACAAATATAACATCATAATGACATGACACCCATATTGCTTATTGGAGCTTTATAACATAGCTCATGGTGGTATTTACATCCATATACATATGTACATATACCAAACATCACCAAAACATGTACCAAAACATATACCAAGACATATACCAAAAATTCTTTGCCTCAGCCGGCAAACAAAGAAGGATACATAGCTCACATTTGATCTGTCATCTCCCATGTAGCTTCATCAGGCCCAAAGTGCTTCCATTGCACTTTAACTTTCTCGATTGCTCAGTTCTGGAGCATGAGCACCTTTTTCTGCAATATACACTAAGTATCTGGCTAGAATTATCCATATGGTTCCACCTGAAATACAGACGAGTCAATCACATGATTAGAATCTTTAACATACTTCTTAAACAATGACACATGGAAAACATCATGGACTTTCACTGTCATACACAGTGTAAGTCGATAGGCTACTGCCCCAATCCTTTCAATAATACTGAAGGGTCCACAAAACCGGGGTTCCATCTTGGCACATGATCCAATCCATAAGGAGCTCATCTTCAGTTTTATGTGTAAGTACATCTGTTCCCCAACCTGGAACTCCTTGAACAATCTATTCTGATCTACATAGCTCTTTTTTTGTATCTTGTGTTGCCTTTAGATTTTTCTTGATAACCTGCATTTTTTGTTCCATGTCCAGGCCAATCAAGACCCAATTAAATGGATCACTCCAACTGATAGGAGTATTGCAACTCTGCCCATACAATGCCTCAAACAGACTCATCTTCAAATATTCATGATACCCGTTGTTGTAAGTGAACTCTACTAGTGGAAGATACTCTTCCCACTTTCATTGCTGATTCATCACATACATCCTCAACATGTCCTCCAATATCTGGTTGACCCTCCCTGTCTGTCCATTTGTCTGCAGTTGATAAGTCATACTAAAGGCCAAATATGTGCCCAAACCTGCAAAAAACCCCTTCCAAAAATTGGAAGTGAACTTTTCATACATGTCTGACACAATCTTCTTCAAAACACCATGTAATCTAACCACGTCACTCAAATCAAGTGCACAAACTTGGTCAACCTATCCAAAATAACATGATGGAATCATGTTGTCTCATTGTCCTCGGCAAATCTGTGATGAAGTCTATCGAAATGACTTCCCATTTCCATTATGGAATCACAATCGGATATAGCAGTCCACCTAGATGCTTACATTCTGGCTTCACACGTTGAAAATCAAAACAGCCAACCACATACTCTGCTACATCCTTCTTCACATTTGGCCAATAATAAAATTTCTTCACTGTTGTCAGTGTCTTCTGATAACTTAGGTGTCCTGAATATGGTTTTGCATGAAACTCTCTCAATATCACCTTCTTGATCTCACTTCTATCTGGCACATATATCATGTCTCTAAATCTAACCAATCCATCTACTGTAAGGCAATAGTCCACATCTTGTGCACTTGCACCTGTACCTGTACCACTACTTGTACATGTACCTATACTACTACCTATACCTATACATGTACTATGCCTGTACTACTACATGTACATGTACATGTACCACCACATGTACTTGTACCTATACTCTGCTACCACCTATGCATAATCTCCATATACCTGACATCATGCTGACCTGCTTGCAAGATCCTATCATGTAATTATGTCCCATAGGAGCTCATAGTTGCTAAGTGATTTACATGTATCCGCCTGCTAAGAGAATCTGCCACCCTATTCTCTTTACCTTTGATATATTTGATCTCGAAATCGAACTCACTGATCATGGCCAACCACCGAGCCTACCTACCATTCAAGTTTGGTTGGTCAAATAGATACCGTAACCCACTGTGATCACTCATCAACACAAATCTCTTACCCAGAAGGTAGTGCCTCCACATCTTCAATGCATGTATGATCGCTTCCAACTCAAGATCATGTGTGGGGTAGTTCTTCTCATGCTCATTCAGTTTTTGTGACTCATAGCATACCACCTATCCATCCTACATAAGGACTCCACCAAGTCCTTTCTTACAAGCATCTATGCATACTACAAACTCTTTTTCTAGATCTGTAATATTTAACACTGGTGCATGTGACAACAACTGCTTAAGTTTCTCAAAATTGGCCTCACACTCCTTTGTCCATTCTAACTTATTACCTTTCTTCTGCAATGATGTAATAGGATAAGTGATTTTTGAGAAGTTCCTGATGAACCTCCTGTAATAAACTTCCAACCCCATGAAATACCTCACCTCATCTACATTCCTGGGAGCTACCCACTCCATGATGGCCCTTATCTTTTCTGGATCTACTGCAATGCCCTCCTTGGAGACAACATTCCCCAAGTAATGTACCTCAGTCTGAAATAAACTACACTTGTTGAGTTTAGCATACAACTGATGCTCTCTCAACAACCTCAACACTGCTGCTAAATTCTCGGCATGCTCTTCCTTATTTTTATAATATAACAATATGTCATCAATAAACATAGTAAAAAACTTATTTAAGTACGGATGCAACACTATTCATCAAGCACATAAATGTAGCTGGGGCATTAGTCAAACCGAATGGAACTACAACAAACTCATAATGCCCATACCTGGTCTGGAAAGTTGTCTTGTAAATGTCCTCCTCTTTGATGTATACCTGGTGATATCTGGATCTCAATTCAATATTTGAGAACATTTCTACTCCCTTCAACTGATCGAACAAGTCATTAATCCTCAGATACGTGTTCTTGATGGTCACTTTGTTAAACTACCTATAGTAAATGCATAATCTGAGAGTACCATCTTTCTTCTTCATAAACAAGACCGGTGCTCCCCATGGTGATACACTAGGCCTAATGTATCCCTTGTCCAACATTTCTATCAACTATAGCTTCAACTCTACCAACTCAGGTGTGCTCATCCTATAAGGTGTCTTTGATGACGGAGATTCCCTCGCACCAAATCAATAGAAAAGTCCAACTCCATGTGAGGTGGTAACTCCGAAATGTCCTTAGGAAATACATCATGAAACTGCTGTAGAAATGGGTACCTGCTCAAAACTTCTGCATCCTCAACCTCCTTACCTTTGTCACTAGAAATGTGAACTACGAATAACACGCACCTTTTGACAACGCTTTGCCTGCATAGTTGTCACCATCATAACTAATGTGGATTTCTTCTTTTCGTGTAAGACTCTTGGTTCTCTGTTTCCATCCAAGCACTCAATAGCCTTTTCATAACAACACACCTTTGTTCTATCAAGGTGCAACCAATCCATGCCCAATAACATACTGTTATGCTCTTAACCTGCAAATTAATACCCAAACACAGAATATGCGAAGAAAAGATACCCAGAACACAGAATAGCAATGATTTTATTATTCAGAGAGAAATGTTCACAGGCCTCTTCGAGGGGGAAACCTCCAATAGAGCAGAGCTCGATTACAAAAACAAGACACGATGCTCCTCGCGGGGAGTCTCTATCCTTTATATATGACTCATACATGCAATACCATGGGCCAATACCGTGGGTTTTATTAATACCATCTATCTAATACTACCGCCCATTTGCAACTAACTGTGGTCCCGTCATTAATTGCGGGTTAACCACTTACAAATATTAATATGGGCTTTATTGACTCTTGACTATGACGTGATCCCATGACATAAATAAGGGGGTTAGGGTGGGACCCTAACATGCCCTCCCCCTTAAGACTAGCCTTGTCCTCAAGGTTGAAGCTGCGAAAACTGCTAAAGAATAGTGGCTGGTTCCCAAGTTGCATCTTCCGGAGAGGTTTCTTTCCATTTGACGAGGACTTCCTTAATCATGCGGCCGTGCAGGTGCTTGTCTCGTGTGTCTAGAACCTGTTCGGGTTGAAGCCAGATTGACCCTTCTTCGTCTAATTCAGGTAGACTGGTTTGAACTCGGCAATTGTTCCCAATCACTTTCTTGAGGCACGATACATGGAAAACTGGATGGAGTTTTGCCGTAGGTGGCAAATCCAACTTGTAAGCCACTTCTCCAATGCGCTGAAGTACTTGGTATGTTTCGTAGAATTTTGGAGAGAGCTTTTGACAACCCTTGTCTTTGAGTGATGTTTTCTTATATGGTTGCAGCCTCAAAAAGACCTGATCCCCTTTTGAAATTGGTGCTCTGAGCGATGTTGGTCGGCCTGTTGCTTCATGCGGTTTTGAGCTTGATGAAGATTCTCGCGAAGATGGGCGAGCATGGTTGCGCGGTGTTGTAGGAGTTTATCCACTGCTTGTACTTTGGAGCATCCCTTGAGATAAGAAGTAGGGGAAGGTGGAAGTTGACCATAGACTGCTTCATAGGGAGTCATTTTGGTGGTGGCATGATAGTTGGTGTTATACCACCATTCAGCCAGAGGTAACTACTGTGCCCAAAGGTGTTGCTTTTCTGAAGTGAAACACCTAAGGTAGGTTTCTAGACATTTGTTGACGGCTTCGGTTTGACCATCTATTTGAGGATGATATGAAGTACTGAGTTTGAGTTGAGTGCCTTGTATTCTGAAGAGTTCCTGCCAAAAATTGCTGGTGAAGATCGGGTCGCGGTCGGACACTATAGAAGTGGGCATGCCATGTAATTTGAAGATCTGATCCATGAAAGATTGAGCAACCAAAGTTGGTGTAAACGGGTGGGGTAGGGCGCAAAAATGAGCATACTTCGATAGTTGGTCCACAACCACCATGATGACTGACTTGTTCCCTGACTTTGGAAGACCTGTAATGAAATTCATAGAAACCTCCGTCCAAATTGATGCCGGAATGGGCAATGGTTGTAATGTGCCTGGTGTGTTGACGGTTTCCCCTTTGTGGCGTTGACAGACATCACATTCTGCTATGAAAGTAAGGATGTCATTTTTCATGCCTGTCCAAAAGAATGATCTTCTGGTGCAAGCATACGTCTTCTGAAAGCCCGAATGTCCTGCAATGGGAGATGAGTGCAATTTTGCCAAAATGCGACTTTTTAGGGTAGATGTTGGTGATATTACGACTCTGTCCTTGTAGCGAAGAATATCATTCTGCCACGAGTAGCCCTTGCTGGAATTAGGATCTACCTGCAATTGAGAAATGAGTTGGGAGAGCCTTGGGTGTGAAAACCATTCCCTGCGAGCCTCTTCAATCCAGTTTGGAATGGGAAGGGAAATTGCGAGCAGAGTACTTTCCTCCTCAAATTGGCGCGATAATGCATCTGCTACACTGTTGTCTTTCCCTTTCTTGTAAATGATCTCATAATCATATCCCAGCATTTTGGTTAACCATTTATTTTGTTGTGGGGAGGATAGGCGTTGCTCCAAAAAATATTTAAGACTGTGATGATCTGTGTGGATTTGGAAACGTCGCCCCAATAAGTAAGGTCGCCATGTCTCGACTGCATGTAAGATGGCCATCATTTCCTTATCGTAGGTAGATTGGCCCAGATTCCTCCCACTGAGTTGTTGGCTTGTGAAGGCCAATGGTCGCCCTTCCTGCATTAAGACCGCCCCAATACCTGTACCCGAAGCATCACATTCAATGACAAAGGATTTGGTGAAGTCAGGTAGTGCTAAGACTGGAGTGGAACACATGGCGTTTTTGAGAGCGGTAAATGCCTGTTGTGCTTCCTCGTTCTAGAAGAAGGAATTTTTCTTTAGGAGTTGAGTGAGGGGCTTCGCTATGCGGCCATAGTTGCGGACAAATTTATGATAATAGCCTGTGAGACCCAAAAATCCTCTCAAGCTCTTCAAAGTCTTAGGTTGAGGCCATTCTTGCATTGCTTGGATATTTTTGGGGTCCACCTTGACACCTTCACGCCCCACAATGTGGCCCAAATACTCAACTTCTTCCATGCCAAACGAACACTTAGACATCTTGACAAATAATTTATGCTTGCGGAGCAGTTGCAAGAGTAGATCTACATGCTGAAGATGTGCCGCCCAAGTGCCACTATAGATGAGAATGTCATCGAAGAAGACAAGGACAGATTTTCTGAGATATGGTTTGAGGATGTGATTCATAAGACTCTGAAAAGTAGAAGGGGCATTACAGAGACCAAATGGCATGACCAGGAACTCATAATGGCCTTCATGAGTTCTAAAAGCTGTCTTGGGAATGTCGACTTCCTTCATGCGAATTTGGTGGTAGCCGGAGCGAAGATCCAACTTAGTGAAGAATTGAGCCCCATTGAGTTCGTCTAGAAAATCGTCAACCACCGGAATGAGAAATTTATCTTTGACTGTCAACTTGTTGAGGGCCCTGAAGTCGGGACACATCCGCCACTCCCCATCCTTCTTGAGGACCATGACCACTGGGAATGAATAAGGACTAATGCTGGGACGAATGACACCTGCTTCCAACAATTCCTTGATGATTTTTTCTATTTTATTCTTTTGAGTGAACGGATATCTGTATGGCCGCACATTTGGGGGTTGGGCCCCTGGAACGAAGGTGATGCTATGATCATGTTCCCCTCGCGAGGGTGGAAGCTCATGAGGCTTGTCAAAGACCGTCCGATGGTTATTTAAAATTTGCTGCATCTCAGGATGAATTGGCAGAGACCTGGTTTCGACTACCTGGATGGCATTAAATTGAGATACCACTCCATGATGACCCTTTTTTAACAATTTTTCCATCTGATGTGAGCTGATGACAGAGGGGGCTCCCGCCTGGAGGCCACGGAGGGTATGTGTGGAGTTGTTTCGCTTAAAACTCATATATAACTCCTGGAAATCCATTGTGATTGGCCCAAGAAAGCGGAGCCATTCAGCGCCTAGGACAATGTCGCATCCCCCCATGTGTATGGCAAACATGTGGGTTTTCAACTGATAATCCCCCATTTGAAGTTTGACATTTTCACAGCGGACTTCACATTTCATTGTGCCCCCATCTGCAATTTGGACTTGGAAGTTAGAAACTGCCCGTACAAAACAATACGCGGCTTCGGCGATTTTTTGATGGATGAAATTATGGGTACTTCCACTATCAATCAAGACTACTACTGGGCGATGTTTAAGAAAACCCCTGATTTTGAGAGTTTGCGGGGAAGAAATTCCTGCCAACGCATTTAGCGAAATAACTGGTTCGTCAGATACAATCTCCTTTTGGTTGTCTTCTTCGATCGCCTCCGGTTCCTCAAGTGGTGGATCTTCCTCGGTGGAGCTGTAGTTAGTGGCATCTATTTGAAAAAACTTGGGCTCCTTGCATTTATGACCAGGGGAATATTTTTCATCACAGTAGTAACATAGTCCTTGCTTCCTTCTTTCGGCCATTTCCTGAGGTGACACCTTTTGGACCTTAAGTGTCTGAGTCGTGTTGTGAGTTTGTGGGGGACGGCCTTTAGTGGGGAAATTGGGGCGGCTGTATTGGGCTGTTATGGCACGTTCCACCTTACGAGCTACCTGGCAAGCCTCCGTCCACGTGGGAGGGTGGTGGAGTAGAACTTGAGCTTTGATGGCTTCTTTAAGACCACTGATAAAACATTCCGTGTAGAACTCATCTGAGAGACTTTGAGTGCGGAAGGCTAAGGCTTCAAAAGCGGTGATATATTCATCCACTGTACCCATCTGTCGGAGCTTAGTGAGACGTCCCAAAAAGGAGTCTCCTTGTTCAAAGCGATCTCAAAGAGCTTTGGCAAATTGGGCCCAACTCTGAAAAGGTCCATTGCGACGTTGATGCCATTCCGCCCATTGCCATCGTTCATTGTCCAAGTACATGGTCCCCACCATAAGCTTAGTCCAATCATCTAGGAGACAATTCAATTTGAAATACTGGTCCATTTGTGCTAGCCATGCGGACGCGTGAGAACCATCAAATTTCTGCATATCCAACTTGGGAGGTCGCTGACTGGGTGGTGAATGGGTGTGCCAAACGTGAGGAGAGTGGCTAGACTCACCCTCATGGTGTTCATGGCCATTATATGGTTCCTCAAGAGCTGGCTCCTTGCCCTTATCGAGTGCTTGCCGAACCTGGCTAGTTAGTCCGCTAATCATATTTTTGAGGTCGTTCATATCTGCTTCAATTTTGTCTAGCCTTTCATTGGCCATCGCTTGAGCTCTAGTTTCTACCATACACCAACTTGATGAAAAATTGGGACCGCCAATTTTTTTTTTTTCTAATAAATTGAATGGTACCACCATGCTCAGCTCGTCATCCTGATGCTGGTGGGCTAGATCACAAATAAGCGCTTCGGAAGGTCTCAGACTTTTTTTTTTTGTGGAAAACTCCTAACGGAGTTTTACTCCTTCTTGATCAATACTGCAGTTGCCAAATCCTCAAAATGTCAATGCCGCCAAAAGTCCTGCGAAAAGTATATCCAGGTACAGGAACCCTTCACAACTACTCCGATCTAGTGGATCTGAGAGATCTGGCTGGTGGAACAACTGCTGCTGCTGATCTGATGGAGCTGCGGGACTGATGTCTGCTGCTGCTGCACTTGCTGATCTGGAATAGATGATGTGTGATCCCCCGATAGAAAGGGAACTATGGTCTTGAGGAGTGTCAGGTGCTACAGATCGCAATATACATAAGGGTCTGACAGTAGTACTCGGCCCAATGTTTCAGGGCTCTAACTAAGGAGGATCGACCGTACCCTTAGCCGTACAACCCGACTACCCTATCGTACAGGCGAGTAATCTCTCCGAGTGCTGTTCTCGGTGTACTGTAGCCACAAGACGGTCGAAGGTTTATCTATGGCGAGGTTTCAAGGGAGCTAGGGGGCTTCCTATATACCCAGAGGGTACGTGGAAGACAGTCCGTGCGCGGTTCCGTCTAATGCGCTACTACTCGAAGGGGTACCCACAGGGGTTACAAGGGAGTCCAACAGACGTGACCACCTCTTGTATTTCCTGCGTGCATGCCTCCCCAAATCCGCAGGTTTATGCGCTTAACGACAGATCCCGTGGTTTAAAGACGCCGGAACACGTCTCTAGCCAAAAAAAAATTTGCTAAAAATTGGAGATCCCACCGAGCCCTGGAAAGTGCTCTGATACCACTTGTTATGCTCTTAACCTGTAAATTAATACCCAAACACAGAATATGCGAAGAAAAGAAACCCAGAACACAAAATAGCAATGATTTTATTATTCAGAGAGAAATGTTCACAGGCCTCTTCGAGGGGGCAACCTCCAATAGAGAAGAGCTCGATTACAAAAACAAGACACGATGCTCCTTGCAGGGAGTCTCTATCCTTTATATATGACTCATACATGCAATACCACGGGCCAATACCGTGGGTTTTATTAATACCATCTATCTAATACTACCGCCCATTTGCAACTAACTGTGGTCCCGTCATTAATTGCGGGTTAACCACTTACAAATATTAATATGGGCTTTATTGACTCTTGACTATGACGTGATCCCATGACATAAATAAGGGGGTTAGGGTGGGACCCTAACACATACTGCATGATCCCAACGGTAATACATTCAAATGTGTTACGGCAGGCATACCATTCAAATCAAATGCATAAGCTCTTACCCAATGATGAACTCGCTTCTTTGTACCTATAGCCAATTTCACTAACCAAGATTATGCATGCAATTCCTTACTCAAACCACACTTATACACCAAGTTAGAACTAACATAGCTATAATTAGATCGAGGGTTAATCAAATAGAAATAACTTGATCACAAAGCTTATTGTCCATCTCAATGATAGATGTCTGATGGTCTTCATGTTTGTTATCCATTGTTGCATAAATATGAGGAACACTCTCACCAACATCCCCAACAGTTTGTGCCTCCTGCACACTATATATCTAAGACCTACCACCCTGATTCTGCAGACAATCTCTCCTGCGATGATCTTTGCCACAAGTCCAACACTCTATAGGCTTCCATCCTGCATCCTTATTCTGTTCTTTTGATCAAAATCCTTGTCCTCTGTTAGATGCATTGAACTTCTTTGATGGTGTTGCATTCTCTTTATTATCTGTGCGCTAAGGTATTATTGCTTCTTGTCCCATTTTCCTTTGTTCTTTGCATTGCCTTTCTAGTCTTGTTTAGTCTCATATCTGCACTTTCATTGTTCATAGAAATTATTTAGCTTTCAGATGGCCTCCTCCAATGACCTAGGCTCATTGAACTCAATTCTGCCTTTGAATTTCATTGGTAACCCACTAGTGAATCTTTGAATCTCGGCCTTCTCCTTCTTAAGGTAAGGAACATACCTCAGTAGCTCCAAGAACTTGCTAGTGTACTCATCATTTGTCATAGCTCCCATCTTTAGCTCATAGAATTCTTTTTCCCTGTCATAAAAGTATCTCTCCAATAGATAATTCTTGAATAGCCACTCAAACTCACTCCAAGTCAAGTCTTCCTCATGTATGCTTCTAACATTCTTCACTTCTTCACACCAAATGTTTGCTTTACCTTTGAGACTGGATGTAGCTACTTTGGCTTTCATGTTCTATGAATAGTCATGCAACTTGAAGAACTTCCTCATACCAAGCAACCATGCCTCTGCATCCTGTGATTTCTTCACCTCTACATCAAATGTAGGTCGCTTAGATTTCTTAAAATATTACGGAAAATACCCCTTATCGCTCCTCCTATAAGGATGGTAATGATATTGATTATCATGTCTGTCATAAACAAAACTAGAATGGTACATGTGTCTATCCCCTCTCCTATCCGAAGTGTCCAATAATTTTCCATCTCTAATTGTGTCATCCATATGCCCCATTAGTTTTTTCCTTCTGCTCATGGCTGATCTGCAGTGGTCCTTGTCGCTACAGATTTGACAAAATCTAAAGTATCACTGCATTTACCTCTGTTAGCTTCTCCTGTGCCTGTATGATTCTGTCATTATCTTCCTTACAACTTCTTATTTCTTCCTTTAAGCTCCTTAGTGTATCTTCCAAATAAGAATAATTCCCAACACCATACTGCTCATCTAATCCATAGGGAGAGTCTTTGTAGTCTACCATCTTGCTAGCCATTTGATATTTCTTCCTGCAAACTATATCATGTCAGCTAAACCAAATCACAATATACCAATGTATCTTCATATAGTTTGGGGAGGATACCTCGTCTGCAAGATCAACAAATCAATGTGATACACATATATCATAATCATGACATCATGTAGAAACATAACACATAAGCATATAACCATGCAACCATCATTCTAGCTAGAGTCCAATCACCGATGCATGACCATGTCAACCACACATACTATGACCTCATGCATGGCGACATCAACCGTACCAATGTACATGGACAATTCACAACCATAAATGTAGATGATACACCAACATACATGTGAATAACACATAAGCATAACCATGGTCCACACACGCATAAACACATATAATCAAGCATAAATGAACAATACTTGTAACAACATGTAGCAACATGTAACCAAGCATTCAAGGATGATACAAGCGACATTTAAAAAAATGTAACCGGTCATACACTCATAATGATGTGTTCCACAACAACACCAACTTCCACATGGCGACATCACTACAACCATGATCAACACCATACAAATGCAACAAGCACATGGAATACAAGCATTAGATACTCACATGCAACCGACATGAATGCATGATCAACGCACCCAACCCATTCAGTTAGAGGGGTGAACCATGCTCCGATACCACTCTGTAACACCTTCCTCCCACATCTACCTAAGTAACTGGCCAACTAGGGTAAACATGCGACGAGAGGCCACTATGATATGATTTCACCTCCTAAGCTATGTTAAGGAAGTCAAACTGATGGAAACACACCATACAAACCTTCAACATCAGCATTAGGACCCTCAGGAACCATCCCAACCTTTCTGCCAACCATCCCCTGGGTCCCATTGAGATTTTGGACCACTTGACCCCCGGACGCTCCCATGCTATAGGCCTTCCAGCATCCAGGAGGCTCTGGATGCTCTCATGACAAGGCATTTCAATGTCTAGGGGCTATTTTGCTAAGTGTTTTTCCAGTGTCCCCAAGATTTGAGCCACTTTTTCAGGCCTAGAGCCTAGGTCACTGCCCAGAATTGAATGACACCTTTGGAATAGTAAGATAATAGGGAAATGATAGTACAAATATAATTACTTAAACAAGACCTTGACTGGACCCCTACTATCCATGAGAGACATTTCATCAAACATATCACGAACATCTAATCTACAGGAATAAATAACGTATCTAAGCATAAGGGTCTCATTTTTAGCTGAGAATCACTAAGAAGCATTGATGCCTCAACACATTAACTGTCATTTCATCCATTAGGTCATAGATACATTGTTAAGTCATTTACAAGTAAAAACATGATGAGAGCCATACATAGCTATTGTCATAAAACATATACATAACCAGCATGATAGCAATAGAAATACCAAGGGAATCACCGCCATATAATCCACACATAAACCAGTATAATACTCATAGAAATACAAGGAGAAATAACCTCATATTGATGATGCAAAATCCAAACTTGGGATGGGACTTCCACGTTCCACCTGACCATAGAATGGCTGAGCCAAATCTATCTTCATTCATTCACCCTCGTGCCATATTCCAAGCATAAATGTGGGATCTCATAGAACACATCAATCCAAAAACATCTAGGGCTTCTAGAGGCCATCCACCTCAACCCATCAAATAGTGATTCCACATCACGGTCGGACATCACAAAACCATGATCAGATTGGTCTATATCCAAGCCTTCTAGGTCTCCAGAGTGTTTGTTTGACCAAGGCTTCCAGGACTAGTAACTCAACCCAAGCTAAGGAAACATGAGAACCAACCAAAACAAAATAAGGAAATAAATCCACAATCACCATGTCTATCCAGGAAATGGAAAGGCTAGGAAAATCCACTTTCAATCTCAACCATCTTCCATGTCAATGACAAATCATGACCAATAAACCACATGCATATGCCATGCATTCCAAAACTAGTGAGGAAAATATACATGCAACTCAATACCTGCAAGCAAAACTCGTTGTAGCTATTGATCGTGATGTCCTACACTTTCCTGCTCTTCCTTTTCCTTCTTGCTCCAAAAATCCAAGTGTGCCACACCCTCCAAGAGTGCTCCAAGAAATCTCTAAGTATCCAAGAGTATGAGAGAGAGAATAATGAGAGAGCTCCAAAAATGAACTGATAAAAGTCTGTGTATTGATCCTCAAAAACCTTTTTATGAATGAGGCCTCTATTTTCTTCATTTTCCATTATTTTCCTTCATTTTCTTCCTCACATGAAACATGTGACCTTTCACCTTCTTTTTCTCCTAATTTTCATTATTTTCATAAATAAATGCGCAAAAAATGCCATTTTTCCTTTCCAAATCCTTAGCCATTGCCTTTTCCAATTTCCTTAGCCATCAATAACCAAATGAACACCCACACTAGGATGTCTTGCCCAAAATTCAGCTTGGAATAAGTGTCCCATCAACCATGGTTATTATTTTTCCTTTATCAACTTTTATTACGTGGAATTTTCACCAGGGTTGTTACATTCTTTAAACATCCCTTGGAGCCAAACTTCTTCACAGTTAATTGCACAATCCTTCACATCTTCTTCCATCATAGTAGAATTATGCTTTCATGTTTTTCCAAGAAATTATATCATCTTCCAATCAACAGTAGTACCTCTATTAGCATCAATATTGTCAATTGATGTGTTCCTAGATCGAACCAATCAGTTGTTGGTACAATGATATCATAATTCTTCAATTTCTTGTGAAAGGGTCTTGTCATTGATTTGTCATCTTCTCTTTTTTATAATATACTTCTCTATATTTTTTTCCAAACTTCAATTAATACAGCTCCTTTCCATCTGAGGTAAGTAAACTCCTTGCTTTCATACTGCCATATAATTGACTTCTTTGATGCATACTTCAAATGTTCCCTCCTTCATAATCTTTATGCTTTTCCATGTTCTTCCAATACTTATAATTTTTATTTAATCTTAGATCATTCTTCTTTTTACCTACAATCTATGTTAGAAGTCTATGAAAGAACAAAAGGACAAAGTATAAATACAATAGCATTAGTTGTAATTAGGGAGATCTAGAATACTTATCTTTTGATGAGGGTCAGTTCCCTCTTAATCTTGGACATACCAACCTTGTTCTAATATTATTATGATGTCATTATCATCAAGGGTTAGATCTACTTCTTACCGTGGACACATTTACATAGGGTTTTTGTTCCTTGGGTTTTTCTTAATCCAAACTATGCTAGAGTTTACAAACCCTAGATGTCAATGTCTTCAATATGTGTCATTCAAAAATTGCAAAATTTTACAAACACACTAGAGAGTTAGCTTGCAAAGCCCTAGAGTGATTATTGAAAAAAAATTTATACTAAATATTTTGTTCTCTAACCATAAAAACCTAGTACTTATATACCGGAGATACTTCAAATGTTATATCGAAAGATTCTAACATATCTTCATAGACCTTGATACTAAATTTCAAAAGAGCATAAAATCATTAACCATTATCTAGAATATTTAGCATTATATACACAACAAATATGAAATGAACAAGAATGATGCATACCTCTCTTGACCTTTCCTCGTCCTTGCACGAATCTGGCCTTTTAACGTTTCTTTAATTGTCATGTCTTATTTTCCTTCAACAAAGATATCTCAAACCTTCAGCTATCGAACAATAGAGACGAATTCCTTTGTCTCTCATGCTTCAGAATCAAACAGGTTGGCTTCGTCGTGAATTTCACTCTTCTTATATATATAGGAAAGAAGTTTCAAGGCTGCTACACATACTTGTCATAGTTCTTCCAGTTTCGGCCTTCAAAAATGTCACAGGTCTTAGTTCTATCTTCTGCAAGGTCATTTATCTTCAAACTATTTTCCAATAGTATGACAAACTCCGGAATGTTCCTGTATAATATGGTTTCCTTTTATATCTTTCCTTAGGAGTTCTCAAGATTACAACTATTATGGTCTTGGTCCCTTCTACTATGTAATAGTCAAAATAAACTCGTTTTATTCCACGAGAAGACTTCCAACGTAGCTCAAGATTTCGCATCTAAATATATCTTGGATCATGTAGTGATTAGGTCCTCGTATATAGTGCCTTAGAGAATTGTTGTCACAAATTTTTTTATAGTGTTGTAGAAGACTCGTATAGTAAGTGATGTTTATTAGGGTTATCATGGATGTTGCTTTTTGTAGCTCACATTGCAATATTTTATAACTCATATCATTGGAGATAATGTGGCTTGTAACTTTGAAGTGATAATAATATATACTTTTGAAATTTTCTTATCATGCATCAGAGATGAAATGTTAACTGCCTCAAAGGTATATATTGAACTGTCTCAGGAACATATATAATGAGCTTCTTCCTTTTGTTTGATCAATGAAAATTGGATATCTCATGGTCTTTGGATAAAATAGGCATTTTTGTTTTGATCTCATAATGATAGATTTTTTTCTAAGTTTCGGTCTAGAATTCTTTAACACTCGGTTTACAAATCTTTTATTTACCACAGTCTTGGCTTTTCTAGATTAAAGACAAACCTTTGTATATTACACACCATAGTTTTAGTATTATTGATTGGATGCAGACCTCTTGTTGAACCCAGAGGCTCATTCTACAACCCAGTATGAGGATATGTGTAAGTTTTCCGTTCGTCTGTTCCCCTTTAAAATAAAAAATTATGTTCTAAATAGAAAAATAATATCGGCTATAATTTAAAAAAAATATATGTTGTAAAGTAATTAGAAGTAAAAATATGTGTGAGTAAGATGTTTAAATCTTATACTTTCCAAAAATTATTTCAACAAGAAATTTAAATAAATTATTTGAAGATCTATGTTAACTAATTTATGTAGATATCAACTTCATATATATCTATATAAAGAAAATACTTTGTCAAAATAAACTATTTTAATGTTGTATATAAAAAAATATTCAATGTGGGTTATCAATAAAATATTTTAATACAAATTAATATTTGCATTTAAAAATATATTAATAATAAAAATCATTTTAATTTGTGTGATAATATTAATAATAAAAAGTCATTTTAATTTGCGTGATAAAATGTCTGGATGTACATGTTATTAAAATGTTTTAATGTCAATTATGTATCATTTAAAAAAATTATGTATATATCATGAAATAAATAATTTTTATGGTTAAAACATTTATTTGGTCATTCATAAATACAATTTAAACAATGAAAAATAACACATTGTATTTTTCACTCTAAAGAAGTTTGCACGTGAAGAAATTTTATCCCTCTAGGCTCATGTTAGATCCGTACATAAGATGGATCTATGTTGGTTTTATGACAAAGCTCTTCACTTTTGGGTTGGGGCTATCTAATTTTTTTTTGGAATATTTCAAAAACATATGATACAAAAAAAATTCTTCATACTTTTTAAATATTCCAAAAATCTATAATTGAGCCAAGAGGCTCATTCTATAGCCTAGTATGAGAGATGTGTAAGTTTTTCTTCTGTCCATTCCCTTTAAAAATAAAAAATAAAAAAAAAAAATTATGTTTTGAATAGAAAAATAATGTCCACTAATAATAAATTATGAATATGGTGTTGTAATAAAAAAAATGTGTCTAAAACATGTTTAAATATTATACTTTCAAAAATATTTCAACAAGAGATTTAAATAAACTATTTTAAGATCTATGTTAACTAAATTTATGTTGATATCTGCTTCATATATATCTATATATAGAAAAAAATTATTAAAATAAAATATTTTAACGTTGTATATAAAAACATATTCAATGTGGGTTATCAATAAAATATTTTAATACGGATTAATATCGACATATACTTAAAAATACATTAGTAATAAAAAAAATCATTTTAATTTGGATGTACATGTTATGTAAAATATGTTAATGTCAATATATTATATATCATTTAAAAAAAATTATGGATATATCATGAAAAAATTTGGTCCTATATATACTTTATTTAGCATTTAAAAATACAATTTAAATAATGAAATTTTACACTCTAAAGAAGTTTGTACGTGATGAAATTTGATCGCTCTCGGCTTATATTAGATCTATGCATAAAATGGATCTATATTGGTTTATTATAGACAACTCAGATCAAGATTGGATTTCTTTGACATAAAAGTTGAAATGATTCTCACAAATTTCATCATAAATTATTCGCAAAAATTATAACAAGTTTGGATCCTCTAGCTAGGGTTACTTTAGAACTAACCTAAAACTATTTCTCTAATCTCAATTTCATTTTAGAAGACCTCGGAGCCACTATAGAAGTCCCAAATCCATCCTAGAAATTTTGGATCAAGACTACAAAGAAGTGATCTTGGGTGACTACAAAAGCTTGGGTCAACAAAGCTAGCTCGAACTAATGCAACTGGGTCAACAAGAGTACCTCTGGATTTGGATCAATGTTGTATTTACCACAAAAGATTCCATCCTCCTTGCAATACTTTAAACACAAAAGACAAGATATATACTTTAACTAGGTCTCGATTTTGTTGCCAAATGGATTGATATCTTCAACCTCTTTTAAGGTTTTGTAAGAGCTACGAGACCCTTCTAAAATCAGCCTAACAGACCTCAAAATTCCTTCACATGCCCCTATTATTGGATGTCAAAATTCCTTCACTACACCTTGAATTAAATCGCTTCGTTATCACAATTCTGAAACAAGTATCATGACCCTCGTCCAACACTTCAAAATAAACTCGGACCTGCTTCGAGATACACAACAGAATTAGTCTGAAACTTAGATAATTGCTCATTCTCCTACCCAAAATTACCCTTGCAAAATTAACCAGCCTTCCCTCCAACTCGGTATAGGACAGAACTTACGAAAAGAAGAAAAATGTCTACTCTCAAACTCAAACTAGATTCCTCTGATCTTTCGAATTGATGTCTATTGTTTCTCTCCAACTTTGTTTAGCCTAACTCTGATACCATGTTGAGAAATTAGATTGCTTGCTTAATAGGGTTGATTTCTCTTATTTGATAATTACTTTTGAATGTTTGTTAGCTTCTTATTACTTTTATTATGTTATCTTCATCAAGCAATTATCAAAAACATAAAACATGAAGATCACAAGAGACAAAGAACACAAAGTTGAAGGCTCCAAGCTAGGGGAAATCCCCACAAGGGGGAAACCCAAGATATCTTCTTATAGAATTAGATCAAAGTGAGATATTCGAGATTCCAACTTAATCCCTCCTTCAATATATTCTTCAAGCAACGAGTCCATCAACAAATCCAACAAAAATAGAAAACTTTGATTTACCAACAAAATACTTGTCCTGGTAGAGTTTCCGCACATGCAAGTTCAGAATAGACTTCTCTTTTACATGTGCAAGCCTTAGAAAGATCATATTCTAGCCTTACTTTTCTCCCTTATACTTCATTTTCTTTTTCTCTCTAGTGTAAAAGAATGGATGATGATGTGATGTGAATATTGTCCCAAAATGAGCTCAACTTTGTCTTTATTTATATGTGTTCAGAGGGAGCCAAATAGGTATCTTTTCATATGAAGGGCTAACTTAACAAACAAGGTTGACTTGACAGGTAGGGCTGACTTGGCTTCTTGAGGTGATTTTGACTCAAATTACATCTTTTGAAAAATATTTCTCTAGGTTATAAATAAGACTTTGACTTTGACTAATACAAATAATAATGAGCATGAAGAACATGCTTGAATAAAATAATAATTTAAATTGAGCATGAAACCCATGCTTGAAAAATAAATAAACCTTTGCATGAAAAAGAGCATGCTAGTATAAATAATTAATGTATTAATCATGACAATTTTCATTATGAAGACTGACACTAGTTACATTTTCAACCTTGTTTACCAAAAGTCTTTGGATATTTGTGGTCCATTAGAAGTATATTCATCCTTCATGCATAGAAGAAATGGTCAAGATTTTAGCAAGGCCAAGGAAAAATATCTTAGTCTTCTGGAAGGTGGTTACAACATATTTTCAACTTATAGGGGATGGGCTCACTTGGATATTTGGAAATGATTGGAGGATGCAAAGTGGAGTTGACCCCTAGTTTAGGTGCAGTAGAAAATTTTAGCTCGCTCGAAATATGGTGGCCATATTAAACAACAATGGTTATTTTAGGCTATCCCAGGTAGAAGAACATACACAAACAACCATCTTGACCTAAGGCTGGCTATTTTCTAAGCTATTGGATATACCTGAAAAAAATGTTGATGGGAAATTTATACGACTATTCTTCAAATTATCATATCAGGTTGACAATGATGGAACATGAACTATTATGAGCCTTTTCCTATTTTAGTGACTACACCCAAGGCTAGGATACCAACACATCATTGATGATCATCTAAATGACGTTCAGGCCTAATGGTGGAAGCCTTTGTGGAAGTTAAAATTCCCAGCAAAGGCTCATTTATTTACGTTGGTGCATTACAGAAAGCAAAGGTCCAACCTGGGACATTATCTGAAAGTGCTAAATTGAAGTTCCAAGTTGGTGCAACTTATGAAAATTTAAGGAAGAGATTTCTAGTCATCTTTTCATTCATTTCCTGTTCATACAACATGTTTGGGATGTTTGTAAGAACCAACTGAATTTCCCAGGAGAATGGAGAGGTGGAATAATTCTAGAAGGATGTCATGGCTGGTGGAGTAATAATGAGGTTCATAATTTTAGGCCACCTCCATTGCTCATTTTCTATGGTGTGTGGCTAGATCGAAACGAGACAATTTTCCAAGAAATGCTTTCTTCCCCATATAGGATAGTTGCACAATATTTAGGTATTTTCCAGCTCCTGCTACAAAAAGTGAGGATCCTCACTCATAGGATCATTAATGATAAATAAATTTACTACTCAAAACTATGGGCTTTATTTGACAGGGCATCCCTGGGTAGAGAATGCAAGGGGGTGTTGTTTTACACCTCATAGATTCTCACGGGTTTTCTTTACAAATGGAACTGGGGGAGAGAACCATACTATATGTCGATCCTATGTCTCTGAAATTGCGACTATTATTTGCAATTGAAAAATGATGTCGCAGCCTACAATTTTTTGGTGATTCCCTTTTGGTTATCAATTGGGTAAAATGATTCTAGCGATGCCACCATCAAATTTTGCTTCCTTTTTTGGAATTGGTTATCATAACAAAATATTCATTGACCTTTGTTATATATGTCACTTATACACAAAGTAGAAAAAGTTTGTGCATGCCTTGTCTAAGGATGGTATAGGCAAGCTTAGCGGTAGTGGTTGATCTAGGAAGATCATCAAGGTGAACATTTTGAATTTTACCATAAGCCTCTTTTTTATGGTGACATCCCAGGATAGCCTCATAGATGAGGCATTATGTCTCAACTAGATTTGCAGCATTTCAGTCATGGATGTCACTAAAGCTACATACTTTTTTGCAGTTATAACATATGAAATGAAAAATTTGTAAATTTTGGAAAATATTCAAAACTTGTATGATGTATTAGCACCTTGGAAGTGGAGTTTCTAATGTTCATTTATAGAGTTGTTAAGTAGAGGATACTCTATTTCAAAGGAAACTTTTATTTTCTCAATTGGTTAGCACCACCAGACAAGGATTGATCTAGGTTTCCCTCTAGTTTGATTATATCTTTCTCTAGGGAGATAGTTTCCTTCACTCTTTATCCCCATGGTCTTCCAACCAGAGCCAGATGTGTCAGTATTTCATCGACTAGATCAATTGCTTCCAAATTGACAAAGGTCAGAATCCCCATAATTGATTTTTTTACTTGTTTTACCATTTCAATAGGCTTGATGAATCTATCATCTCCTAAAATTAAGATAGTTGGTCATTCGTTGCAAATTTGGCCTTCCTAATTTTATCCATGTTTCTCTTGGAGGATTTTCACTTGTGATCTGAAGTCTATCACAACTTTTTTTATAATTTATTTGTTTATATCCAGGTCTACTTGAGGGCCATAACTATTGAAGTGTTTTTCTTGAAATGGATGACACAACTATCTATGTTGAGTTCTCTTCTCATTATAATCTTTCAATATATTGAAAAGTTCAATCAAACAACCAACTGGCTGCTCTTCTTTTAATTTTTTTAAAAATGATCAGTCAAGCTTCATGTCCTTGAAGATGGGTGAAGTGTTCACCTGAAACATCGTGCACATCATCAAACAAAATACATAGTTTATTAGAAGTTTTCAACAACATTATGTTTTCCTTCGTTGATTTATTTTGTCTAGCTTTACTTTTAAAGAATTTCACTACCTTCTCCATTATATCACTAAAATGTTTCATATTTGAGTATTTGGCAGTGTTCTTAGAAAGAACTTTTTGATTTCCTAAAATATTCTCTTGAATGACTCCCAATCTAGTGATAACATGGAGGTTTTTTAAGTTCAAAACCTCTTTCTTTGGGACAGTTTGAAGAAGATTCATAGCTCTTTTATTCAATTTTTTTTACAATATTTTGGGGAAATATTCTAAAGATTGATCACCCAATCCACACATGTTGTAGAATATTAAATCAGTTTTATTCTTGAAAGGATAGCTAAGCATCGTGTGGCCTTCTTTCCAACACATGAAGTAATATAATCTCGTTTGACCGCATTCTTCGCCTCGACCTTGTCCATTGTAGCCTCCTTGTCATCCACCATATACTCCTTTAACATTTCCTCTTCCTCCTTGCATAGATGAGTCACTAAATTTATTTGATACTTGATTATGATAGACAACATGGTAGTTAGGCTTATTCTTAGCTTTCAACTATCATTCTTGTGTAGGGTGTGTATTATCCTCGCAAACTGCACACCATTTAGGTTTTACATTCCTTAAGTTATATTGACATTCTTTGGTGTTATGACTTGACACGACCTGAAAAATGTCACAATATGTGTCTATCTAGGCTCTTCCCACATCCTAATCAAAATAATCGACAAATTTGTAGTTATCTTTTGTGTGGCCCTCATTCCCACAATTAGTGAAAACAAGATTGTTTTTCTGCAAGGACAAAGTTAGCAATGGTTGTTGTAGTTGTGCAAATATTTCTTCTAATCTCTTGTTATTCATTAAGGGATTTGACTGCCATTCATTTCCCATCTCAATTTCTTGGGCCAATTTCAGGGCTACTTCACATGATTTTACTTCATGCATTCATAGTGGCCCATGGATATTCCATAGTAACCTAGAAACATAACACTGAAAAAGTAGGGATTCATCAATATGGTAAGGGATTTGACTTAACAAATCATTGAACCTTTTGTCATTCTCCATGAGTGATTCATCCAGTGTTTGTTTAATTTCTTTTATTTTTGTCTTGCAATATGTTTAACATCATGAGCTTTAAAGAAAGAGAAGAAAATAATGTTGAATTCGCTTTTATTTCTAGATTTGTTCACTACGAAATTCATGAACCATGTGAGAGCGCCCTTCTGGAGAGTTCTTGTAGTTTTCACAAAATTGCACCATACATTTATCTTCATCTATGACATCATTGGATGGTTGAGTTATGTGGGATACTTTCCTCTTCGTCGACTTCAACTACTATAAAATTTGTTAAACTATTGTGAGTTTGGCACCCCTTATCTATATATTTTATGAATCGATTCGTACAAGGTTTTGATTGTTTGTCGCCTAGACTTGTATATTTTTCTTCCTCAACAGATACAATTATGGTAGGGGGTGCATTCGTGAGATTTTTGATGTGGAGAAGTATATCTTCATTTTCTTCATTGTCTATCCAAGTTTGGTTGACTATAGGAATTTCAATTTCAATTTGATCTCTCAAGTTTCCATGCTTGTCTCTTCTATACAAAACTATGGATGGATATGAATTAATATGGAGTCTTTGATGGAGAAACTCTCTGATAACATGACTCGATATGCTTGGGACCCAGGTGTTATCCCCTACAATTTCCTAGGCTGAGGAGGAAATCGAAAAAGGTAACCTCAAACCACTTTCAGTTCAGTAGCTAGCCCTACTGAACCAGAGAGGGATCTCTCTAAGGATTTGTCAATGAATAACTGGAAAGAAATAGGTTTTAGGCTAGATATACAAGTCTTGTTTGAGTATTTGTGAATTTAGGGTTTTTGGTTTGCTGGACTAGGGATTAGAGTAGGTAATTAGGTTAAGGCTTCAAGTATGCAGTGACAAGTATAAAAAGGAGCTAGATATCAGTGTGTTATGGTGAAATTAAAGTGTTGTCAATGTAGTATAGGTTTGAGAGCTTAAGAGAACATAATGAGCATGTAAAAGCATGAATTCATTAGTCTTAGAAGAAAAGAAACACAAGCATGATTTCCATATAAACAGAGCTTAAATCTAAGAATTATGTCTATATAACTGCAAGGAAAACCATAGGAAGAAGATAAAGCATGAAAAGAGAGATGATTTCATCAATTAGAAGTTGATCTGAAAGAAAAACAACACCATAGACTCACTGAACAAGTATTCCTGAAATATAGTTGCAACTGCTCTTGTATTAGTTGTAAGAGAACATAAGGTACCAAGCCTCTCCACAAAAGTCCAACCCCTCTATCTGAATGAGAAATGATACATATAGACTAAATCAAACATCTTCCCCACCTTCAGGAGTCAAATTCCTAGGTGGTGGAACTGTTTCCAAGATTCTCTCGACCAACTGGTGAGAGTGAGAAGGTCAAATACAAACTCTTCTCTTAGACTTTGATTTGAGCTTTGCTTCCTTTATGAGGCCTAATTAACCATAAAAAAAACTTATGATGTCTATTTATTCATGATTATATCATCTAACATCGAACTACTGCTATAACATCATGAGTTTTGACTTTGACCAAGTCAAACTGAAAAGCTAGGAAATTACACAATGAAATTTTAAATAAAAACTCAGAAATTTGCAGAAGCGTAGTGCCAACTTTGAGCTCACTTTAAGGTGTCTTCCTGAAGTCAAAATTGAGATCTGAAAGAATGGTCAACTAGCCTTGCCTGTATAGTTTCCATAACACCTTAATTTTTTTAAAATTACCCATGTGAAGCCCTTCAAAAACTCATTCTCCCAAGGTGTCTCCAGAAGCACAACACCTATCGAAAAGAGTGGCAGAATGATGATTTTTGACCCCTTTTTCTCAAAATATGAGCCTTGTATGAGAAATAAGATTAAATGGGTTTTTAGAGTAGGTTACAATATTTCCAAAAATATAAGCCACTTGTCATTTTGAGCCTTGAGGATAAAGCGCAGTGCCAAGGCGCTGCACTTCTGTGACTAGCCCAATTTCTGAATTTGGCACCAAAATTCTCAAAAAACCAAAAATGCTCAGAAAACCTTCAAAATTGGTCATGAAGTGAAAGATGAGGTATGTCAAGCCCTCATGGATGCTTCATCAGGCATCTCCAAGCTATCCCTCTCATTCTTTTCCTTTATGGTTTCCTTTAGCTTATTTTTCAACTACTTGAGCTTGATATTGGATATCATGTTTCTGGTCTGATAATGATGGGCCATGTGTCTCAATAGCTAATTATCCCTATTGGCTTTTTCAAGAATCTTTTCTAAGTGGTCATTGACCTTACTTAGCCAATACTCTCTATCCTCATTGATCTCCAAGGCAATTATGTCCTCCATGTCTAGGTCTTCATCTAGCAGATTA
Organism: Pinus tabuliformis; assembly: GCA_031772625.1. Classification (NCBI taxonomy): domain Eukaryota; kingdom Viridiplantae; phylum Streptophyta; class Pinopsida; order Pinales; family Pinaceae; genus Pinus; species Pinus tabuliformis. Next base: position 492,459,541 of record CM062813.1, read on the forward strand.
TGTCCTTTCTCCTCCTTCAATGCCTTTTTGAGTCCCTTGGTCCTTGGTTTCTTATTTCAAACTTGATTTTCTTGTTCATCATTTTCAATCATTGCTTTACCTTTTCCTCCTTGTTGTAGCATCTTGGATTGCTTCTTCTCCATGATCAGTTGTTTAGTCTTAAGCTAACTCTTTTCTTGCTCGAGGAAGGAAATGATGAAATGAGGGAGTTAGGGAAGGAAGATGATGATAGGGGAATTTTGGGAGATGCATAGGGGTGGTAGAAAAATTAGGAAGTTTGAATGGAGTGAAATGAGAGAGAGAGATGAGTGGGAGAATTTAAAAATAGTCCTACTAGGAAATTGTCCAAAATGATAGGTATGAGCTAGGGTTTGTGTAAAGATGAGGTAAACTGAAGGTAAGTAAGTTGATTAGTGAATGATAGGGTGATTTATATATGTACAAAGGTATGAGGTGACAAATTTACAATTTTGGAATGTCATAACTAACAAAACCCATCATTTACACTAGTCTTGCAACATGAAATTTCACATAAACCCTAGATGAAGAAAATTCACATTTTCATTTACTTTGCTCAAGGAAAAAGGTGAGCTAGATGATGATACTTAGTTTTCAATAAGCTTATAAGATCAAAGAATCATAATGCAAGCTTAAATTTGATATTTTGGTGAGTTTTGGCAAGTTTTGGGCCACTTTGTCCTAAGCGTAGCGCAGTTCACAGAAGCGCAACGCCACCTCTAGAAGCGCAACTCCTTCTTCCAACCAGCTTTTGGAGGCCTTAACCTGCTCCAAAATGTGAACTTGATAGCTCATAAGAAACATCCTGAAGTGTTCTACAAGATGGATTCATCCAGAATGTAATTTGGACACTCCAGTAGGGAGAAAAATTGATTTTCCCAAGGTCACTCCAAAAAGCCAGGGTGTCTCTGACAAAAGCGCAACGCCAACTTGCAGAGCACTTTTGGATGCCTTACACTAATCCAAATAACTATATGAAGGTACAATTAGAAAGCTTAGGATGTCTACTACACAATAGAGTCCTTAAGCACTGCCAACACTTGCTCCAAATACCTAAAAATCTGTCTTGAAGTCAAATTGTCTAGAAGTGTAACAACTCTCTCATTGCAAGTGTAGTTTGGGCATTTCTCTCAAATCATAATACCTGTGCATAAACTAAAGGAGGTTTTTGTTCCTTGGCATATCATTGACAAAAATCTCTTTCACTTTTTTAAACTTCTTCTCCTTTTGATCAGAAACATATTTTGAAGCAAAAATGGCCCTATGAGAAATGATGAGACAAGGTAGTGTACTACAGCATTGCCTTATTTGAATTAAAACATTACCTTTGCCTTTATTTTTCTTTCCCTAAGCTTCTAAATCCCTTTACCCACTGAATTACATGATGGAAATGTTTTTGTTTTTACCTATGGTATCATGATGACACATGGAGTGAAACCCTAGACCATGACCTAAAATGAAGAATTTGACCATTTCATGACCCAAGACACTTAAATGAAGATATGATACCTCAAAGAACAAAATGACCATGATGAGTGATGAGAAACATGATTAAGTGAAGGGAGCAACAGTGACCTAGACACAACAACCAGTGACCAAATTTTTATTTGAAGACTCACTGAAATGAAAAAAATTTGACTTGACACCCTAATAACACCTTGTAAGAGCATATTTGATCACTAGTGACAAGCTGAACTGACTGACACTAACACCAGGAACGTGAAATTGCTTGCCTATAGTCATTAACTTCCATACTATCTACATGCCTACCAGGGCTTAAATGTAGACTATCACTTATTGTCAGAGCGAATAGTGTTATGCATCTAAGCCCTAGGTTTTGTGTGCATCATCACTCTCACGCTCTTGAGCTTCTTTAGTTTTTAATCTCTCTTTGAATTTTCTATCCCTAATTTCTTATCTTTTATTTTTTATTTGGTCCATTTCTATGATTTGAATATTTGTCGATTGTTTATACTGAAGTGTACGTGCTTGGGTCCTCCATCGACTTTCTTCCTCAAGCATATATTATCATGTCATCTCAACCAATTGTCTTCTTCTTATTTTGAATTCCAATTTGTTTTTAATTCCATCTCTTTTTTTTTTCTCTTTTTCTCTATTTATCTCTCATGAACCATTATACCCCATCATTAATTGGACTTACTCTTGGTTGACAAGGGTGAATCTGATGGACATTTTTTTTCTTGAGAAGTAATCCCATTCCTATTTTATGTTTTTTCGAGCATTGAGGAAATTCTCCCAATTGGATTATCACTTTATTCAATCATATTTCATTGGAGTTTCCAGAGATGGTTGGTATTTGTTGTAGGTTTAAACCCCGTACAGAAATTCCCTGCATACGAATTCTAAAACACAGAAAATAAACAATGCAAGAGCATAACACATAAAACACATATACATAGAGATTTTCCCTTGGATCACAAAACCAGGACTACCAGCTTGATTTTTCATTATATTCCTTTCAATGTTACAATACATATTTATACATGCTGAGGCATCTAATACCATGGATCGAAAACCATCGTGTCCAAAACCATGGACCGAAAACCATCGCGTCCAAAACCATGTGCGAAAAACCATGCACAAAACCATAGGTAGGTTTGCCCAACCTAATATAGGGTCCAAAAAAAAAGATTCCTGGGGCGTTGCCCTGGACCCTGTAGAGTGGGGCTACCCACCCCCCTCAAACCCCCATGTGACCCCCCCGCTATGTAATCGGTGCAACGAAAGGGGGGCTCCGCCCCCTCTCTAACCCCCCGGTTCACTATGTGGGCTAGTTGTGGAAAGAATATAACACAACCCAACATTCTCCCACTTGTTGTTTTCTTTACACAAGGGGCCACAGGAGAGCTTAATCATTTATCCAACCCTGCAATGCCCATTGTTTCTCTTCTCAGAGCTCACAGATTTTGTCAATGCATCTGCAATATTCTTTAAAGTGTCCACCTTTACCAGCAACACCCTTTTGTCTTCTATCATATCCCTCACAAAGTGATATTTAACATCAATGTGCTTTGTCTTTGAATAGTAGGCAGGGTTCTTTGCCAAGAAAATTTCACTTTGGCTGTCATAGTCTATCCTTATAGCTCCTTGTACTAACCCCATACTTGAACACAATCTCTGCAACCAAACTACTTCCTTTCTTGCACGAGTGGTTGCTATGTATTCTACCTCCGTAGTTGATAGTGCCAATACAGATTGTTTCTTACTCATCCAACTGACTACACCTCCAAATAGGTTAAACACATACCCACTTGTAGATCTTCTCTGATCTAGATCTCCAACCCAGTCCGCATCAACAAAGCCACAGATATCCAAAACTATGTCTAATCCCGGTCTTCCTTGGTAGCACAAACCATAATCACTAGTGCCACGCAAATACCTGAAAACCCGCTTCACTGTTGTCTAGTGCTCCTTCCCTAGTTTTGACATAAACCCGCTCAACACTCCCAGTGCATGTGTAATGTCTGGTCTAGTACAGACCATTGCATACATCGGGCTACCGACTGCACTTGCATATGGAACACGGGACATGTCCTCTTCCTCTTCTTGTGTCTTGGGACATTGTTCAACATATAACTTCACACCTACTGGAATAGGAACCTTCACCAGTTTACTATCCTGCATATTAAACCTCTGCAGTATTGTCTCGACATACTTCCTCTAGTTTAACCAGAGCTTCCTCTTTGCCCGATCTCTTTTAATTTTCATGCCCAAAATATAGTTTGCAGCACCAAGATCTTTCATGTCGAATTTGGAGGACAATTGGGTCTTCAAATCCTAGATAATTTCTTTGTCATTTCCAACCAACAATGTATCATCCACATACAAGACCAGATAAATAACACGGTCACCAATTAATTAAAATACACACAGTAAATGTATCAAATTTCTGATACCACATCCTTGGTGACTGTTTTAACCCATATAAAGACTTCTTTAACTTGCATACCAGTTCTTTCTTACCCTTCACCGCAAAGCCTTCAGGTTGATTCATGTAGATCTCCTCTTCCAAATCCCCATGAAGAAATGATGTCTTCACATCCATCTGTTCTACCTCAAAATCAAAAGCAGCAGCAACAGATAAAAGTAATCTAATAGAAGCTACCTTGGCAATAGGAGAAAAAATATCACCAAAATCAATTCCCGGCACCTGGGAATAACCTTTTGCTACCAACCGAGCTTTGAATTTCTCCATCTTTCCTTCTGCATTTGTCTTCTTCTTGAACACCCATTTGTTGCCAATGGGTTTCCTTCCAGCCGACAACTCCACCAGATTCCAAGCCTCATTTTTGTGCAAAGATGTCATTTCATCAACCATGGCCTCTTTCCAAAGTTTTCCATCCTCTGAATCCACTGCTTCCTTCACAGTTCTGGGATCATCATTAGTAATAGATAAAGCAAAATTTGAATAGAAAGCAGATGGACTATACCTTTATGGTTGCCTTCTTTCTCGAACTGATCTTCTCACACTCGGAGTTTGTGGATCTTCATCTTCTGATTCCTCTTCTGTTATAGAGTCTCATTCTTCCTCCTTTAGCTCAAACTCTATCTTCTCGTTTCCTTTGGTTGGACTTCATGTTTAATAACATCTTTTACCTCTCTAAACGCCACATCTCGAATGTACACAACCTTCCTTGTTTTTAGGTTCCAAAGCTTATAACCCTTTAAACCATCCTTATACCCAATAAATATGCACTTTTCAGATTTACTATCCAACTTGGTTCTTTTCTCCTTTGGAACATGTACATATGCATCACGTCCAAATACCCTCAGATGTGAAAGAGAGGGTTTCTTACCAATCCATACTTCTTGTGGAGTCTTATCCTCCAACGTTGATGAAGGTGATCTGTTGACTAGGTAACATGTTGTCTCTACCGCCTCTACCCAGAATTCTTGTCCTAACCCGACACCACTAATAATGCTTCTTTCCCTTTCCATCAACGTCTTGTTCATTCTTTCTGCAACTCCATTTTGCTCAGGTGTGTATGGAGTAGTCTTTTGTCGTGCTATACCACACTTCTTACAGAATTCTTCAAATTCCTTACTGCAAAACTCTCCACCATTATCTGTCCTCAACACCTTTATCTTCTTCTTTGTCTGGTTTTCCACCAGAGCCTTAAATTATTTAAACCTATCAAAGACTTCAAATTTCTTCTTAAGGAAATATATCCATGTATTCCTTGAGAAGTCATCTATAAATTATACATAGTACACAAAATTACCCAGTGATGGAACCTTCACAGGTCCAAACACATCACTATGCACAAGTTCTAATATCGGTTTCGCCCTCTTACCACTAGAGGGGAAATTCACCCGATTTTGCTTCCCATATACAAAATTTTCACAGAAATCAAAATTCAGAGAGCTATTACTCATACCTTCTACCATACCTTTACCATGAAGTATTCAAAGGCCCTTCTTTCTAATATGTCCAAGCCTTTGATGCCATAGCATGGTATTCTCTCCAGAAACCACTAGATTTTCTGCTCCACTTTTAGGAACCACAGAACTGTTGCACCCATCAACAACAATGCTACCTTGTAGCTTGTACAAAGTTCCAATTTGAACTCCCCTCATCAATAACAGTGTTCCCCAAACCATCATGCAGGTATCCTTCTCGAACATTGTTTTTACACCTACATCATCCATCTTGCTTACAAAAATCAAATTTATGGCTAATGCAGGGATATGCAGAACACCCGAAAGTGTTCTAACCCTTCCACATTGCAACTTCAACTTTACTTTTCCACGACCAATGATTCTAGCTTTCTTGTCATCCCCCAAGAAGACATCACCACCATCATATTTCTCATACTCGCAGAACCACTCTCTATGGGGAGTGAAGTGAAAGGATGCACCTGAGTCAATCAAACATGCCTCATGATCTACATGTGTACTTGAAGAAGCCAAGTACACATCCACAACTTCATCTGAGGTGGTTTTCGCCTTTGCAGAAGCAGCATCATCAGATCCATTTCCTTTGTCAGGAGCTTTAGATTTACAGTCCCTTTTGTAGTGCCCTTCCTTTTCGCATTTCCAGCACACCAACTTTATAAGTTTTCCTGGAGATTTAGATCTCCCTCTAGATTTAGATCTCCCACTCGATGACTTATTTTTGTTTCTATTCTGGGACTGTCCTCGTACAAACAAGGCATCACCATTCTGGCTCTCCATATTTTTCCCTTTCATCTTTTCCATTAGCAAGGATGAGACTATTTCATCAAACTGCAAGGCATTTTCATTGCTACCTATTGCAATAACCAGACTATCCCACGAATATGGTAGAGAACACAACAAACTAATGCACTTATCTTCATCTGAAATTTTAATATCAACAGATAATAATTGATATACCACAATATTAAATGTGTTCAGATGCTCTGTCACCGAGTCTCCATCTTTCATCCTTAGGTTATATAGCTTTTTTCATAGGAAAAATTTATTCACGAGAGACTTAGATTGCTATAAAGTCCCTAACTTGTCCCACAAATCCTTAGCCGTAGCTTCCCTTGATACATTCAGCAATACTGAATCTGAGACACACAATCGTATTGTGCTTTTTGCCTTCCGATCCAACTTCTTCCATTCTTCATCGGACACTCTCGTTGGTTTAGTACTAGGATCTACCGCAATCCACTGATCTTTATCCACCAATAGATCCTCCATCTTGAGTTTCCACAACTCAAAACTCTGACCATTAAATTTCTCGATCTCTATTTTTCCACTGTTCGCCATCTTTTTTCACCACCAGAATCAGTCCCGCAGATCTCCCACTAAGCAGGGTCTACCATAGGCCTGAGAGAAACCCCTCAGCAACAAAGGTGTCCCCTTGAAGCCAAAATAGCTCTGATACCAAATGTAGGTTTTAACCCCGTACAGAAATTACTTGCATATGAATTCTAAAACACAGAAAATAAACAATGCGAGAGCATAACACATAAAACACATATACACAGATATTTTCCCCTAGATCCCAAAACCGGGACTACCAGCTTGATTTTTCATTATATTCCTTTCAATGTTACAATACATATTTATACATGTGAAGCATTCAATACCATGGACCGAAAACCATCGCATCCGAAACCATGTAAGAAAAAACATGCACAAAACCATACGTAGTTTTGCCCAACCTAATATAGGGTCCAAAAAAAAAAATCTTGGGATGTTGCCCCAGACCCCATAGAGGGGGGCTACCCGCCCCCTCAAACCCCCCGGACAAGGGGGGCTGCCGCCCCCACTGCGCAATCGACGCAACGAAGGTGGGGCTCCACCCCCCTCTAACCCCCCGGTTCACTACATGGGCTAGTCGTGGAAAGAATATAACAAAACCCAACATTTGACTATATCTCCAACTCCCCTGTCGGGGGAAAATTTACCTAATAAAGAAAGGTATGGTCTAAAATAAATTGTTGTGGAAATCAAAGAATAATTCTTTAATTATTTTATTAGAAGTATATTCTTTTAACACTTCCTCCTCGCATAAATCATCTAATATCTTCTTGACCCACTCATGCAAGTTTTTTATTCCTCCATTTGTTAATTTTAGAGTTATTCAATCATCAATTTTTGTTTTTCACATTAGGAATGTGGTCGAGGTATTCCTTTATTTCAACAATAACTGCTTCAATAAATTTTTCATGTGCTTCTTTGAAGAAGTGTGTTCTAGCTTCTGTAATCAATACTTTGTTTCTTCTTTCGTAGTTCTCTAGGTAGTTATTGATCTTTTTCTACCACCGCTCTTATATATCTTCCAATGTTAACATTTATGCATTCATACTATGTATACTCGGGTCCAACACTGCTAGCAACGAAACCAATGTTGTAATATAATGAAAAGTAAGCATATGCTATAGATGGAAGAGTAAAGATACACAAAGTAGTGGAGAACCAACAAATAAACAAGTCTTGTATTATATATCCTTAATAGCCAATTTGAACTAGTACATAGAGTTGAGCATATAGACAATTACAACAATTTAACTATCTCAACCAACTTAAATAGACCAACTTGGTCAACCGAATCGACTAGATAATTGGCGAAATTACAATACATTATTTGAAGTATCAACTCAAATGGGCTAGTCAATTGAGTTAGCTAGCCCATCCAACACCATTCTATTCATAGAGAAACTAAACGAAGTGGGGTTTCTAGTTTCTCAGAGAACCTTCACTAGTTGCATCTTGGAAAGCTACAAATCATTTCCTACCAAAATTGGTGCAAGATCCAAAATATGAGGTTAAATCTCACAATATTATATAATATATCCATTATATGCAGGATCATTCTCCAATATACAAGTTCATCAAATTATAGCCATCTAAAAAGTATTTGATTGGGTGGATCCAAAATAAATGGAACCTTTGGGGTCAAATAAAAATAGATCTAGGGGAGATTAATATTATTGTAAAATATAATTCACCTATTGGAATTTTTAACTTGATTATTGAATTGGGAGGTCTTGGGAATGATGTAGCTCTACGGAATGGGCATATACAACAAGGGCATTTCTACTAGGGTTTGTGAGGATTATTTAGAAAAAGGTTGAGGTACCAGTGTTTAAGGGTTGAAGAAAGCATATTTTGATGTATTTATCACTAATAGCAGTCTACGCTTGGAGGAAGGCTATGCACTACAAGGGTATGGAGGATCTTGTTGAATTTATACTCCTATATGGACAAACTCACCACCTTGAATACATACAATAACTAAAGAAGGGATAACTGGTTATTTGGTTATGGGAGTTAGTGCAATTTCTTTACCTTAGATACCTAGTATCCCTGTAATATCTTTCGCTCTGCCACAAAACATATATCATATGTTGAATAGGGTTTCGTCTTGGAAGCTAGAAAGTTTGGTTCCAATGGAAATGTTTTCCTTTTCCATGGCAGATTTCATCAATCAACCTTTGTTTCTCTCTTAGGGTGACCTCTCTTCAAGTGTCTTTTTAGGGGGTCTCATGTGTTTTGAAAAATATATGTCGAAAGGATTTTATGATGGTCTAGGGTTTTCATATACTAAGGGTTTGATGGGTGTGGTGGCATCAAGGGGGCTTGATCCCACTAACATTTCTGCAGTGGCTATTGGTTTCTCACAGGGTTTGAAGGGTTTATATGTGGTGAAAAAAGAATCACCAAGGCATTACTAGAGCATGGCAAGGGAATAACCATTGGGTTAGAGAAAGGGAAGATTTAACTTGAATAAACCCTAATCTCAAGGAAAAATCTAGAATGAATCCCACCTGTCGGGAATAAAGGGAAGAAATGGAAGTGTACTTGTCCAAAATCTAACGAAGTGAATATGGTATTTGGAGAGGATATGAAGATGGGTGAGGTAGTGGAGACCTCATAGAAATTCATTTTCAGTCGTGCTAGAAGCCATTCTTTTTCGGTGGAGTTCCCGTGGGAATGGATTGAGCGAGAATGGGTAAATTAACTTAAATAAATCCCAAAGATTAGTACCTTGACCTGAGGTTGGTTCATGCTGAAATTTCTTTCAACAAATGCGGCCAGTCAGACAATCAACAAACCACTAAGCATCAACTCTTTACCAGTTTTGTTGAAGAAATGGAATCCACTTATTGATGCTACAAGGGAGAAAATTGGGAATGCTCTGATATGGGTTCATTTCCCTGGTTTACCTCCCCAATATTGGTCTATGGATGTGTTCAGATGTATTGGAAACAAGTTGGGACAATTTGTGGGTGCGGATATGTCATTTGAATCAAGTGGAAGGATGGTGATTGAAAGAATCATTGTAAATATGGATACAAGGGAGGGTTTTTATTTTGAGATAATGTCTCCCATCGGGGGGTGGGACATAAACAAATCTTGTATTTTGAGGGTTATGTTCCATTATCATCAATTCCATAATCTAGGACATGTTTTGGTTGAATGCCCTCTTCCTTACAAAGGGAAAAGAGCCTCTCAATTGTTTTAGGGCAGTGAAGTCAAAATGGAATCAATGGCTAGTAATAAAGGTCAGTTGTGGGAATATTCTTTCCAGGAGCCTCAAAATAAGGCATACGAGTCAGCAATGATGGAGGAGGAGGCTCCCCTGGTAGGAGGCATGGTGTCATCATTAGGTTAGCAAATTGCCTCTACAATCGGATCATCTTCATTTGGTGGATATTCCTTGGGTACTCACTCTCCCCCTTACCTGTATTAAATCATGTTAGTTCTTTCTGTTCTCTAGTTGTGGGCTCAAGTAATTTTTATATGTCCACCCTATTGTCCCATTTGTCCCATCCTAGTAAACATGAATCGATTTATTGTCCCATACCACTAGTTACATTATCTATTATGCATGTTATTCCTTCCTCCTCTTGATTTCATACGTATTTTTCCTCATCCCTTTCTATATATTTCCTCAAATCCCAAATGAAGCCCAACTATGTTTCTAGTATCGGTTGTCTGGGTCCTTCTTCGCCTTGTAAGTCTAGCGGTCATGGTAGGGGTCATAGATCAAACATGTCTTGAGCTAAGCTCAATGGCAGTTGAACTTAGCAACCAAGAGGCAAAATATATTGTTTAGGCGCTTAGAGCTATGCGAGCCCCTGATGCCTCTCCCATATGATTTTTATATCCTTCAACTATTTGGGTTTGGCTAGTTATTCCATAAAACTAACTCTAAAGAGGTTACTCCTCTCTGAACACACTGATATCATTTTTTTGCAAGAGACTCTTAAGAATGGTGAGGTTATTGATAGATCTTTGGAAACTATCCTCCCCGGATATAATTTTGTGGCCTTTTATGTCAAATGAAGATTGAGTGGTTTAACATTGGGGTTTAATAAAAAATATACCAAGCTCATCAGCTCAAAGGGTTTGGATCTAGGCCTAGTTGCTGATATTTTTTCATCTAATTTGGGAAAGGAACATAAGGTCATCAACATTTATGGTATGCACCATGATAGGTCGATTTTCTATGATGGTATATTTGATATTTCTTTCATGAAGGAGGATAATGTGGTGGTAGGATGGGACTTAAAATTCTTTGTTGGGACCTAGGAAATTTGGGGTCCTCGAGCCCAGCCGAACCTCCTCTCTGGATACTTTGCATGCAAATACGAGCACCACTTTTGTGATATGGACCTAATAAAGAAAAAACCAACCTGGTGAAACAAAAGGATTGCTAAGGCCAGGATCGCAAGAAGGATTAATCACTTCGTTATGGCATAATTTATGTTAGACAAGACCCCATTGTTTTGTCAATGGATTGGTATGGGAAGTGAATCTAATCACCATCCAATATTTTTGGAGTTGAAGGGGGACATGAGAAATCTAGTTATTCCTTTAAAATTTAATTCATCTTGGCTTAAAGATGCATCATTCAGAAAATTCGTTATTGAAAATTGTATACTTTTCAACCCAGAGAGGGAGGAGTCAGTAGCGGCCATATTTGTGGAGAATGTCAAGAAGGTGAAGCAGGTGATGATTTCATGGTTTAACTAGAAAGGAAGAGGAAGGAGGTGGGTCTAAAGGATGTTGAGGAGGAATTGGAGAGGCTAGAATCACCTGAAAGGGATGGTTATTTATCTGATGATGCCAAGTAGTAGGTTATTTAACTTGAAACATCAAAGAGAAGAATCCTAGAGGAAAAGGAGGAAGTGTGGCACCTAAAAAGTTGTGCAATGAGGATATAGAGTGGAGATGAAAACATAAAGTTTTTCAGAATACCATTTGGGCCTTGGATAACCCTAAGGGTGGACGTGCTACATATTTTGCAGAATTGGCAGCATTGGGAAGAAATATCTTCAACAATCTTTACAAGGCCCCTGATGAAGCGACTACTATGCAGGTTATATCTCTAGCCAAATGTTTTCCTAGATTTGTTGAGAATGACAAAATTGAGAGTCTTATGGAACCTACCTTTGAGGAATAATTACAAAAATGTCCTCCATAATTTTCAGAGGAACAAATGGTTTGTGGATTTATTTAGTGAACTGTATGATATCATAGGCCATGACCTCTTGAGATTTCTAGAAGAATCTAGGATCAATGGTAGAATTCATGAGCCTTTTAATTCTAGCTTTATTGTAGTTATCCCCAAGACTGATTATCTAATATATTCTAATGATTTTCGGCCTAGTTTTCTCTGTAACTGCATTTATAAATTTATTTCCAATATCATTACAAACAGGTTAAATTTGATCATATCAAGGACCTTATCAAAGGAATTTTTTTTCCTTTTTGGAAGGTTGACAAATTCATGAGGCCATCAAGGTTGCTCAGGAAGGGCTCCATAGATTGAAGACAAAGAACTTAAATGCGTTGGTTATGAATATCAATTTATCTAAGGCATATGACAAGTTCATTTGGAGATATCTTTGCCTTCTTATGACTCACAAAGGTTTTGATGTCCCTTTCTTAAGTTGGGCCATGAATTGTATAACTTCTATTTCATTTGTTGTCTTCATAAATGGTGTGGCGACCTCTTTTGTCCATGCTCAAAGGGGTTTGTGATAGGGTTGTCCTCTTTCACCATTGTTGGTTTTGTTATTTGTTGAAGGCCTCAATTGGATGTTATCAAGAGCCAAAAGGGGGGAAGATATAATGGGTATTGTAGTGGCAGAAAAACTATTCATCACCCACCATCTATTCATGGATTATATATTTCTTTTATATGATGGATCTCGGTAGGACATGACCACTATTAAGGAGATTCTCTTTCTGTTTGAGAAATCCACTGATATGCAAGTAAACCAACAAAAATAATCCATGTCTTCTCTTGGTTTATCAAGGGATGAATATAACAATGCTCGGAATCTCCTTCCATATAAATCTAACATTTTTTATGAAGGTCTCAAATGCTTGCATTTTTATCTAAATCCCAATGACTATAGGAAGAAAAATTGGTTTTGGCTCCTTGCAAAAATTGAAAATAGGTTAAAATATTGGATCTTCAGATGGTTGTCCAAGGTTGGCAGATGTATCCTCGCAAAATATGTCCTTGAAGATATCCCATTTTTCTGGTCATCGTTATCATGGATCCCAAAAGGTATTCTGACTTTTGAAAGAAATATATGATGTAGATATTTGTGGGCTGAGAAAAAGGAAGGCAGGACCTTCTCATGGGTTAAATGGGACAAAATATCTCTTCCGAAGGAGTGGGGCACGTGGGGCCTTAAAAACATCCATTTTTTTGCAAAGGTTGTGGTTGCAAAGTTGGGATGGATATGTATATCTACTCATAGTCTATGGATCGAGGTAGGCCATAGGAAATATATCTACCCCATGTCCATATAAGAATGGTTCTACTCCCTTAGTAACTATAGGCCAAGAGTTTCAGTGATTTGGAAGGTTGTAATTCATTCCTTTCAGGTGATTGAAAAGGATTGGTATGGAAGGTAGGTAATGGTGAAAAGGTTAAAATTGGAATTGATCCTTGGGTTGGAAGTGGGGTAAAATTTCACTTGCCTCCTGAATTGATTGAATTCTTACATACAGATGGAAGGTTTACGCTGGCTAAGATAGTTGATCACAATAGGACGTCCATATGGTCTTAGGGGTGGAAGGATGAATTTCAATTAAATATTCCCCAGGAATTCAATATTCTATGGTGACAATACATTGTTACTCTTAATCCATCCCACGTGCACCTTAGAGATAGAGAAGACTTGGTCATATGGGCTCATGCTCTTGTTGGAGAATAGACCCCTAAAATGGGTTGTGTTTTTCTTATTGGTGACAGAAGATTAGAGAACCTTGATTAGTGGTGGAAGAATATTTACAAGATTGAATTCCCAACTAAAGCACACCCTTTTTCCGTGGTGCATCCTGGAAAATAGAGTCCCAACAGGGGACAACCTAATAAAGAGGGGTGTTATTGGTCCCTATTGGTGTGCTTTATTCAAGCAATCAACAAAATTTGTAAGTCATCTCTTTGTTTCTTGTCCTTTTCCAATGGGTATATGGTCATCTATTAGAGCATATATGGGCATTACACTTTTATGGAAGGGTGCATCTTATCAGGAGGCTTGGGAAATTTGGCATAATAATGCAAATCTAAAACAAGAATATTGTCTTCCCCTCCTCATCTCATGGGGCATATGGCTTGTCAGGAATGCTTAAATTTTTCAAGACAAAACAAATATATTGAATAAATTTGTTGCTTATATTGTTACCATCTTTTCTCTTTTGTATAATTCTAAAACTCCCCATAGGATGTGGCATATATAAGAGGAAGACATTGATCAATCTTTTCCATAGTCATAATTTGATGATGCCTCTCTTACTGGAGGTGGTTGCGGGGGAGTGGTTGTATTGTATTTATATCAATACCATATTTATAAAATAAAGAGTGGACTCAGAAGTGGCACAAAGAGTTATGCCAAGCTTATGATTCTAAAAATTCTTATGATGTTTTCTATTGATAAGGGAGTTCATAGAATGTAGATTTTTGGGAATTCAAAGATTGTTATTAATTGGTTCAATAATACTTCTAGATGACACATACATACATTAGGCCCTATTCTTGAGGAGATCAATCTTTTAAAGCAATCTTTTGATCATATCTCTTGCTAACATATTTATAGGGAAAGGAACACAAAGGATGACACCTTGTTTAAAGAAGGTGTTATATAATTTGGGAATTTGGAAAATCATAGAGTTGAACAGTGTTCAAGCACGAGATTTTTATCACTAACCCTTCATAGAGGGAATGCAAATGGATATATAATGTTGTTACTTTTTTGGTTTTATATTATTTTTTATGAATGATACTTTGTACCTCCACTCTAGGCACGACAGTGTTTCACTGTTGGCACAACATATTGTTTCACAACAGATATTTATTTCTTGACAAACTATGATGATGTATATAAAAGGGCTTAATAGTCCTTGTTGTTTTGTGAGGACAATGCCAACTGTGCAAGCAGATTTTTGAGTGCATACATGTGCACATAAAAAATGTAATTTTCATCTTTTTAATGAAAATTATGATTTTTTCTTTAGAAATAAATAACTAGAGCTAGGGGCAAAAGGGTTCTTCACAATCATTTTCTCTAGCTTGGAAGATAAATTGAGGGTTTTTGATGGAGGGTTGTATTTTTTAAACAATGTGGGGCTTTCATGCAATTTTGGAAGGAGTGTTATAATTTAGAGAAGGAAGACATCATTGTTTCTCTAGTGTAGGTTTGATTGTTTTCTCTTCCAAAGGAATATTAGGAGGGTGAAACCCTTGAAGGCATGGGCAATGCCATTGGAGGATTTTTCAAGAATTAAAGGCTAAAAAGAGAGGGAGGTAGACATCATATGCTCTTATCTATGTTAATATGAATATCTCCCTACCTCTTCCATATTTCAATAGATATTTATTATCAAGATAGTCTTTGGAAGCAGCCTCTAGATTATGAACATGTCCCATTTAAATGCAAACATTGTCATGAATACGGGAATCTTATTAGGTATTTTCTGATGAATGCAAAGGAATCACTTGAAGGACACCTGTCTCAAAAAAAGAAAGATGATTTAGGGAAAATCACCCAAAGAAGAAGAAATTTAAGGTACCTCAAATCTTGACCAAATCCCTAGATTTGGAAATAGGTTCAAGTCTCTCTCCTCTCTGAAGGAGGCTCCAAAGAAAGATAATATTCAATCAATCCTACAACCAACAAGAGGAAAAACCCATGAGCCCTTACTAAATCCTCGAGAGGCCGTGCATATGTTTCTAGAACAGTACCGGACAAATCCAATACTATAGGAAATGGTTCGCTCTCTATAGGAACACGCTGAAGCACAAGCCTTACTAGAAGATATGGATTTGGATGATCCATGACTAACTTCCCTTGCAGAAGAATGACATGGAAAATATATGAAGGACATGTCAGTTTATCATGTTAGGATTCTTTACAAGGCCTATCTCCAATGCAAGGAAGAAGACTAGTCAAGATCAAGTTTTGCAAAGTCCTATCTCGGGGTTCTGTTAATGGACAAAAATGACCTCATCAACATCAGGGAAGGCCACCTGTTCAGAGTCCAAAATCTGACTCCTATATGTTTGTATAATCGCTCCAACTGGTTCAATTGGTCCATTTGCTCCTTATCTTTCCCTGTTATCTTGTGATTTATCTACTACTCACCAATAAAAAAAGAGCAATCAGATATGTGCTCATGTTGTGCACATACAATTAAGAAAATCCTTAAGCTGACTTAGGGGTTCAACTAAGCCACACCTAATTTTTTCTTTTGCGTAAGGGGACCCAGGATGAAGACTTAAATCTAAATGTAGATTTAGTCTAATATGCTTAATATGCAAGCAAAAACTAATCCTATCTCGAATTGGAAAAGGACAACCCTCTCTCAATTCAGGAGTAGATGATCTAACTAACCAAGGAAAGAGGATTGTTTATGTGATTGAATTCGTTATATAATTGTCATCATTAAAAGAAGAAGCTCATTTAATTAATGAAAGAAAAAACAAAACAGGAATGTATTTAAACAATAAATAGTTATTGCTCAGTACATTCCTATTTCAATGAATTCATATTAGTTCTAATTTTGTTATGTTCCTTAGAGATAGGTCTTGTACAACTTAAATAGAATAAAATAGTTGATACAATAGAAGTGCCTAGCATAGAACAGAAACTAAATCCAATTAGAGGAATTCTAGTAATAGCAGATTAACTTACAACCCAAACAATAGTGCATTGGAATGAAAAATTATTAAAATCGTACCAGAATTTTATTACAAATTTTGCATTCCATGAGCAGCTTCAGCTCTTTGAAAAAATTGGTTACAGTAGTGTAAAACAATCTTCTCTCTCATAATTCAAAATTCTCCTTCTCTCCATAATTCAACTTACAGTACACTACAAAAGTGTAAATGCACTACAAGATAAATCACATAATTTTCCCCAAATACCTTAGATCTGAATTTTTCCTTTCACCTATAGCTAATAATATCTTACAATAGTGCTTCATAATTCACTAGTTGCAAAGAAGAAGAACCCCTTCCTCATTCTCAAGACTATTATTTAATCATTTACAAGAATCTTCAACAATGGAGAATTGTTGAGAGTAGTTTTCTAGATCGTGAATTAGAGTTGTAAATTCTCCTTTCTTCTCTTTGTTGGTCTCTTTCCATTTCTCCAAAGTCCCTCAATTATGAACTTCTCCAACTGATATCATACTATAAACCAATCAAAATCAGAAATTAAAATAAATTTATTTCACAAAATAAAAATCAAAGAACTATTATCTCAACAAATTGCTAAAAAATAAATTAAAATCCAAAGAAATTTCCAAGATGTGATTGCTTAAAATGGATCTGATTATCTTTTGAACAATGTTGGACGATGAATTAGTGACAACAGTTTTCTCAAGGCAATGAAATTTTCCCAAACCAAATTAGGAAAAACCAATTGTTGTTACAAATTCGTCACTTTGTCTTCTACTGAATTTTTGCGTCATTAAATGAAAAAATATACAAAATTAACATTCCATATTATTTTCCTCGGTCCTAGCTTTCTAACGAGCTATTGTGAGCTTCATTTGGCCAAGTAAATCTTGAGATATGTCTCTCCAAAGCGAGGATGCCAAAACTATCAGAATTCTAAAAAATAGATGCTTTGGCCAAAATTAGACATTTTTAAATTAAAAATCCTAATTTTAAATTAAATTAATAATTCTAATTAACTATATAATTACAATTAAAAAAATAATTAATTAATTACAATTATTAGATTAATTAATTATATACAATTAAATTAATTACAAATAAACTAAATTACAAATTAATTAAAAATTATAATATTAAAAATTATAATGTAAAAACAAATGTTAATAAAATATAAAAAATATTTGTGAGTGGATTTTTGGTAACTCTTTCTAAGGGTCTCTAGATTAATGCGGGAGGGGGGGGGGGACTTTTATTAGTCTCGACCATTTGGCATGGAACTACAGTGATTGGAATCGCGATTTTAACATTAATTCATTTATAGAATTTACAGCTTATACATTTGAGTCTGCAGTTTATATACATGGTTTCGTCTGTTAACTATATGGCAATATATTTCATCTTCTTATTTGGCCTCTTCCCGAGGCAGAGAGGCCAGAAGCATATGTTATGTTTGCCTTTTGTCGCTTTTATTTCAGAATTATTTCAGAAGTGAAGACTAATGCTAGCATTAGTCTACAGTTATTAAATGCTTGCTATGAAATGCCAAACTATGTTATTATAAGCTAAAGTCATTTAAGGGTTGAAGTTGCCAAGTGGTGAATGGTTGAAGTTGTCAAGTGGTAGTTGAAGTTGTCGAGTGGTGAATGCATGTTGCTGCTCTGGCATTACAGTGTTATTGGCCCTTATAATATTATTTGTTTCCTTTGAATATGAATCACCATGTCTGGCCCAGGATTTTTCCTTTTGCATATGAACAGCCATGTCTGGCCCAAGCTTCGAAAACCAGTGGAGGCAGTTGCAGCCCAGATATGAGCAGAGCCAGTTTGAAAGCCCATTCAACTTGAATCAGTAATTGCGTCGGGTGATTACCTCGTAGCAGAGGAGATTTAACTAAGCTATACCACTACCTTTGTTCAAGGACACCCTAATTGTCATTCTCACCTGGGTTATTGTCATTCTCACCTGGGTTATTGTCATTCTCATTGTTCCCTGTTATTGCTATAGAGCTCTTGAAAGCCCATTGTTTGCATATTTCTTCGCAAGCCCATTGTTTGAAGATTTCTTTGTGGGTATTCCTCTTCTAATAAAAAGCTTAGTGGTAAAAGGTTTTGGCTTAGTGGTATAGGATGAGGGTATAAAGAAACTGTCTAGTTGTTGTGGAGCTCCCGAAATCCCATTGGTTGTAGATTTCTTCATAGGTATTCCTTTTTTGATACAGATCTCAACGATAAAAGGTTATGACTTGGTAGTATAGGCTAAGAGTATAAACAACCTATCTAAGAGAGGAGAAATGTCGAACCCGGTAGCGATGAGTTGAATGAACACATACAACATTGTTAGGAGATCCTGGCCTTTTCTCTTGATACCTTGTGTTAGCTATGATACTAACTTAGTGCAAAGAGGTGTGTATTCTATTAGATTCTACTTACTTTAGCTCAAGTAAGGTTAGTTACACATAGCTCGGGACATAACGCTTTCTTCTCTAGGTTGCTACCTCATGCATAACTGGTCTTTTTAGATGATCAGCCACACTGACACTAGGACACAGCTCAGACTCCCTCCTCCTTTGGAATTTCCAGTCCATTTGGTCAGTTATCTAATCAGTGGGGTTATCTTAGATCTAGCAGCAAGAGATCCCGAATTTTTACTTCTTTGGGAAATTCCTCTGCCTTCCTTCAGTTGCGGTCTAACTTTGAGGAAATAGGAAATTGGCGAAGACAACATTAGCGTTAATAGCTTGATTCCATAGTAGCTTGGTTCAAGCTCTGGCCCTTCTATTCACTTCTAAGTGTTAGCAACTTGCCTCCCTTCTAGCTCTTCTAACCCTTTGGGTACTAAGGATATAATAAGGAGAATAAAATGCCATAGATACGGAATTCAAACAACATTGCTAGGATAGAACCTTTAGATGCCTACATTTATCCCTTTCTACAACCTACCTGGTCTTATATTTTTTCAATTTCATTTTCATCCCTAATGCAGCATCAGAACTTTTATACCAACAAAAATTGAAAGCTTTACTTGCCTTCTTCTACTACCAGATCCACTAAGGTTCCTGCAACGCACACTAAACCTCATGTTAATCCTACACTCATGCTGGAGTAGCCATTGCCATCTGAAGTCTAAGTGTTAGGGTCTCTTTATGGCACAGTGCCAATGCTCAGGTTCATGGATTACATCATCCAGGACAATCAATTATTCCTTGATCTCAAATTCTCAGGTTATGCTCAGATTGACCATGCTCTTGATGGTGCTGAGGTGGTGAACCCTAAGAAATGGATGAGGAGCCTATACAAGTTAGGCATAATGACATTGTTCAATGTGCCACATTTTTGTTGGAGTCACTCCATCAATGACTACAGCTAGGGCTCACGCACAGAAATGGGAAACAGAAAACATTTTGGTTGGAGTTGATCCATCAATGACTACAGCTAGGGATTACTCCTAGAAATGGGCAACATAAAAAAACCTGGCCACAAGTTTCAGGGTTCTGGAGACACATAAGAGCGCACAATAGAGTGCATATGTTACACAGGGAAATGGGTAGCAGAAAACACCTGACCACAACATTTCACTTAGTTAGATGTCATAAGTCATAAGTGTTATTTGGATGTCATAAGTGTTCCTATTATATAGTAAAATGTTGAAGTTATGTCCTCTGTTTTGTTGTGTATGGAGTTCTTCCTTGTGCTCTGTGTTGTGAACCACGACTGATTTTAATGGTATGCCTCGCTCTCTGTATAAATGTTTTCCACCTTCAATGTTTTAAGTATCATGTTAATAATTTGTTTTAGGAATCATGTTAATCGCCTGCTAGTTGTTTAAACTATGCTATGTATGATTTTGTCTTAGTTTTTAATCGTTGTTGTGTACGATTTTGTCTTAGTTGATAGATGATCCTGAAATTCTGGTAATTCTGCATACATTGTTGCCAGAGCTGATGGTTTCAAGGTGGCTTTTCTCTTTGGAGTCACGGGTATCAAGGTGTTATCCCAAGCTTCTTCGAGCTAGGTTTTTAATGCACATTTCCTATCCTGATCTACGACCACCTTGTACCTCCAGTTCCTATTTTAGCTTATCCTTCTTTCATCATCGGGGATGGGAAGCTTGGTAGGAATTAAGGAGGGTTCTGGGTAGGTAGGTTTCATGCTAGCTCTATTGCCTTGGCATTGGTTTTTATTCTTCACAAGAAATTAAGTGATCATAGGCCTGTAGGTCCTTTACTGGTGCTCTGCCTAAAAATACGATAATTAAGTTTTTGAGGCCAGTGTGATAAATGGGCCTTGAGACTCTGTTTTGTTAACAACATGTATTGTTTCTGCTTCACTGGTAAGGATCATCTGTGTTATCAGTCTCTCTTCCTCATAGTGGTCAAAGGAACAGAGTCACTCTTCCTCAATAGTGGCTAAGGCAAGAAAGTATGATCACTCATTCATTCAAGGTCAATGAGCATCAAGGGTCTGGCAGGCTTGGTTGTTAGAACCACCGAAACTATTAAGCTACGCGCAAGTGGTGCTTCATAAGAAGATCAGCTCATATGTTTAATGATCAGTGCCAGCAACTTTATACATAGAATGAGAGATGTCAGTTGGGAAGACAATTTTGTGAACAAGCAACACAGAACTAACAACAGAATTATCATTAGACATCGGGCCTTCAAAACAGGAATGTGCCTGGCCTAACCGCCACTGGAAAAATGGAATTTGAACGTAAAAAGGGCATGGGATAAAGGCTAAAAACCCACACAGTTCACAAATAAGTGATTTTTTTTAGACGATGCATAAGAGACAATCAAATGCCTTGCATGATTAAAGGAAACCAAATAAAGGAACTCCATGATGGAGGTCGACCGGGCTTAACCCCTAGCAGATACTTTTCATTAATGAAGACTACATTGATAGCAGGACCTTTAGATCCTTCCTTGCTCTAAACTTATGTTTACCTATTCTATTCACCCACCATATCTATGCACCCAACAATTGCTAATAATTAAAGTTCATTAAAGTAATTCCCTCTAACGCAGTACAGTTCATTAAAAAGTGTAACCTAGCCGCTAATAATTAATTAAAACGTTGGATAGAAGGAGATGTTGCACTGTAACCAACATACTCTGTGTTCGCTCTAAGGTCATCCAAATCAATTTCTGGATACCCACTAATGTGAAGAACAAGTCATCTCTTTGGGCAAGAAATGCAAAGATGAGGAAAGACCACGTGCAGGTAGTCATCTAAATAAGTGGCATATAACAACAAAAACCACAATTCTGCTTATGAATGTGAGAGGAAGACAGGAAAGGAAATCCAAGCAAATGGACATTCTTAGCCATAATGGAATCAAGACTAGTTGATCTAACTGAAGCACGGAGTATGCAAGTTTCTTCTCACTACATAAGTCATAGTGATGCACAGTATAGTTTACCTATTATTGCATGGATGTCTAAAATAAATATTCCTACTAATGATGAATGGTTTTTATGACTGCTAAAATGACTTCTAGCCCAATCAAATACCGTTCTGATAGTGGTGTATTTCTATACCCCATATTTTCTGTTGGAGACAAACCCTGATTCTATTTCCCTAATAGCTGGTCTTTTGGTTTTGTAGTATTACTGTTGTTTTCTACAATGCAATTTTTTTTTGAAACCAGCTCACAAAAAGATAGAAAAGAGAGATAAATGCCTTAGAATTCAGCCTCTTCGAGGGGGAAACCTCCTTTACATTACATAAATGAACAATTCTTGAATTATTCAAATGACAAAACATCCTTTCTATATATAAGAGTCTAAGGGGTAACAATATAACCAAGCTGACCTAACAGTAATAATATAAAGGCACAAAAATAACAATAGAGGGATTCTATGGGGCACAGTAATAACGATATGGGGACAATAGGGGCACAACAATATTAATAAGGGATACAACTACAATAGTAATGGGGGAATCACTAGAATTATAAGGACCTAACATGCCCCTCTCCTTCAAAAAGTGTTGTCCTCAATGCTTGAGTAGTTATGGATGCTTCTATACAAAATTCTCATCCTCCCGTGTGGAATATTTAGCGGATAAGTTCTTCCACTTGATTAGATACTCTAAAATGGATCGATTTCGTAGTTGTCGAGTTCTTGTTTCTATGACTGCTTCTAGTTCCAATATAATTTTTCCTTCTTCGTCAAGTTCTGGCAATATTGTTTGAACTGGGAGCTTGTCGCCTATAACCTTCTTTAAACATGAAACATGGAAAACTCGGTGCACTCGAGAAGTTGTAGGAAGCTCCAATTTGTATGCCATAGTACCAATCTTTTACAACACCTTGTACATACCATAATAATTTGGTGATAATTTATTATCCTTCTTAGCTTGCTTGAGGGACATTTGTTTATATGGTTGTAGCCGTAGGAATACCCAATCACCTACATCAAAACTTCTTTTGCTGCGATGTTGATTTACTTGTTGTTTCATTCTATTCTGCGCCAACATGAGGTTATCCTTTAAGAGTTGGAGAACTTGTTGTTGATGCTCGATGTGATGTTCCACTGCATGAACCTTAGAATTTTATCTTAAATATGATGTGATGGATGGTGGCTGATATCCATAAAGTGCCATAAATGGGGTCATTTTTGTTGCAGTATGGAAGGAAGTTTTATACCACCATTCAGCCAGAGGCAACCATTTGACCCATTGTGTCTGTTTATCAGATACAAAGCAACGAAGATATCCTTCCAAACATTTGTTTACTATCTCAGTTTTCCCATCAGATTGAGGATGATAAGATGAGCTATGAGCTAACCGAGTACCAAGACAAGAAAATAATTTTGTCCAAAAATTTCCAGTAAAAATGGGATCTCTATCACTTACAATAATCTTTGGGTTTCCATGTAGCTTTTGAATTGTTTCCATAAATGCAGTAGAAAATGTACTGGCTTTAAAAGGATGTAATAATGCACAAAAGTGTGCATACTTGGTAAGTCTATCAACTACCACCACGATGACACTCTTTCCCTCAGACTTGGGTAAACCTGTGTAAAATCCATTGGAACCTCCTCCCAACGTTGGCTTGGAATGGATAAAGGCTGTAATAGACCTGGTGTCTTAATTGTTTCAACTTTATTTTGTTGGCAAACCAAACATTCCACCAAAAACTTTTGAATATCCGATTTAAGGCCATCCCCAAAAAATTCCTTCTTAACCCTGTGGTAAGTTTTTAAAAATCTTGAGTGCCCTCCTAAGGGAGAAGTGTGCAATTCCATAAGAATCTTTTGTTTGAGTTGGGAATTCATACAGAGGTATAAGCGATCTTTGTACCATAACGAATCATTTTTCCAGCTAAATGTATCAGATGTACTGGAATCTTGTTGTAACTTTTGAATAAGTGCCCACACTTCTTCGTCGTTCTTCCATTCCTCCCTTGCTTCGTTTATCCAATCTGGTTGGATAATAGAAATGGTGCACAACAATGCTTCCACATCCTCATCCTTTCTGGAGAGTGCATTTTCCACAACATTTTTCTTCCCTTTTTTGTAGATGATTTAACCCAACATCTTTGTGACCCATTTTTGTTGCTCTTCAGAGGATAATCTTTGTTCTAAAAAGTATTTAAGGCTATCATGATCCGTTTTTACTTTGAAGTGTCTTCCCATTAGGTAGGGTCGCCATTTCTTAAGTGCATGTAGTATTGCCAACATTTCCTTCTCATAAATAGCTTTGTGTAAATACTTTCCCTTGATTGGACAACTTTCAAAAGCAATGGGTCTTTCATCTTGCATTAAAACAACACCAATTCCATTTCCTGAAGCATCACATTCCACAATAAAGGTTTTTGTGAAGTTCTGTGTAGCTAAGACTGGTGCTTGGCACATTGCCTCTTTAAGATGTTCGAAGGCCTTTGTTGCTTCTGTAGTCCATGAAATTACATCTTTCTTCAATAATGTTGTTAGAGGTGCTGCTATTTTCCCATAATTCTTAACAAACTTGCGATAATACCCTGTCAACCCGAGAAATCCTCGCAGATGCTTTATGGATGTGGGGATTTTCCATTCCTTAATGGCTTTAATTTTGCTAGGGTCTACCTTAACTCCTTCATGAGATACAATATGACCCAGATATTCCACCTCTTGTACTCCAAAGAAACATTTGGATCTTTTTGCATATAATTGTTTCTCCTCCAATAGTTGTAGCACCCTGTCAACATGTTCAACATGATCCTTCCAAGACTTGTTGTAGATTAGTATATCATCAAAAAAAACTAACATAATTTTTCTAAGGAAGGGTTTGAAAATGGAATTCATCAAACCTTGAAATGTAAAGGGTGCACTGGTAAGGCCAAAAGGCATGACTAAAAATTCATAATGACCCTCATGAGTTCTAAATGATGTTTTTGGAATGTCTTTAGTCTTCATTCTGATTTGATGATATCTTGAACGAAGATCCAACTTGGTGAAGTAAATTGATCCATGCAATTCATCCAATAATTCATCAATGACAGGAATGGGAAACTTATCTTTAATAGTGAGCTTGTTGAGCTCCCTATAATTCGGACACATGCGCCATGATCCATTCTTCTTGTGCACCAATACTACTGGAGCAGAGAAAGAACTTTGACTAGGTTGAATTATACCAGCCTCTAGCATTTCTGCAACCATAAGTTCAATTTCACTCTTTTGGGCATAGGGATATTTGTATGGCCTGATGTTTGGAGGAACACTTCCTGGAATCAAATGAATAGCAAGATCATGATCACGAATAGGTGGGAGACCTTTGGGAGTCTCGAATACCTTGGAATGATTGTCCAAGACTTTTTGGAGATCTGGAGAAATAGATGATTTTGATGTGGAAACATCTAGCAAATATAATTGTGCAATTACACCTCGTTTTTCTTTTTTTAGAAGCTTTGTCATACTGTTAGAGCTAATTATCTTTCCTGGTTTCCCTGCAATACCCCTTAATTCAACTTCCTTTCCTTCTGCAGAAAATTTCATGAAAATTTCTTGAAAGTTAAAAGCTATTGTACCCAAGGATTGTGGCCATTAGACTCCTATTACAACATCAACACCTCCCATTGGAATGGAAAGCATTGAGCTATTCAATACATATTCTCCCATGGATAGCTTGATATTATGGCACTTTCCAGAGCAATTTATGGTTCCTCCACTTGCTACCATCACTTGACACTCTGGTGCTAGATATAGGAAGCAATTCATTTCTTTTGCTATCTTACAATGAATAAAATTGTGGGTACTTCCTAAATCAATCAACACTATTACCTTTTTCTTCTTGATATGTCCTTCTATCTTGATGGTTTGAGGAGTGGTAATTCCTGCCAATGCATTACAAGATATGGTCAGATCCATTTCTTCTTTATCTAGGGTTTGTTCCTAGAGTATATCCTCTTCTTTTGACCTTTCTTGTTCCTTTTCTTCCTCCTCTTCACAATCTACGTAGAATAATTTCTTCTCAACACACTTATGACCTTTAGTGTATTTGATATCACAACTGTAACAAAGCCCTTTTGCTCTTTTTTCTTCCAATTGTTGTGGTGTTAACCTTATAGGTTGTGGAAGGCTAGGGGCAACAACACTTCCATCTTTATAGTTGTGAGCGGTAGGCTTCTTGGTTGCCATAATTTTGCTTTCCATTTTTCTTGCTAACCTGGATGCCTTCTCCAATGAATCAGGTTCCCAAAGGTGAACCTCATGTTGGATATTATCCTTTAAAGTCCCTATGAACACATCAATCCTATGCTCCTTTGGAATATCTTTTATCCTTCTGTTCAATTTTTGGAAGTCCTCAATGTGGTCCATCATTGAACCCTTTTGTTTGAGACTTATCAATTGGCTAAAACAGGTGTTGCCTTTGTATCTTCATAATGTGTTGTCATTTCTTCCATAAAAATTTCCCAAGTGACAATTTCTTTACGAGAGAAAAACCATCTATACCATACAAATTGATTTGGTTCCAAATATAAAGTTGCAATACGTACCCTTTGTGTGTTTTGCGCATTATGGAGATCGCAAAATTGCTCCATCTGTAGTATCCATGTTGTGGGATCCTTGCCATCAAACTTCCTCATATCGATTTTTGGAATATGGCGGGTCTTCAATCCAGCATTAGAGTCTATGAAATCATGATTAACATTTCTTTTGTTCTCATCATGAGTTTTCTTTACTACCTTTTCACCATTAACGACCATTTCTTGTAGCAACTTATTCAAATTTATCTTCAATTCTTCCATCTTATCATCCATGCCATCCATCTTAGTGTCCATGCCATTCATCTTAGCTTCCATGCCATCCATATTAGCTTCCACATCATTCGTCTTAGCTTCTACGCCTTTCTTTAAACCATCTATCTTAGCTTCCATGCCATACATCTTAGATTCTGTTACTTTTTGTGCGAGTGACATTTGTTGCACTTGGCCTCGTAATTTTGATATATCATGTTGCATTTCTTCCTCTTCTTGATGAATCATGCTAGAGCTTTCAAGTTGCTTACTAGGTGTTTGCATTTTCTTTCCTGGGGGCATTAATTACCAATAATAATGCTTTACTATGCCCTTTGAATTCCTTCAAACTATTTTTTCAAACCAAGCTTCTGCAAAAATTTAAAAAAACTACACACCTTTTTTCACTTTGTACGAGCTTGATATTGAATCTGATGTATCTCTGCAATTTTGGATCATCTAGTTCTGAAATTACGATCTGTAGTAGCCCTATGTGTCCTCTTTCCAATGCCACCAGTCTGATTGAATTTAGATTCTCCAGGAAAGAGTTATGTACAATCTCCCAAGATGACCTGATTATAGACCTTTTCAAAAGAGAAAACTTGTATGAAGTGCCACGTGTCACCGTTTTGACCTTCGGATCTAAAAAATATACACAAGAAACTATAGTCTGTCCTATTTCTGTAACTTCTTAATTTCAATCCGACGCTCAAAAAAAAAGTTATGACGATTTTCCCCAGGTCATTTGTTTGGAATGAAATTTGGGAGTCTGCAAAAAGGCCAACTTCCTCAGATCATATCTCCGCAAATATAGCACTAAAAGCTCTAAAATTTGGACCCAAGGTTCATAACAATTTTGGTCCAAATGGGTTTTTTTTTTAGCATCTGAAACATCGCACAAAAAAATGTTATAGCGCAAATGCCATGATGACCTGTTTGGAGCAGCGAAACCCTAGAATCCAAAGCTCTGATACCAAATTTTATGAAACCAGCTCACAAAAAGATAGAAAAGAGAGATAAACACCTTAGAATTCAGCCTCTTCGAGGGGTAAACTTCCTTTACATTACATAAACGAACAATTCTTGAATTATTCAAATGACAAAACCTCATTTCTATATATAGGAGTCTAAGGGGTCACAATATAACCAAGTTGACCTAACAATAATAATATAAAGGCACAAAATTAACAATAGAGCGATTCTATGGGGCACAGTAATAACAATATGGGGACAATAGGGGCACAAAAATATTAATAAGGGATACAACTACAATAGTAATGGGGGAATCACTAGTATTATAGGGACCTAACAAAAATTCTCTGTCCTCTGTGACCTATTCTGCATATCTAAATTTCATTGCACTGCAATATCAAATACCATGTTGGAATTTAGAATAGACCAACATATCTAAACATTATATGAGTCTGCTATATCAAACCAAGCTCTTTCTTTTGCACAAAGCATGTATGAATTGCATTGTAGACTTCAACATGGGTATTACTGTTGTTTTCTACAATGCAAAATTATCTCTCCTCTGTGACCTGTTCTGCATATCTAAATTTCATTACACTGCACTATCAAATACCATGCTAGAATTTAGACTAGGCCAACATATCTAAAAATTATATGAGTCTGCTATATCAAACCAAGCTCTTTCTTTTGCACAAAGCATGTATGAATTGCATTGTAGACTTCAACATGGGTATGCAACAGACTTTGTTTCTGTAACAGACTTTGCTCCTGCCCTGCAACTTTGCTCCTGCCATCATGCTCTTGGGTAGGGACTACTTGCTCTGCAACTCTCCTTGTTATGTATGGAGTGGAGGAGAGGATTGTCATAAGGTGAATTCCAGGTGAGGTTCTCGGGAGTTATAAGGAGGTAGAGTGATTTCAGAAGTCGAAGGTATAAGGGATATCGAGAGTCATACGAAATTGATGCCGAATGAAGTTATGAAATAAAGGATTCTCGAGATGAAGTGGGAAGGAGGGAGATATAAGGAGGTCTCGAGTTTCGGAAGGAAGAGGATTTCAGGGATAAATTGAAAAGGGAGTTACGAGATGGAAGGATTATGAGGTACCAAGGAGGAATAAGGGAGGAAAGGTGAAGTGAGGTGAGGCCCACGTTGGAGTGGGACCTCCCTCCCTCATATATAAACTACAACCACTTTAATATTATTTGTATATCAAAAAACAACTACAACCACTATTATAAATATTAATTTTGGGATCTTGGATCTTAAAATTGGAATTAGAAAGGACTTCTAAGATTCGGATCCATGTTATCTATATATATATATATATATATATATATATATATATATATATATATATATATATATATATATATATTCAATTGTGGTGGTTCTGTAGAACAGTTAAAATAAAATAAATTAAAAATTAATATTTATCATTAAAACTAATTAATTTATAAAAAATAAAATAATATACATTTTGAACATTTGTTAATCCAGGTGGTAAAAATCATCAAACTTCGGATAAGCACCATTTGTAAATCATGAGTGCAAATGAGATGAGACAAGAACCGATGGAAGGTCAACGAGAAATTGAATGCAATGAAGCAATCATAATGAAAATCTGAAGAAAATGAAAATTTCACAAAATTGTCGCACACTTAACCAAAAAGGCGATATAACTAGAATTATTTAAAGGGTCCCCATTATTATTATGAAGATAATAAGCTAAAAATGGTGGGGTTGTGATTTTACCACAATAGGTTCACACAAAGTGTTTCAAGGTGGTCTTAAGTAAGACAAGGAAGCCAAAAAACAAGGCCTCAAGACCAATAATGCATTGATTCAAGCAAATGGTTCCAATTGGTCAACTCAAGGAAAAATGTGCCAATGTTAACATCATTCTGTCCCTTGAATTCTTAAATATTCAAGGAGTTTTCTATGTAGTAATGATTGTCATAGTTATTTTCTAATTGTCTATTATTGGTAGGTAGCTTGCAAGTGTCAACCAAACTTGAGATGAAGAATCTCCTAGATTTTGGTCTTCTTTCACAAATTCGCGCTATATGTAACTTTTTTCTAATTAATGAAAGGTTCCATCAGCTTTAAAAAATAATAATAATAAGCACATAAAAATTCAATATTTATGATAAGTTATACATATATAACCAGTTTTATGAATATCACAATACGGAATTAAATTACAAAAACATGTCAAAGAAAAATACCACTATATGTATTATCAATGTTTTAATAAAATTAGAAATAAGAATATTTCTATATATAGAGATGTGAAATTTATATAAATATAAATAATATTATTAACTATGGATTTACCAAGCATCAAGAGGAATCAAATCTCTCGAGTTGCAAACATTTCCTCGACTTTTACACTCAAAATGAGGTTTGCACCTTGAGAGATTCGGTCCCTCTAAGTGCTTAAAAGATTTGGAGTTAAGATCGATCTATGCTATCTATCTATATATATATATATATATATACACACACACACACACACACACACACACACACACACACATAAAAACAAGGAATCACCCAAGTGCAAAACTTGAACAATGTTGCAGATTGTTTGAGATGGTGATTACCTTAGATTAGAATGTGGGTCTAGTCTATCAGTTGATTGATTTTTAGGATTTGTTTATGGATATTATGAAAAGTTGGGGTTTGTATTTTATGTATTTTATATTTTTATTTGGATGCAACTGAATAAGTTTAAATGACATAAAATAAATATATCTCGATAACGAGAGCAAGGTTGTCAAACTATATTTTCGAATATGAATGTAAATTTACTCAAATTAAACTAAGAATAAATTTGGAGTGATTAATTAACTCGACAATCCATATACTTTATTGTTTCAAAATAGAAGACAAAAGTACATTCCAAAATTCAACAGGTATCAATAAAAACAAAACCAAAAACTAATAGAGGAAAATACAATCAATGTCTTTTAAATAAATAAAAGATCATACAATACTCAGATCACACCAATCAATAAACATCAATGTATGATTAGCCTTCAAAAAATTGATTACAATATGTTGATTAGAAAACCAAAGTGTATAGTGCAACAATTTCCAACCCTTACTCCAACGTAAAGGGTCGTATAAATAACTAAAATAAATTAAAGATAAGATCAAATTTTCTAAAGATAAATTTTTTGAAAGATATTCTCCTAAAGTGATAACAATAAATGAAATCTTATCGATTCATTACATTCACCCTATCTTTTGGGTGGGCCATTTAGTTTTCCTCCTGCGGTTGCATTACTTCTATTGAGTCATCTGCCAACTTCCTTGAGGCATTATTTTTAATGTATTGAGACCACTCTGTGAACCTTTCAGATATATGTGAAAATTGGATAAGCATGAAATTCTCAATGTTGATCTGGCATTTAGACACAAATCCTTCATTTTATCTCTTTTTCGCATTGTATTCGAATGAAAATTTAGATATCAACTTCATCTGCTCATAAGGAAATTGAAATAATTTTTGAACATTTTGCACAACCGACACATTGATTTCCTTGATAAAATTTTCATTTGATTCTCTTTTTTCTTCAACCTCCAGTTGATTGATTTATGTTGGAACTTCTTCTCAAATAGATTTAGGCTTAGGCATATCAAACTCATATGTTATGTCTAGACCAAAATCCCAAACAACATCACAAATTTTAGTAACTTGAGTAATCCATTCCTTAATTTTATTACAATTTGAATCCCTTTCATCTAATGATGCTCACACTAGATTTTTATCTTTCTCGGATAAATTCTTAATATTTTCAAGAGTGAATTGTTTCTCTCAATCAGAAATCAAACCAAACCTATGCTTTATCAACTTGTCATCCATGATTAATGAATATATTTTACTTGAAAGAAATACTAACTCCTAAAATAATTCGTAAATATTTCCCATATGTTTGAAAAACTTAATTTGTATCCCTTTAAGTTGTTCATTTACCTTTAAATCGTGTTCTCTAAGAGCACTGACCTGCAGAAACCTCTTGAATTTGATTCAATTATTGATGCAGAGCCTGAAACTATTCTTGATGAGTTAAGGGGACTAGTTGGATTTTGATCTATGTCCCTTGTTTGAGAACTTTGGTTACATTATTCTGGAGTTCTTTCAAAGTTGCAATTTGTTGCGAATGTAGGTCATTTGAGTCTAGCAACTTTGAGCGTCATTGTTGTTCTATATCAGATTTCTCTAAATTATGTGTTGTCTCCATCTATTATATTGCCAAAGTAAATCCCTCTCTATGTTTTAAGGAATGAATTTTTCATTGTTCTACACCAAACAATTTATTCTTCTCCAATTATTCTTCAAGCTCCTTAATCATGTTTATCTTTTAATTAAATTCTTCAATTAACTCCTTAACTTGGCTCTGAGTATAAGTCACAAAAGATTCAAGTGTTGATGTTGACTCATTTTCTCTTTCCTTAATGTCTCTTGTAGCTTTCCAACTCAACTCAAAAACTGTTTCAATAGAGTCATGTTTTCTTTCCTTAGATCTCTTGACTACTGAACTGGTTTGGGAGTTGAAATAATAATCACTCAAAGAAGGTATAGTTTCAGTCATTAGTGCAACTTCTGAAATAGGCTTGAAAATTGAAGAAGTAAAAGGAATATTGGTGGAGATGGGAGTAATTGATGCTTGTGGAGAAACAACCTTTATAACCTATATTAATGAAACTGGAGTTTGTACAATTTCTTGAATTAGCTACTCCTATGTGCTTTGAGAAGTTGTTATAGAAACTAGAGTAGTATGTAGTGAAATATTCTGAATCTCCTAATTTGGTGATGCTAGATTCTCTTCAATATATTTATTGATTTACTGGATAATTGCTTGAACAGTGTTTTGGGATTTAATTGTCTCTCTAACTTTTCTTACTTCAGTGGAATAATTCTTGATATGGTCATCAGGTTGAGGTTAAGTTATTTGTTCATGAGACTCAACATCTATCATCATGTTCTCCTAAAGAGAGATACTTTGTGCTTGTACTATTATTTGTTATGTTTATTGGGGCTGTATTGATATTCTTTTCTGACTAACTCCTTGATAAGTCTTGTTTGAAACTAATTGAATATGGGTTTTATCATTTGGAGTAGGAAAAACATGCAACTCTTTAATTTCAACATTCTCCTCCTGTGTGAATTGAAAATCAAACTCTAAAGGGATGTTAGTAAAACAGAAACTAATACCTTCAGAAAGTTTTAAGTTTTCCAATGTTATACCAGAATACATACTTCTATTACTAAGGTATACTTCACAAGTGTTTTCTCCAAACTTCTACAAGTTAACCTTCTCCTCCATGCTCATGAAATGAGCCTTTGATACAACTTGATCAAAATTATCATGATGAATAAAAACATAATTGAAAGGATGTTGCTAATGAACATATAGTTTGGATAAAGTAATTGAGATGCAATGATCAACAATAACATTCCTAGGATAATATTTATATAATGGTAGTGAAGGTAACGAGATATCCTGTAAATCACTTGCTTCTTTAGTAGCATGCCCTCTATCCTTTAATATCATTTGGCCAATCCTAATAGGGAAAGAAGGCCATAATTTATTTTACATTTTGTACTAAAATATGGTTACTCCATTCAATATTGTTTGATTAGCAATTTCCCTCACTACCAATCTATCTGGAATATATCGTGACAGTACTTGAGGTCCTGCCTCACTTCCATAAACTTCGATATAAGAAAATTTATCCTTAGTGGACTAGTCTCCTATTTCAAACAAGGCAGATTGGAACTATTTACTTACTCTTGGTGGACTCTTTCCAAACAAAAATTCATAAAAATGGTCTTTATATCTACTTTCCCACAAGATAGAACAAGAATTATGTATAGTTTCTTCATGATTTAAGGGGTACTTCCATTCTTTTAAAGGGAAAGGTATTGATGCAACTACCACATCCATGAGATAGGTAGACATGAAAAATCCTTGGTCAAACCTTGGAGGGGCGACTAGGGCTAATTTGATTGCTTCTAATAAATTCTAGGACAGAATAACAAGTGGAACCCTTTCCACTTTGCAGTGCTCAAGGTTTGACTCACCATTTAGTCTAGAGAGAATTTTGATGACAAACCTATGAGGCCCTTTGAAATGAGCTATTGGATAATCCTTACTAGTCTTGAGTTTGGAACCCTCAAGGTCATGAAGCCACTTCTTAACAAGTGGGATGTAATATTTTTCCTTTCACCAAGGACATTGTTATGAAAATAAATAAATAAAAAAATGTTCAGTGGAATATCAAGAGGACTCAGCTTATAAATTGAACTCAACACTTCAAGTCTCCATGAAGTTATCACATTCCTATTATGGTCAATAATAGAACAATTTTGAACATGGGCACGAGATAAAATCCAACTTACCATATCATAATAAGGAAACATAGTAGCCTTAGCTACAACCTTATGCAATTTTTTCCTTTTTATCGCTTTAAACTCCACAACATTATCAGATGACTTGTCATTTGAATAATCAGGGCTCTTCCACTTGTTTTTCTCAAAAAAACATAAGTTTCTTCCCATGAAGTATACCTACATTCTGAGTTCTGTAAATTGTTTCTAAAATAAATATGGAATTGAGGTTTCTTCCTTCAAACTCTTGGAGCTTCTACTGCTTTCATTTTCATTTTGATGTTTAGGAATGCTACCTTGGAAGGTTGTGTTTTCTCATTCTTACCCATTTCACTTTTAAGTAATAATTAAAGCATGATAAGATATTAAAAAAAAAAATCATTAATTTGAAAGGTGAATTCAAAGGAAGAAACAAGATAATACCAACCTGAAGAGATTTGAACTTATGAAAAATTGACACTTCTTTGAATAAAAAGTGATAAAACACAGGTAGAGGGTAGGGAATAACTTATAGCGTAAATCTCAAATTACAATGTTGTAATGGGTTTTTGAAAAGCTAAAAGGTTATTTTCTTGAAAAACGTATGGAGTTAATAACCTCCAATAGCGTGAGATAAACGTTAAGTCTTAGTAAATTATGTAATAAATAACCAACTGCTTGTCACTTCAAGTGGCGGAATGCAGTTACCCGGATGCAGGTGTCCTCAAGGCTCATTTAAGGCGGATTAACTCTCCGCCGGCAGCTGTCTTTGCACCTGGCAATCCGGCACAGCTCCCACAAAACCATCGCAACTGATATGAATGCAATGGGGTACAGAATGATGGTTAAGCATTCGACAATGAATGCGCGCCCTGTTCGAGATCCCGTGCAGGCTGTTTTATTCATGGCTCAGCTTCTGGTTCCAGCTATCGCTCTCATCGGCTCCTTCCATGTTCGTCTGCTTTTTTTCCCGCACCCCAATTTTGCTCTGGCTGCTTGGGGTTTTATCCGGAATCTGTTTTCTATCTGGTTCGCCCACTCTTGCCCCTATTTTGTCTGGTCCTGCTTAATTCCCTTCTCAGGTCTCTCTGTTAGTTTGAAGATGGTGCGACGCCGTGGTGTTTCTCGCCGTGGAGGCACCAGTGGTAATCGTGGCCGTGCTTCTTAGTCTGCCCCCCAGAATATTGTTCTGCTGGATTCAGCCTCCCCACCCTCTAATCATGGCAGGCCCTTCCCGCATAACTCCTTCCAAACCACTCGTTTCAAATTTCACAGTCGACTCAATAAACTCGTTCTGTCAGCCAGCATTACAGTTATCTTAGCTGAGGAGGAGGATAAACCCAACAGCTATGTTCATACCACAACGTCTCAATCTCAGGACGACAGTGTTCTTTAGGGAGACGTGGTTGGAACTGTGTTCAATTGTGACAATGTGCAGGAAGAGGGGAATGTGCCTGAAGCACCTTAGCCTCCAGTTGATTCTATACAACGCAATTTTCCTGCGGTCGAACCGGAGCACCCTCCTGGTGGCAACCTGAATTTGGAAGCTCCTCCAGGTGGCGGCGACATGGGAGATGGGGACAACGCCGTCGACATGTGGATGGGCTCTCCTAGCCAGGTGGAAAAGGACGCTTCGGACTCTCTGAAACATGCTTGATTTCTTCGGTACAATGCACACTGATGGCAGTCTCCCTTCTGGTCTTTATATCATTTTGTTATGCTTCTCTGGATTATGTCAATTCTGTTCTGTTTCAACTCCTGGTTAGGTATCGATACCAGCCATTATAGTCTAATGAGTTGTATCAGGTCATGGCTCAGAAAGCCATTGTTTTTGCTAAATTTTGTATATGGCTATCAGGGCAGAATGATTATTAGTAACGCCATAGTCCTCGATAGTTTTGCAGTGATGTTCACAACTTTGGTTCGCACTTTTGTCTGTAAGGGATCTGAAAAACATGTCTTAAGTCTTCTTAATCCCGGGATTGTTGTCACAGGGGTTTATGTCTATCAAGATATCTGGTTGAGGGATGGCTTTAGCCTCCTCTGAGGTCTTGACCTCTCTGTAAATATTTTTTCTCGTTTTTAATAGAAGTAGCCTTTACGCAGAAAAGAAGAAGAAGAAGAAGTGGTGGAATGCAGTTGGGCAATCGGAAGGTCAGGTTATTTAGTAAATTAACATTTAAACTAACACCAAGTAACTTGAATATTGATTCACAAAATTATTGGTTTTATTAAAAATGCACAAAAAACAATGAAAGCATTAAATCAAAATAAATCAATATTGAACACTCGAGAAGTCAGGAGTCGATACAGTCGAGAAAAGGTCAGGAGGTCAAAAGGAGAGGTAGTTGGGAGGACTAAAAATATAAAGTTCTAGTTTGCAGACCGACCTTTGACCTATACAACTTAAAATTTATTCTCACTAAGGAAAATAAATGATTTTATTACTTCATTTTTTTCATTGGGAGGTTTCTTAATAAACCTAAAAAAAATTAAAAGGGTCCCTACTCTTTTAAATTTTTTATTTTTTTCTTCTGATTGGACAAAAAAAGGGTTGTTGTAGACTTAGCAGCAAATGGCAACACACTAGTAGAAATAGTTATCTCTAACATAAAATATTTAAATTCAAATAAATCATAAAGATTTTAGAAATTTCATCTAAAATTACAATCAATCTTAAAATTCTTGGTATTTAGAAAATAAGGCAAGTCAAAGGAAGTGCTCATAACATGGCTGAAATTTATAGAAGAGCCAAATGATGAATTTTAGTTATTATTGCCAAGCATAATTCAATCAACTTTAAATTTTTTAATATTGAGTTTTTAATTTTAATATTAACAAAACAATTTTCTTCATGTTTTCATCATCTCTCCTTAACCAGGAATTTCTTCGCTACATGCGAATGTTCATATCCCCTAAAAAGATGCGTTCATGCCATAGAATAAATAACCTACTTCCAAAAAGCATTCATAGCCCCAATGAGTTTTCTAATACTTTCCACATTTTTGTTTTGAAATGTTTTCAACTCATTAATTTGATATCCTTTTGGTATTGAATATGTGTATTTCTTTTGCATTTTTTTGGATATCTAAGAGCGACATCATATGAGAGTTAGTGCATTAATAATTATAACTTGTCATTTTATTATTCATCATCAATCAAATAAATTCTATTATTTTATGTGAAAGTGAAAGGTACTCTCCCAAAAATATCAGTGAAGTACTTTCTTAACTAATGAAAAGCTTTAGTAAATAAATTCATATCAAGCATGAATGATTGTATATAATTGAAGATTACTTTTCCCTTAACATTTTCATATGTTTGAATAATAAATATTATAATGATAAACATACATTTCTCGACAAGTGTAACTTTTGCTGAGACTATACAGAAAAAAACAAAAACAAAAAACATAATCTTATGTACAAAAAGAAACATAATAGTATTTACAAAAATAAAATGAAAATTTTAGGAAACCCACTTCTTTTAGTAAATGGAAATTTATTTACATATGGTCTATTGATTTTCAAGAGAAATATCTCTTCAAATATGGCAATTCACGAACAAAATTTCAACCTTGCCTTCTAATGTTTACAGAATGTAAGTTGAAGGACCAAGGTTTGAAGATATTTGGAAAGGGACAAGTCATAAATGTTGGAACTTAGAATGCCTTCCTTTTTCCTCATGAATCTTATCCCACTTGAGCACTAGATCACCAATTTCCAAATCCTTATTTGTCACTGAATGTTTATCATGTTGATTTTTCAAGGATATCCTAATTTGTTAATTACTTCTTAAGATTTCTTATATTAATCTTCCTTGCATTCACATTCATCATAAAGTTATTACACAGAAGATCGCAATAGTAGAAACAAAATTCCAATAGGATCATAAAGAAAGAGATAGCCAAACAAGAGACACAATAATTTTACCCTGGGAAAACCCAACAACCTTTTTCCTAGAGAAATTATTCAGTTCATCAAGAAATACATCTAATCCTTCTAGTCAAAACAAG
This sequence comes from Pinus tabuliformis, assembly GCA_031772625.1. Taxonomy (NCBI): domain Eukaryota; kingdom Viridiplantae; phylum Streptophyta; class Pinopsida; order Pinales; family Pinaceae; genus Pinus; species Pinus tabuliformis. The sequence continues at coordinate 492,497,781 of CM062813.1, forward strand.
ATCAAACTGACTAGCAATATTCCAAGATAGGTCTTCCACGAGATGATATGAAATTCATCTTGAAGATTCAATCAAGGGCATTCAAGTAGGCCTAAATTCGGACCTACTCATTCCATAGAAAATCAGACTGCTCCCAATGAATGATCTGAAAGATTCAACCTATATGTTACACATGTGAAATTAAATGAGAGAGAGAGAGAGAGAGATAGATTAGTCTTCTTATATACAACTTCATCATTTCCTTATCTCCTTTTATATATGAGTAGATGATACTTACTTATGTGGTTAATCCTAATTGACCAATAGAAGGAAGTCGAATGGCATATATATAGTGATTCTGGGAGTTTGAATAAGTGTGACCCTTCACCGTGGTTTACTTGAAGCCAACCTTCCATTTGGAGAAATTCAATAGTTATAAATTCAAAATTCCCTCTTTTTGAAGTTGAAATGAAGAACATGTATTGAATTTAATATTACATATATATGGAGGGTTAAAATATCAATTATGAAGACCAACCATAACTACAAAAATTGAACACTCCCTCTTATCTAGGGAGGTATTCATAATGACTATCCAAATGTTCTCTTGATGAACAATTTCTTTAAGAAAATGCTTAGACAACTTAGTCATTTATTATCAGTATCAACATCATCTGATTACCATATCTTAGTCAGTAACTCTAACACCTAGAAAATCAACAGCATCAACTAGTTACCATAATTTTGGTTAGCATCTCTAATCCATGGTACATCATTAGCATCAACTAGTCACCATGGTTTTGGTCGACACCTTTGACCCATGGTACAGAGACTAGTCTTGGTTCACCATTATCCTGGTCAATCTCTTTGACCCGTGGTGAAACCCTAGGGACGCACTCAATCCACAGTGAGTAATCCTAGTCCCAAATCCAAAGGCATCATTCTATGCCACGATGCTAAATGTGCTCACTCAACCTATCTGGAGAGTATTTCTGAGACTGATGTTGAAAGGTAACCACTCAACTCTCTCGTTGAGAAATTTTTGGCCTCTTCGACCATTCTTAATTCTAGTCAACATACTTGACCTAGGAAGAATGACTATCCTCTTCCTGTCCATTATGCCTAATCCTAGTCAACATACTTGACTCAAGGATAATGTTTGTCCCTAATGCTATCACATCAATACTCTAGATCATTGTCCTTAATTTTGGTCAATATACTTGACCCAGGGAGAACAATTTTCCTTGATGATATAACTTCAACACTCCCTCTTTCTAAGAGCGGCACTTCAAACTTGTCCTCAAAGTACACAAACTTCATCTTGGGATAGAGGTTTTATCAGTATCTTGCTTGTCTATAGAATAGTATTGGAGCCACATTGCTTCCTTTTGTACCATGTCTCGGTACTAAATCCCACTGTGATTTGACTTGTCATCATGGTTCTCACTTGCACTTGATCAAAAAATCCTGCAAGTAATTTTTGAAGCCATACTACTTCTCAACTCACCAACCAAGTGGAAATATATTTGGCTTCTACAATATTGATAGCGAAAAATGTTTGCATCTTTCTCATATAAGAAATTATAACGTAACTCAAACTGGAGTAATATCCCGATGAACTCTATCTATCTTCTTCCCAATCTGAATTTGTGTATCCCTGCAGTTGTATTTCACTATTTGAGACATATCTCAAACCATAACTAGTTTTTCCATAACCAATTGTACCATGTTGGTACTTCAATACATGTTGATCCACATGCCTTGGCTCAACCATAATCTAATCGGCTACTTTCTAGTTACCCTAATTGGGTGTTCTTTCTAAAATAGATAGCGTTGTGGAAATCCTGGTTGCTCCCTCTACCGCTGCATCTTTTTAGTTACTGTAGCATATCAGTTATCTAGCCTAGCAAGATCAATGGAATTCCAAGATTCCAAAATCCTTTGAGGGATCTTTAATAGTATTCTTATTTTTATAAGGGAGGTAATGCATCAAATATAGGTCCTTCATCTCAAACTCAGAGGTCAACTCCCTCTAAAGCTAAAACAAGGCTCTTGACGAATCCCTGACTACTTCCTTTGTCACATGAGTCCTTTTGCTTCAGTCATAAACAAATCATATAGGATCAAACTTGGTCCATCAATCCAAGTTTGAGCTATATTCTTCCATTTTAAATCAACAGAATCCTTCATGACCCTCAAAGTCTTGATGTGGTCCTATGTACACTTATTCCTCAATTTATTTAGGGAGAAAAACAACCTCTACATCCATCTAATGTAATTCCATAATAGAAGTGAATAATTCTAATAGAAGTGTACCTGGCAACTGCAACAAATGTCTTTTCATGATTCTCTCCCTATTTATGGGAGAACCTTCTAGTATCGAATCTTTCTTTGTACTTGTCTATGTGCCATTTTTTGAACGCGAGATCTTGTAGATCAATTTGGAAGTCTTCACTAATTTCCCTTCAACACAATCAAAGGATACTTCAAATGTGTTGATCTTCCTGCTCCCTCTAAGATTGGATCTCATCTAATGTAGTGTCTCTCAACACAAATCATTAATTCTGGGAGAGTTCTCTTGTTACAAGCTTTGTTTCATTCTTCCACTACTTCTATTTGCCACCAGAGCCTTGGCATCCTTCACTATGTACCTACAATCCTCACTAGGATGCCAAGGAAGAATAATTATAACCAAGCATGGGATAAAAATACAAGAAGCTAACTAATAGTAAAACGATAACAATATAATTAAGGAAGACAGATATAAGTTACTTATCTTATGATAGATTGAAGGGAATTTTCAACTCCCTCTTGATCTTAGCCTTCTTGCAACCATCTTGCAAATTTACCAACCTCATCCTCATCATTTCTGTGATGTCCTTTCTTCCTTGCATGAGCTAGGTTTTCTTATTTCAATAGAAACACTGATTTGGGTCTAGCTCTATGGTTTTATCCATAACCCCTAGGTCCTTCTAGTATGCTAGGGTTTACAAACCCTAGAATTTTCATTTCATCCTTTGTAAGTCTACCATACTTTGTCATCTGCAAAATTTATTTTTCATATCCAAATGTTCAGCATATGTGATGAAGTTCATCATGTCATCAAACAATCAAAGGATGTTCCATTTTGATGTTATAATAAACAAATTTATCAATATTAAAGATTGGTATATAAATGCGAGATGTCTTCATCAAGAAATAATATGGTAGACCCAAGAAATACTCGATTACTGCATCAGCAGTACTAGTAATGATATTCTTGAAATTATGTATTCTCAGTTAAACATTGATTTTGACCCTTTCAACCCAAGTAGTGTAACACCCCGCCCCTCATTTACCCACCTTAACATACTTACCAAGGTAAACATGAGTTGAGAGTAACTATGCATGACCCAAATCCCAAGATGTAGTTACGGAAATGGGGTCTAACTTGTCTGCACATGTTATTAATTTTTATAAACATTTTGTGATCGTGGTACCTATAAGTCATGGATGCATAGTTTGTTCATTGTTTTAATTAGTTTCATCATATGTTCTTCAAGAATGCTTGTTTCCCTCTCTTACTAGCTGCAACAAATATATATTAGTTGATGCATTCATATAAAATAACCAAGAGCTTACCAAACCATGGAATGGACCCATAATAAGATCACATCATGTAATGAGAGTTATACCATGTATGTAACTTGCATTGAACCAGAATGAGACCATGAAAAAATAGTCATAAAATCACACATAAATTAAAACTTTTTTCTCATAGATCATTATTAAATAATAACACATAATAACATATGCATAAATCCAACCAATTTAGGAACTTCCACGTACCACCAGACCATAGATTGGGCTGACCAATACTTTATTTCAACAAATCACCCCTGTGACATATTCCAAACATGAATGTGGGATCACATGGGATAAACCAAAACAAAACCAACCAATGAATCAAGAGGTTAAACGACTTCTAGCTCAACCACATTGATTTCACTTCAATCGGTTCAAAAATCACTAATACCAAACAAGCTTGGATGCCTCCAACTTTCTTCACCATACCCAGAGGAATTTTCCTATCTCCACCCATCCATCAAGAGTTCCAGGAGAAACATCATCTCCACCCTCGACCCTTGGGAATTTTCCCGATACCATCTAAACCAGGATCCAAAGTCTACCGTCCATCCAAAGCTTAATCAAAATAGAGAACCCACTACATCATGGCTATCCAAGAAATTGCAAGGAAAGATTGAAACCACTGTCAATCTAGGTGAATCCCATGTAATTATAGCAAAGTGAACAAATAACCAAATGCATGTACCATGCATTTAAATCTCACAAAGGAAATCACACATGTAACTTGTTACCTACAATGGTCTCCTATTGTAGCTTCTTTTCCAACCTTCTCTTTCATTCTCACGAATTCCTTTGCTTTCTTGCATGATTTTTTCCAAGTGCTCTCTCTCTCCAAGTCCAAGTGAGAATTCCTCAATGTCCAAGTGAATGCTAGAATGATCCAAGAGTAACCAAGAAGTGATCAAGAGTGTATGCATGACTAAGAGTAGCTACAAGAGGCATAGAATGTTCTCTCTCTCCTTTTGCTTCCTTTTCCTTCATTTTCCCTTGCCTGCATATTCTTGTCCCTTCATCTTCCTTTTCTCCTATTTTTCTTTATTTCTTTAATTAATTTCTATTTATTGACTTTTTCCTTTTTCCAATGCCAATGCCAATTTCCACAGCCAATAAATAACCACAAATGATGCCCACTTTAATGTGTTTCCCCTCATTTAGCTTGGAATACATTTCCCATGACCTTGGTCTTGGTGTTATTTTTTCCTTTTATAATGCCCATTTATTTACATGGAAACTTAACCCAGGGCTATTACAAGTAGCCTGTCCTTCATCATAGTAGTAGTAATAATAATAACAGCTTCAGTTATACAAATGACCCATGTTTCTAAAGAGGCCTTCATTCTCCAAACTTGAAATGGAACTCAACCTATTCTTCATAATACCAGCGGCAATAACTTGTTCTTTACAAGGATGTCTTCATATTTTCAAGAGAAAATAGATTGCACTTTATCAAACAAGTCCGTGAATAAGTTACATGGTATTTATGCTATAATAAAATATATATCTAAGATCATTGAAACTCTTACCTTTTGGATTGGATTGTAGATGGTAGTTGTGGACTGAATTTGCATCAAATCGCATCCTTACAAAAAAACACACATATGCATGCATCAGAACTGATAGCTATACATTTTTGGCACAAATTTTAATTGTGTCTTGAACATTGGCTTCCATCGAATGTTGGATTACTAATTTCTCACTTGTTCTCAATTTGTTCATTTTATTCCATAAAATTCAAACTCCTTGATCTCATCATTACTCAAGTCAAAACTTGGATTAGTCATATGTATTTTGTGATTTTGTCAAACCTGAACTTTCTTCCACAATTTCACATGTGATCAAACTCTTACTCCTTTTTTAAGATTGGTTTCACCATTCCATATTTCAATCTTATGCACTTAATCTCTCCACAGATTATAGGTAACAATATAAATTGTAAACATAATAAGGGATTGATTTTTTGTAACATACCCAATTAGAGCACACATATTCAATCATACTCTGAAATAAGGAATGAAACTATGATCATAATGAAGCCAATCTTCCTCCCATATACACCTTTCAATAAAATTCTCATCATACAAGACTTGATATGGTATTCAAAACAGAGAATATAGGAATAAATGTACCATTATATATGACATCACTCGTTCAAAACATCAAAGAACATACGCTTTACATGTTTCCTCCTTGATTATTGAAATAGAATATCTGATATTTAAGTGTACCTTTATCATATCAAAAAATCCTTATGCACTAAGAGCGCTTTCAAACTGTCCTCCACATCTTTATGAGTTCAATTTCTCAAGAGCAGGATCAAGGTTTCTCCATGTTTTCTTTAAGATAGATCAATCAACATCCATGACCTCTTCAAAATCATTGGCATCTTCATGGTTGAATCATTATCATTTGCAACTTTTGTTCATCATTTCTAAGGCATTATGGATTTGAATTGTTAAGAGTTTTAGTTCCCTTGGTCTACAACCTAATTTTCCTAGCCCTTGAGGGATTTCAGACTTGTTCAACTTTCCTAAGGACAATCTTAAGTCTCTCGGCCCCTTACACTCAGCTTGGAAAGGGTCGAGCGATAAATGTTGGAACTTGGAATGCCTTCTTTTTTCCTCATGACTCTTATCTCACTTGAACACTAGATCACCACTTGAAACATCCCTATCTATGATTGAATGTTTATCATGTTGAATTTTTAAGGGTCTCCTAATCTGATAATTGATTCTTATTATTTCTTATATTACTATTTGTTGCATTCACATTCATCATAAATCAAATACATAAAAGATCTTAGTAGTAGAAACAAAATTCCAGTAGGATCATAAAGAGATAGCCAAACAAGAGACACAAGAATTTTACCATGGGAAAACACACTTGGGGGAAACCCCAACAACATTTTTCTTAGAGAAATTATTTAGTTCATCAATAAATACCTCTAATCTTTCTAGTCAAAACAAGATAAAACTAACCAAAAACATTCCAAGGCAGATTGTCCACAAGATGAGATAAAATGTAGCTTGAATATTCGGTCAAGGTTAGTCAAGCATGCCAAAATTCGAACCTACTCCTTCCACAAAAAATCTCAGCCTACTCACAATGAAAACGCCCATAAATATTTAGCCTAATTGATACACGTGTGATATCAAACAAGGATAGAGAGAGAGGGATCTGTCTTCTTCTAGACAACTCCATCCTTCCTTTCCATGTCTACTTCGCATGGATGAGCAGATGATACTTTATTCTGTGATTGATCTGAATGGTTAAGAGGAGGAAGTCGAATGGCATATATATAGTGATTCTGGGAAGCTGAATTGGTGTCAACCTTCAATGGGGTTGACTTGAATCCAACCTTACCTTTGGAGGCAAAAATTCAAAATCCCATGTTTTTGAAGTTGAAATTGTTATGAAACCAGCTCACAAAAAGATAGAAAAAAGAGATCAACGCCTTAGAATTTAGCCTCTTCGAGGGGGCAACCTCCTTTACATTACACAAATGAACAATTCTTGGATGATACAAATGACAAAACCTCCTTTCTATATATAGGAGTCTAAGGAGTCACAATATAACCCAACTGACCTAACAATAATAATATAAAGCCACAAAAATAACAATAGAGGGATTATATGGGGCACAGTAATAACAATATGGGGATAATAGGGGCACAAAAATATTAATAAGGGATGTAACTACAATAGTAATGGGGTAATTATTAGTATTATAGGGACCCAACATGCCCCTCTCCTTCAAAAAAAGTTTTGTCCTCCACACTTGAGTAGTTCTGGATACTTCTGTATAACATTCTCATCCTCCCATGTGGAATCTTCAGCGGATAAGTTCTTCCACTTGATAAGATACTATGAAATTGATCGATTTCGTAGCTGTCGAGTTCTTGTTTCTGTGACTGCTTCTGGTTCCAATATAATTTTTTCTTCCTCGTCAAGTTCTGGCAATATTGTTTGAACTAGGAGCTTGTCGCCTATAACCTTCTTTAAACATGAAACATGGAAAACTGGGTGCAATCGAAGCTCCAATTTGTATGCCATAGTACCAATCTTTTGCAACACCTTGTATGGACCATAATACTTTGGTGAAAATTTATTATCCTTCTTAGCTTGCTTGAGGGACATTTGCTTATATGGTTGTAGCCGTAGGAATACCCAATCACCTACATCAAAACTTCTTTCGCTACGATGTTGATCTGCCTGTTGTTTCATTCTATTCTGTGCCAACATGAGGTTATCCTTTAAGAGTTGGAGGACTTGTTGTTGATGTTCGATGTGATGTTCCACTGCTTGAACCTTAGAATTTTCTCTTAAATATGATGTGATGGATAGTGGCTGATATCCATAAAGTGCCATAAATGGGGTCATTTTTGTTGTTGTATGGAAGGAAGTGTTATACCACCATTCAGCCAAAGGCAACCATTTGACCCATTGTGTCTGTTTATCAGATGCAAAGCAACGAAGATATCCTTCCAAACATTTGTTTACTATCTCAGTTTTCCCATCAGATTGAGGATGATAAGATGAGCTATGAGCTAATTGAGTACCAAGACAAGAAAATAATTTTGTCCAAAAATTTCCAGTGAAAATGGGATCTCTGTCACTTACAATAATCTTTGGGTTTCCATGTAGCTTTTGAATTGTTTCCATAAATGTAGTAGAAACCGTACTGGCTTTAAATGGATGTGATAATGCACAAAAGTGTGCATACTTGGTAAGTCTGTCAACTACCACCATGATGACACTCTTTCCCTCAGACTTGGGTAAACCTGTGATAAAATCCATTGAAACCTCCTCCCAACGTTGGCTTGGAATGGATAAAGGTTGTAATAGACCCGGTGTCTTAATTGTTTCAACTTTATTTTGTTGGCAAACCAAACATTCCGCCACAAACTTTTGAATATCCGATTTAAGGCCATCGCAAAAAAATTCCTTCTTAACCCTGTGGTAAGTTTTTAAAAATCCTGAGTGCCCTCCTAAGGGAGAAGTGTGCAATTCCATAAGAATCTTTTGTTTTAGTTGGGAATTCTTACAAAGGTATAAACGATCTTTGTACCATAAAGAATCATTTTGCTAGCTAAATGTATCAGACGTACTAGAATCGTGTTGTAACTTTTGAATAAGTGCCCATACTTCTTCGTCATTCTTCCATTCCTCCCTTGCTTCGTTTATCCAATCTGGTTGGATAATAGAAATGGTGCACAACAATGCTTCCACATCCTCATCCTTTCTTGAGAGTGCATCTGCCACCACATTTTGCTTCCCTTTTTTGTAGATGATTTCAAAGTCATAACCCAACATCTTTGTGACCCACTTTTGTTGCTCTTCAGAGGATAATCTTTGTTCTAAAAAGTATTTAAGGCTATCATGATCCCTTTTTACCTTGAAGTGTCTTCCCATTAGGTAGGGTCACCATTTCTTAAGTGCATGGAGTATTGCCAACATTTCCTTCTCATAAATAGCTTTGTGTAAAAACTTTCCTTTGATTGGACAAATTTCAAAAGCAATGGGTCTTTCATCTTGCATTAAAACAACACCAATTCCATTTCCTGAAGCATCGCATTCCACAATAAAGGTTTTTGTGAAGTCCAGTGTAGCTAAGACCGGTGCTTGGCACATTGCCTCTTTAAGATGTTCAAAGGCCTTTTTTGCTTCTGGAGTCCATGAAAATGCATCTTTCTTCAATAATGTTGTTAGAGGTGCTGCTATTCTCCCATAATTCTTAACAAACTTGCGATAATACCCTGTCAACCCGATAATCCTCGCAGATGCTTTATGGATGTGGGGATTTTCCATTCCTTAATGGCTTTAATTTTGCTAGGGTCTACCTTAACTCCTTCATGAGATACAATATGACCCAGATATTCCACCTCTTGTACTCCAAAGAAACATTTGTATCTTTTTGCATATAATTGTTTCTCCTCCAATAGTTGTAGCACCCTGTCAACATGTTCAACATGATCCTTCCAAGACTTGCTGTAGATTAGTATATCATCAAAAAATACTAACACAAATTTTCTAAGGAATGGTTTGAAAATGGAATTCATCAAACCTTGAAATGTTGAAGGTGCATTGGTAAGGCCAAAAGGCATGACCACAAATTCATAATGACCCTCATGAGTTCTAAATGCTGTTTTCGGAATGTCTTTAGTCTTCATTCTGATTTGATGATATCCTGAACGAAGATCCAACTTGGTGAAGTAAATTGATCCATGCAATTCATCCAATAATTCATCAATGACGGGAATGGGAAACTTATCTTTAATAGTGAGCTTGTTGAGCTCCCTATAATCCGGACACATGCACCATGATCCATCCTTCTTGTGCACTAATACTACTAGAGCAGAGAAAGAACTTTGACTCGGTTGAATTATACCAGCCTCTAGCATTTCTGCAACCATACATTCAATTTCACTCTTTTGGGCATAGGGATATCTGTACGGCCTGATGTTTGGAGGAACACTTCCTGGAATCAAATGAATAGCATGATCATGATCACAAATAGGTGGGAGACCTTTGGGAGTCTCAAATACCTTGGAATGATTGTCCAAGACTTTTTGGAGATCTGGAGAAATAGATGATTGCAATGTGGAAACATCTAGCGAACATAATTGTGCAATTACACCCCTTTGTTCCTTTTTTAGAAGCTTTGTCATACCATTAGAGCTAATTATCTTTCCCGGTTTCCCTGCAATACCCCTTAATTCAACTTCCTTTCCTTCCACGGAAAATTTCATGAAAAGTTCTTGAAAATTGAAAGCTATTGTACCCAAGGATTGTAGCCATTATACTCCTAGTACAACATCAACACCTCCCATTGGAATGGAAAGCATTGGGCTAGTCAATACATATTCTCCCATCGATAGCTTGATATTATGGCACTTTCCAGAGCAATTTATTGTTCCTCCATTTGCAACCATCACTTGACACTCTGGTGCTGGGTATAAGAAGCAATTCAATTCTTTTGCTACCTTACAATGAATAAAATTGTGGGTACTTCCTGAATCAATCAACACTATTACCTTTTTCTTCTTGATTTGTCCTTCTATCTTGATGGTTTGAGGAGTGGTAATTCCCGCCAATGCATTACAAGATATGGTTGGATTCATTTCTTCTTTATCTAGGCTTTGTTCCTGGAGTATATCCTCTTCTTTTGACCTTTCTTGCTCCTTTTCTTCTTCCTCTTCACAATCTATGTAGAATAATTTCTTCTCAGCACACTTATGACCTTTAGTGTATTTGCTATCACAATTGTAACAAAGCCCTTTTGCTCTTTTTTCTTCCAATTGTTGTGGTGTCAACCTTAGAGGTTGTGGAAGACTAGGAGCAACCACACTTCCATCTTTATAGTTGTGAGTGGTATGCTTCCTGGTTGCCATAATTTTGCTTTCCATTTTTCTTGCTAACCTGAATGCCTTCTCTAATGAATCAGGTTCCCAAAGGCGAACATCATGTTGGATATTATCCTTTAAAGTCCCTATGAACACATCAATCCTATGCTCCTCTGGAATATCTTTTACCCTTATGTTCAATTTTTGGAACTCCTCAATGTGCTCCATTATTGAACCCTTTTGTTTGAGACTTATCAATTGGCTAAAAAAAGTGTTGCTTTTTGTATCCTCATAATGTGCTATCAATTCTTCCATAAAAATTGCCCAAGTGATAAATTGTTTATGAGAGAAAAGCCATTGATACCATACAAACTGATTTGGTTCCAAATATAAAGTTGCAATACGTACCTTTTGTGTGTTTTCCACATTATTGAGATCGAAAAATTTCTCCATTTGTAATATCCATGTTGTGGGATCCTTGCCATCAAACTTCCTCATATCGATTTTTTGAATATGGTGGGTTTTCGATCCCACATTAGAGTCTAATAAATCATGATTAACATTTCTTTTGTTCGCATCATGAGTTTCCTTTACTACCTTTTCACCATTGGTAAGTATTTCTTGTAGAAAATTTGTCAAATTTGTCTTCAAATCTGCCATGCCTGTCTTCAAATTTGTGTTCAAATCTATCTTCAAGTTGTCCATATTAGATTCCATGCCATTCATCTTAGCTTCCACGCCATTTATCTTAGCTTCTGTTAGCTTTTGTGACAGTGACATTTGTTGCACTTGTTCTTGTAATTTTGATATATCATGTAGCATTTCTTCCTCTTCTTCATGAGTCATGCTAGAGCTTTCAGGTTCCTTACTAGGTGTTTGCATTTTCTTTCCTCAGGGCATCAGTTACCGATAATAATTCTCTACTATGTCCTTTGAATTCCTTCAAAATAAATTTTCAAACCAAGCTTAAGCAAGAATTTAAGAAAATCTACACACCTTTTTTCACTTTGTAGGAGCTCGATATTGCCTCTGATGTATCTCTGTACTTTCCAATCATATAGTTTTGAATTTGTGATCTACAGTAGCCCTCTGTGTCCTCTTTCCAATGCCACAAGTCTGACCCAAATTGGATTCTCCAAGGAAGAGTTATGTGAAATCTCCCACAGTGACTTGATTATAGACTAGTTCAGTAGAGCGAACTTGTACGACGTGCCACAAGTCACTGTTTCGACCTTTGGATCTAAAAAATGCATAAAAGAAACTAAAGTCCGTCCTATTTCTGTACCTTCTGACGAAATTTCAATCCGATCCCCAGAGAGAAAGTTATGACAATTTTCCCCAGGTCACGTGTTTGGAATGTAATTCAGGAGTTTGCAAAAAGCCAACTTCCTCAGATCATATCTCCGCAAATATAGCGCGAAAAGCTCTGAAATTTGGACCCGACGTTCAGTACGATTTCTTCTCAAATGGGTTTTTTTTTAAACTTCTGAAACGTCGGAGAAAAAAGGTTATAGCGAAAATTCCACGATGACCTGTTTGGAGCAGCGAAACCCTAGAATCCAAAGCTCTGATACCAAATGTTATGAAACCATCTCACAAAAAGATAGAAAAAAGAGATCAACGCCTTAGAATTCAGCCTCTTCGAGGGGGGCAACCTCCTTAACATTACACACATGAACAATTCTTGGATGATACAAATGAAAAAACCTCCTTTCTATATATAGGAGTCTAAGGAGTCACAATATACCCAGCCGACCTAACAATAATAATATAAAGCCACAAAAATAATAATAGAGGGATTCTATGGGGCAGAGTAATAACAATATGGGGATAATAGGGCACAACAATATTAATAAGGGATGCAACTACAATAGTAATGGGGTAATTACTAGTATTATAGGGACCCAACAAAAATGAAGAACATGTATTGAATTTAATATTACACATATATGGAGGGATAAAATATCAATTATGAATACCAACCATAACTACAATAATTCAACACATTAAACCATCTTTTAATGATTTGTTGGTGTTCATGGAAATTCGCTTTAGGTTTTTGTCTCTTCTCCTCTTATTTCAGTAAGGTATCAATTCCAACATCCATATCTTCGATTTACATCCTCAGCTAATTGCATGGATGGTAAGAAAATATTCAGTGGGAGGATTATTTCCTTATCATAGATAAGAAAGTAAGGAGAATTCTCTAATGCTCTCGTAGGAGTAACTCTATTAACCCATAAAGTATTAGGGAGTTGATTATGCCAATTTATTTGATGATTTTGAATAGTTTTCTTTAATATTTGGATTATATTTTGTTGGTTGATTCTGCTAATCCATTACCCTAAGGGTAATAATTTGCAGAAAATTTAATTTTAATGCCCTTATCTAAACAATATTAAGTCATTTTGAGGGATGAAAAATAAGAAGTGTTTTCAAATACGAAAGATATAAGAACTCCAAACCTCGGTATTATATATATTTCAAGAAAGCACATTGCTTATTCAACGTTGACCTTTTTCAAAGGGATTTCTTTAGTCCACTTGGAGAAATAGTCAATTGCACTGACAATATATTTATTCAATTTTGAAGAATTTGGATTTATCTCACCAATGATGTCAAGACCCCATTGTTTGAATGAGCCTTCTACTTCAACATGTTGAAGAGGAAAAGTTGGTATTTTTTCTTTTCCTGCAGTTGTCTGACATGCTTTACATTTGCGTGCATATGCATATGAATCCTTAAACATAGTTGGCCAATAGTAATCAACCTAAAGAATCTTGTGTGATGTTATACTCCTATACCAATAGGTATCATATTTCATGATTGACTTGATTAGCTCTGCAATATGTTCATACCTGATCCGGATTTAAACAAGAATGCAACAAATTACAGAGATAACCATATACACAAAGATGCAGCGGAAATAATACTTCATTTCATTAATGGAAAATACTGAAATATGCTTACAACCAGAGATGGAAATAAACCAGCTAGGGCGATGGTAGCTTATCTCTGAGAAGAGATGTGATGGCTACATTCCTCTGAACTGTGTTACAATGAGGCTCGAAGGCCTATTTATTGTTGAGAAACAATGGAAAACCCTTAACATTCCAAAACCTAACCCTAGGAGATGAAACGCCAAACTGTGGGCCCCGTTTGGGGTAAATTGGTACATCAACTTCCCGGGGTCGTAACTTTGGCATATGATCTCCGTTTGACGCATACAATAGCTCATTAGAAAGATCTATCCGAGCACTACCATTGTTGGAACGGGAAACATCGGTCCATTCCATGGATCCATGTTGCCCCTAGATTCCCCAAAAAACGTCGTTTAGGGCCTCAAAAGGGCTCCGGAAGTTCAGGACGCGAAAAACTGCTAAAAATAGTAAGTTGTGCTACAATTAAGGAAACTGAAAATGCTGAGAAAGACAAAGGTGGGGGTCCAGGTGGACTTGGCAGGTGGCCACCAATATCCACCTGGATCATTCCTCCCCCCTTAGGAAGAAATGGTCCCCATTGCGTTGAGCTCCTCCATGAGATGAGGAAACTTTTGCTGAACTTGTTCCCTGGTGAGCCACTTGCCCTGCTGAAGGAGTTGGCCTGCTTTGACAACTCGATACAGTTGGATATTCTGTTGGCGAGTGTTCTTGATCTGTGTGTCCATGATCCGATCAGTTGCAGCTTGTTCCATGCAATCTGGATTTATTTCTGTGGGTTTGAGCTGTTCTGCAATGTCGGATGTGTCTAGCAATGGTGGAAAGTATGGCCGAAGGCAGTCCACATTGAACACTGGGTGCAGGCCAAAGAATGGGGGAATGCTGAGCTCAAATGCATTGTCTCCCATAGCCTTAGTAATGGTGTAAGGACCATATCAGAGTGGTCTAAATTTCCAATAGGCTCCAGTAAGGCGTTCCTTTTGCAAATGCAACCAGACTTTGTCGCCCACCTGAAACTTGTGTGGCACCCGATGTTGATCATGTCGCTGCTTGTACTTGGCATTTGATTTCTCAAGAATGTCATGGACCTGCTGGCGAATATGTTGGATGCGCTCAATGAAGCTGGTGGCCTTATCTGTTTCGGACTGGACATGAGCCGAATTCATGTGAGTAGCTGCAAGTGGCATGGCCACATCAATGGGGCATAGTGGCTAGAATCCAAAACCCACCTGAAAAGGGCTATGGCCAGTGGAGCTGCGAAGAGCTCGGTTGTAGTTGTGCTGAACATAGGGGAGGCTCTCATCCCATGTGCGTGGATGCTTTGAGTTATACATGCGCAGAATGTGCACAATCATCCTATTGACAACCTCTGTCTGGCCATCAGTTTGAGGATGGAAGGCTGTGGACTTCGTGAGTTTGGTGTCCAGCATTGACCAGAGACTGGACCAGAATGTGCTGAGAAACCGACTGTGCCGATCTGAGATGATAGATTGTGGGATCCCAAAGTACACCCACACTCGTTCAAAGAAGATTTTAGCAGTGGCTTCTGTTGTGATATTCTTCTTGCAGGCCATCATGATGGCCATCTTCGAGAACCTGTCGACAACCACAAAAACACAGTCATTTCCATGTTTAGTGGAAGGAAGGCCTGACATGTAATCCATGGAGATGGATTCCCAAGGTCGACTAGGGGTAGGCAATGGGGTATAGAGGCCGTGCTTCTTAATGGTCGGTTTGGCAATGACACAGGCAGTACATGACCTGATGTACTTCCCAACATCCTGTCGAAGATTCGGCCAATAGAAATAATTTTGCAGTACTACCACTTTTTTCTCGACCCCGAAATGCCCAGCAGGCCGACTGTAGTGTGCTTCCCAAATCATCTTGGCACGCTCGCTTGAAGGAACACAAAGGTGACCGAGGTGGCATAATAGGGCATCCTAGAGGTGAAAATCTGCAACATGCTGACCCTCCAAGAGTGTCTGGTATGTGTGGCCGAATTCTGGGTCGCTTTTGTAGAGAAGTGGCCAATCAGAAGTCTCGTGCCCACAAGAGTTGAGCATGGTGGTTAACGCCATGATCGGTGGTCGACTGAGGCAATCTGCAACATTATTGGTGCTGCTGGGCAATCTTTGCAACATTATTGGTGGTATACTTGATATTCAAGTGGAACTGTTGCAGGTATGTAGACCACTTCTGATGGCGATGAAACACCAAACTGTGGGCCCCGTTTGGGGTAAATTGGTACATCAACTTCCCGGGGTCGTAACTTTGGCATATGATCTCCGTTTGACGTATACAATATCTCGTTAGAAAGATCTATCCGAACACTACCATTGTTGGAACGAGCAACATCAGTCCATTCCATGGACCCATGTTGCCCCCGGATTCTCCAAAAAACGTCGTTTAGGACCTCAAAACGGCTCCAGAAGTCCAGGACCCGAAAAACTGCTAAAAATAGTAAGTTGTGCTACAATTAAGGAAACCGAAAATGCTGAAAAAGACAAAGGTGGGGGTCCAGGTGGACTTGGCAGGTGGCCACCAATATCCACCTGGATCAATACCTTTCCTTGTTGCAAAGGTTTTCCATATTCTCAAAGGATCAAAAAATTTAAAAAATGAAAAGAGGGTATACCCTAAAAGAAAAATTCAAAGGATGAAAAGATAAATGGTCAAAAGAAAAAAGAAAAGAATTGAACCCCAAAGAAAAAAGGACCAGGAGAGTGTGCAAGTCCAAATGCCACTACTATTTCATTTTATGTAAATAAAGTATCATGTGCAGTTTTTTGAACTTTATGCTGTAGTTGATGAATGGCCAAACAACTTAATCTTGGCCAGTTCATGTTTGAATTTCCTGTTTTAGAGATAGAGAATAAAAATTTGTCCAAACTGTTTAAACTTGGCAGATAATTAGGTAGGTAGAGAAGCAAAGGAGCTCAATTGTTTAACCTGAGCCCTTGGAAGAAATAAGTGCAGACTTAGATAGGCTTGCCATGTAAAGAAAAGAAAAGCTGAAAAGGGTTTGCTAGTCTAAATGCACCCTTGGAAAAAGAAGAAAAAATGTTAGGTACAGTAGGCTGGGTAGGCAGTTTTGATGTTGCAGAAAGAGACTTGTGATTGATTTTGTCTCTCAGAATGATAATCTTACCTCTATCACAGGTACTATGGCAGAGGCATGACTAACTCCCCTCATGTTTCCCTGAAATCATTTACTAACTTCCCCAGTGATATTAAGATCTGCTTAATATCACCAAACAACTCCTTCCATTCATCTCATTTCATAAAAAGCCTAAGTAAAACCCCTTTTACTTAGGAAAATGTACAAATATCACATAAAAACCCCTCTTTTCCCCTTTAAGCCTGAGTTTCCTAAACATTAAACTTGGCGCTTTCAGTCATTTTCCATATTAAATTTTATTATATAATTCCCTTGCAAGAATACCCTTCCCCGTATTAATGTAAATATACAATAAAACCCCAAAGTATTAATATCCCGCCCCCTGGTCGAATACGACTATAGCATTATGTTTATCGGGGATTAATAGATTTATTTGAAATTTATTAACAACCCAAACCCCGCACGCCATATGGGACTAATTAACCTCTGGTTAATTAACGAACCATCGCCCCCGAACCAATCAAACCCGCCCCGATATTATTAAAAACCATTATTTAAATATATCGGGCCCGCTCCTTAACCCTCCGCCATCTCCGATGCCCATCAGCCGTCAGATCTGGGCCCACTCATCCAACGGTCCATGCTCATATCGCGCCCCCCCTTCCATCCGACCTTTAACTCATGGGGAACCAACAGTATTACTCCCGTACCCTTGCCATGCATCAAGCTCTTGCTGTGATCGCTACCTCCCCGCCCAAAACCACCAAACCCCAAAAGTGGTGCGGGGGGAAACCGCTTACCACCCTCTGCTTCACGACAAAATGTCACATCTCCGTGACGTCAGCCGCACGATAACGCCAAAAAGCCCCGCCAAAGCCAAAATTTTATTAAAGCCACGATAAAATGTCATTTTTGTTCATTTTTCTACACACAGTTTTTATGCAAAATACGTCTGGTTGATTGCAAATCACGTCCAGTCTACCACCCGCCCAAAAAACTCCAACATCCTGCTCTACAGCTTGTCCTGCAACATGCAAATTACACAGTTCACCTTTAAAACAGGTATTTACCCCAATTCACTTCCCGAATCGGTAATTTCGTTTTTTCTCTGTGAATTCTACCGAAAAAGAGCCAAATTCAAGTAAAATCAGTTCGTAGTTGTCATACCAAGACACCCAAAACAACTGTTTTGCCCATTTTTCCATAGAACCCGAAATTATTGTTTGAAAACACAAGAACCAAACATGGAAGCTCCCATAGCCCTGAATGTCGCGCCCATGAATGCACCTCATAAAGACTTGAATTATCTACCTTTGGCCGACAGAGATTTCCAAATAAAAGACCCATCTGGTGACGGGAATCATCTTCAGACCTTCTGCCAGATAAGGGATAGCTATTTAAGCAACTCTGACATTTTTGGACTGTGGGAATCAAACCTTCCCATGTACTTTCTTCCCTCAGTCCATGTTTTCCCAGATATCATTCACCAATGCTGTGCCAGCTATGACCCTGTCCACAGAGCAGTTATGTCACCTTCTCAAACTGTCCTTTTTTACATAACTATTGAATCCATCAATGAGATGATACATTTCCATTCCACTGAACCCCTCGCTCGTCTTTCCATGGGATTTTTGCTTGAAAAGGCCTCTCAATTGCCCAGCTCAGAAATAACTCGTATTGCCCAGATGTTCATGAAACCAAACTGTCAACCCCAAGGCCCACCTCCCTATTTGCATGTCTGGTTCACTGAGACTAGAAAACTCATTCTTGACATGATATCCTTGATCTTGGGATTTAGGTCCAGTGAATATGTGGATGATATCACCCTGGTTCTGTTATCTATCTTTACTCCAGGACAGCCCCCTGCTGTCAAGTATGACTATGCCACTTTCATTGCTGACAAAATCCATGCTCAATTCATGAATTTGGAAAGGGAATGAGTGTTTAAATATACATCTTTCATATACCATCTGTTGTTATATTATCACCCAGACAGTTTCCCATTTCCCATCAGGAAATTAGACTCAAAAGGAAATCGGAGGTCTGTGATCTTTTGGAGCTCAGTTTTTCATGACTGTGACTCCCCTTATACCTATAGTGAATTCATTGACTTATTTGTACACCCAGCCTCCACTCTGTTGATAGGAGCTCCTCCTCCTAGAATTTCTGGTGACATGAAAAAGATTTTACAGCTTTCCAAATAGTACAGGATAGGTGACTGGTACCTCTACCAGAATCACACTGAAATCAGAATATATGGATGTGAATTATGCCCATTCAAGTTGCCTAGGTATGTGCCTATGAGGTTATTTGCATTAGAATATTTCAGGTAGCTCATCTGTTCAGACTTAACCCACTTTTGTAATGTAAAGAAGAAGGCTCAGCTGAGAATCAAAAACCAGTTGGGCCCTTATGTCATCCATTCTAGGGATGCATGGAAAGATGCTGAGAACATATTAGAAAACCACCTTAAATTCAAGAAGAGTTTTGAGTGGGTACCATATGACCCTTGTAGTTTCATAAGTGATAGAAGGGTAAGAAACATGTTATCAGTGTATGTACATCATAAGATCCCAGAAATTGAGCAGTATGCAAATCAGGAAGAATGGGTAGAAGGTACATTAATAGAGGAAATTAGTGAGCAAGAAAAGATGGAAAAAGCTATGAAAGATCTTGAAAAAACTCTTGACCTTGACTCTTTTGCACAGGTATATTTCAAGTGGGCTCAACAATCAGGAGTTGGGACATCCTCTGCTGGAACTTCTCAGTAGCCTGCATAAAGAACTAGCACATCAGTCACAGGGACTTCAAAGGGAAAAGAGGTGGAAACAACAGAACAACCAATCATCACTGATCAGCCAGGGGGGTCCAAAGAACAGGAACAAGTACAAATTCCTCCTGCCCAATCTAAAGCAGCAGAGGTCCCGGCATTACAAACTCCTCTAAATGAGGAAAAAGGCAAGAAAAGAGATAGAGAAGAGGCCACACCTATCAGTGGACCGTTAGAACAGTCGGGTTCAAAGAGGCAACCATTGAATCCTCTATCAGAGGATGAAATTATTGAGGAAACCATTGACAGTCTAAGAGGTGAGAGGGTAACCAGCTAGCAAACATCCCCAGTGATAGAGACATCAACTAGCTCACACAGGCAAGAGATAGAAAGGGAGCAGAGTGTGGAAGTTTCATCCACTAGGCCACAAAGCAAACAGGCCTCGGACATCAAAAGGACATTCACTGAGATAAAGGCCAGGAATGATCCACTAAGGCTTCAAATTTACAACCAGTATCTTAAGATGGCCCCCACAAAGCAGCAAAGATTAATGTTAGCATATGACATAAAAGAAGGAAAGATGATAATGAGTTACTTTAAGCCCAAGGTGCAACAACCACAATCAGCAGCTGACTACATCAGGACAAATCTGGAGGTCTTAGCCAAGGATATTCATCCCATGGACCAGATTGAGCTTCATAAACAGACTGGAGAGATGGTATACTCCACACTGGCTGATAAAGCTATGTTAGCTCATAAATTACAAAACTCCTTGAATAATACCTCTGCTTAGTTAGATTTAGAGAAAGCTTCTTCTCTAGCAAAGGACAACATGATCAAATCCTTGGAGGAAATTATCATTGAACTGGGACATGATCCCAAAGATGCCAAAGGCATAAAGGCACTAATGAAAAAAAAGGAAGAGGACATTGCTGCCCTAAGAAAACAGCTGAAACTGCCTCCTTCCATGCACCCACAGACTGCAGAAGTTGTACAACAGAAATCTGAAGAGGATATGATGGACCTGCTTATGAAACTCAATGAAAGATTAATCGATACTGAGCAGGCACTAGAAAAAGCGCTAAAGGAAAAGCAGGGAGAGTCGACCTCCCAGCCACCTGAAGAAATCCCTGCAGTCACTACTGCCCCCTCCACACTTATAACAACATTGCCTCCCACTATCCCGGCATCAACAGCAGAGGTCATCACAGGTACATCAGCAACAGCAGCAGCACCAGGCAACAGTACCAATATGAGTACAGAGGAACTGATAAGAGCCATGGAAGAATTAAAACTACAAGTGTCAGAATTGAAACTAGTGAAGGAGAAATTGGCAAAGGTGGAAAAGAATTATGATAAATCCAAGATGAATGTGGCAGAGAAAACAAGGGAGGTCAAAACATTAGAGAACAAAGTGAGAGCATTAGAAAAGGATCTCTCTCTAGATAAACCTCTAGCAGAAATCAGAGGAATTTTGTGGACCAACATCAATCAATCCCTTAGTAATGTGTGGAGGTCTATCCAAGTCATTTATGAGTAGATTGACTTGATAAGAGCGGCCCAAGTGGAGATTCAAAAGACAAGAGCTTTATTGGGACAGATGCTTGAACAAGCTAACCAGCTGATACATTTTTTGAACACCAAGACCAACGAAGAACTGTAAGCACTAGAAATCAGAGACAGAACAGGAACCATTCTAGAAATCAAGAGAGTTCTAACCATGAGAACTCTAATGCAAAATTTGGAAAGGAGATGCCAGGACATGCAGGTAGAGATTAATTATTTCACAAAAAATTTTACAGTCTTGCATAAAAAAGGTTTGCCAAGTGGTGGGCTCCAGTATTGTAGCAATAATGCTACAACTCCCGGAGCTTCCTTCCTTAATTTTATCAACCCGGTAGTTCGTAACAATCTTGGAAGCGACGGTGCTGTCACTTGGTCAGCTGGCACAAGTCCGCTAGGGGCTCAAGCCAACTTCTATGAGCTCGTAGAAGAAGCTTTTTAACTGATGGACGAAATCTAACTCAAAGGAAGCTAATCTATTTGCAGAAAGGAACTGAAAGCCAACAAGAAACGCAAACCCTAGCAAACCCTAATTCTACCAGCTAGTCATACTAATGCAGAGATGGGAATGCAAACTACTGAAAGAGATTCCATTACTTCTATGAAGGTAGAATGCATGTGTCTAGACTACCTCTATCTGAAGAAAACATTTTTTTGTATTTTTGTTTCAATTATTAGAATTATCATGCATGTGCTTTTAACTAGTTTTTTTACTGTGCAGAGGTGGATCAAGGAGGAGAAAGGCTTGAAAAAGGTTGGGAAAGTTCAAAGAGGGTCTAATGGGTCCCTAACACCCTTCCCAAGAGTTTCACAAAGTTTGGCTACCAAGAGACCGCGTTTATGAGCTTCTACAGGAAGTCTGCAGGGGTTCTACAGGATGTTTCAGAATTTGTACAGGATGTTCAGTAATTCCTACAAGATGTTCTACAATCAGATTTTGGGTGATGGGTGAGTGGAAGAGGCTGCATGGGTGGATAGGGAGGTAGGAGAGGGGTTTGTAATGACTTAGTGACAGAGAGATGAGATGATGAGGGGGTGTGCTAAGCTAGTTTGTCTGAAGGAGGGTAGAGGGAATTGAAGGCCAAAAAGGTAGGATAATGTGGGTAGTAAAGTAGTTGAGAGACAAGGGTCTAATTGGGAGATGAGCAGTTGGCCTGGGCAAGGCTTAGAAGGATGAGAGAGTGAGGGAGTAGCACTGCACAGTATAAACTGAATCAAATCATCCACGTCCTGCACATAATCAAAACATTCCTAATATGTCCTAACTGTTTAATGGAACCAATGAACAACAACGTTATTTCTAAAGAAAACCATGTATGGTACTTAAGCAAAGAAACATTCCAAGAGGTCTGAGCGCATGGACAACTACTACAAACAAAAATATTGCACCAAAGATTGCATGAGTACGTAAACCAATGTTTTTGGTGGGTAGCACTGTCTGCAATTCCAGCCCCTAGAAAGAGGTGAAAATGAGTGTGCAGGCAACCCTTTTCTGGAACTTTTATCAACTCCAATATCTTCACTCTATTCTAAACAGCTGAAGCAACTCTATCTTCTAACAATGACCTACTTAACCACACCAAGAAATCTAACTCAACAAACTGCGTTTCAAATGCATGTAAAGAAAACCATAATGCTGAAAGAAAAGATAACAATACAAAAGAAGGAGGCCTTAGGCTCTCAGGTTGGGCCCAACCCCGAGAGCTATGGCTCCTTTTAAAAACTCAGAACTGAGATCAAATCGGACTGCTTTCCATTAAAAAATAATAATCATAAGTCAAAGAGCATGCCAATAATGGCTACAAAAGAGCAAAACCAAGCTAGCAGCTCATAGTGCAGAATGTGCAACAATGTTCCAAAAGTCCTTTTCGAAGGCTAAAGCCTTATCATTTATACATCACGAGGCCCCAAGCTGGCCTCCTAAATCAGTGGGACTTGGCTGACTAAACTAGGAGTGAACTGTTGCTTCCTCAAAATCCGTTTGGCTGCCTTCTAAATCCGGTTGTGGTGGTTGTTGGAGCTCGGAGTTGGGGGTGAAGATCCCGAGGAAGGCCATTTAATGCTGGACAACCCTCCTACGAATCCTCAACCCCATCTTGGCTATCTCCTGGTCCTTATCTGCTCGGTTTTGTTCCAATCATGTGCCAAAAAACCTGAAATGAGCATGTGTTAGCCACCTAGGAATAGTGACTGCCCTTATCCGTACAAATGACATAAACATACTAAAAAATGATGCATAAGTTATGAAAAATGAAGGATTGAGCAAAGGTAGTTAGGCCAAATGAGCCCAAAATGTTACCAAATTTGGGGCTCATCATCACCCCCCAACTAAAATGATTGCTCATTCCTGAGCAACTAATCCAGCTCCTCGTCCTTCATTGCTTTCACCGCCACCCTCACATCCCAGGCTTCTGAAGTGGTCTCCTCCTCACTGGCATGGAACCCAGCCTTCCTTTCCACCTCTTCCCACTGCTTATGCTCTTCTTTTTCTGTGCTGCCTTCCATCAATCCTAACAGTAGAGGTGGGCTTAGCTTGAGGCCAATCCAGCTAGCTTGGAGGTTCTGTATGGACTTCTTGTAGAGGGCCACCCATGCTAGAGCTTCCCTCATTCGAGTTGGAGTATGATATTATCTGATTTTAAGGCTGTGGGAAAATGTGTTCCATCGGCGGGTGCAAGCATGAACACAGTTGTCCCCTAATAGTCGCTCCATATCCTCGAAATGTGCTATGGCCTGTGCCTGTTGATCCATGTGTTTCAATAAAGTTTGAGGGTTGGTGGCTAAGTGTTGGTGGGCCGATATCAATGCAGTGGGATCCCCTGGTTCTGCTCTAATCAGCAGTGGCTCATGTAATTCTCGGTCCATGACCTCTTTGACCTCTGCTGCCCTCTTTTCTTCATGGTTCAACCATGAGGCAAATGCCATCAACTGCATATCCCCTACAACTGTGTTGGGATCCCATGTAGTCACATTAGGAAGGGCCAAATTATGGAGATATAACTCCGAGAGTTTGGCCTTATCCTCTGATGAACTGCTATTTTATAACGCTGTGAACTACTGGGGGTCTTGGAGTTGGGAGATACCCCTCTGTGCCAATGCATTAATCTGAAATTGCAGCCACTGGTCTCGTAGGTACAGGCCATAGGATTTGGCCGGCTGTCTGCATTGTAGAGCATCCATGGCCCAACTGGCCATGCAAGCCAGTTGTGCCTCTTTTTGCTGCAACTGCTGTTTGAGAGCTTGTATCTCGATTTATGCTTGCAGTTCCCTTTCCTGTAGATGCGAGGGTGGCTCCCCAATACCAACTTGTAGTCCTTCTCTGCCTTGATGTTCTGCTGTAGTGTCCCCTGAGGATGTGCCCTTTTCCTTCTTTAGTTCTTGTAGCTGTAGTTTAAGTTTCTTGTTCTCTTCGTGTAGGAATACCCGCTGGCAGTTTGCCACGTGTTTGGCCATAGCTAATTCTTTTCTTGCCTCCTTGAGTTGTTCCTCCAAGGGGCCTATATCTGCCACTCCTTTTGATTTAGCTATTTTCATCCACGTGTGGGTTCTCACTCTTTCTTCCTCCAACGCAAAGAAAAGTGGCACTGTGAATTTTTGTGGAATAATTTTCCCAGCCTCCAAAAAGTTATAATACGAGCTCAAGCTTGGCTGGGGACTAGGTTCCGGAATATGCTCTTTCTCTTCTTCCCTCGGTGGCTCTACTTCGTCTTCCCTAAGTGGTGATGAGGGTGCCTCTCCCTCCATCCTCTCTGTCTCCTTAAGCCGGGCTTTTGAAGCCAACCTGTCCATTCTCTCCTTCCAAGTAGTTGTCTTCGGGCTCCCCCGCTCATAAGTGACTGATATTTTTGAGGGGGACCTCTCCCTTGGTGAGGTAGGCGTATCTTCTGTTAGTGTTGGTCTTGAGCCCTCCATCAGTGATCAATAGCTCTTTGCATATGCATAGGTAGGTGTCTCATTAGTGTCAGTTTTGCATCCCGCTAGGCATGCCATAAAACTAAATGGAGGGCTGGTCTTTGTTCCCTTCTTGGCTTTGCTGGATCAGGTCATACCACAATGAAATTGAGTCATGTTTGTTTTTGTCTTGAGGTCCCAGGTCTTAGGTCTAGGGTTTTGAGTCAAAATCACTGCAAGGTCATGAGTTCAAGTTCAGTGAGTGCCCAGCAAGCCAGAAGGAGGTATGTACATATGTTTCATTGTTATTTTCATCAGCTACGAGGTGTAATGGTTTGATGTTACCTTGAAGGTTTACCTTCCTCAGCCTAGGGTGAAATCTCAAGCGCTAACATACTGGCGACCATACTGGGGAGAACAAACTTGTTTGTGGGTTGATGTGTTTGTTTCGCAAGTCTTAGACGGAGCCTGAAGTTACGCTAGGTAGCCTTCGAAAACGCTTTTGTTTTACATCAGCGTTAGTAGATAAACGTTGCTTCAGTCAATCTCCGTGAGCTTGTGAATACGGACACCTCGATTGCATTTCACCCCAGTACATGTATCAAGTTCAGATCTGATTGTTGATAGTGGACAACGATCAGACACTTGAAAGGCTGAATCATTCACTTGGCGACTCCTTTCACTGAAGAATCCAGCAACCTATGCTTCATGGTGACTTCACTGCACAGAGATCAGTAGCTTTGAGATTTTCAAGATGGATCGGATTGCAAGAAGATATGCTCCCTTGAGCCGAGATCACATCCCAGGTTTTCCAAATAAAATTCCAAAGGTAGATTGGTCAAGGAATCTGCCTATATTTAATGATGATGGTAAGAAAGATGCTGCTTTACATCTTGTTAGATTTCATATGCATATTCGCAAGTTGAAGGTTGATTTTCCTGAAGATTGCTTGATGAAGATATTCTTGGCCACTCTGGAAGGTACAGCCCAATCATGGTATGAAAGTTTGCCACCTGCTTGTATTTACTGTTTAAAGGATTTTCATGCTATGTTCATTGAAAGATATAAGGACTCTTATCCATCATTGAATTTAGTCCAAGACTGTTGCAAGCATGCCTATAGTTTTATTGAAAGCCTTGAGAAGTTTTATGAAGATGATAATTTCATGGATGAAGAGATCATGGAGGCTCTGTACGAGAATCCATTTCAGCAACATGATGAGAACCTAGTGGATTCCCATAGAGATGATCATGAAAATTTGCAGCAGGACCAAGATCTTAGTACGGTGGGAAATGAAACAATTTTGCATCTTGACAGTCAACAGGAATTGCATGAAATGGATCAACAGTATGAGGAAAATCTATATACTCCTTCACTTGAAATCAATGAAGACACTCACTATGTGAACAAAAGAAAACAAAAGGTATTATCTCCTCTATCTGAAGATGAGATAGATCTACTTTTGAGAGGTCTTGTTCCGGCTCAAGTTAACGCAGATCAGCAGGTTGAAGATGGCCATTTGGCTGAAAATGATGAAAGAGAGGGTCCTATTTCAGATCTGCCCACAGAAGAAGACAGCATGCAGATTGAAGAAGACAGGACAGCTACTTCAGTTCTAGATTCAGATCATGGTGACCAAGAATACCTTGTGCTGAATCTTGAAAGGGAGAATTTTGTTGTTGAGACCATAGACAAAGTTTTTGATCCAAATGTTCTCATGCCATTAGAACAGAGCCTGCATGAGGAGGTAATTCAGTCAGTTCATGAAAAGCAAGATGACATCTTCATTCAAGTAAGTGAAATAGTTCCTTTGGATGAATTTATGGTAGATGATAGAAATGTCATTGGTGCACTTCAAGAATCAGCTGAAGTTTCTTTCCTTATGATTGAAGAATGTAATAAGGAACTTGATAATTTGGTTGTGATATCATATGAAGATGACCTACAGCACATTCACACCATAGAAGATTATAGCATTCAGGATTTCCATTCAGAGTCTTCATATGTTTCATGCGCTGAAATGTTTTTCCAAGAAGAGATCTGCTCATCCATTTGTTTAGAGTTTTTTGAGGACCAGGAACATACTCTTTCTGAAGCACATGATGAAGGCAGATCAGAATTTGAAACAAAGGAAACCTTGTTCTTTCAGCAAGAGGTGGTAATGTCAAGTCTTCATGTTTTCCAGGATCCAATGGCAGATTTGTTACAGTCAGCAGTGATAGTGTTTATTGCAGTGTTCAGTGATGAAGGAGATCATGGTCAGCTATGTTTTTGGATGCCCAGTTACCACTATCTATTGTTGATCATGAGATCTGATCAGGAGAATCAATCAAGAAGGCATCTGCTTGATTGGTTGCATTGGCATTTTGATATAGTTTGATGTATATTGTCTTGTAAGAAATACAGGTGGTTGTCATCATGATTTCAAATCTTGATGGACTGCTGCCCTTCAACAAGCTTTGTAAGTTCTTGTTTTAGTTAAGTCAGTCATGAGTCATTTGTGTTGGTCTATTGAGTGAGTTTTTCAAATTATTTCAGCTTGTCATTGAGTCGGTTTGAGTCAAGCTTAAGTTAAGTTGCAGTCAGTGTTCAGTCAAGTTTTCATCTAATAAATGTGTCAAAGTGTTGGGTCACATGTGTAAATAATGACTCCATTGCCCAATGAATAAACCACTGGTCTGCTCTCCTAGAGGTCTAAGGTTCTTGGCACCTCCAAGGAGCTGCCATCCCCATTGGAGCCAATGTTAGTGTCGGTCTTGAGCCCTCCATCAGTGATCAATAGCTCTTTGGATATGCATAGGTAGGTGTCTCATTAGTGTCAGTTTTGCATCCCGCTAGGCATGCCATAAAACTGAATGGAGGGCTGGTCTTTGTTCCCTTCTTGGCTTTGCTGGATCAGGTCATACCACAATGAAATTGAGTCATGTTTGTTTTTGTCTTGAGGTCCCAGGTCTTAGGTCTAGGGTTTTGAGTCAAAATCACTGCAAGGTCATGAGTTCAAGTTCAGTGAGTGCCCAGCAAGCCAGAAGGAGGTATGTACATATGTTTCATTGTTATTTTCATCAGCTACGAGGTGTAATGGTTTGATGTTACCTTGAAGGTTTACCTTCCTCAGCCTAGGGTGAAATCTCAAGCGCTAACATCTTCTATAGTAATTGGGCTGCTGGATGGAGGTTGGGGCCTGCCTGTTTTGATTCTCACACTTCTCCTGGCTTTGAAATACAGAGGGATCTCCCTCTTTCTTTTTTCCTTCAGCTTAGGAGGGGTACTAAGGGTGGCCAGCACGACTGTTGCCTCCCTTGCAAGAATTTCGGCTGTCTTCTCCTTTGGTTTTCCTTTCTCAGGGCTTCCTGTAGAAGGCCCTGTATCAGCTGATTTCTGGCTTCCTGTAGAAGCCGTTTTTGGTTTTCCTGTAGAAACAGGTGGCACCGTTTTAGCCTGTTTGGCTGAGGGTGCTTTGCTTTTTGACTTGGTTGAGGCCACTTTTGAGGTGCCTTTACTGACGTGGACTTGTTCAGTCCTTTCCACCCTACTCTGTAGCCTTTTCTCTCTGGGTGTCAATGTGGATTTGTCACCCTCCTTTTCGGCAACCTGGGGTTTCTCTTGCCTCCCCTTTTGTTCTTTCTTCGGTGCTTTGGCCGCGGGTTCTTGGCCTTTCCCTTTCTTCTCTGTGTGTACTGACTCCTTCTCCTCGCTGCTGGAGGAGGTGAGCTCCTCGGTCAACATTTTGATATCGCCATCCTTAGTCAGATTTCGGAAGGCTTCCCACGAGAGAGGGACTGTGTAGGTGTGGAGTGCATCCTCCATGAGGAGCTTAATGAGCCCATGATGGGCTACCTAGTCTGGCGTGCCCTCTCGTAATTTGGTGGCACATTCAGTCATGGACTGCAGGAGGAAGTAAGGAATACTTAGCTTGTTTTCTGAAGGTAGGTCCATTTGGTGCCTCAATTCTATGAGCAGCCGGAAATGGTACCCATATACGATGCTGAATCGTCCTTCGCACGTGATATACTTCATAATTTGGAGGCTGACCTCACTCCAAAGCGGCTGTATGCTAGCTCTGCGAACCCCGTTCTTATCCTCTGAGAATTTCTCCTCCGGTGGAAAGAAATCCTTTTTAGCCTTCTGGCCTAATTTCCTCTCCTCGTCCCGTGGTACCCCCATTGGGAGGTCAGTGACTCTGCTGATGAACTGTGGGGTGAGTCTGAGATTCAAACCCCTGAAATTGACAACGGCCAGCATTTTTGATTTTGGCTTCAAAGCTCGCAGGAACTCCTCTGCCACCTCATCATCATAACCTTGAAGCTTGTCGCAGAATGACATCCATCGCGCACGAGTGAACAGTTCTACCACCTCCGGGTTTTCCCGTAGCTTCTTTGAGTCTGTCGGTTCCTTTCTGATGAATCCACCCGGCATGGTGAAAGCCTGCTATGTTAGCCGGAGGTGGCGGGTGCGTATCAAAAGATGGCCTTTCAGATTGCTTGAGACAGAGCGCAGAACTACGCCTCTGTCATGCACACAATTCGTGAATTCTTGGCTATCTACAGATGAGCCTTGACAGGGGCTCAATTACAAACCACATCCTGTAAAAAACCCTGCATATACTACGACGACAATTTTCATGCAAAAGGAAGATGACGCTTGCAATTTTATGCTCAGACTGTAGTTTTACATTTTTTAGGACATCAACTTCGCCACCCTTCAAACCAATTGCATGGGAGGAACAGGTTCAGGCTTACCTTTTCCAATTCGCCACCTTTGACGTGAATAGATCAATTTTCCTCCGTAGCGGCGAGCTTCCTGTAGCGCAGCTTCCTGTAGAAGTCGCGCGCAGGTTCCGGAGAGCACGTCAGTGGTTCTGCGCCTTACCAGACGTCTGAACGAGCCGAGGACTTGGAGTAACGAGCTTCAGAGAAATTCGGACGCTTACTCGACTACAAAACGACTGGCGATAAATGAGTGGAGTGACGATCTATCCGGTGGATTTGAATCTCGGCCGAACTCGTGGCACGGGGGTGAGCTGTCCCTGCCGGACCATTAGACGACGTCACCTATTCATTTCACTGCAAGTTCCCCTGACCGCCGCATCATTCCCTGCATATCTGCTGCCGCCATTTCCGTTAGATCACCGCTTCTCCCCGACTGGACGCTTCTCACGTGTCCATTACCCATTTTGCTTGCCACGACCAACACTTTCCAAATCTGACGAGACCATATGACTGTTCGTGGTGGCCATTTGAAAGGCTACCCGACTGCTCAACCCATTCATTTCCACACTTGAAAACATTTTAGAGTATTATTCATGTAATTTGACGAAAAAAGGGTGAGGCACTTACCTGTGCAGCCGCGACGTTATTTTCAGGTTTCAGGACGAGGGTGATTGGATTTTCTTTTTGCTGCTTCATGCACAGGCACGGGGGTTCCTCCTCGTAGACTGCTGTTGGTTACGATGCTTATTACCTGGCTGCGGATGGTGCATGTGCCCGCTCTATGTGTTGCAGGCGCCTTGATAGTGTACACTCTAGCTGGATGAACTGCTACGAGATTCCTGTAGGATGTCCTGTAGCAGTTTTTCCTCCTCGGGTGCATGCTGAAACGGTGGAGACGGTGGCATCACGATCACGATCGCAGGGCCCTCGGATGGCTTTGATAAGTAGTGCATGGTGTCTCTGCATCCTTTTTTCCATTTGAGAATCGCTTCCTTTGATAATTCAATGTTCTGATTTGACTGTGCAGGTATTTCCATTGCATGGCAACTGGGGTGGTAGAAGGAGGCGACAGCAGTGCGTGATGGAGAAAACATTAGCTTGCATGCCTCCGTGTCAGACCTTGGGCGCTAGATCTCCCCACACAGTCGGTTTTGGGCCGTCCAAAGATTCTACAGGAAGTTTCCTGTAGAAATATAGAACTTCCTGTAGAAAGTCCTGTAGCTTCCTGTAGAAGGCTAAACGGTGATCAAATCATGCCCAGACCTTGGAAGAGATGAGTGTTTATAGAGGGAGTGCTGGTGAGGTCACCTGGTAGCATAGTAGGGACCCTTGTCTTTGAGTTGAGGGGCCTCTTTTCCTGCATGGACTACCTACAACCTGCATGCATTGCCACATTGTGAACTTGCTTTCCCTGTTTTTTTGTTTTTTGTTTTTTTTTTCTCTTTTTTTTTTTTTGAAAGACAGCAGGGGCACCTCCATGAGGTTTTCACCCTTACCATCTGCCTTGAGTGCCTCAGAGAGGTTTTCACTCAAGGGTCTTTTTCAAACATTTTCAGAAAGACAGCAGGGATGCCTCAATGAGGTTTTCACCCCTACCATCTGCCTTGGGAGCCTCAGAAAGGTTTTCACCCAAGGATCTTTATTATTATTTTTTTCCTTTTTTTTTTTTTTTTTAAGATCTTCAGGGTATGCCCAAAACAGAGGCAGAACCCTTCTCTATGACTAGCACTGATTTTTCCACAGTTTTGATGAATTCTTGCCTTGAAAGAGGTTTTCTGTAGATCTTTAGTCGATGCCCATTGACAAGCATAGGGATGGCCTCCTCATCAATGGTCCGAATAAGAACAGATCCATTGTCATTACATTTTTCCACTGCATATGGTCCCAGCCATCTGGTTCTCAGCTTCCCCTTGAAATCCTTATGCCTGGAATCATACAACAACGCCCAATCTCCCGGCTGAAATTGCTTGTCATCGAGGTGTTGATCATGCCACACCTTCCTCTGAAGTTGAACCACTTCTGAGTGGAGAAGGGCCTGCATTCGGTGCTCATCCAATCCATTCAGCTGCAATAACCTTTCTTGTTGGGCATGGCTGAGATCCAGGTCCAGCTGAGCTGCCATCCTCAAGGTGTTGTATTCGAACTCAATTGACATCAAAGCTCTCTTCCCATAGACCAGCTCATAAGGTGTGAAGCCGGTTGTGGTCTTCCAAGTGGTGTTGTAAGCCCATGTGGCCTCAACCAGGCGATCTGCCCAATCTTTCCTGCTGCTGCTCACCACCTTAGTCAAGATCCCTTCCAATGCTCTATTGGTGACTTCCACCTGCCCATTTGCTTGAGGATGATAGGGGGTTGAAGTCCTATGCTTGATTTTTTGATGAGCGAGTAGGTCTTCAATTAAGTTGGAGGTGAACTGGCTTCCTTGATCGGTGACTAGCTCTCTTGGGTAGCCAAATTTGTAGAAGATGTTCTCTCTTAAGAACTCGGCCACCTTTTCTTCTGTCACTACTTTGATTGCCTTGGTTTCTGCCCACTTTGTCAGGTAGTCTGTGCACACAATGATGTAAGACCTTTGCCTCGAAGGAGGATTGATTGGACCCACAAAATCCATATCCCACTTCTCAAATGGCTCAAGAGTCACTTGAGGTTGGAGAGGCATTTCGTCCCTTGGAGTCGGTTTCCCCATTCTTTGGCATCGGTCACATTGCCTGATATACCTTCTGACATCTTGATGAAGTGTGGGCCAATAGTAGCCTGCCTGCAGGATTTTGAAGGCAGTCCTTTTGGCTGCAAAATGTCCTCCACAAGGCTCGTCATGACAGGTTAGGAGGATATCAAAGACTTCCTCCTCCTTTACACAATGCCTTAAGATCTGATCAGGGCCAAGCTTGAACAGGTTGCCCCCGATCCAAGTGAATGAGGCACTCTTCCGTATGATCCTACTCTTCTCTCTTGAGGATAGGTGCGGAGGAAACTGTGATGAGACAAGGTAGTTTGCTATATCAGCAAATCATGGAGAGAGTATTGAAATAGAAAACAGATGTTCATCTGGCATCTGGTCATCCACTGTTCCATCCTCTCCTGCAGGTAAATCCAATCTAGACAAAAAGTCAGCAACAACATTTTCTTTACCTGGCTTGTCAACAATAGTCAAATCAAATTGCTGCAACAAAAGTAACCATCTAATAATACGAGCATTCACATCCGGTTTATTCATTAAATATATAATTGCATCATGATCAGTATGTACAAATGTTTGATATCCAGTGATATAATGTCGAAATTTGTTCAGTGCATGGACCACGGCCAAGAATTCTTTCTCAGTTACAGTGTAATTTAGTTCTGCCTTGGATAAGTTTTTGCTGACAAAGTAAATGGCGTATGGAAGTTTTTTTTCAACTTGTCTTAAGGTTGCACCTATGGCTTTGTTCGAGGCATCAGTGTGGATGTGGAAAGGTAGGGCCCAGTTTGGACCTCTCAAGATTGGGGCAGACACCAACTTGTCCTTTAATTCATTCAGAGCCTTCTGACAATCGTAGTCCATTTAAACTCAACATCTTTTGCCAAGAGGCTAAAAAATGGCGAGGCTAGCTTGCTGAAGTCTTTAATGAATCTCCTATAATACCCTGCTAATCCTAAGAAGCTTCGAACATCTCTTACCTTCTGAGGAGGTGGAACCTTCTTGATGAGAGCAATTTTGTTAGGATCCACCTGTAACCCTTGGCAAGAAATGGTATGGCCTAGCACGGTCCCTTCAGTCATCAAGAATTCACACTTTTCAGGACTAAGGGACAGGTTCATCTCAATGCACTTGGTTAGGACTTTTCCCAGATTGGACAATGCTTCCTGGAAGTTGGACCCATAAGGAGTGAAGTCATCCATATAGATTTCCACCGAATCATGGACTAGCTCAAAAAATATGCTCAAGACGGCTCTCTGGAAGGTGGCAGGAGCATTGCATAGTCCAAAGGGAAGAACTCGATAAGCAAAGGTACCCCAAGGACAAGTGAAGGTGGTCTTATCTTGGTCTTCCAGGAAAGAGAAAAACTTCTTTCCTGCCAGTCCATCCAACACTTGATCTATGAAGGGTAGAGGAAAATGGTCTTTCTTGGTGGCCTTGTTCAATTCTCGGTAGTCCACACAGATTCTCCACTTCCCGTTTTTCTTGGGAACCAACACCAAAGGGGATACCCATTCGCTATCCGAGATGGGGTAAATGAATCCGGGATCCAACAGTTTTTGTAATTCCTCCCTTACGATGTCCTTAAGGGCTGGATTCATTCTCCTTTGGGGTTGCATAACCGGTTTACAGTCTTCTTTGATGTAGATGTGATGGGTATAGACCGAAGGATGGACTCCTTTCATCTCCTTATAGCTCCAAGCAAAAGCATCTAGATGACTGGCCAAAAGACTACATAGTTCTTTTTCCTGGGAAGGAGATAGGGAGGAGCTGATCTTTAACGTTCTCTCAGGGCCGAACTCCACATTTTTGACTCTGGGAGCGACAGGGTTGGTCACACAAAGGTCCACTAAGGTGCTGGTTTGGGCATCCTCCACCAATTCCTCTAAGGATAATGCACTGGGAGGTGGATTTTGGATCAAGGTCTCAATCAAATCATCCTCGGTTGGGAGGCCTCCCCTAGTGGTGTCTAGGGTGCACAAAGGTGCTGAGTACACCTCATCCTCTTCTCCTTCCTCCAACCAAAGTGGTAAGTCATGCTCTAATAAGGGTTGGGCAGGAGGGTACAGAACTAGCTGCTTGGACATAGGACCATTTTTGATGGTCATGTTCCCTGCACGGCAGCTTATGTAAGCATCTGCAGTGGCTAACCAAGGCCTTCCCAAGATAAGAGGGTATCCAGTAAGATTTGCCTTTGGTTGTAGAACCAGGAAGTCTGCAGGGTACTCCCAAGAGTCAATAGAGACCAAGACATCCTCTACAATCCCTTCGGGAGTCACGGTGGAGCGATCTGCTAGTTGCAGGACTGTCGAGGTCTTTCTCAAGGAACCCTGAAGGTTGAGTTTGAGCATGGTATCTCTGGTCATCACATTAATGGCAGCCCCTAGATCAATCAATGTGTGTGGTATGATGGTGCCATTGATGTGGACATCAACTACAGGACTCCCAGGATCCAGATACTTTGGGCAGATGGCCTGCCCCAACATAAGATCAGACAGCTGTCCTATGACATTCATGGCTGAAGCATCTCTTTTCTGCCTACCTGGGTGTCTTAAACACTTTTCCTTAACCAGTTTGTTGTATATCGGTACATCTTTGATGGCTTGGAGAAGTGGTATTCTCACACACAACTGTTCGAGTTCTCCCAGAAGCTCATCCTCCTCTGGGTTGGGTTGTGTGGTGGTCGTTAGTCTCTCAGGAAAGGGTGGAATGGCCTTTGGTTCACTTTCCTGTTTATCTTCCTCGTCCTCCGGGGGAGGAGGTTGGCGATCCGGAAGAGTCTTTCCAGATCGCGGATTGATCTCCTGGATCTCCACAGCATAGGTAGGGCATGATGTTTCCACAGTATATACCTGCTAGGCATGTATGTTGTTGGGGTTCGGGTTCGGTTGAGCAGGCATTTTGGGTTGCCTTGGAGGAGCAGGAGGTAATGGTTGTGGTTGAGCTGGTGGTGGAGGCAAAATGGCGGGAGGAGTATTGTACTGGGGCCTCCACCCTGATTGAGGTGCATTCCACTGAGGCTGTGGCTGGGCATGTGAGTGAAATGAATGAGTAGTGGGCTGAGTATGGTACTGAGGCGGGTAAGACCATGGAGGAGGTATAGACCAGGAAGGATGAGCAGGGGGACCCCAGGAAGGCATAGGAGCGGATTGGTTGGGGCTGTAATAAGCTTGAGGTGTCCCTTGCATCCCCTGTTGGTAAGGTCTAGGTCCATGCGATCTCCTTTGGTTGAGGAAATAGAGAGGTTCAGTGGGCGCTTCCGTCCCTTGATACATGGCTTTAAGCCCAGGTAAGGTCGGACATTGGTTTGTGGGGTGGTCCTCCTCACAAACAAAACATACCTCAACCGAATGTAATGGGCACTCGTTCTTAGGGTGTTTCCTTGTACACCTAGGGCAGAAGATAGCCAAAGCCCTCTCAGCTTCCTCTTTCTTCTGCTGGATTCGGAATGTATCAAGTTGCATGGAGATGGTCTATCTCACTTCACTCTTGAGGTCCTCTAATTGATTTGCAAACTCATGTTTGGAGAAAGGAATACCAGCTGAGAGGAGGTTTCCTCTACCTCTTTTTCGGGCTGCCCCAGAGTGGTTTCTAAACACAGTCTTTATGTCCTCATAAGGTAGTTGGTAAATATCTCCTCAAGCTAGCATGTAAAGGGTATCTAAGAGGTCTTCAGGGACTCCTCGGAGCAGGACCAACTTGAGGGATTCAGGGTCAAGTGTGCACCTGGCCCGTTTATAGCTAAGTTGGAACCTTTCCTCGTAATCTTCTAAAGACTCATCATTCCCCATGGTCATCCGAAAGATTTCTCCCTTGGTTTCCTTGGACCTACAGTAGTCCCGATATTTGGTATTGAAAGCTTGCTGCATCTGAGCCCAAGTGGTGATACTGTTCTCAGGTAAGCCCATGAACCAGCGTAATGCTGCATCCTTAAGGGTAGAGGGGAAGAGTTTCATTTTATGCTCATCCTCGGTATAGTCATAGGTTCGACAAAGGACGGCAAACTCACACAGGAAGGTATCAGGGTCTTCAGTAGTCAGTCCATGGAAGTGAGGTAAAGCGGAGGGGCTGATGTTATTCATTTGCATGTCTCCATTGGTCTCTCGAATGGGGAAGGCACCTTCAATTCTCTCATCTTCTCCCCTATTGTCAGCCATAGCTTCAGATGGAGTGTTCTCTAACTCTTCTTCTGCTATAGGATCTTCGTATATCTCAGGAGGTTCGCCTATAGGTTCTTCTGGATCACTGTCACCAAAGAAGAGAGAAGGGTGACTCAGTGATGTGGTGGGGGTGTTGGGTAAGAATTTGCCTGTTTTATCTCGATTTCTACGAGGCATGAAATGAAAAGACTTCTGATTGCTTTGGTTTTTTTCTGGTACCTGCAAAACTAAAACAGATTGAACTGCAACTAACTATCTTGCTGAAATGGAAATGCGGAATTGAAATGAAAGCATGAAAGAA
Source organism: Pinus tabuliformis (assembly GCA_031772625.1). NCBI lineage: Eukaryota > Viridiplantae > Streptophyta > Pinopsida > Pinales > Pinaceae > Pinus > Pinus tabuliformis. The sequence goes on from CM062813.1 coordinate 492,534,858, forward strand.
CTAATCTATTTTTCTCAAATGAAATTGCAGGAATGAAATGCTAGGCTACGCTTGCGGAATTGAAATGCTAATCTACGCTTGCAGAAATGAAATTGCGGAATTGAAATGTTAATCTATGAAAGCAGGAAATGTCTATGCTACTTTTGCAGAAAGGAAATTGCAGAATGGAAATGAAATAAACTACTTAGCAGAAGGCGAGAGTAGGAAAATAGAAGAAAAGCAACAATCACTAATACTCTGACGCTTCCCCGGCAACGACGCCAAAAAGATGGTGGGCTCCAGTATTGTAGCAATAATGCTACAACTCCTGGAGCTTCCTTCCTTAATTTTATCAACCCGGTAATTCATAACAAACTTGGAAGCGACGGTGCTGTATGCACAAGTACTAGCTCTTGCCGCAGCTGTCACTTGGTCGGCTGGCACAAGTCTGCTAGGGGCTCAAGCCAACTTCTATGAGCTCGTAGAAGAAGCTTTTTAACTGATGGACGAAAGCTAACTCAAAGGAAGCTAATCTATTTGCAGAAAGGAACTGAAATCCAACAAGAAACGCAAACCCTAGCAAACCCTAATTCTACCAGCTAGTCTTACTAATGCAGAGATGGGAATGCAAACTACTGAAAGAGATGCCATTACTTTTATGAAGGTAAAATTCATGTGTCTATACTACCTCTATCTGAAGAAAACATTTTTTTGTATTTTTGTTTCAATTATTAGAATAATCATGCATGTGCTTTTAACTAGTTTTTTTACCGTGCAGAGGTGGATCAAGGAGGAGAAAGGCTTGAAAAAGGTTGGGAAAGTTCAGAGAGGGTCTAAGGGGTCCCTAACACCCTTCCCGAGAGTTGCACAAAGTTTGGCTACCAAGAGACCACGTTTATGAGCTTCTACAGGAAGTCTGCAGGGGTTCTACAGGATGTTTCAGAATTTCTACAGGATGTTCAGTAATTCCTACAGGATGTTCTACAATCGGATTTTGGGTGATGGGTGAGTGGAAGAGGCTGCATGGGTGAATAGGGAGGTAGGAGAGGGGTTTGTAATGACTTAGTGACAGAGAGATGAGATGATGAGGGGGTGTGCTAAGCTAGTTTGTCTGAAGGAGGGTAGAGGGTGAAGGCCGAAAAGGTAGGATACCGTGGGCAGTAAAGTAGTTGAGAGACATGGGGTCTAATTGGGAGATGAGCAGTTGGCCTGGGCAAGGATTAGAAGGACGAGAGAGTGAGGGAGTAGCACTGCACAGTATAAACTGAATCAAATCATCCACGTCCTGCACATAATCAAAACATTCCTAATTTGTCCTAACTGTTTAATGGAACCAATGAACAGCAACGTTATTTCTAAAGAAAACCATGTATGGTACTGAAGCAAAGAAACATTCCAAGAGGTCTGAGCGCATGGACAACTACTACAAACGAAAATATTGCACCAAAGATTGCATGAGTACGTAAACCAATGTTTTTGGTGGGTAGCAATGTCTGCAATTCCAGCCCCTAGAAAGAGGTGAAAATGAGTGTGCAGGCAACCCTTTTCTGGAACTTTTATCAACTCCAATCTCTTCACTCTATTATAAACAGCTGAAGCAACTCTATCTTCTAACAATGACCTACTTAACCACACCAAGAAATCTAAATCAACAAACTGCGTTTCAAATGCAAGTAAAGAAAACCATAATGCTGAAAGAAAAGATAACAATACAAAAGAAGGAGGCCTTAGGCTCTCAGGTTGGGCCCAACCCCGAGAGCTATGGCTCCTTTTAAAAACTCAGAACTGAGATCAAATCGGACTGCTTTCCATTAAAAAATAATAATCATAAGTCAAAGAGCATGCCAATAATGGCTACAAAAGAGAAAAACCAAGATAGCAGCTTGTAGTGCAGAATGTGCAACAATGTTCCAAAATTCCTTTTCGAAGGCTAAAGCCTTATCATTTATACATCACGAGGCCCCAAGTTGGCCTCCTAAATCAGTGGGACTTGGCTGACCAAACTAGTAGTGAACTGCTGCTTCCTCAAAATCCATTTGGCTGCCTTCTAAATCCGGTTGTGGTGGCTGTTGGAGCTCGGAGTTGGGGGTGAAGATCCCGAGGAAGGCCATTTAATGCTGGAAAACCCTCCTACGAATCCTCAACCCCATCTTGGCTGTCTCCTGGTCCTTATCTGCTCGGTTTTGTTCCAATCATGTGTCAAAAAACCTGAAATGAGCACGTGTTAGCCACCTAGGAATAGTGACTGCCCTTATCCGTACAAATGACATAAACATACTAAAAAATGATGCATAAGTTATGAAAAATGAAGGATTGAGCAAAGTTAGTTAGGCCAAATGAGCCCAAAATGTTACCAAATTTGGGGCTCATCACCATGTCCTTTGGGAAGTGATGATCGTCTGATGAAACACATAGACTATGTACATAAATTGAATAAATATACTACTGATCAAATTACTTCATCAACGAGTGCTTCAGGAGTAAAATCACTTCCATCTGGCTAGGCCCTCTACGACAGCCTGGAAAATTTATTCTACATTGAGCACGAGGTGAAGCATCTGTTCACCATCCCACCTAATTTCTTCAGATACACAGAGACTGACAAAACTTTAAGGAAGCTTCAGAGACATAAATTACCAGGACCGGAGTGGTGGCAAAGTATGTTAGAAATTCTATAAACTTATCTTTGGTATCTTTGGTACCTTGGTGAATTGAAAATTTTAGACCATTTACCATAATGTGGAAGACAGAAATAAATGAGAGTCATACCGGTCAAAGTATATCAGATTAGGGCTAAGGAATATCCAGGCAAGATGGAGCAGCCAGTGCGGAATATCAGTGGAAGACAACTGCAAACCAACTTGCAGAACCTACCTCCGGTACATTCAATAAAGAGGGAGCGGCCAGCACAACGTCAATTTATTGTTTCCCTATTTCCGAGACTGTTTGTCTCTATCTTTTGTAAAAGAAGCATTAATCATCACTAGATATTATCTCCTTCAGATATTTTGATATTTTGTATAAATACCCCCCCAAACGAAGTATTTGGGGTTGGTTGGTGGAGATTATCCTCAGACTGTGCTGTAATATAGAATTTTGGAATAAAAGGCTGTTGGAACCATTTTGTCTGGCCTACTGGATAAGGAATTGATGCTAAGGACCATGTTATAGAATTATTGAATCAGCTTATGGATCAATAAGTCCTTTCTAACTTGTGTTTACAGTTTCTACGTTTATTATATCATCTATGTTTCATGATCTCAGTAGTAAAGAAAAAGAATAATTCAGAATTTGCTTGAGTGCACTTTGTCTTCAATCTTTATTATTTTCTGTGTTTTCTTCAGAATTAGAATAAACAGTGAATTCTTAATTGCTCCTGTTTCCCCTGATTCTTTCATCTTGAGTATTTGCTAAGGAATTCTTAATTGCTCCTTAACAGTAATCAGCCATTTTCCCTCTATCAAGCATGATCAAGGATTCTTAATTGCCCTTCACCCACTTGACCCCATTCCATCTTATTCCAGCCTTTAAATTGTTCCATATTTGAGTACCTTGCTCTGTGATACCCTCCTCTATTAAGAAACCTAATCCAGGAAGCTATCCTTCTTTGACTCCATCATGCCCAATGGACTGAAACTCTTCAGTTTTACCTCACTGTTCTATTGAATCTCCATCACTCCAACCAAACTCAAAACAAAACCCTTGTACTTCATAGCTAGCCTAATATATTTCAAAACAAAGCTAAATCATAAAGAGAGAGCCCTCTCTGGATGCAGATTGGCTAGAATCTGTATCTAAAAGATTGGTCTATGGTTACCTCGACCGTATTCCCTTTCTTACAACTTTTGGGAACAACCTGAGTGATAACATGTGCAACAGTTTCTCCACCAATTTCCTCCTATCTATCCATCGTGAAGTTTTGTCATGACTTTCTTTGCAATAGACTTCTCTAAAAAATAAAGTAAAACATAATAGTTGATGTATAGTACACTTCAATCTTAAAGCTCGTTTCTATTTAGGTGCTAAATTATCAAGTGCAATTATGTTTATCTAAAAATACCAGATTTCATAATACAAGGTTTCTATTGGCACAAGAACATAGATGATTCCCTCTTTACTTACCTCGAATTCATTCTACCAACCTTCTTCTTTATTAGATTGAGATCAATCTGTAGAAATTACAATAAATTTGCTACGGCTAATGAAATTGAACTCAAATCAAGAGACAGAAATTGCTTATACTATTCTACGGAAAGGAAAAAACACGATAGAAACACATGCAATAACATGCAACCATCAAAACACAAGGAACAAAATGATTTTACAATAGAACCCAACTGGGAAAACCTCCTCCATTTTTTTTGCATTAATTCAGATGAGAATATGGATCAATTACAATTTTTTGCTTCAATCTTGAAGCACACCTTGCACTGTAATTTTGATCTCCTGCTTACTGACCTACTCTGAACAACACTTATCCAATTCAAGCCTCGACCTTCCTCCTATTTCCTTGTGCAATCCTGGAGGAAATTGCCCCCAAAAAATAGGATAATTCCCTATTTCCTTGCACAAATCCTGAAATAATTGACCACTTACTCAATGCAAAAGCATTGCACACTCAATCAATATACAATTGCTAATTAAAAGGTGCCTTTTCCTCCACTCCAAATAGGAAATTCGAATTTCGTACATGATTAGGTTTATTTTTAGTAAATTGATTAGTTAACTGAGAGATCAATGAGTTAACAATTGTTATAACTAATCAAATGAACTCCTATTCACTCCACTAAATACTAGAGCTCAGATAATTGAGTTTAACTAACAATAACTCCACTAGATTGCTAAATTTTAACAATCAACCCATGCAAAACTCTGCTTCTAGGCTATAACTTTAATTTACTAACTTAACTAGGAGACAAAGCCATGTCACTCCAGCTAACTATAATCTAATTCATCCTACTGATGTGGAAAATCGAATTTCTCCATTTGACAAAGGCACAAGTCAAATGAAGGCTTTTCTTGCTAAATTTTAACACTCCCTCTTAGCAAGAAAAGGGTTCTACACCATTCCTATCCTGCACCTTTGGAACTTGAATTTTCCTCTTGACAATGCCTTTGTCAAAATATATGCATCTTACTCTTGTGTGGGAATGTACTGCAACGTCATGATTCTCCTCTGCACATAATATCTCAAGTGATGGTACCTGGTATCAATGTGCTTGTTGGGTGTGGAGCATGATTATCATCCTAATTTAAAGGTCTTTGTTTCAATTAGATGTATACCCCAGGAAGATTGTACACCCCTCCATGCGGGGGGGTCCGGGGGGGACTTGTCCCCCCCACAAGGGTTCAGGGGGGAGGGGGCATCCCCCTCGGCTGGGGGGTTCAAGGGCCAGCGGTCCCCCGGTGAGGGTTTCGGGGGCAGTGCCCCTGAAGCTAAAAACAGATGTAAAATTGCCTTGTAAAAGTATAGTAGTTTCTAGTCAATCTGGGCCATTCATTAGGCGAATGATCTGACGGTAGAATTTATGTTTAGTTTAGGGTTTTTTTCCCTAGAAGGCAACCCCTCTCTTTGTATGAGGGTATTGTATTGAGGCTGTTGAATATATGTGTATTCTGAGAGCGAGAAACAGAGAGGTGATACTATGAGAGAAAACAAAGGATATTACAGCAGATCTATTGTAGGTTGTGTCTTTTCATTTTGCTGGATAATAGAAAGGAAGGACTGGTTGTTCGAGGTGGACGTAGCCCAAACTGGGTGAACCACCTATTTTTGTGTCTCTCTGGTTTTATGTGTTTGTGTTTTTCTGCATATTATATGTCTTGCATTTCTCTGTCATTTATAGTATTTTAATAACAGTGCTTGGACCTGTGATGAAATATTGGATTTTCAGAGAGTTTAATACAACTCTAATTATCATAGTAAATCACTATAGGATCCATATCCTGAATGAAAATACCAACAACAATTTTCCTCATCCATATGGCCTCACATATTTCTTGACTAACAACCATATACCTAGCCTCTGCTATGCTAAGTGCTACATATTATTGTTTCATGCTATACCAGGAAATAGTTGCTGACCCAACACTGAAGATAGCTCCTAAAGCACTCTTCCTGTCTAATGGACTCCATGCCCAATCTACATCAGTGAAGCCTTGGAGCTTCAACCCATCAATCCTCCTATACCATAGCCCAAAATATCTAAGCACATGTTTTGTTGCTTTCAAGTGAAGATTGGTATGCTTCACCACAAACTGACTCAGTTGATTAACTGCATAGCATATGTCGGGCCTTGTGTTCACTAGATACGTCAAGGTCCACACTAGTTGTCTGTAGATGGTAGAATTTATTGTCTCTCTTGTAGAAGCATCCTCCTTCCTTCAACTGGTAGCTAGAGGAGTGTTCATAGGCTTGTAGTCCTGCATATGGAATCTCTAAAGTATTTCAGAGGTATACGTCCCCTGACCCACAAATAGCTCTCCATCTCCCTACCATACCTCCAAACCAAGTAAGTAGTGCATCAAGCCCATGTCCTTCATATCGAACTCTTTTTTAAGGTCCTCCTTGAAATATTGGATCAACATCTCATCCCTTGTTAGTGTCAAGTCATCTACATGTAGGACTAGAATGATAAACTTTCCATTTACCACAATGTAGTAGAGATTTGAATTTGCTTCACACTTGGTGAAGCCCAATCCACTGAGATATGTATCTATCCAAGTGTACCAAGCATGGGGTGCTTGCTTGAGACCATAAAGGGATCTCTTGAGTCTACACACATGTGTCTCCCTGTCAAATGTTTGAAACCCCGCATAATTCTCTATGTAAATCTCTTCCTAAACCAGTCCATTGAGCAAGGTAATCATCACATCCATCTGGTGGAAATTCCACCCCTTCTGCACAGCTAATGATAAAATGGTTTTAATGGAGGAATATCTTGGCACAGGGGAAAATGTCTCCTCATAATCAACTCCCTCTACCTGAGAGAAGCCTTTAGCCACAAATTTTTCCTTGTACTTCTTGATACTACCATCAACTGCATGTTTCACTTTGTATATCCATCTGGAACCAACCACTGACTTGTTCTCTAGTCTTAGCGCAACCTCCCATACATTAATCTTCATGATGGAGTCATACTCCTCAATCATGGCATCTACCTACACTCGTTGGGAAATTTCCTCCTCAAATGAAGAAGGCTCAGAATCAATGAGTTATGTCAAGAGTGCCATATAACCAGTATACATGTCTGGTGATATCCTCTGCCTGTGTTAGGATGTAGGAGCTCCCACATGCTCTAGTACATGCTACACTAAGTTGTTAGCCTCTATGGCTCTCTTCATATCCTCTATGGAATATTCTAGTCTAGTGGGTGCCTCATCCTCCTTTCTACTCCTCTACATGTGGTTTCTCCACAACATCTAGAGGCTCTGACTAAGGATCCTCCTTTGGAGCTAGAAGCTCCTCCTTTATTGGAATAATCAACTCTCTCTCTAAATATCTTCTCATGGCCTTCTCCTCATTAAATCTGACATATCTCTCATCCTGTGTGAGGGAAAGTACACCTGATAGTTATGAGGTGTCTCCGTGTATCCTATAGTTGTCTCTACTACAACACCCTCCAAAATTTCACTACATTCTAATTTTGGGGCATACTTCATGGTCGTATCAAGGGTTTGCTTGATCACCAAGTGTTGCCTCATGTTATTCTATGAGTTTCAAGTGTCCTTGAATGATCTCAAGTGTTGTCACATTTAATAGAACATTTTTAGATGCATTTCATGGTCACAACACCTTTCTTGTTGTAAAACGATTTTTTTGTGTCGCAATCGCACACACTTCACCGTTTTTACTTGGGGAATGTGCATAAAGTGGTTTTTTTATGTATATTAATTTTTGATAAAGTTTTTCTAAGTTTTCTTAATGAGTTAATATGTGTCGCACATGGTTTTATGTCTAGAACTGATCTTGCTCATCCCTTGACTAATCATCGATACTTAGACAAATTTCAGTCTCAAAACGACCCCATCATGGCCAAGAGCACATGAGTGCACTCTTAAGCCTTGATGAGTGACCCTTCATTATTCAGAAGTGTGTGTTTCACCCTCTCACAGAGTTGGCATCACTCCAAAAGCACGAATCCCCTTCCATGTTCTGAACTACGCCCTCCTAAATTGACTTGAGCACACTATCACACCCTGAAGGAATGAAGACTCGACCTTCAACCTTCAAGAGCATGCCCTACGCCCTTCTTGAGACCTCTTAGGGGCATGATCACACCCCAAAGGCATAAAGCCTCAGCCTTCAGCCTTTGATAGTGTGCCCTACGCCCTCCCTCTCTCCCTTAAGCACATAGCGCACTTGGGAAGCCTGAAGCCTTCCCCTTCGTACTTCAAACTTGTGACAAGCACCCTACCTTGATTTCTTTATTCTTTAGGGTGAATGAGCACATTTTGAAGCATCAAAAATCCTCCTCCTCAATCCTTTAGCCTTTCAGAGTGTGCTCTTGCACCCTGAATCTCCTTTGACCATTTTAAGTGCACCAAAAAGGCACAAACAAGAAAATATGCATAAAAACATGGTAGAGTAGGATATTTTCAGACTAATAGCTACTCATCATGAGTGATTACAAAAAATGTATTTCAGAGACCTCACGGCGAGAAAAAATGAAGAATACCGGGTAAAGAGGATAAACAAAGGAAGCATGAAAAGAACTAAGAACACACTTGAAACTTGATGATCGAATCACCCCAAAGACTCCTAGACTGAAGACCCTTTAGAGGGTGAAAGTGCCACAACCAAGATATTAAAAAAATATCAAAGACAGAGTGGCAGACATGTCAACACTAGAGAAAATCCATGTCATCAGTCACTATCAGTGCCAATCATCAAAGATAGTGGCATGTCAAGTCCCACCATACGATGATGTGGAGGTCATGATGTAGTATTGTAATCATTGTAAAAGACAAATAAGTGGAAGTCCAAAGGACACACTAGGAGTCCAAGAGTCATGGGGTTAATCCAAGAGTCATGAGGATATGAAAGATGATTCCTATTGTTATAAAAGAAACCTAAACACCTAAGAAAATGGTGTTTCGAAGGCTTAAGCTTTGGAGAGCTAGTCTTGGATTCTCTACTTGGCATAGGAGAGAAAAATATTCTTTGCAGAAGCAAGGAGTGAATTGATGTTCCACTATTGGAACTAGTATTCGCGCATTGTAATTGATGTACTTTGATATTTCACCTTATAATTGAAGCTCTATGAGCCAACACATTTTCATGCATGCATTGAAAATATTTTAGGAATATTCTTGAGATGTTTATGGTATATGTTGTGTTTATATGTACTGGAAAAATTGAACTATTTCGGCGGCTTCAGTACTCATCTTGTTGAATGTGTGTTGTATTCACTTTAATAGCTTTGTGTGAATGATTTCTCTAAAGAATATTTCCATGCTCTTGTGTGCCTCTTCTAGGATAGTATTATTACTTTCCTCTTAGAGACTCACTTCTTGTCTCCCCCCATGAAGGTTTCCTTTTACATCTTGCAATTGGTGGTTCACAATGTCAACTTAATTTGCTTATTCAAGGTTTATGTATATAATATCTTATGTTATTTGTTGACACTGAGATGAACCTTTGTGTTACAGTGGTCGGGCTAATACTCTGAATGGGGCTCCTAATCCAAATGGTGTGAGGTCTAATTGGGACTTCACATCGAGGAGACCCCCTTGAATGTTGGAATGTCCAACACTGTCAACATTTTGGGGCTAGAAGGAGGGTGAGATGACAAGTCGTGCCCATTGATTCTATTTTGAATCTCCTATATTAAAAGGATATTTCCTAAATCACAATCCTAGGATGTTTTTCTAAGGAGCTTGATTTTACTATCCCTGCGGAAATCATTCATGAATTGTATCAATTAAATTTTGGTGGCGAGAGTGAACTACCTGGACTCAAACACTTTCAATTTATGCATTTTTCTCTCTCTAATGGAATACATTGTATAGATGTCATGGCTAGGTTTTTGAACCTCACTTTTGAAGGTCAAGTAAAGAAATGGTGGCATACATTACCTATTGCTTCGATCCATTCATTTGAACAACTTGTTAAGGAGCTTCGTGAAGCTTTTGATAGGTATGATTATCAAGATGTATGTGATAAAATTGATTTTCTTAGAATGGAACCTAGTGAATCTGCAGAGGAATTTCTTAATCGGTTTCTTCACCTTTGTTGTGAATTTCTTGAGGGAGTTATTAATTCATATTTCATTATGGAAAAATTTTAGAATTTGATTCTACTCTCCTTGATATCTTTTGAATCTGAACCGCCAGATGAATCTCCCCCCCCAACTTTTGCTAACCATGAGGTACCTCAATCTTTTAAGGAGGAACCTATTATTCCTTGTGTTCCTTGTCCTCCTCCTTTTCTAGTACCAATTTGGGTTCCCCCTAGTGATGATGTTAAATTTGGGAGATATAAAAATCAAACTGTTGATCTATCCATTCAACCTCCATCCAATTCTTATGCTTCAGATCCTATTGAGAAAAACTTGGAATGGTTTAGTAATTGCACGGAGCTCAAAGTGAAAGTTGATCCCTTGGATTTTCAAGATCATATTAATGCATATAATTCTAATCTTTAATTTGATCAAGATGAAAACTCGATTTTCTCTTGGGATACTCTAAAACCTCTACCACCTATGTTTCATGATTCCTTGCTTCATGATATGTTGGCTTCAACTACTTTGACTCATAATGATGTCCAACTTGTTGTTTCAAGTGGTAATCAAGAGAAAGTTAGTTGCATTGCACATGTAGAGGAGAAAAGTGTTGAGGATATGTCTTATCTTTCCTCCCTCTTTCAAAATGATAATATTTCATTTTCAAATGATCTTGGATCTGTTAATCTTGATAACCTATCAAGTGACTATGAACCTCACATTCAAGTTGACGCTTTAGATAACCATCACCATGACATCCATGTTTCCATTAACACAAATGGTGGTGAATATCCAAGTACATCGGATGATATCTTCTCTTATTATGAGGGCTTGGATTTGTGAGGTACCAATTCAAAATCTCTCTTTCATAGTTTACAATCTCCATTTGTGAATTAGGATTCTCTTTTAATTTAGAATGATCCGAAATTTTATTTAATTCTCACATATTTGTATGATAAATCTGAAGTGGTTATTTGGTAGGCTCTTGAATCTTTGGAAGACCCTGGTCAATCTGAGTGTCATATTGATATGCCTATCTTTGACCATTATATTGATGACAATAAATTTGACTCATTTTTCTTTCAAGTTCAATCTGATTTAAATACAATTGTTGATCCTCCTTCTGAGTCCTTCAATCCTTCTTCATATTTAGAACATTAGTCATTATACCTAGATATGTTTGATAAGTATGTCCCCCTAGCAAACCCCCTAAATCATTTCAATATTTATCCAGTTGATCATGGTTGTAATCAGGTAAAGATGATGTGATACTAAAATCAGAGGATGAAAATTTTGAATCTACTATTCATGATCTATTCAATTGTAAATCTTTCGTATGTCAGGAGGAGGATGTTCCAACCCTAAATGATCAATGGATTGATGTACTTCAATCTTCTATCCATGAAGAATCTGATGTGTTTAATATTAAACCTGATCAAACCATAGGAATTAGCAGTGTTTTCATTGATACATCTGTTGATAGTGGTGCATGTCTACCTATTGATGTTTTTAACCCACCCAAATTTGATGATCCACCATCAGAAAGTTTTGAGACCTATCAGGAATTCAAGGCACTTTAGCTCATGTTGATGATTATGTCAGGTCCTCACAATCCTATTGAGATATCCGAACTAAGTTGGATCCATATTTTCACTCATATCTCTTTCCTTAATATTCATCCACTCATTATGAGTTCGTTCTTAAAGGACTCTGGGTATTTTCAAGCTAATCTTCATCACCTTCAAGATGTATTTTTTTATCAGATGAAAGGTTCTTGTTTGTGTTAGGGTCCTATAATAATAGGATTCATAACTTTGAATTGGCTATGGTTAGTCTTGTAATATTGTACATACTACTGCTTTCTGCAAAATGTTTTCCATATTAAAAAATTTAAAAAATGTAAAGAGGGTATGTCCTAAAAGAAATATCAAAGGACAACAAAAATAAGAAAAGATCAAAAAATGAAAAAATATGAACCCCAAACAAAAGTAAATCATCAAATTGTGCAAATTTAAGTGCCACTACTTTTACTTTACTATGAAAAATAATGGTTGTGTGCAGCTTTTCATAAATTCCACAGCCCATGATAGTCAAATAGCTTAATCTTGACTAGTTCATGCTTTAAATTTCATGTTTATAGATAGAGAATAAAGATCTAGCCAAATTGTTTAATCTTGGCAGATCAGTAGTTAGGTAGAGAAATAAAATGTGCTCAACAACTTAATCTGAGCCATTGGAAGATATAAGGTTAGAATTACATAGTTTTCTTTTCAAAAGAAAAAGGAAAGAAAGGGTCTGCTAGCTTAAATGCACCCAATGAAGTGAAGAAAAAAATGCTAGAATAAGTAAAGGGTAGGTAGAAGAAAGGTTGCAGAAGTACAATATTGTTAAAGCATAAGCACATTTATCATGCTTAATCATATGTTTCAGTGTGCAGGAGCAGTTATGAGAGTGAAAGGATGTTCACAAGCTGATTTAATTAACTTCCCCTCATTTCATTTCATCCCCCACTACATACTTACTAATTTCCCTAGCAAATTACCCTCCAAAGGTCATCCCCCTACCCTAAACCCCTTTTCCCTAGTGTGAAACCCACTCCCCATTGAAAAAATCCTCCCCCCCCTCATTAATTTCCCTAAAAACCCATAAAAACCATTTATCCTAATTTTATTCCTCTCCCGCATTATTTAGTTAATTCCCCCAATTGCATTTTTCCCAAAAAACCTTTTTAACCCACCACCTTTGGTGCAGTTAAGAAAACTCTGCCACATTCAACCCTAGTCCCACTTTATTAATCCCGCTCATTGTATTTTAATCCCCACTTTATTCATTAATTAATTACAATTAATTGTAATTAATCCCCCGGGCCCTGCAAATCTCCACCATTATTCCCTCTATGTAGTTTTACCATGCAACATCCATTAGATCTTTCACCCCCAGATCTGATGGCGTGCATCCATATCATGATGATTCCCTTTCCGAACTTTACCAACCTGAGAACACATGAGATTCGCAGTTTTTCTCAGGTCTTTTTCAGCTACGTGTCAGTGCCAGGTGAAATCATGTGCTGTCGGTGAAATACTGTCTGACTACCAAAAGTGGTGCGATGGCCCCTGAAACTGCCTCCCCACCAAAAGATAAACCATCCACTATTCTTTATGAATTCCGCACCAAATTCTAACCATTTCCTGTTAAAAGGCTAAAGAAGCCCATTTTCACTCTTTTCGCTCATTTGCACTGTGAAAGTTGCATAAGCCTTCCTGTGCCACCCTAAGCCACTGCAACCAAATTTGATCATCGATTACCTTCCAAACATGCTCTGGATGCCCAATTCAGTCATTCAGTGCATAGCTAAAGCAACCGTACCCTCTACAGTTACCTTTGAAACCAGTTTCCAGCTTGAACCACCAATTTCTAGGTATTTTGCGAACAAACCAGAACAACCCTCTCAAATTTGAAAACGTACAATCAATTCAAACATTAATTAATTGAATTTAATTAATTTTCCCTGAATTTGAGAGTATTTCCACCTGAATACCCAAACCCCTACTTTTCAATCTGCAGATTACCCTTTTCCTCCACCAGAGTTTTCAAAGTTTCACTTCTACAGCCTGTAAAAGCCTGATTCACACCTTTCCCCCTAAAAAATTGCTACTCAAACCTCTTTGGACGTGAGACCTATGTCAAACCCTCACCTGAACATAGACCATTTGGCACTAGCAAAAAAGGATTTCCAAATAAAAGACACTGCTACTCCAGCCAACCTCCTGAAGCTCCACTGTTGGAGTAAGGATAGATTTCTAAACCATGCAGATGAAATCCACCTTTGGGAATCCAATTTACCCAAATACCTATTCCCAGAAGTCCACCGATTCCTTGATATAGTACATTTTTGTCATGCTTATTATATTCCTAGCCAAAGGGCTATTGTTGCCCCAAACCAGCAGTTGTTATTTACCATTACATAGAGTCCATCAACCAAATGCTACAAATCCAGCCTAGCCCTAATCAGACCCCTCTATCCATTGGAGACCTGTTGGACTTGTACACCACACTAGACCTGGTTAAGATAAGGCAAATCTTCCAGAGTTTCATATTTGAAGACTGCCATACCCCTACAAGTACTCCACCCTATGCTGCCACCATTTTCTTAGAGACTGGAAAACACATAATCACCATGCTCTCATGCATTCTAGGATACACTTCAGATGAGCATGTGGATGATGTCATCCTAGCCTTCCTGTCCATTTTTACTCCAGGCAAGCCTCCTGCTATCATGTATAATTATGCTCAGTTCATTGCAGACAGAATGCATGAGAAATTCACCAGACTTCCCATTAAAAGAGTTTTCAAATACTCTTCAGTGTTGTTTTATAAGTTTTTGTATTACCAAACGGATAAGTTCCCTATACGCATACAAAAGCTGGATACCAAGGGAAAAGAGAGATCAGTGGTCTACTAGACACCCTTGGTCCAGAAATTTTCGACAGCATTTACCTACAAAGACTTCATAGACTCATTTGTACACCCAGTCATGAACATGTTGATTGGTAACACTCAACCTAGGATCATCCAAGAGATCAAGAGGGTGCTACAATTGGCTAAGAACAGCAAGGTGGGAGATTGGTACTTGTACCAAAACCAAACTGAGATTAGAGTTTATGGCTGCCAACTAGCTGCCTATAAGTTGCCCAAATACCTCCCTATGAGGATATTTGCACTAGAGTACTTCAAACAAATCATCAACTCTAATGAGGTCCACTTCCTATCTGCTAGGAAGAAAACCTAGTTTAAGGTGAAAAACCAATTAGACCCATTCATTTGCAACAACAGAGAGGTTGGACTAGAGGCTGACAAAATACTACAGCAGATGAAATTTAACAACAGCTTCATGTGGCAGTATGACCCTCATGGGGTTATAAAAAAACTTAGACTCAGAATCAAGTTGGGACCATACATCCACCACCCAAGACTTAACATTTAACAGTTTTCCAACCAATATGAGTGAGTGGAAAACACATTGATTGATATGGAAAGCACAGTTGTGGATGTTGAAAACACACTGATTGATCTTGAAAAACAATTTGACCAGAACTCTTTCCTGTAGGTCCCAAAACTAGGGGAGCCAATGAACATTCCTCCTGTCCTTCAAACCCCAACCAATGAGGAGAAGCATCCAGAGAGGAATAGGGAAGAGGCATCTAGCTCTGCCATGGAGACTACAAATGAGCTGTTTGAGCTCAGAAAAAGGCCCAAGTTTAATATTGTGTCTAAACAGGAGGAGGAAATTGAATAAGTTTCAATAACTGACACTGAAACAATGGGGCAAAGGAGAAAAGGCACAATGGCATCAGGTGAAACATAGCAACCATTAGCCTCCAACACTCAATTGATTGAAAGACAACAAAGTGTTGAGGTTTCTTCCTTTGTCAGGCCAGCTGACAGGGAAAAGGATATCAAAGACAGGTTCAAAGAAATAAAGATGAGGAATGAGAAGTTGAAGGCAGAGACATATGCCCAATACTTCAAACATACACCACCCAACTAGAGCAGATTGATGTCAGCCTTTGACATCAAAGCAGGAAAAATGCAGGTGTCATTTTTGCAGCCCACTGTGCAGCAACCAAAGACCTCGGCTGACTATAAGAAGACTAATTTTGAGGTGATGGCCAGGGATGTTCATCCCATTGACCAAATAGAGTTCCACAAATAGGCTGGAGAAATGATTTACTCCACCCTTACAAGAAAGGCCATGGCTGCCCACAAGCTGCAGGATTCACTGGATAATGTGACAACCCAATACAAATTGGAGAAGGCCTCCTCACAGGCCAAAGATAACAGGATAAAGTCATTGGAGGACTTGGTCATTGAACTGGGCCATGATCCAAGTGACATTAAGGTTGTTGAACAACTGATCAAAAAGAAGAATGAGGACATAACAACCCTCAAGAAATAGCTTAAGCTGCCTCATTTACAACACCCATAGACAAAGGAGGTCCTGGAGAGTCAAACCAATCATGAATAAATGATGGACCTAGTGCTGCAACTGAATGATCAATTAAAGGAGATGGAAAAAGAATTGGATAGCTTGATTAAGCTCAAACAAGCTACTCTTGATGATGCTCCAGAAACTATCATCCCAATGGTTACCACTATTGTACCTTCTACTGTGGCAGCATCATCGACCCCCACAGCTCAATGGCCACAACAATACCGACATCTACACCAACTACATCAGCAACAAGATCTACAACAATAGGCTCAATAGTTGATGAAGCAAACAGGTTGGTCAAGGCAATGGAAGAAATGTCCATTCAGACCACTGAGATGAACAGGCTTAAGGAGAAAGTAATCAGCCTGGAGACAGATTACAGACTTTCCCAAATCATGCACAGAGAAGAACAACAGAAGTCTACAAGAATGACTGAAAGAATCAAAAACCTGGAGAAGGAACTAACACTCAATGAACCTCTAGGTCAGGCTAAGGAGCAACTGTGGGCCAATATCATTGACTCTGTCAATGATATTTGGCCATCCATCTAGGTTATTTTTGAACAAATTGATTTGATAAAGTAGGCTACATAAGCCATTTAGAGGGTTAAAGAAGAACTTGGAGACATGCCAGAGGAAGCTACAAGGATCATTCACTTCCTCAACTCCAAGAACAGGTATGAGTTGCAGGAATTAGAGATACCTGATAGAATAGGTACAAATTTGGAAGTGAAGAGGGTCCTCACCAAGAGGAATTTGATGTTGAACTTAGAGGATAAGTGCCAAACCATGCAACTGGCCATTGACAGATTCATGGTGAAGTTTGAAATTTTGAGGCAGAAGGGTTTACCAAATCCCTTAGTTATAAATGATAAGCTAATGACACAGGAGGATTACAATAAAAAGATTAGGGGAGTGGCCAAATATCAAGTGAGCACTTCATCCATGAAGGGCATACCAACCGGAAAAGTATTGTATCAAACATTTGAAAATTTGTTTTACCTCCGGCATGAGGTAAAACACCTTTTTGTTAATAAGCCAACATTTGCCAAGAATACAGAGGCAGATGAAATATACAGAAAAATGCTCAATATCCAATTACCAGATGTCGATACGTGGGAGAAACTAAATGATTTATTATAGAAATACACATTAAAAATATAAAATGTATAGTAAAAAGTAAAAGAGCACTATAAAAGGATATTGACAGGTTAGCCAAGTTAAAGTGTATCAGATGAAAGGTCAAAGTAAATACAGCATCTAGCGTGAAGACCAAACAAAAAAGTAGATTAAAGTGCAAAATATCAAAAGATCAAAGCCAGCAGAACCTAAATAATATGGACAACAAGCAGCAATTCAATAGTTGTCTATATCTTCTTGCATGAAGATATTTCTTTGTCCTAGATTAGTTCCCAAGACAATTTGGTATATTTTGTATAATATTTTTTTATGAATACTTCATAAATCGAAGTATTGGGTGTGGATTGCTATACATTTGTAGAGTTATTTTGATCTTAAACCTAAGGGTTATCGTACCAATTTTCAAGTCAGCGGACTGGAGCAAGTAATAAAAAGATTGCACTACAGGATTCATGAGATGAGCTATTGTAGTGAAGTATCTTATTTGTCTAAATTTGTTACTTTCTGATGTGTTTCATAAACTTAAATGTTATCTAAATTTGAATGAATTAGCTGGAAATTTAAGTCAGAATTTGTTTAAGTACACTCTGTTTTGCATAGTTAATAATTTATATGTTTTCCTCTGATATTCGGATTTGAGAACCCTTAATTACTTTCCCATCCCGGTTGACCTCTTTCATTTCTCTTCATAATCAAGCCTAAGGAACCCTTAATTTCTCCTTGGATCCGATTGGAAACCATTTCACCATCAAGCCTTTGAGATCTGTAGTAACGCCTCTATCTTGCCCTGTAGACACTGTTTTTAGAACTTGATCCAGTCCTTTTTGTCTGGCATTTGGACCCCATAGCCCAATGGTAAAAGAAACCCTATTTTCATCTAAGTAAGCGATCCCACCACTCAAATTCAAATCAATAACCCAAGCACAATCATAACTAGCCTAAAATAAAATAACTAAACAAAGTTAAATCAAAAAGAGAGAGCCCTCTCTGAGATTAGGAAGGCTAGATCCTGATCTCCAAAGTTGGTTTGTGGTTGCATCTATCATTTCTTTTTCTGAACAACTTAGAAGAAATTTTGGAGTGATAACATAACTGGCAACCATACTAGGGACTTCGATCCTCAGTCTAATAAAACTTTGAGGAAATATTAAATTTTATTTTGACACCCCTCAAAGTCATTTTATAAGTTTTTCTTGAAAGGTTTATGTTGGCTACGTGGGGCCTGACCCAGGTTCAGAAGTGAGTTAGCCAAGCAAATCATGGTACTACTGGCCCTTTCAGCAACAGTACGCGGAGCGCGGACTGAGGTATCACCCGAAGTAGTATGGGAGGGTGCTGGAACCAAGTTTCTGTGCCCTGGGGATGTCTGATATGGGGCGATAGGTACGTGATTCAACCTTCGCGCTTACTAGGTTACGCACACCAGCGAGCTCCTTGTGTCCCGTGGTACTGCCTTCGTGTAGCTCTAGCCATAGTGTGACCAGTGTTAATTACCCAAGTCTCCCTTAATTAGGTTCTGTTTTCTAACTACTTAGAAGGTTTTCATACATAAGCATTCATACCAATGTTTATCGAGTGCGCGCATATAAGTAAACAGATACAATTAACACATAACATCAAAATATAGATCCACGAAACAGATGCACAATATGTTGAATCAAACTTATGTTTATTAATAATTCTCTTCAAGTTCAGTTCAATACAGACTCGACTCCGCCCTGCGCACTCAACTGCAAGGGTTCATGCACTCATCTACAGACTCTACCAGGCCTCTGTGCACTCAGCTGTAGAGCCTCTAGCTACTACTATGAACTAATACAATTCAGATCCACTTCTGTCCTCTAACCATGCCTTCGCATCTATCTATTAGTTGCTTGCCAAAAAACTATATTTACACTTAGAGCCTCGCTCTATTTATACAATCCCATGGTCCGCGAACCATGGGTAGGCCGACACAACTTTACATTAAATTACATTATTTTAGGGTGGACAACCCCATGACTCATCCTAAACTTTCGTGCTTCGCGCCTGCATTTCACAGGGTCTTTACATTATATTGACCAAAACTGGGGCTTTAAGCCCCAAAAACATGTTATGTGGGAATCCACTGTCCAAGTGGCCTCCAACACAATCATCGTGACTCGTCTTGAGTCACTCTGCTGGTGCAGCGATCTTTGCGTGAAGTCCATCCAACTGTGCCTATGCGACGCGAAGGTCCGTAAGGCACCGTTTTGTCGTCAGCTGGATCTGCTCCATTTCTGCTTCTGAATCACCTACATCTGACTTGATTTGCTTCTTTGGTGTCAACTTCTAGTACCTATGTTTATAGCCCACACCCTTGTCTGACTGCTCGGGTCACGAATACTGTGCTTTAGTCGGTTAGTCAGACAGTCGGCCCACCCGTGTAGGGCTTCGGGCGACTGCCATTTACTTTTCCTGGGAATGGTTCTCCATTAAGTTTGACTAACTAGACCGTGCCTCCGTCTATGACCTCTTTTACCACATATGGCCCCAACCAATGCATTCTGAATTTTCCGGGAAATTTTTCAAACTTTCTGTCATACAGCAGCATTAAATCATTTACCTTGAAGGTGTGCAACTTGATATGATGGTCATGCCAAGATTTTTCACGCTGTTTTTGTACCTTCTGATGGAATCCTACCAGAAAAAATTCTTCTTTGAGCTCTTCTAATTGCGTGAGCCTCTCTTCCAAGGCTTCGGGGTCCGACATGCCTATAAGTGTTGCTATACGCAAGTTGGGTACGATGTATTCCATCGGCATGACAGTGTTCATGCCATAGACAAACCTGAAAGGTGTCTGACCCATCAATTTTTTGCATGTGGTTCTGTATGCCCATAATATGGCAGGTATGTGCAGATACCAGTTGTTTCACTGTGCATTACATACTTGGGTCAGCACAGTCTCCAGTATTTTGTTGAATGCTTCGACTTTCCTATTAGCTTGCGGATGGTATGGTGTACTTTGTTGATGATACACCTAGAACTCCTCGGTGAGCGCGCTGATGGTTTCATTCAGGAAGTGCATTCCGTGGTCACTCATTAAGATTTTCGGGCAACCAAATCGTTTCAACATGTTGTCTAACAAAAATTTCATAGTTGTAGCGGCTGTGCAGTCCTTAACCGGTTTTGCTTCCACCCATTGAGTCAGGTACTCTGTCGCGGTGATGATGTAGTGTGCACCCGTCTTTCCTTGAGGTTTGATCAGCCCCACAAAGTCGATTGCCCATTTTTTGAATGGCTACAATGTCATCTGTGGATTGAGTGGCATCTCATCCCTTCGTGATGATTTTCCAGTCCTTTGACATATGTCGCAAGCCTAACAGTGTGCTTTCGAATCTTGGTGCAGAGTTGGCCACCATAGCCCGAGGCGAAGAATATTTTGTACAGTCATGTGTCCTGCATAGTGTCCTCCTGCAGCACCCCCATGTGTTTTCGCGAGGATCTGTCCTCGTTCAAACTCTGGTACATATCTTTGCAATATCTCATTGTTTCCCATTTTGTAGAGGTGCCCCGCAATGACAGAAAAGATCATCGCGTGCACCACCAACTCCTTCTGCTAGACTGAATATTCCTTCGGCGCAGTCCCTGTGGTTAAAAAATGGATTATATCTTTGAAATGGCCATCTGCGACGCACACTACATGCATCAGGTAGTCCCTCCGCCAAATTTGTTGGCTCCTCGCCTGTCTCAATTCGTGATAGGTGATCTGGTCCTGCATTTAGACGTCCTGGCTTGATAATGACCTCAAAGTCATATTCTTGAAATAGTAACAGCCATCTGCATATGCATCCCCCCAACACAGGCTTGTTCACCAGGTATTTCAACGCGGAATGATCAGTATACATCTTGAAGTGCCCGCCAAGTAAATAGTGTTGGTATTTCTGGAGTGCGTACACCATTGCCAACCCTTCGTGCTTAGTAGTAGAGTAGTTATTTTCAGCTTTGGACAGTCACCGACTCGCGAACGCGATTGGGTGATCCATGCCTTCCACGCCTTCCTGCATGAGTATAGCTCCCAGCACAATACACGATGCATCAACATGTACATGAAATTCCACGTCCCATTTTGGGAAGACCAGGATGGGAGCAGATGCTAGTTTCTCCTTGAGAACATCCAAACTTTTCATACAATCATCATTCCAACAATATGTAGCATCCTTTTTCAATAGTTTTTCCATTGGCACTGTTATTTGGGCATAGCTCTTGATAAACTTTCTATAGTAACCAGTGTGCCCCAAAGTAGCACGTAGTTGTTTGACACTTCACGGCGCTTCCAAATTCATAATAACAATAATCTTCACAGGGTCCACCATCAGGCCTTGTTTGCAGACCACATGGCCTAGCAGGTTTCCAAAGGGAACAAGGAAGGTGCACTTTTTAAGGTTCAACGCAACCTGGTGTCAGCGACAAGTATCCAGCATCAAACGTAAGCTCACTATATGGTGTTTAACTAACCCATAAATAGTCCAATCGTCCAGATAGACCTCCAAGAACTTGTGGATGTATTCCATGAATGTGTCCACCACTATGCACGAAAATATCGTTGGCGCATTCTTCAATCCAAAGGGCATAACAGTGTATTGAAAGCAGCCCCATTCTGTTGCGAAGGTTGTCTTGCTCCTATCTTCTAGTGCGATCTTGATCTGATGGTACCCTGGGAAGCCATCCGTGAATGAGTAATCTTCCTGACTTCCAACATTCTCCAATACTTCATCTGTGAACGGTGTCGGGAATGGATCGTGAACACAGGCGTTGTTAAGCTTCCTAAGGTCCACGCATATTCTAATTTCGCCCTTCTGTTTTTTCTCCTGCACTACCATAGGACTCACCCAGTCGAATTCTTCCACTGGTTCAATAATTCTGGTTGCAAGCATTTTGTCTAATTCGTCGTGGACCTTTTCTTTATACTTTGGATTCAAGTGGTAAGGTCATTGCTTAACTGGATTCGCATCTGGTTTCAGAGTGATCTTCATCATCCCTGAATCACCAATGATACCCTTTAAGTCCGTGATTTTGGTCAGGAACAAGTCTTGATATTCGCGGAGTAACTCGACGACCTTATCTACCATAACATCGTCCCAATAGTCTCCAAGCATCACGTACTTCGGCTCCGCTTCTGTGCCAATGTTTACCTGCTTTGTTTTTAGTGGCGCAGTGATGTCGGGATCCTCAATTAATGGTCCTCGAACCTCGCGACAGCCTTTAGCTTCTAGAATATTAATATTTCTGGGGTCGTCATCATCCTCCTTTGCCTGCATGTTATAACATTCTAGGGCACTACTTAACTAGGTCGCCCATGCTGGTTGAAGCACTTCCAGTGGCTCCTATGTATTTTGAAGATGGTGGATTTTACTATTTGCAGCGAGTCGTCAACAATATCTGACCATCAGTCTTCAAATGTGAATGTTAACAAAAATCCCTTGCGCAAGACATCCCATTCGCCCGTACCATGTCAGAGTTCCGTCTTAGTATACCAGTTCATGGGTATGACCTCCAGGGTATGGTAGAATAAATGTACCCATTTAGGTTGTGGTTCTTCCCCATATGCCTTGGTCCATTTCACGAGGTGCGTGCGTGCGTGGGTCTTCTAACCATAGTTGCAGTTTCCCAAATCATAGGCGCATCATCCTTCTACATTTGCACCAGTCCTCAAAATTTCCTTGATGTGTTCCCTGCCAGCGCGCAGTGCCCACTTCAACGCATCGAACTGCTGTTGTTTCGGTACTGCGCTTTCAAACTTGCTCAGGAATTCATCCACTGCTGTCGATCCATCATATTTTGGTAGTTCTCAGACCTATGTTATTACGCAACGCAGTGATCTAATCATCATGTTGTAATTCAACATTGTCACTTCGTTCAACTGATTGTGCTAGCACTCCACTTCTTCGTCTGAATCCAAAGTGTAAGAGCTTCCACACTCCCATGAGATTCTCCCATCTGCAGTTGGGTTCACCCAATCCTGGTTGTGTGTCGTTATCTGGTAAATACAATCTAGCTCATCATCGTGCACTGGTTCAGTGTAGCGCACTCCCTTGGCTGGGTCTAGCGGGATTACTATGCGTAGTGACTTTTTCTCGAATATCATCTTCCGCTTCTTCAGGTTGATGACTCCATTCATATCAGTGGCCTAGTCTATTCCTAGCAACACGAGATAGGGATTGCTGTCATCAAATATCTCTATCACTTCAAATTCCGTCTGCGTGCTCGCTCCTTCGATATCAACTATTACCCCTTGCAACCTCCCCATGGGAAAAATCTTCTGTTGGTTCACCATTCGTAATTGAATAAGGGACCACTATAACACGGGCCTGCCCATGCGTTCCCATGTTTGCTTCAGTAACACATTCGTGTCTGATCCCAGATCTAGGATGACCTGATCCATTTCATACTCACCAATCTGTGCCGTCAATCTCATTTCCCTCCTAGTGCGTAATGCATGCTTTCCCAGTTTCCGGACTACATGCAATTCTCTTGATCCTGCGCACCTGGTGATCAACTCCTGTAGTCCCTTAACTACCTTGTTGTCACGCGGCAGTTTCATGCATGTCTCCATAAAAGTAGTAAGCATTGAAGGATCCATTCCTGGCTCTGGTTGATCCTTACTACCTGAAGTGGAGGCCTCTGTGAATCTCTTCTTAGCTTCCATGAACGTCTCCTTTGTACGTTCTAGGTCAAACTCAGGTTCCTTCATGGGAGCCTTGTATCTTCCTCGAGCTACTTCCCCTTATCTTCCCTTGTGGCGCTCCACTTCTGAGCATCATTTTCACATTTGGGTCTTCTTCGCGCGGTGAAGACCTCATCATTTGGATATTCTGAGTCGGAGGAGGCTGGAGTACCCCTTTTTCGCGCATCTATGTGATCAACATAGGACAATCTATCATTTCATGATAAAACCGAGCACAGTACGAACAGGATATCCTTGTCGGGTTGGTGCAATCGCGGATGTAGTGCCCTGGTCCTCCACAATTGAAACAAATTAATTATCCACAGCCCCTTCCTGGTCCCATTCCTCCTTGTCCTCGACCTCACCCCTAAAATCTAGCACGTGCCATCCCTGCAGCTAGGTCGAGGGCTCGTGTTTCTATCTGCATCATATAGGCTGGGGTCTGATCCATCATTAGCTCATAGCTGCGACAAGTGTGCTCATCGTGGCGAACTAACCTGCAGAAATTACAAAACAACTGTTGGGGAGTCTATGTATACTTCTGCAACAAATGACAATTGACCGTCGTGTGTTTTCCTCCTATCCGACAGATCGCGCACCATAACGCGGGTGTCGCACTCAGCTCTGCCTTTGCCTCTGGTCTCAGTGGCATTAGTCCCCCTCCTGCCAAGTAGTTCGTGAATACTGGACAATGGTCCTTGTCCTAGCCTTGGCCTTTTCATTTCACACACCATACTTCCTCACGTGCCTCTTGCTGCGGTGCCCTATCCTGCTTCAAACTCTACATTTCCAGGCATAGATTCTGTAGTTGCGAGTGGATTTGTTGAACCCCCAACCGAGGGTCTTGTATCGGGGTCTCATGCTATCTCATCGCCATTTTCAATGCTTTAGACTGGGTGGAAAGTTTCTGTTGTGACAGCATCGTCCTCAAGTGCGGTGTTAGGGATGCCACAAACCATGCGCAATGCTGGGCATCTGTTAGCGTCATATTGGCCTCGCGGATCATACTCTTCAGCCGTTGATCCAAATCCCAGGGGTCTCGCTTGGAAGCATCACGATCTCTTTAAACCCGATGATTGACTGTGTCTCTGATTTCAGCCGGCTAAATTCTCTGTTCAATGCATTCTGGATCTCTGTTATCCCTGCGTTTGGGTGGTCGTTAGAGTGCTTGATATACCATGTCAATGCGTGATCTTGCAACGCTCTCACCAATGTAGCCTTCTTAATTTTGTCGTCTGAGACCCCTTGCGCTTCCCACAGTGATCTTACCACGAACCAAAACTGGTCTGGGTCTTCATTCCCTACACCTCTGAATACAGGTAGTTTGATCGCGCTCGCCATGTTGAAATATGGGGGTGGTGGAGGTGGAGTGGGTGGAGATGGAGGTGAGGGAGGTGAAGCGGGTGGTGGCGTGGGTGGAGGTGGTAACTACGAAATGCGTTGCCTTATCAAACTAACCACACTTCTCGGAGAGACCCGAGCGATCTCTTCCTCACTCTCTCACGAAGGTGAAATTAAGGGACTGTTTTTTAATTCTCCGCTACCTTTGTAGATCTTTCCACTCCACGTCGTCTCAAACATTAATGTATTCACATAACCCGCTTTTCACATAACAAAATCTTAATCCAGGTATTCAAAGATTTAATATACTTACCTTGCGGTCCCTTGAGAAAATGTCGTTCTGCTTTGCTATAGCTCACAGTCGTGTCTACTGCAAACTCAGTGATAAATCCCCCTATTATCCTGTCAAGCCAATGTTCCACAGCTCGCGCGATCTTATCTTCTAATGCTTCTAGTCTGCGCACTACTTTTGGTGTCCACACTATCGTTTGTTCGCGCCTACACCTTCCCTGGTTGTCAGCTAATATCGCGATCCACTCATATAGTTCAGAAGGAAAGGATGTAAAGAAAATCTTGTGGATTTCCATATACATGTAGCGATCTAGCCACTTTTTCTCAGATACTTGCGGAGTTATGTTTTCTTATGTCGCGAACTCGTGAATCTTCTAGTCCAACCACTCTTTAATTTCCTTCTTTGTTGGGTTCAAGTGGCACGACATTAGACATCCCTTAGGTAGATCCCGGTCCCAGCAGCGGAACCATTTGTTGGCTACGTGGGGCCTGACTCAGGTTCAGAAGTGATTTAGCCAAGAAAATCCCGGTACTACTGGCCCTTTCGGCAACAATACGTAGAGCGTGGACTGAGGTCTCACCCGAAGTGTTATGGGAGGGTGCTGGAACCAGGTTTTCGCACCCTGGGGATGTCTGATATGGGGTGATAGGTACGTGATTCAACCTTCGCACTTACTAGGTTACGTGCACCAACGAGCTCCTTATGTCCTGTGGTACTGCCTTCGCGCAACTCTAGCCGCAGTGCAACCAGTTTTAATTACCTAAGTCTCCCTTAATTAGGTTCTATTTGCTAATTACTTAGAAGGTTTTCATACATAAGCATTCATACCAATGTTTATCGAGTGTGCGCATATAAGTAAATAGATACAATTAACACATAACATCAAAATATAGATCCACGAAACAGATGCACAATATTCTGAATCAAACTTATCTTTATTAATAATTCTCTTCAAGTTCATTTCAATACAGACTCGACTCCGCCCTGCGCACAGCTATAGGGGTTTGCGGACTCAGTTGCGGACTCTACTAGGCCTCTGTGCACTCAGCTGTAGAGCCTCTACCTACTACTACGACCCAATACACTTCGGATCCACTTCTTTCCTCTAACCTTGCCTGCGCATCTATCTATTACTTGCTTGCCAAAAAATTGTCTTTACACTTAGAACCTCGCTCTATTTATACAATCCCATGGTCTGTGGACCATGGGTAGGCCGACACAACTTTACATTAAATTACATTATTTTAGGGCGGACAACCCTATGACTCATCGTAAACTTTTGAGTTCCACGCCCACATTTCGCGGGGTCTTTACATTATATTGACCAAAACTCGAGATTTAAGCCCCAAAAACATGCTATGGGGGAATCCGCTGCCCAACAGTTTCATAAAAAATAATTAAAAAAATTAAAATTATGGCTCCCAAGGAGACTCACTATACCAGGGAAAATCCATATCCAAACCTTTCTAATATAGTTGATGATCCAGACAGGGTTTTAAGAAAATCAAAAAATGTGGAAACTCAAGCAAGTAGTAGCCAGTTAGTTAAAGAAAATTCACTCCCTGAAGAATTATCAACATTAGAGGAAATTCCATCTGATTTGGCATTTGATCTCTCATTGTTTATAACTAAATCAGAGAATGCAATTCATGAAACTGTGTTAGACCCTAATTTTATTCAACTCATTGAATCAAAAAAGGTTCCTATCCATCCGGATTTAGATAAACTTGTGTTGGACACTTTTGACAAGTTAGAAGCTATAACCTCTACATTGATAAGCCATATAGAAGACGCTTACGTTCAACAATCTGTTGAACTAGCTGCCCTCACTACTGTTGCCTATGAAATTTATGTACAACCTTCAAACATTGTAGATACACCTTCATTTACCACCACTTCACCCATTGTAGATACACCTTCATTTACCACCACTTCACCCTTTGTATCCACCACAGTCCATTCCCCTAAACTAGTCATTCATCAGCTTCCTATCCAACCAAACTCCTCATCCTCATCTAGTTCATATCCATTTGCTTCAAGCCCTTCCTCAAGTACCAGCACTTTACCCCCTAGTCAAGCCAGAATCCAAGCCATGGCAGATCAATATGCACCTTTGGTTTTACCTGCACAACTCCATGCCATGCCCCAAGATTATCAAAGAAAAATATTTTTGTTTGATGCTGCTGGTCAACATACTACCCAACAGCATGTGAACAAAATGACTAACTATTTCGAATTGCATGAGATAGATGAATCTGATGTCCAAATGAGGTTGTTTGCTCAAACATTAACTGGGGATGTTAAGAAATGGTTCAAAGATTTACCTGCCAATCACATTGCAAACTTAGTTTCTTTTCATACATTATTCATTGATAGATGGAAGAGAGAAAAACCCTCTGCAAATACTTTCTGAATATGATAACATTAGAACAGCTCCTAATGAGTCAGTTCAGGATTATTGTACTAGGTTCAATAGCATCTAAAACGCAATCCCTTCTAATATTAAGCCTCCACCTGACCTATCATTCATCAAATTCCCTGATGGTTTTGACACTGACATATTATACCAGTTAAGGGAAAGAAACCCAGAAACATTGGAACAAATGCAAAATAATGATGTTAGTGTAGACGCCAACCTATTATCCAAGAAACCTAGAATGAGAAATGAAAAGAGAGATGTAATTAAAGAGGGAGCTTCCACTTCTGATGGAAAAATAGATAGCTTAGCAAAGAGTGTAGAGAGAATAGTGGATAGATTAGAAAACATGGAAAGAAAAAATCAGTGGGAAAATCAACAACCACCCCCAATAAGAAACCCCAACTTTAGGAAGAATCCTAATGATGGAAAGAATGCTATACCAGATCAGCAAATTAGGTCTCCCTTCTAGTAAAACTATGTTGAGGGTTCACAGAGCCATGAAGGAGAAGATGACACCTAGATAAACTTATTAGGAATAAAAAATGAAGATGTTGTTTTTCTTACTCAAGAAGAACAAGAGTTGTACATGTTGCAACAATTGCAATTAGAATCTGGTGAGTCCTTTGACTTTAAACAAGGTTATGAGTCAACTATATATGAAGCTCATAAATAGTATAGCTTAAGAAGTAAAAAGAACAATGAATCTCCCACTAAAAAATCAATCCAGACCCAAACTAAAAAGATAACAGAAGCTCCTGTCACTAAAATTTTACAAATCCTTCCTAGGGGAACACAGGAGACTTCTACCCCAAAAATTGTAGATATAACCTCCACTGAAACTCAAACTGAAACAATTACTGAAATCAATCCAAACAAGAGAAATCAAAGCAAAATAGCTGAAACACATACTGAATTGCCTAATATTGAGAAATAATATAAAAACACACAATCTGCATTTGTTAAAGGTCTCATCCAAACAAACGAAGCTCAACTCCCTTTCAACCTCAAGGCTGAAATAGCAAAATTGAAGATATCAATTCCTTTGAATGAATTAGTAAAGAATGAATCATATAGATCACAGATAACTGAAACATTAAATATAGGAGAGGGAGAAGATGCTATCAATTTGAACGATGATCAACCTGAGTTATTGTTTGGCCCTGAGGTGAATGGTACTCATCAGCAAGGGGGAATCCCTCCTTTCTACATTAGCCTGAACATTCATAACAAAATATTACATAATGCTATGCTAGACTCAGGGGCATCCCATAACTTGATGCCAAAAGAAATCATGGAGAGACTGAACTTAGATATCACCAGACCATATAAGGATTTGTTTTCCTTTGACTCTAGTCAGGTTAAGTGCCTTGGCTTGATTAAAGATTTATGTGTAACTCTAGTCCAATGCCCAACAAAGAGTATTGTGATGGACATAGTAGTTGTAGACATCCCACCCAAATATGGAATGTTGTTATCTCGCTCATGGGGAGAAAAATTGCAGGGATCCTTGTAGTTAGATATGTCATATACCACCATATCTGCTTTTGGACAACAAAGAAAATTGTATAGAGAGACCTTGATGAAATACATGGTGAGTAGTGCTGAAAAACCACAAAATTTCCCAATATAGTCCATGCATTCTGATATGGACTCTTTCATCTTTTACAATTCAGACCGTGACAAAAAGGAAATCACAACTAAAGAACTGAAACACAAAACAGTTGACAGTGAAAACATTTTTCATGAGTCCCTATGGCATCTAGATTTTAATGGATCCATGAATAGGTTAGGGGCAGGTGCATGATTAAGGATCCACAATATGGAGAATAATCATGTCGAAGGTCATGCATTTAGGTTAAATTTTAAATGCACAAATAACATGGAAGAGTATGAAACTCTGATCATCGGTTTACAAATGGTTAGAAAACTTGGGGCCAAGAGAGTTTCTATACTTGGAGTCTTTAAATTGATTATTAAACAAATTAATGGTGAATACTTTGTAAACAATCCCAGACTGAGTCAATATAGAGAGATTGTCCTAGATTTGATCAAAGACCTTTTGGAGACAAACTTTGTTGCCATTCCTAGAAAACAAAACATGCAAGCCTGTAGTCTAGCTACTTTTGCTAGCACTTGAAAATTTCCCTTTCAACCCAACCATCAGTACACTGCAGAAGTGAGACATAGGCCTGTCATACCAGACAATTTGAAGTATTGGCAGATTTTCTCACAGGATTCCCAAATTTATGACTTCATGAATGCTAAAGGTGAGTTTCATAATTGTAATATAGATACAGACTGTATATTAGACAATTACATGGATAGTGGGATAGACGTAAATATTTTAGATATAAGTAAACCTACTAATTTCACTAGATTAGAAGTAGATAACTTAGAACATGTAAAAATAGAGGAAATAATTAATGATGATCCTGAAATTCTTAATCTTAAAAATAATTTTTTTCCTAAGGGATTAGTCCCATTAGAAGATTTGTTTGACTCAAACGATGTAGCTAGGAAACCAAAAATGGAGCCTTTGAGAGCAGATATAGAAGAATGTAACATAGGAACTGAGGAAAAACCAAAACTCATTAAAATATCAAAAGCCTTACCTCCAGAGGAAAAGGTTAAATACATAAATCTGTTTAAACAGTTTCAAGATGTATTTGCATGGAGTTATGAAGACCCGAATTCTTATGACACCAGCATAATTCAACACAAAATATCTATTAAAGAAGATCATAAACCTTTTAAATAGAAACTTAGGAGAATTAATCCAGCTCTTATGACATCTATTGAGAAATAAGTTAAAAGAATGTATGATGCCCAAATTATAGCTCCCATTAGATACTCAAATTGGGTTTCAAACTTAGTTACTACTAGGAAGAAAACTGGAGAAATCAGACTTTGTGTTGATTTCAGAAATTTAAACAAGGTCTCATTAAAAGACAACTATCCTCTACCAAAAATGGACCACATCCTTCAGAGGGTAGTAGGCTCATCCAGAATTTCATTGCTTGATGGATTTTTTGGATTTAACCATATCTTAGTTCAACCAGAGGACCAGGCTAAAACTACATTTACTACTCCTTGGGGTACCTTCATGTATTTGAAGATGCTTTTTGGATTAATGAAAGCAGGAGCAATATTTCAAAGAGCTATGGACATAGCTTTTGCCAAGGAGATCCATGACTTCCTAGTAGTTTACCAAGATGACATCACAATCTTTTCTAAATCTGATAATGAACACCTAGATCACCTGAGAAGAGTTTTCATTAAATGTAGAAAATTTGGGATTTCCTTAAATCCCAAAAAGACACTCTTTGGTCTAGAAGAGGGTAAACTGTTGGGACATATAATATCCAAATATGGAATTAGAATATATCTTGCTAGAATAGAGGCCATTTTGACTATCACCCATCCTAGAAACATTAAAGAGTTACAGTCATTTTTAGGCAAGATAAATTTTCTTAAGAGATTCATTTCAAATTAGCATAATTGATTAGAGAACTAAATAACATGTTAAGAAAGGATTCAGCACTTAAATGGATAGTGGAGGCTAAACAGTCCTTTGAAGCCATCAAGGAATCCCTAACCAAGACTTTGGTCCTTATAAGTCATGATTTCCAGAAAGATTTTATAATTTTTTCTTTTGCTTCAGAACACACTATTGCAGCAGTCTTGTTGCAAAATAATGACCAAGAATATGAACAATCAATTGAATTTTTTAGTAAATCCTAAAGAGATGCCACACTCAAATAAAACGTGATGGAAAAATAGGCATCAGCTTTAGTAAAGGCTATTAAAGACTTCAGAGTGTACACTTTGTATTCTCACATCATTGCTTATGTTCCAAATTCAGTAGTTAAGGACATTTTGACACAAAATGGGTCTGAAGGAAAGAGAGGAAAATGGATTGCCACTATTTTGGAATATGACAAAGAAATAAAGCCCACTAAACTTATCAAAGGCCAAGGTTTAGCTAAACTTATGGCCGAATCGAACTTTCGGCCCTAGATATAAATTTCATTGGTGCCCTTGATGATCATGAAGAGATGGCGACTCCACAAATCAATGAACCTTTTACTAATTCACCTTGGTATGCAGATATCATATTTGTATTACTGAACTTACAAGCTCCTCCTGGTTTAACAAGAACTAAAGCTAGATTTTTGAAAATGAAGTCATTAAGATATTGTATCATAGATAATGCTTTGTTTTGGAAAGACAATGGTGGTATTCTTTTGAATTGTTTACTTAAAGATGAAGCTGATAAAATTATGCAAGAATTTCATGCAGGAGATTGTGGAGGACACTTGTATTCGAAAATAATTGCTGACAAAATCCTGAGGGATGGTTTTTACTGGCCCACCCTATTTGCAGATGTTAAGAAACATGTGACCTCTTGTCATAAGTGCCAGATATTTGAGGGAAAAAGAAAGCTTTTACCTTTACCTCTCAAACCCATCTCCACAGAAATGCCATTTCAACAATGGGGGTTAGACTTCATTGGAGAAATACACCCAGCCTCCTGAGCCCAGCATAAATGGATTTTGACAATCACTGATTATTTTACCAAATGGATAGAAGCCATCCCTTCTAGACAAGCTACAAACTCTGTCATTATCTCATTCCTAGAAAACAGTATCCTGTCAAGATTTGGATGCCCCCAAAAGCTCATTATTGATAATGTATCTACTTTTAAGTCCAAGAAAATGGTAGATTTGTAACAAATACCACATCATCCTTGGCCACTCCACTGCCTATTACCCTCAAGGTAATGGACTTGCAGAATACTCTAACAAAAGCCTTTTCAATATCATTAAGAAATTACTGGAAGACAACAAAAAGACATGGAACAAAAAGTTGGTCAATGCCTTATGGGCAGACAGACTAACTACCAAAAATTCCATTGGCACATCTCCCTATCAGTTAGTATATGGGATGGATGTTGTTTTTCCATCCTCTTTTGGAGTGCCAGTGAAGGGTAGGTAGAAGAAAGGTTGCAGAAGTACAAGATTGTTAAAGCATAAGCACATTTATCGTGCATAATCATATGTTTCAGTGTGCAGGAGCAGTTATGAGAGTGAAAGGATGTTCACAAGCTGATTTAATTAACTTCGCCTCATTTCATTTCATCCCCCACTACATACTTACTAATTTCCCCATTATCCCATAATTTCTCATGAATATACCCTTTTCCCTTCATTTTGAGCCTTACCCCTTGGTTTCACACATTTCCCTAACAAATTACCCTCGAAAGGTCATCCCCCTACCCCAAACTCCTTTTCCCTAGTTTGAAACCCACTTCCCATTGAAAAGATCCTCTGCCCCGTCATTAATTTCCCTAAAAACCCATAAAAAACTCTTTACCCTAAGTTTTATTCCCCTCCAACATTATTTAATTAATTCCCCCAATTCGCATTTTTCCCAAGAAACCCTTTTAACCCACCACCTTTGGTGCAGTTAAGAAAACCCTGCCACATTCAACCCTAGTCCCACTTTATTAATCCTGCTCATTGTATTTTAATACCCACATTATTTATTAATTTATTACAATTAATTGTAATTAATCCCCCGAGCCACGCAAATCTCCACACTATTCCCTCCATGCAGTTTTACCACGCGACAGCCGTTAGATATTTCACCCCCAGATCTGACGACGCACATCCATATCGCGCTGATTCCCTTTCTGATCTTTACCAGCCCGAGAGCATGTGAGATTTGCGGTTTTTCTCGGTCCCTTTTCGACTATGTGGAAACTCTAGGCGAAATCACACACTCTCGGCGAAATACCGCCTGACTGCCAAAAGCGGTGTGATGGCCCCTGAAACCACCTCCCCACCAAAAGCTAAACCATCCACTGTCCATTATGAATTCCGCACCAAATTCTAGCCATTTCCGGTTAAAAGGCCGAAGAAGCCCATTTTCACTCTTTTCACTCATTTACACTGTGAAAGCTGCCTAAGCTTTCCTGCGCCACCCTGAGCTGCTGCAATCGAATTTGACCACCAATTACATTCCGAACACGCTTTGGACGCCCAATTCAATCATCTAGTGCACAGCTAAAGCAACTGTACCTTCTACAGTCACCTTTGAAACCAGTTTGCAGCCTGAACCACCAATTTCTAGGTATTTTGAGAACAAACCAGAACGACCCTCTCAAATTTGAAAACGTACAGTTAATTCAAACATTAATTAATTGAATTTAATTAATTTTCCCTGAATTTGAGAGTGTTTCCACTTGAATACCCAAACCCCTATTTTGCAAACTACAAATTACCCTTTCACTCCAGCAGAGCTTTCAAAGTTTCACTTCTACAGTCAGTATAAGCCCGATTCACACCTTTCCCCCTAAAAAATGGTTACTCAGACCTCTTTGGACGTGAGACCTATGTCAACCCCTCACCTAGACATAGACCATTTGGCACTAGCAAACATGGATTTACAAATAAAAGACACTGCTACTCCAGCCAACCTCCTGAAGCTCCAATGTTGGAGTAAGGATAGATTTCTAAACCATGCAGATGAAATCCACCTTTGGGAATCCAATTTACCCAAATACCTATTCCCAGAAGTCCATCGATTCCCTGATATAGTACATTTTTGTCATGCATGTTATATCCCTAGCCAAAGGGCTATTGTTGCCCCAAACCAGTAGTTGTTATTTACCATTACACCATAGTCCATCAACCAAATGCTACAAATCCATCCTAGCCCTAATCAGACCCCTCTATCCATTGGAGACCAGTTGGACTTTTACACCAAACTAGACCTCATTAAGATAAGGCAAATCTTCCAGACTTTCATCATTGAAGACCACCATACCCCTACAGATACTCCACCCTATGCTGCCACCATTTTCTCAGAGACTGGCAGATACATAATCACCATGCTCTCATGCATTCTAGGATACACTTCAGATGAGCATGTGGATGAGGTCATCCTGGCCTTCTTGTCCATTTTTACACCAGGCAAGCCTCCTACTATCATGTACAATTATGCTCCATTCATTGTAGACAGAATGTATGAGCAATTCACCAGAATTCCCACTGAAAGAGTTTTCAAATACTCTTCAGTGTTGTTTTATATGTTTTTCTATTACCAAACAAATAAGTTCCCTGCACACATCCAGAAGCTGGATACCAAGGGAAAAGAGAGATCAGTGGTCTACTAGACACCCTTGGTCTAGAAATTTTCCACAACATTTACCTACAAAGACTTCATAGACTCATTTGTATACCCAGTCATGAACATGTTCACTGGTAACACTCAACCTAGGATCAGCCAAGAGATCAAGAGGGTGCTACAATTGGCTAAGAATAGCAAGGTGGGAGACTGGTACTTGTACCAGAACCACACTGAGATCAGAGTTTATGGCTGCCAACTAGCCCCCTATAAGTTTCCCAAATACCTCCCTATGAGGATATTTGCACTTGAGTACTTCAGACAAATCATCAACTCTGATGAGGTCCACTTCCTATCTGCTAGGAAGAAAACCCAGTTTAAGGTGAAAAACCAATTGGGCCCATTCATTTGCAACAACAGAGAGGTCGGACCAGAGGCTGACAAAATACTACAGCAGATGAAATTCAACAACAGCTTCATGTGGCAGTATGACCCTCATGGGGTTATAAATAAACTTAGACTCAGAGTCAAGTTGGGACCATACATCCACCACCCAAGACCTGACATTGAACAGTTTTCCAACCAATTTGAGTGGGTGGAAAACACATTGATTGATATGGACAACACAGTTGTGGATGTTGAAAACACATTGATTGATATTGAAAAACAATTTGACCATAACTCTTTCCTATAGGTCCCAGAACTAGGGGAGCCAATGAAAATTCCTCCTGTCCTTCAAACCCCAGCCAGTGAGGAGAAGAATCCAAAGAGGAATAGGGAAAAGGCACCCAACTCTGCCATGGAGACTACAAATGAGTTGTTTGAGCTCAGAAAAAGGCCCAAGTTGAATCTTGTGTCTAAACAGGAGGAGGACATTGAATCAGTGGAAATAACTGACACTGAAACAATGGGGCAGAGGAGAAAATGCACAACTGCATTAGGTGAAACAGAGCAGCCATTGACCTCCAACACTCAATTGATTGAAAGACAACAAAGTTTTTAGGTTTCTTCCTTTGTCAGGCTAGTCGACAGGGAAAAGGATATCAAAGACATGTTCAAAGAAATAAAGATGAGGAATGAGAAGTTGAAGGCAGATAAATATGCCCAATACTTCAAACATACACCACCCAACCAGAGCAGATTGATGTCAACCTTTGACATCAAAGAAGGAAAAATGCAGGTGTCATTTTTGCAGCCCACTATGCAGCAACCAAAGACCTCGACTGACTACAAGAAGACTAATTTTGAGGTGATGGCTAGGGATGTTCATCCCATTGATCAAATAGAGTTCCACAAACAGGCTGGAGAAATGATTTACTCCACTCTTACAGGAAATTCCATGGCTACCCACAAGCTGCAACATTCACTTCATAATTTGACAACATAGTACAAATTGGAGAAGGCCTCCTCACAGGCCAAAGGTAACAGGATAAAGTCATTGGAGGACTTGGTCCAAGTGACATTAAGGTTGCCAAATAGATGATCAAAAAGAAGAATGAGGACATAGCATCCCTCAAGAAAAAGCTTAAGCTGCCTCATTTACAAC
This sequence comes from Pinus tabuliformis, assembly GCA_031772625.1. NCBI lineage: Eukaryota > Viridiplantae > Streptophyta > Pinopsida > Pinales > Pinaceae > Pinus > Pinus tabuliformis. The sequence continues at coordinate 492,571,602 of CM062813.1, forward strand.
AGCCACAGACAAAGTAGGTCATGGAGAGTCAGACTAATCATGAAGAAATGATGGACCTAGGCTACAGCTGAATGATCGGTTAAAGGAGATGGAAAAAGAATTGGATAGCTTGATTTAGCTCAAACAAGCTACTCTTGATGATGCTCCTGCAATTGTCATCCTAATGGTTACCACTGTTGTACCTTCTACTTTGGCAACATCATTGTCCCCCACAACTCCAATGGCCACAGCACTACCGGCATCTACACCAACTACATCAGCAACAAGATCTACAACAACAAGCTCGACAGGTGATGAAGCAAACAGGTTGATCAAGGAAATAGAAGAAATGTCCATTCAGACCACTGAGATGAACAGGCTTAAGGAGAAAGTAACCAGCCTAGACACAGATTACAGACTTGCCCAAATCATGCACAGAGAAGAACAACAGAAGTATAAAAGAATGACTGAAAGAATTAAAATCCTGGAGAAGGAACTAACACTCAATGAACCTCTAGGTCAGGCTAAGGAGGAACTGTGGGCCAATATCATTGACTCTGTCAATGATATTTTTCCATCCATCCTGGTAATTTTTGAACAAATTGATCTGATAAAGCAGGTTGCAGAAGCTATTCAGAGGGTTAAAGAAGAACTTGAAGACATCTCAGAGGAAGCTACAAGGATCATTCTGATGCAGGAGCATGTGACTTGGAGGGAAAATCTTCAAACTTATTCCAAAAATCCAAAAAAAATCTACAGGCAAAGGAGTGGGGTCCTTTGGCCAGCAGTTTCCATGCTTTTCTAGTTAAGATAGGGATAGAATTAAGAATAAAAGAATTATGTAATAATCGCTTATGGATAAGCGATAATAAGTTTTTATGCATGGTTGCTTTAAAACAATCGATGTAAAAGGCATGCTTTTGTATAGATAAGGACCGAGAGGGCTTATCTATTATTTATAAAATGAAATAACGGGACGCTCTGAGTTAGAGGGCCCAGAAGCATTATTATCTAAAAAAAAACCTCTCTCTGTGCATTTTGAATTGATGGTCCTCTGTTAAACTGATAATTGTGTGCATGTATTGGTTCGGTTCTTTTCTTATGAGTTTTGTAACAATGATTTGGCTTTGAATTTCCAATTAACATGACGATTGGAGCCCTTAACCTGTGTTTCCTTCATATTGACTGTTCTGGCTTCTTTAATTTTTGTATAGAGTTCCGTGGCAAAAACTTTGTTTTACACAGGGAATCGTGAAAATACTTAGCCGAAGCAGAGTTCTGGACCTGAAATTCTATTGAATTTGGTTCATACCTGTATCGGGTCTGAACCATTATCGCATCGGAGAATCGCAAGTGGAGTGGGAAAGTCCTTTGGAACCGCCGAAGTCCGAAACCCTATAGAGAAGAGTGTATAAGTTGTCGAGCCCGCAAGGTGTATCGCATCGCAAGTTCGGTGCGGGAGGAGCCAAGCCCTGGAATAGTGGAATCGCTAATTCGCATCTCTGATAATACTATGTATTATCGCATCGAAGGAAGGAGAGTTGGAAGGGTCGATTAAAGTGTCGATAGTATTATTGGTGTAATATGCAATTCTTTGAATTTTAAAGTGTCGATAGTGTAATTCTTCGAAATTAACACTATAGGGTTATGAAGGCGTCGATTGTGTATTTCCATTCCTTTGGAAACAAAGGCCTGCAACTGTGTATTTTGAATTTTAAATGCATTATCACTTGTTTTAAAGCAATGATAATCTGTCTTTATAGTTCCTATGGAATTATAGGCCAAGAAAGGGAAAAACAGTTCTATTACCTTAAAGCACCAATATGAAGGTTGGAGTGTATCAGAGGAAAACTCATGAAGCTACCTATAGATGACTGATACACCTCTTGAACCAGAAAGAGGAATTCAGCCTGAAATTGAAGAAATTATATTAAGCTTCGGCCTTTTTTCGATATCGCCTGCATCCAGGCCACCATTAGTGGTATCAGAGCAATCAGCTGACATTGAATTGAATCTCAGAAGCAGGAGAAGGAAAGTTAATATGGCTTTCAGAGTTGGAAGAGGACAAGGACGTGGTGGAAGAGGACAACCTGTTGCAAACGCTGAAGTAATGGAAGTTGTGCAACATATGCAAGCTAGATTGGATGCATTAACAATAGTGAGAAATATAGATGATGGAGAAGTTAGTGAACCTAAGGTTGAAGTTACAGAGGAGGAAGTTGTAGCAGTTACCCCTAATATGAGATTCTTCTAGTCAATGTTGAGATCCACAGCTAGGCCAAAGACCGAGGTTCCAATATATGAAGGAGGACTGAAGCCAAAAGAATTGATAGACTGGATTAATGGCATGGAGAAATTCTTTGATTATGAAGAAACAGAAGATGAGAAGAAAGTCAAGTTTCAAGTTTATTGTCACCAAGTTAAAAGGCCATGCAGCGCTTTGGTGGGATGGTGTGTAGGTGGAAAGAAAAAGACTTGGCAAGAAACCTATCAAGAATTGGAGCAGAATGGTAGCAAAGCTAAGAGGTAATTTTTTACCAAGTAATTATCAGCGAACCTTGTTCAGACAGATGCAGATATTAGACAGAGGTCTTTGACAGTAAAAGAATAGATAGAGGAATTCTACAAGGTAAGCATAAGAGCTGGAGAAGCTCAGGATACAGATGAGAAGGTGGCTAGATATGTGAATGGCCTTAGGATGGACATTCAAGATGAGATAAGTCTACTGTCTCCTAAAACAGTAGAGGAAGCTTATCAGATAGCACTGAAAGCTGAAGAAAAACTCATGAGGAAGAAGTCTGCCAGAGGGAGAGGTACTTTCCAAGGAAGGGGAAGTCAAGGTGGTAGAGGAAGATCTACAACACCTAAAGATGGAACTAGCAGCAGCTCAACCAAGCATGCACCCATAGGGGGTGATGCAAGAGGCAGAGGGAGTTTTTCTAGAGGAAGAGGAGGAAGAGGAAGAGGAAGAGAAATAAGATGTTACAAATGTAACAAGCTGGGACACAGAGCTTTTGAGTGCCCAGAGAATGCAAGAACAAGCCAGAGGAATGCAATTGTTGCTCCAGTTGAGGGAGAAGCACCAGTAGCAGTAGTGGCAGAAGAAGAAAATATACCAAAGAGGGGAGAATCTTTGGTAGTTAATAAAGTTTTTCTCAAGCCAGCAAAGGAGATAGTTGAACCATCACAAAGAAAGACTTTATTCAGGACAATGTGTAAATTTTAAGGGAAATGTTGTCAGATGATCATTGATAGTGGCAGCACTAATAATTTGGTCTCTATAGAAGTGGTGGAGAAATTGAAGCTGAAGACAATGAAACATCCAACACCTTACAAGGTGTCATGGTTGCAAAAGGGACATCAACTGTTAGTGAATGAACAGTGTGAAGTCGAATTTCAGGTGGGCAAGCATAAAGATAAAATTGTATGTGATGTGATGCCAATGGATGTGTGTCACATATTACTTGGAAGACCTTGGAAATATGACAGAGGAGCCATGCATGATGGGAAAAGAAACACCTACAAGTTTGGAAAGGATGGTGTCAATCATACGTTGTTGCCTCTGCAAGAAGAAGATGTACCAGGAGAGAAGACTAATCCAAAAACCCTATTACTAGGAGGAAAGGAATACTTGAAGCAAATTGAAGAGAATGAGGTAAATTTTGTTGTAATTTGCAAGCCCAAGGTAATAATGACTTCTACTAAAATTTCTGATTTACCCATTGAAATTCAAGAATTGTTGGAGAAATATTGTGATATTATTGTTGATGATTCGCCAAATGAGTTGCCACCCATTAGAAGAATTAGCCATCATATAGATTTGATTCCTGGAGCAATTCTTCCTAACAAAGCAACTTATAGAATGACTCCTACAGAAAATGAAGAGGTTAGAAAGTAGGTGCAATAATTTCTTGACAAGGGGCTAATCATAGAAAGCTTGAGTCCTTGTGCAGTGCCAACAGTGTTGAGTCCAAAGAAAGATGGAGGCTGGAGAATGTGTACAGATTCAAGAGCCATCAATAAAATCACAATTAGGTACAAATTTCCTTTGCCTAGAATTGAAGATTTAATAGATTTCTTGAGTGGAGCAAAGTATTTTTCAAAACTATATCTTAAAAGTGGGTATCATCAGATAAGGATAAGAGAAGGAGATGAATGGAAAACCGCTTTTAAGACAAATGAGGGATTGTATGTGTGGAGAGTAATGCCTTTTGGGTTGTCAAATGCACCAAGTACGTTTATGAGACTCATGAATGAAGTTTTTAAAGATTTTATGGGTAAATTTGTAATAGTATATCTGGACGATATATTAGTTTATAGAAGATCTAAGGAGGATCATATGAGGCATTTGAATTATGTCTTACAAAGGCTGCAACAGGAGAAATTATTGCTGAATTTGAAGAAGTGTTCATTCATGAAAGAAGAGCTAGTGTACTTGGGTTTTGTTATTTCTGTTGAAGGGCTGAAGATGGATCCAGAGAAGATCAAGGCAATCATGGAGTAGCCTTCACCCAAGAGTGTTTTTGAGGTAAGAAGTTTTCATGGTATTGCTAGAATTTATAGAAAATTCATTAAGAATTTTAGTAAGATTAAAGCACCTATTATTGAGACCATAAAGATGGACAAACAACCATTTAGATGGACTGCTGAAGCCGAAAAAAAATTCAGATGTTAAAGAAGAAAATCACTGAAAAGCCTATTTTGGCTTTATCTGATTTTAGTAAGCCTTTCCAAGTGAAGTGTGATGCCAATGGAGAAGCTATTGGAGGTGTTTTAAGCCAGGAAGATAGACCAATAGCCTATTTTAGTGAAAAGCTGAATGATTCAAAAAGGAAGTATTCTTCTTATGACAAGGAGTTCTATGCAGTTGTGCAGTCATTGAAGAAATGGAGGCATTATCTAATGTCAAAGGAGTTCATACTTTATTCAAATAACCATGCACTACAGTATATTATTCAACAGCCAAAGCTTAGCCAAAAACATGTTAAATGGGTAGAGTATCCTCAAGGTTTCCATTTTGTTTTGAAGCATATAAATGGCCAATCAAACAAAGTTGCAGATGCCTTAAGTAGGAGGAATGTATTATTTCAAGAGAGTCAAATCCAAGTGTTGGTTTTTTATTTTCTTAAAGAATTGTATGAAATAGATCCAGATTTTAAAGAGGCATTTAGAGCTTGTAAAAATCTTGTTTTTATGAATAGGAGTAAATGGTTGGATTACTTCTTACAAGATGGACTGTTGTTTAAAAAAAATCCGCTGTGCATACGAAACTGTTCAATGAGGGAGAATTTAATCAAAGAAAAACATAGTGGGGGACTTGCAAGACATTTTGGTGTTGAGAAGACTTTTGGACAATTGAACAGATTTTATTTTTGGCTGAAAATGAGATCTGAAGTGGAGAAATATGTGAAAACTTGCAAAGTCTATCAACATGCAAAGGGAAGGAGCCAAAACACAGGTTTGTATATCCCATTACCAATTCCAGATAGGCCTTGGGATATGGTAAGTATGGATTTTGTTTTGGGTTTACCAAAGACTCAAAGAAGTAATGATTCATTTTTTGTTGTAGTGGATAGATTTTCAAAAATGGCACACTTTATTCCATGTTATAAGACTAGTGATGCTTCTCACATTGCTAATTTGTTTTTTAAGTAGGTTGTAAGATCGCATGGGTTTCCTAAGAGTATTGTCTCAAACAAGGATTCCAAATTTGTTGGACATTTCTGGAGGACACTATGGAAGAGATTTGGAACTAAATTAAGTTTCAGTTCTGCCTATCATCCATAAACTGATGGACAGACTGAAGTTGTGAATAGGAGTTTAGGCAATCTTCTAAGGAGCCTCACTGCCGAACATCCAAAGAAATGGGATCAAGTATTGGCACAAGTTGAATATGCATATAATGACTCACCTAACAGGAGTACGGCACAGAGTCCATTCCATATTGTTTATGGAATGCATCCAAGAGGAGTAGCTGAGTTAAGAAACTTGGGAAAAGAAGAGATGAGAAGTGCAGAAGGTGAAGATGTTGCTTCAGAAATGCAAGCAATACATGAACAAGTGAAACAACAGCTGCATGATAGCAACATCAAGTACAAGACCAGAGCAGAGATGAGAAGAAGAGAGGTGAAATCTGAAGTTGGAGATCTGGTTTTAGCACATCTCATAAAGGAGAGGTTACCAAAGAGGGAGTATAACAAATTGAAGTTCAAAAAAATTGTACCCCGCAGAGTGATGAGCCCCAAAAATGGATAATTATTTGGGCTCATTCAACCTCCTAATTTGACTTAATCCACCATTCTCATTAGTTTATTGCATGTTTTTAATTATATTTATGCTAATAGAGTGAATTGGGTTAGTCATTATGCCAACAAGTCTAATGTGTGCTTTGTGTAGCCTTTTTGGTCAACTTGGAGACAAAATTGAAAGTCTTAATGAGCACTTGGCAGCCAAATTCGTGGGAGAACAAGGGAGAGGATTTGTAGGAAGGTGTCCCCCTCATTTATGGGACCTTACCTCGAATTCTCCACCATCAGCTCGGAGTTCAAGGGCCACCAAATCAATCAGCACAAGGGCAGCCAAGCAAGTCAAGTAGGACTGCTGTTAACTACAAGTCTTGGGCAGCCGAGTCCCTAAAGTTTAGGAGGACTGTTGGGGTCCTCAATTTGTATAAATAAGAAGGCTTAGGGCCTCATTTTGGTTAGCTAGTGGTTAGTCATTTTGTAGCTGGTAGTTAGTCATTTCATAGTCTTGTTGTAGTCATTTTGTAGTTCGATTTTTAGGCAATAGATTAGCTTTGCTTTCAGCTCATTCTCAAGCTCTCCTTGTGGACAGTTTTGATGTAACTCTTCATTTCTTGATCAATAAAGATGAATCCAGCTTTGCACCAGCTCTAAATCTATCTTAGGAGGCTGTAGCTCTTGGGGTTGGGCCCATCTCAAGCGCACAATACCTCCTTTGATTATCTTTATGTGTCTTTGCTGCATTCTTAGAATAAAATCTGCTATTTGCATTTAAATCTTGCATTGTTATTTGGATTTCTTTTGATGGTTAAAGTAGCTTCTCATGGTTAGAATAGATTGGTAGGATAATAACAAGAAAAATGCTACCAAACACCTTGGATCTCACCTCCCCCTCAGTGGAATCATGAGTTGGGACCAACGTGACTTTGCTGCCAACAAAAACGTTGTTTTGCTTTTCCATGCAATTCTTAGTGTTGGAACCCTCTTTTGTAGATGTTGATATTAGCAGTGTTTAAATGCTTCAGTTGATGATTTCTTAGTGGCATAAGTTAGTTCGTGCATTTAATTTCGAATAAACTGTTGTTCATTTCCTTTTGTTGTTACTTAGGTCAGAATAGAGTAAAGTAACTAGGTCATAGGTTTTATAAGTGTTTGTGTGTTCAGTTTGAAATACCACTTGTAGAGTACCTATTACCCTTCCTTACTTGCCCATACCCCATCCAACCTACCTGTTTCATCCTTCACTCAGAACCCTTACCTTACATTTACCTCATTCGCTTACTTTGCCATGATTCCCATCTTCTTGGGCAACATCATCTCATCCCTCCTTGAACAAATCTCACCATCTACACCTTCTCCTCAACTCCATTCCCCAAGTCCTAGACCTCTTCACACCCCTATTTCACCTCCATACTCATTCCTCCATCTTTTTCCCTCCATCCATGCTCCAAAATCCCATTTCGAAACATCTTGTAGAAATCCTGAACATCCTGTAGAACCCCTGCAGACTTCCTGTAGAAGCTCATAAACACGGTTTCTTGGCAGCCAAACTTTGTGAGACTCTCTGGAAGGGTGTTAGGGACCCCTTAGACCCTCTTTGAACCTTCCCAACCTTTTCCAAGCATTTCTCCTCCTTGATCCACCTCTGCACAGTCAAAAATAGTTAGAAGCACATGCATGATAATTCCAACAACTTAAACAAAAATACAAAAAGATGTTTTCTTCAGATAGAGGTAGTCTAGACACATGTATTTTACCTTCATAGAAGTAATGGCATCTCTTTTAGTAGTTTTCATTCTCTCCTTTGCGTCAGTAGTACTAGCTGGTAGAATTAGGGTTTGCCAGGGTTTGCGTTTCTTTTTTGGCTTTCAGTTTCTTTTTGCAATTAGATTAGCTTCCTTCGAGTTAGCTTTCATCCATCAATTAAAAAGCTTCTTCTAAGAGCTCATAGAAGTTGGCTTAAGCTCCTAGTGGACTTGTGCCAGCTGACCAAGTGACAGCTGCGGCAAGAGCTAGTACTTGTGCATACAACACCGTCGCTTCCAAGTTTGTTACGAACTGCCGGGTTGATAAAATTAAAGAAGGGAGTTCCAGGAGTTGTAGCATTATTGCTACAATACTGGGGCCCACCATCTTTTTGGCGCCGTTGCCGGGGAAGCGTCATAGTATTGGTGATTGTCGCTTTTCTTCTATTTTCCACTACAATCTTTTGCTAAGTAGTTTATTTCATTTCCATTATGCAATTTCGTTTATGCAAAAGTAGATTAGCCTTTCCCGCTTTCATAGATTAGCATTTCAATTCCGCAATTTCATTTCTGCAAGCGTAGATTAGCATTTCAATTCCGCAAGCATAGACTAGCATTTCATCCCTGCAATTTCATTTGAGAAAAATAGATTAGTCCTTTCCTGCTTTCATTTCAATTCCGCATTTTCATTTTAGCAAGATGGTTAGTTGCAGTTCAATCTATTTCAGTTTTGCAAGTAGAAGTAGAAAAAAGCAAAAATCAAACAAAAATATTTCATTTCATGCCTTGTAGGAGTAGAGATAAGTTAGAAAAATGATTGCACAACACCCCCCTTTGCTTCACACAGCCAACCTTCTCTCTTCTTCGATGGTTGTGACTAAGAAGAACCCCTAGGTGGACATCAAGACATATCTGAAGAACCTCTAGGGGAGAAGAAGAAGAAACCATTCCTTTAGAGCAAATGGCTACAAGAAGAAATGTTGGGAGCAGTCCCTTGTCCAAAGACGAATTTGAAGATCAGATAGAAGATTTCAAGAGTGATATGAGGCAGTTTCTTGCCATGCAATTGGATACCCTGTGGATCCAAAAGAAGCAAGAGGAAGCCAAGAGGTCTTTGGTCATCTTTTGTCCTAGGTGCACTAGAAATCATCCTAGGAACGAATGTCCAATGCACTCCCTAGAAGTGTGTTTTGGCGCCGTTGCCGGGGAAGCGTCATAGTATTGGTGATTGTCGCTTTTCTTCTATTTTCCACTACAATCTTTTGCTAAGTAGTTTATTTCATTTCCATTATGCAATTTCGTTTATGCAAAAGTAGATTAGCCTTTCCCGCTTTCATAGATTAGCATTTCAATTCCGCAATTTCATTTCTGCAAGCGTAGATTAGCATTTCAATTCCGCAAGCATAGACTAGCATTTCATCCCTGCAATTTCATTTGAGAAAAATAGATTAGTCCTTTCCTGCTTTCATTTCAATTCCGCATTTTCATTTTAGCAAGATGGTTAGTTGCAGTTCAATCTATTTCAGTTTTGCAAGTAGAAGTAGAAAAAAGCAAAAATCAAACAAAAATATTTCATTTCATGCCTTGTAGGAGTAGAGATAAGTTAGAAAAATGATTGCACAACACCCCCCTTTGCTTCACACAGCCAACCTTCTCTCTTCTTCGATGGTTGTGACTAAGAAGAACCCCTAGGTGGACATCAAGACATATCTGAAGAACCTCTAGGGGAGAAGAAGAAGAAACCATTCCTTTAGAGCAAATGGCTACAAGAAGAAATGTTGGGAGCAGTCCCTTGTCCAAAGACGAATTTGAAGATCAGATAGAAGATTTCAAGAGTGATATGAGGCAGTTTCTTGCCATGCAATTGGATACCCTGTGGATCCAAAAGAAGCAAGAGGAAGCCAAGAGGTCTTTGGTCATCTTTTGTCCTAGGTGCACTAGAAATCATCCTAGGAACGAATGTCCAATGCACTCCCTAGAAGTGTGTTTTGTCTGTGAAGAATACCATCCTACGAATCAGTGCCCTTCCTTGCCTAGAATTAAAGTTGCATATCAGAGAGTTAAAGGAGCCACTGAACCACTCTATCATATGAACCAAAGGAAGCCGCCTAGACCTAAATCTTACCAGCAGGAACTGCAAGGGACACCTGAGACCTATTATGACCCCTACCAAGCCACTTTCATGCCTTCTTGGGGTCCCCCTGCTCATCCTTCCTGGTTCACACCTCCTCCTTGTTCCTTCACAGATCCATATTATGCCCAACCAGTTGCTCATTCATTTCACTCTTATGCTCAACGACAACCTCAGTGGAATGCACCTTATCAGGAGTGGAGGCCCCAGTACAACTCTCATCCTGCTCATTTTCCTCCACCACCTGCTCATCCACAACCATCGCCTCCTCCTCCATCAAGGCAACCCCAAATGCCTGCCCAACCACAATGCCATCCACCTCCATCTCAATTACACACCTCCACTCAACTACCCGTACCACCATTTCCAAAACCATACAATGGAGCAGCTCAACCCAATTGCAAAGCTGAGGCACAACATATCCAAATGACTCCTCTTGAGCTCAAGGATCTTCACCATAGCTCAGGAAAAACATTGCAAAAAAGAGATCATGTTGAAAGCATTGAAGGATCACATCCAGCAAAAGAAGATTCAAAAGAGGAGATCAAAGAACCATGGGCTGCACTTGATGAAGAGAAGAGATCAGAATCAGAGATCGAGAAAGCCTCCTCATGGTTACCATCAAATCTTCCATGTATTCAAGAGAAAGATCAGCAAAAAGAGGAAGATGAGAAAGTCATGTTAGAAGGTGACATGAAACATGATCCAGATCAACAAAAGAACCAAGGATATCAGAGCTATATTGAGATATGGTTTCAGACGGTCACTAAGTTGCAGCGGTACTATCTTCCTCAGCTATGTTTGATCCCTTCAAGGTCAGATCATTTGGTCCCTGAGATCTGGATACCTATCCAAGCATGCATTTCGAGCCTCCACATCATTTTGTCTCTAATCTCGATGTGCACATCGCTCCATTGGAAGTATTCTTATACTTGAGAACGATTTTGTTTTTCAAGTAGGGTAGGGTAGAAAAAAGAGAAAAAAAAAAAAAAAAAAAAATGAAAATAAGAAGAAAAAATAAAAATCTAAGGTGAAAACCTCCTCGGAGGCGCCTTAGATTGGCTCATTGATTGAAAACCTCCATGAGGCGGTCAATGGGTTGGAAAGAAAAGAAAATAAAAGGGAATAAGATCCTTGGGTGAAAACCTCCCTTGGAGGCGCCCAAGGCAGGCAATTAGGGTGAAAAGCTCCATGAGGCGCTCTAGTTGTTTTTCAAAAAAAAAAAAAAAAAAAAACTAATTCCATTGGCTAATTGCAGGTTGCAAGAAGGATGTTTCATGACAGGAGGAGCACTCAAATCTAGATCAAAGGAATTTTTCTTGTGCCTTCTACAGGAAGCTCTGTATTTCTACAGGAAACATCCTGTAGAACCTTTGGACGAGCCAAATCCAATTTCAAAAGTGAATCTAATGGTGGGAATTTGTTGATTAGGCCTACAAGCACTTGTGTGTCCATCCCTTGCCTTTATCCATCATTTTTTTCCACCTCCTTGTGCTTCTCATTGTGCTTCTACAGGAACTTCCTGTAGAAATTGTGGGAAACTAGACATGGATTTCAAAAAGTGGTTTGGCGAACATGGTAGCTTCCTCAAGGGTTCAGAAGTCCTCATGCAATCTTCCAACTCCTCCTCCATCATCTCCATACCTGCATCACAGCCCAAGCTCAGTTTTTCCTTCCATGCAAACATTTGCAAAAAGCCTTGAGGCAAAAATCCATAGAACAAAATTTGTTTTTGCCATAACTTGAAAACCATGCATCCATTTGACAAACCGTTTTATGGTGAATTGTACAAGGGTGATGGCAACATGCTTGAGCAGTTTCAGCCAATTTCGGTGCACGGTTTCCAAGAAATCAGCCTCCATCACCATCAGCCATTTTTGCATTTTCTCCATAACCGTGCATCCGTTTCAAAACCTGTTTCATGGGGATGTGCATATGAGTGATGGTAACCTACCCAAGCAGTTTCAGTCGATTCCGATGCACGGTTTCCGAGAAATCGATCTCTGAAATCTTCAGCCATTTTCCATTTTTCTCGAAATCCGTGCATCCATTGATCACGATTTTGCTATTGGAGATGCATAATGATGATAGGAACATGCTCTGCAAGTTTCAGATCAATCTGGTTCACCGTTTGGGAGAAATGGCGAAAACAAGTTCTGGTCCTGGTGAAAATTCAACAGTAGCAGCTTGAGGGTGCAGATCTGAACGTGGAAATGAACTCTTGTTGCATGCATCTGTACAGACGACACCTGCACAAGGAAACCAGCCGTGAATCAGCAACCAAGCCATCATGCAACCATAAAATCAAATGCATGCAGCAATGACAGCCCACAACAGCTCACGGCAGCCATTCGACTTCGAGGTATGTGACTGAAACTCGTTCTTCTATTGCACAAATTTAATTTAAAAACGGCATGAGTTAATGGAATGGTGGGATTAAGCCGCGAATTAGCAAGGTTAAGCCGATTGTCTTCTCTAGCACTCAGTCGGCAGTCACGCAGTACATGTGGACAGGTGACTCACGTGAAAATTAAAAAAAAAACAGGAAGTGTTGGCCGTTTGAACTCTAGTGCAACTGATCCAGAAGAGAACATGCAGTTCATGATAGCACTGCAGTCTGCATGTGGCCACGTATGCTTGGCCACTTCACGTCCTCACCACGAATCACGCTGTAATTGAAAAACAGGCTCGGCTGGCTCTCACCATCCGCTGATTAATTTGCACTTGCAACATTCTTAGCCGAAGTATGTGTCCTCTGATACCACAATCGGTTAACCTATCGCCCTCCACTGAGATTTGCAGCCTAGTTCGAATTTCTCTAGTGTATCGGGCTCACTCAAAGGCAGAATAAAATTCTACAGGAAACGGGTGGGGTCTTCTACAGGAAGTATGGCACAACATTCTGGACCAGAGAAGCCCGGACTTTTCTTCATCGAATTTTGAGTTCTGAGAGAGGTAGGATTGGAAAGAACACTCTTCCATGCATGATACATCTGAAAGGTGGCGAATTAAAGTTGTTTTTGAATAAGAAAATATGGAACAAGTCTTCCTGTGAATCCAGAATAGCATTTTTCCTGTGTGTTACACGGAATGTTTCAATTGGTTCTGCGTCAAATTCTCTTCCACAGTTCCTATCAAGAAATTCCTCTGTTGGAAGCGATAAACCATTGTAACACTCACATGTGCACATATCCAATCTTTGTTTTGCAACTGTTACATGGTTGGTGTAAAAATTAGCTCTGCACTATGTCTGTGAGAGATTAATTCTTGTTGATCAGTCGAGTTTTGGGGCAACAACAGTATTATAACCCGAGAAGTGGTGAGAGGAGAGATCTACACAGTGATGAAACTCTGTCATAAGAACCAAGAAGAAAAATCACATCCGAATTTCCACCTTAACCAGAGATCAAGCCAAAAATAGGGTGTTTTCACCATGCCTGGAGGGTTTATCAGAAAGGAACCCTCAGACTCCAAGAAGTTGAGGGAAACTCTTGAGGAAGTAGGACTATTTACCTGTGAACTCATTAGCCAGATCACTGGATTGCCATTGGAGATGCCCTGGGATAAGGAGGAAAGGAAGTTGGGCCAAAAAAAAAGCCAAAAAGGAATTCTTCCTACCAGAAGAGCAGTATTCAGAGGATAAAAATGGGGTCCAGAGAGCTAGCCTACAACCATTTTGGGGTGAATTCGGCCTTCAAATTGTGAAATATATTACCTGTGAAGGGCGATTAAGCATTGTGTATGGTTATCACTTCCGCTTGTTGACAGAGCTCAGGCACACGATGGATTTGCCCTCAAAACAAAAATTGAGCATTACATACTTCCTCATATAGTCATTGGTTAAGTGTAGCACGAAACTGAAGGAGGAAACACCAGACCAGCTGGCCCATCATGGGATTATCAAGCTCCTTGTAGAAGATGCTCTCCATACTTATACTGTCCCTATTTCTTGGGAGTTTTTCCACAATATGTCCAAGGGTGATGACATCCAGACTCTGGCCGAAGAGTTCACCTCATCCAGCAGCAAGGACCCGGAGCACAACGAGGCAGAGAGGAAAATAGAGGGGAAGAAAGCTAAGGGTAAGAAAACCCAGGGAAGACCATCATAGGAAAAATCACAGGAGAAACCACAGGAAAAGCAAGAAACAGGACAAGCTATTGAGGCCAAAGCTGCAGGTGAGATAAAGACACAAACACCCCGGAAGAAACAATTGCAAAGCAGGGCAGAGAGGACTGAAAAAGTCCAAACAAGTGAAAACAAAACCAAGGCAACCACACCAAAATTAAAAGGGAAGACACCCCCAGCCACGCAGACCAAAACAGTGAAGACACTTTCTACAGGAAGCCAGAAAACAGTTGACACAGGACTTTCTACAGGAAGTCTGGAAACGGAGCAGCAAAGGGAGAAATCACCTGAGATTTTGGCCAAGGAGGCGGTAGCAGTGCTAGATTCCCTAAGCACATCTCCAAAGCAAAAAGGGAAGCAAAAAAGGGAGCCTTCCATGTACTTTAAGGCAAGAAGGAGCATGTGGATAAAGCTGGCAGACCCTAGCCACAATCAGAGGAGCCAATTACAATTGAGGACACCACAGCTAAACAAAAGGAAGAGTCTCCTTCAAAGAGATCCATCATCTGTGAATGAGGAAGCTAAAAACCTTCACCTAGAGAGAGCAAATCAAGATGATGGACTCAAAGACAGTTCTACAGGAAGCTGAGACAGTTCTACAGGAAGCTACAGGACTTTCTACAGGAAGTTCTGTATTTTCAACAGAAACATCCTGTAGAAGGCTTTGGGCAGGCCAGAATCAATTATGGAGAGGGATTGGAAGCTTGAATCCTGTTGAGGAGGCATGCAACCACTCTTTTCTTCCATCCTCCACTGGTTTCATATCCTTTCACCACCATTGCCGCCATCAGATTGAATATACTTGCACAATCATACCAAGGCTGAGAATTCACTAGGAAAAGGAACATGCAGTGGGAAGAAGCAAAGAAGCATGGTTTCATGACAGAAAAGAGGACATCACTTCAGAAGCTTGGCATGACAAGGAGGCCACCAGGGCCATCAAAGATGAGGAGAGAGATTGGTTGCTCAGATGATGAGCCCCAAAAATGGATAATTATTTGGGCTCATTCAACCTCCTAATTTGACTTAATCCACCATTCTCATTAGTTTATTGCATGTTTTTAATTATATTTATGCTAATAGAGTGGATTGGGTTAGTCATTATGTCAACAAGTCTAATGTGTGCTTTGTGTAGCCTTTTTGGTCAACTTGGAGACAAAATTGAAGGTCTTAATGAGCACTTGGCAGCCAAATTCGTGGGAGAACAAGGGAGAGGATTTGTAGGAAGGTGTCCCCCTCATTTATGGGCCCTTACCTCGAATTCTCCACCATCAGCTCGGAGTTAAAGGGCCACCAAATCAATCAGCACAAGGGCAGCCAAGCAAGTCAAGTAGGACTGCTGTTAACTACAAGTCTTGGGCAGCCGAGTCCCTAAAGTTTAGGAGGACTGTTGGGGTCCTCAATTTGTATAAATAAGAAGGCTTAGGGCCTCATTTTGGTTAGCTAGTGGTTAGTCATTTTGTAGCTAGTAGTTAGTCATTTCATAGTCTTGTTGTAGTCATTTTGTAGTTCGATTTTTAGGCAATAGATTAGCTTTGCTTTCAGCTCATTCTCAAGCTCTCCTTGTGGACAGTTTTGATGTAACTCTTCATTTCTTGATCAATAAAGATGAATCCAGCTTTGCACCAGCTCTAAATCTCTCTTAGGAGGCTGTAGCTCTTGGGGTTGGGCCCATCTCAAGCGCCCAGTACCTCCTTTGATTATCTTTATGTGTCTTTGCTGCATTCTTAGAATAAAATCTGCTATTTGTATTTAAATCTTGCATTGTTATTTGGATTTCTTTTGATGGTTAAAGTAGCTTCTCATGGTTAGAATAGATTGGTAGGATAATAACAAGAAAAAGGCTACCAAACACCTTGGATCTCACCTCCCCCTCAGTGGAATCATGAGCTGGGACCAACGTGACTTTGCTGCCAACAAAAACGCTGTTTTGCTTTTCCATGCAATTCTTAGTGTTGGAACCCTCTTTTGTAGATGCTGATATTAGTAGTGTTTAAATGCTTCAGTTGATGATTTCTTAGTGGCATAAGTTAGTTCATGCATTTCATTTCGAATAAACTGCTGTTCATTTCCTTTTGTTGTTACTTAGGTCAAAATAGAGTAAAGTAACTAGGTCATAGGTTTTATAAGTGTTTGTTTGTTCAGTTTGAAATACCACTTGCAGAGTACCTATTACCCTTCCTTACCTGCCCATACCCCATCCAACCTACCTGTTTCATCCTTCACTCAGAACCCTTACCTTACATTTACCTCATTCGCTTACTTTGCCATGATTCTCATCTTCTTGGGCAACATCATCTCATCCCTCCTTGAACGAATCTCACCATCTACACCTTCTCCTCAACTCCATTCCCCAAGTCCTAGACCTCTTCACACCCCTATTTCACCTCCATACTCATTCCTCCATCTTTTTCCCTCCATCCATGCTCCAAAATCCCATTTCGAAACATCCTGTAGAAGAATTACAGAACATCCTGTAGAAATCCTGAACATCCTGTAGAACCCCTGCAGACTTCCTGTAGAAGCTCATAAACACGGTTTCTTGGCAGCCAAACTTTGTGAGACTCTCTGGAAGGGTGTTAGGGACCCCTTAGACCCTCTCTGAACCTTCCCAACCTTTCCCAAGCATTTCTCCTCCTTGATCCACCTCTGCACAGTAAAAAATAGTTAGAAGCACATGCATGATAATTCCAACAACTTAAACAAAAATACAAAAAGATGTTTTCTTCATATAGAGGTAGTCTAGACACATGTATTTTACCTTCATAGAAGTAATGGCATCTCTTTTAGTAGTTTTCATGCTCTCCTTTGCGTCAGTAGGACTAGCTGGTAGAATTAGGGTTTGCTAGGGTTTGCGTTTCTTTTTTGGCTTTCAGTTTCTTTTTGCAATTAGATTAGCTTCCTTCGAGTTAG
This sequence comes from Pinus tabuliformis, assembly GCA_031772625.1. NCBI lineage: Eukaryota > Viridiplantae > Streptophyta > Pinopsida > Pinales > Pinaceae > Pinus > Pinus tabuliformis. The sequence goes on from CM062813.1 coordinate 492,588,738, forward strand.
CTTTCATCCATCAATTAAAAAGCTTCTTCTAAGAGCTCATAGAAGTTGGCTTAAGCTCCTAGTGGACTTGCGCCAGCTGACCAAGTGACAGCTGCGGCAAGAGCTAGTACTTGTGCATACAACACCGTCGCTTCCAAGTTTGTTACGAACTACCGGGTTGATAAAATTAAAGAAGGGTGTTCCAGGAGTTGTAACATTATTGCCACAATACTGGGGCCCACCATCTTTTTTTCGCCGTTGCCGGGGAAGCGTCATAGTATTGGTGATTGTCGCTTTTCTTCTATTTTCCACTACAATCTTCTGCTAAGTAGTTTATTTAATTTCCATTATGCAATTTCGTTTATGCAAAAGTAGATTAGCCTTTCCCGCTTTCATAGATTATCATTTCAATTCCGCAATTTCATTTCTGCAAGCGTAGATTAGCATTTCAATTCCGCAAGCATAGACTAGCATTTCATTCCTGCAATTTCATTTGAGCAAAATAGATTAGTCCTTTCCTGCTTTCATTTCAATTCCGCATTTTCATTTTAGCAAGATAGTTAGTTGCAGTTCAATCTATTTCAGTTTTGCAAGTAGAAGTAGAAAAAAGCAAAAATCAACCAAAAAGATTTCATTTCATGCCTTGTAGGAGTAGAGATAAGTTAGAAAAATGATTGCACAACACCCCCCTTTGCTTCACACAGCCAACCTTCTCTCTTCTTCGATGGCCGTGACTAAGAAGAACCCCTGGGTGGACATCAAGACATATCTGAAGAACCTCTAGGGGAGAAGAAGAAGAAACCATTCCTTTGGAGCAAATGGCTACAAGAAGAAATGTTGGGAGCAGTCCCTTGTCCAAAGACAAATTTGAAGATCAGATAGAAGATTTCAAGAGTTATACGAGGCAGTTTCTTGCCATGCAATTGGATATCCTGTGGATCCAAAAGAAGCAAGAGGAAGCCAAGAGGGCTTTGGTCATCTTTTGTCCTAGGTGCACTAGAAAGCATCCTAGGAACGAATGTCCAATGCACTCCCTAGAAGTGTGTTTTGTCTGTGAAGAATACCATCCTACGAATCAGTGTCCTTCCTTGCCTGGACTTAAAGTTGCATATCAAAGAGTTAAAGGAGCCACTGAACCACTCTATCATATGAACCAAAGGAAGCCGCCTAGACCTAAATCTTACCAGCAGGAACTGCAAGGGACACCTGAGACCTATTATGACCCCTACCAAGCCACTTTCATGCCTTCTTGGGGTCCCCCTGCTCATCCTTCCTAGTTCACACCTCCTCCTTTTTCCTTCACAGATCCATATTATGCCCAACCAGTTGCTCATTCATTTCACTCTTATGCTCAGCCACAGCCTCAGTGGAATGCACCTTATCAGGAGTGGAGGCCCCAGTACAACTCTCATCCCGCTCATTTTCCTCCACCACCTGCTCATCCACAACCATCGCCTCCTCCTCCATCAAGGCAACCCCAAATGACTGCCCAACCACAATGCCATCCACCTCCATCTCAATTACACACCTCCACTCAACTACCTGTACCTCCATTTCCAAAACCATACAATGGAGCAGCTCAACCCAATTGCAAAGCTGAGGCACAACATATCCAAATGACTCCTCTTGAGCTCAAGGATCTTCACCATAGCTCAGGAAAAGCATTGCAAAAAAGAGATCATGTTGAAATCATTGAAGGATCACATCCAGTAAAAGAAGATTCAAAAGAGGAGATCAAAGAACCATGGGCTGCACTTGATGAAGAGAAGAGATCAGAATCAAAGATCGAGAAAGCCTCCTCATGGTTACCATCAAATCTTCCATATATTCAAGAGAAAGATCAGCAAAAAGAGGAAGATGAGAAAGTCATGTTAGAAGGTGACATGAAACATGATCCAGATCAGCAAAAGAACCAAGGATATCAAAGCTATATTGAGATATGGTTTCAGACGGTCACTAAGTTGCAGCGGTACTATCTTCCTCAGCTATGTTTGATCCCTTCAAGTTCAGATCATTTGGTCCCTGAGATCTGGATACCTATCCAAGCATGCATTTCGAGACTCCACATCATTTTGTCTCTAATCTCGATGTGCACATGGCTCCATTGGAAGTATTCTTATACGTGAGAACGATTTTGTTTTTCAAGTAGGGTACGGTAGAAAAAAGAGAAAAAAAAGAAGAAAAAAGAAAAAAGAAAAAGAAAAAATGAAAATAAGAAGAAAAAATAAAAATCTAAGGTGAAAACCTCCTCGGAGGCGCCTTAGATTGGCTCATTGATTGAAAACCTCCATGAGGCGGTCAATGGGTTGGAAAGAAAAGAAAATAAAAGGGAATAAGATCCTTGGGTGAAAACCTCCCTTGGAGGCGCCCAAGGCAGGCAATTAGGGTGAAAACCTCCATGAGGCGCCCTAGTTGTTTTTAAAAAAAAAAAAAAGAGAAAAAAGAAAAATAAAAATAAAACTAATTCCATTGGCTAATTGCAGGTTGCAAGAAGGATGTTTCATGACAGGAGGAGCACTCAAATCAAGATCAAAGGAATTTTTCTTGTGCCTTCTACAGGAAGCTCTGTATTTCTACAGGAAACATCCTGTAGAACCTTTGGACGAGCCAAATCCAATTTCAAAAGTGAATCTAATGGTGGGAATCTGTTGATTAGGCCTACAAGCACTTTTGTGTCCATCCCTTGCCTTTATCCATCATTTTTTTCCACCTCCTTGTGCTTCTCATTGTGCTTCTACAGGAACTTCCTGTAGAAATTGTGGGAAACTAGACATGGATTTCAAAAAGTGGTTTGGCGAACATGGTAGCTTCCTCAAGGGTTCAGAAGTCCTCATGAAATCTTCCAACTCCTCCTCCATCATCTCCATACCTGCATCACAGCCCAAGCTCAGTTTTTCCTTCCATGCAAACATTTGCAAAAAGCCTTGAGGCAAAAATCCATAGAACAAAATTTGTTTTTGCCATAACTTGAAAACCATGCATCCATTTGACAAACCGTTTTATGGGGAATTGTACAAGGGTGATGGAAACATGCTTGAGCAGTTTCAGCCAATTCCGGTGCACGGTTTCCAAGAAATCAGCCTCCATCACCATCAGCCATTTTTGCATTTTCTCCATAACCGTGCATCCGTTTCAAAACCTGTTTCATGGGGATGTGCATATGAGTGATGGTAACCTACCCAAGCAGTTTCAGCCGATTCTGATGCATGGTTTCCGAGAAATCGATCTCTGAAATCTTCAGCCATTTTCCATTTTTCTCGAAATCCGTGCATCCATTGATCACGATTTTTCTATGGGAGATGCATAATGATGATAGGAACATGCTCAACAAGTTTCAGATCAATCCGGTTCACCGTTTGGGAGAAATGGCGAAAACAAGTTCTGGTCCGGGTGAAAATTCAGCGACAGCAGCTTGAGGGTGCAGATCTGAACGTGGAAATGAACTCTTGTTGCATGCATCTGGCCAGAGGACACCTGCACAAGGAAACCAGCCATGAATCAGCAACCAAGCCATCATGCAACCATAAAATCAAATGCATGCAGCAATGACAGCCCACAACAGCTCACGGCAGCCATTCGACTTCGAGGTATGTGACCGAAACTCGTTCTTCTATTGCACAAATTTAATTTAAAAATGGCATGAGTTAATGGAATGGTGGGATTAAGCCACGAATTAGCAAGGTTAAGCCGATTGTCTTCTCTAGCACTCAGCCGACAGTCACGCAGTACATGTGGACAGGTGACTCACGTGAAAATTAAAAAAAAACAGGAAGTGTTGGCCATTTGAACTCTAGTGCAACTGATCCAGGAGAGAACATGCAGTTCATGATAGCACTGCACTCTGCATGTGGCCACGTATTCTTGGTCACTTCACTTCCTCACCACGAATCACGCTGTAATTGAAAAACAGGCTCGGCTGGCTCTCACCATCCGCTGATTAATTTGCACTTGCAACATTCTTAGCTGAAGTATGTGTCCTATGCTCCCACAATCGGTTAACCTATCACCCTCCACTGAGCTTTGCAGCCTGGTTCAAATTTCTCTAGTGTATCGGGCTCATTCAAAGGCAGAATAACATTCTACAGGAAACGGGTGGGGTCTTCTACAGGAAGTATGGCACAACATTCTGGACCAGAGAAGCCCAGACTTTTCTTCATCGAATTTGGAGTTCTAAGAGAGGTAGGATTGGAAAAAACACTCTTCCATGCATGATACATCTGAAAGGTGGCGAATTAAAGTTGTTTTTGAATAAGAAAATATGGAACAAGTCTTCCTGTGAATCCAGAATAGCAGTTTTCCTGTGTGTTACACGGAATGTTTCAATTGGTTCTACGTCAAATTCTCTTCCACAGTTCCTATTAAGAAATTCCTCTGTTGCAAGCGATAAATCATTGTAACACTCACCTGTGCACATATCCAATCTCTATTTTGCAACTGTTACATGGTTGGTGTAAAAATTAGCTCTGCACTATGTCTGTGAGAGCTTAATTCTTGTTGATCAGTCGAGTTTTGGGGCAACAGCAGTATTATAACCCGAGAAGTGGTGAGAGGAGAGATCTACACAGTGATGAAACTCTGTCATAAGAACGAAGAAGAAAAATCACATCCGAATTTCCACCTTAACCAGAGATCAAACCAAAAATAGGGTGTTTTCACCATGCCTGGAGGGTTTATCAGAAAGGAACCCTCAGACTCCAAGAAGTTGAGGGAAACTCTTGAGGAAGTAGGACTATTTACCTGTGAACTCATTAGCCAGATCACTGGATTGCCATTGGAGATGCCCTGGGATAAGGAGGAAAGGAAGTTGGGCCAAAAAAAAAGCCAAAAGGGAATTCTTCCTACCAGAAGAGCAGTATTCAGAGGATAAAAATGGGGTCTAGAGAGCTAGCCTACAACCATTTTGGGGTGAATTCGGCCTTCAAATTGTGAAATATATTACCTGTGAAGGGCGATTAAGCATTGTGTATGGTTATCACTTCCACTTGTTAACAGAGCTCAGGCACACGATGGATTTTCCCTCAAAACAAAAATTGAGCATTACATACTTCCTCATATAGTCATTGGTTAAGTGTAGCACAAAACTGAAGGAGGAAACACCAGACCAGCTGGCCCATCATGGGCTTATCAAGCTCCTTGTAGAAGATGCTCTCCATACTTATACTGTCCCTATTTCTTGGGAGTTTTTCCACAATATGTCCAAGGGTGATGACATCCAGACTTTGGCCGAAGAGTTCACCTCATCCACCAGCAAGGACCCGGAGCACATCGAGGCAGAGAGGAAAATAGAGGGGAAGAAAGCTAAGGGTAAGAAAACCCAGGGAAGACCATCATAGGAAAAATCACAGGAGAAGCCACAAGAAAAGCAAGAAACAGGACAAGCTGTTGAGGCCAAAGCTGCAGGTGAGATAAAGACACAAACACCCCGGAAGAAACAATTGCAAAGCAGGGCAGAGAGGACTGAAAAAGTCCAAACAAGTGAAGACAAAACCAAGGCAACCACACCAAAATTAAAAGGGAAGACACCCCCAGCCACGCAGACCAAAACAGTGAAGACACTTTCTACAGGAAGCCAGAAAACAGTTGACACAGGACTTTCTACAAGAAGTCTGGAAACGGAGCAGCAAAGGGAGAAATCACCTGAGATTTTGGCCAAGGAGGCGGTAGCAGTGCTAGATTCCCTAAGCACATCTCCAAATCAAAAAGGGAAGCAAAAAAGGGAGCCTTCCATGTACTTTAAGGCAAGAAGGAGCATGTGGATAAAAGCTGGGAGACCCTAGCCACAGTCAGAGGAGCCAATTACAATTGAGGACACCACAGCTAAACAAAAGGAAGAGTCTCCTTCAAAGAGATCCATCATCTGTGAATGAGGAAGCTAAAAACCTTCACCTAGAGATAGCAAATCAAGATGATGGACTCAAAGACAGTTCTACAGCAAGCTGAGACAGTTCTACAGGAAGCTACAGGACTTTCTACAGGAAGTTCTGTATTTTCAACAGAAACATCCTGTAGAAGTCTTTGGGCAAGCCAGAATCAATTATGGAGAGGGATTGGAAGCTTGAAGTCTGTTGAGGATGCATGCAACCACTCTTTTCTTCCATCCTCCACTGGTTTCATATCCTTTCACCACCATTGCCGCCATCAAATTGAATATACTTTCACAATCATACCAGGGCTGAGAATTCACTAGGAAAAGGAACATGTAGTGGGAAGAAGCAAAGAAGCATGGTTTCATGACAGAAAAGAGGACATCACTTCAGAAGCTTGGCATGACAAGGAGGCCACCAGGGCCATCAAAGATGAGGAGAGAGATTGGTTGCTCAGAGGATGAGCAACACTTTCAGTAGGGGGGTGATGATGAGCCCCAAAAATGGATAATTATTTGGGCTCATTCAACCTCCTAATTTGACTTAATCCACCATTCTCATTAGTTTATTACATGTTTTTAATTATATTTATGCTAATAGAGTGAATTGGGTTAGTCATTATGCCAACAAGTATAATGTGTGCTTTGTGTAGCCTTTTTGGTCAACTTGGAGACAAAATTGAAGGTCTTAATGAGCACTTGGCAGCCAAATTCGTGGGAGAACAAGGGAGAGGATTTGTAGGAAGGTGTCCCCCTCATTTATGGGCCCTTAACTCGAATTCTCCACCATCAGCTCGGAGTTCAAGGGCCACCAAATCAATCAGCACAAGGGCAGCCAAGCAAGTCAAGTAGGACTGTTGTTAACTACAAGTCTTGGGCAGCTGAGTCCCTAAAGTTTAGGAGGACTATTGGGGTCCTCAATTTGTATAAATAAGAAGGCTTAGGGCCTCATTTTGGTTAGCTAGTGGTTAGTCATTTTGTAGCTGGTAGTTAGTCATTTCATAGTCTTGTTGTAGTCATTTTGTAGTTCGACTTTTAGGCAATAGATTAGCTTTGCTTTCAGCTCATTCTCAAGCTCTCCTTGTGGACAGTTTGGATGTAACTCTTCATTTCTTGATCAATAAAGATGAATCCAGTTTTGCACCAGCTCTAAATCTATCTTAGGAGGCTGTAGCTCTTGGGGTTGGGCCCATCTCAAGCGCCCAGTACCTCCTTTGATTATCTTTATGTGTCTTTGCTGCATTCTTAGAATAAAATCTGCTATTTGTATTTAAATCTTGCATTGTTATTTGGATTTCTTTTGATGGTTAAAGTAGCTTCTCATGGTTAGAATAGATTGGTAGGATAATAACAAGAAAAAGGCTACCAAACACCTTGGATCTCACCTCCCCCTCAGTGGAATCATGAGCTGGGACCAACGTGACTTTGCTGCCAACAAAAACGTTGTTTTTCTTTTCCATGCAATTATTAGTGTTGGAACCCTCTTTTGTAGATGTCTATATGAGTAGCGTTTAAATGCTTCAGTTGATGATTTCTTAGTGGCATAAGTTAGTTCATGCATTTCATTTCGAATAAACTGTTGTTCATTTCCTTTTGTTGTTACTTAGGTCAGAATAGAGTAAAGTAACTAGGTCATAGGGTTTATAAGTGTTTGTGTGTTCAGTTTGAAATACCACTTGCAAAGTACCTATTACCCTTCCTTACCTGCCCATACCCCATCCAACCTACCTGTTTCATCCTTCACTCAGAACCCTTACCTTACATTTACCTCATTCGCTTACTTTGCCATGATTCTCATCTTCTTGGGCAACATCATCTCATCCCTCCTTGAACGAATCTCACCATCTACACCTTCTCCTCAACTCCATTCCCCAAGTCCTATACCTCTTCACACCCCTATTTCACCTCCATACTCATTCCTCCATATTTTTCCCTCCATCCATGCTCCAAAATCCCATTTCGAAACATCCTGTAGAAGAATTACAGAACATCCTGTAGAAATCCTGAACATCCTGTAGAACCCCTGCAGACTTCCTGTAGAAGCTCATAAACACGGTTTCTTGGCAGCCAAACTTTGTGAGACTCTCTGGGAGGGTGTTAGGGACCCCTTAGACCCTCTCTGAACCTTCCCAACCTTTCCCAAGCATTTCTCCTCCTTGATCCACCTTTGCACAGTCAAAAATAGTTAGAAGCACATGCATGATAATTCCAACAACTTAAACAAAAATACAAAAAGATGTTTTCTTCAGATAGAGGTAGTCTAGACACATGTATTTTACCTTCATAGAAGTAATGGCATCTCTTTTAGTAGTTTGCATGCTCTCCTTTGCGTCAGTAGGACTAGCTGGTAGAATTAGGGTTTGCGTTTCTTTTTTGGCTTTTAGTTTCTTTTTGCAATTAGATTAGCTTCCTTCGAGTTAGCTTTCATCCATCAATTAAAAAGCTTCTTCTAAGAGCTCATAGAAGTTGGCTTAAGCTCCTAGTGGACTTGTGCCAGCTGACTCTGTGACAGTTGCGGCAAGAGCTAGTACTTGTGCATACAGCACCGTCGCTTCCAAGTTTGTTACGAACTACCGGGTTGATAAAATTAAAGAAGGGAGTTCCAGGAGTTGTAGCATTATTGCTACAATACTGGGGCCCACCACAAATTATTGAGGAAATTTTCTGCAAATGCCTATGAGATTGAATTTACCCCTAATGTTGGAATACCAGCAATTTTTAATGTTTCAAACCTGTACAAGTATGAAGGTGAAACTACAGATGATATAGCACAAGATCAACAGGCCTAAGAGATTGACTGGGTAAAACAGTTACCTACAGCAAAAGAATTTGCAGCCAGAAAGAATTCTGGACAAGAAGGTGTTTAAGAAAATAAGGGGACAAGAGTACTTCCAGTATTTGGTAAAATGGAAAGATTTGCCAACCGCTGAAGCTACTTGGATTACAGAAGACATGCTACAGAAATTGGGCGGTTCTGTAGATGAACTCATGGATAGGATCACATGAAGAATTTTTTCCTCAAAAGTCTGATGCATGAGCATGTGACTTGGAGGGAAAATCTTCAAACTTATTCCAAAAATCCAAAAAAAATATATAGGCAAAGGAGTGGGGTCCTTTAGCCATAAATTTCCATGCTTTTCTAGTCAAGATAGGGATAGAATTAAGAATAAAAGCATTACATAATAATCGCTTATGGATAAGCGACAATAAGTTTTTATGCATGGTTGCTTTAAAACAATTGAAGTAAAAGGCATGCTTTTGTATAGATAAGGGCCGAGAGGGCTTATCTATTATTTATAAAATGAAATAATTGGACACTCTAAGTTAGAGGGTCTAGAAGCATTATTATCTGGAAAAAAACCTCTCTCTGTGCGTTTTGAATTGATGGTCCTTTGTTAAACTGATAATTGTGTGTATGTATTGGTTTGGTTCTTTTCTTCTGAGTTTTGTAACAATGATTTGGCTTTGAATTTCCAATTAACGCGGCGGTTGGAGCCCTTAACCTGTGTTTCCTTCATATTGACATTTTTGGTTTCTTTAATTGTTGTATAGAGTTTCGCGGCCAAAACTCTGTTTTACATAGGGAATCGTGAAAAAACTTATATCAAGAGGAATTCAGCCAGAGACTCCGATATTAAAGAACCTTTGGAGGGTGAAATCGCCATGAACATAAGATTAAAAAAGAGCAAATACAGAGTGGAAATCGTGTCACTACTAGGTAAATTCCATGTCATCAGTCACTATTAGTCCCATTCATCAAAGATAGTGACATGTCAAGTCCCACCATATGATGATGTGGAGTTCATGATGTAGTATTGTAATCATTGTAAAAGACAAATAAGTGGAATTCCAAGAGTCATATGTGGAACATGAAGAGTCACATAGTCATATATGGATAAAGATTGTATAGAAGTCCAAAAGTCATTTGGAAGTTCAAGAATTGTTTAGAAGTCCAAAGGACACACTAGGAGTCCAAGATTCATGGGGTAATCCAAGAGTCATGAGGATATGAAAGTTCATTCCTCTTGTTATAAAAGAAACCTCATCACTCAAGCAAATGGCTTTTTGGAGGCTTAAGATTTTGAGAGCTAGTCTTAGCTTCTCTATTTGGCATAGGAGAGAAAACTATTCCTTGGAGAAGCAAGGAGTGACTTAATGCTCCATTATTGGAACTAGTGTTCACCATTGTAATTGATGTACTTGGATATTTAAACTTATAATTGAAGTTCTTTGAGCCAACACATTTTAATGCATGTATCGCAAATGTTTTAGGATTATTCTTGGGATGTTTAAGGTATATGTTGTGTTCATATGTACTGGATAAATTGAACTATTTTTGGGGCTTCAGTGCTCATCTTGCTGAATAAGTGTTGTATTCGCTTTAATATTATTGTGTGAACTATTTCGCTAACGAATATTCCATGCTCTAGTGTGTCCCTTCTAGGATAGTACTATTACTTTCCTCTTAGAAACTCACTTCTTGTCTCCCCTTGTGAAGGTTTCCTTTCACATCCTGCAATTGTTGCTTCACAATGTCAACTTACTTGCTTATTCAAGGTTTACATATATAATCTCTTATTTATCTGTTCAAACCAAGACTAACCTTTGTATTATGGTGGTTGGGCCGATACTCCAGATGGGGCTCCTACTCCAAACGGTGTGAGGTCTAATTGGGACTTCACTTCAGGGAGACCCCCTTGAATGTTGGCATATCCAGCACTATGAACACCTAAAAAGATCCCCATCTTAGTTGTAGGCTCCAACTTTTTCTTGCTATCCTTGGAGACATGAAAATAGATTGTAGCTCCACAAATTTGAAAATGAGATATATTTGACTTCCTCCCAGAGAAATCATCTTCAGGTGATCATGCCAAGTATTTTGTGAGGAATCGGGTTCTGCAAATAAATTGTTGTATTGCATGCTTTTTCCCACATATATAGTGGTAGTCCTTGATCATGCAACATCACTCTTGCAACCCCTACAATACTTATGTTTTTTCTCTGTCACCCCATTTTGTTGTGGTTTGTGGGGTGCAGTGCAATCAGTTCTCTTTCGATGCCTTCCTTGGCAAAAAAATATTTGAAAGAGTTAAACACAAATTCTCCACCATTATCATTTATCATAGATTTAATTTTCTGACCATTCTCAGTTTCAACCAATGCTTTTAATTCAACAAATTTTGCAATCACTTCATCTTTCTTCTTCATAAAATAGATCCAACACTTGTAGGAAAATTAATTTATGAAAATTACATAATACCTGTGTTTTGCAACTGAGACTATGGAAAATGGCCCACACACATCTGAGTGGACTCGCTCCAAGATGGCTCTATCTCTACTATCTTGACCTTAGAAGGAGGCTTTGACATATTTTCCTAGAGTGCATCCCTTGCAAACATCGTGTTGGTGAAAGGTGCATTTTGGAAGTCCTGTGGTGATCTGCTACATGATTTTCAAGTCTCAATGATGTAGGTGATCCATTCACCTATGCCACAGTTATCCAACATCTTGACTCTGAACATGTTTTGCTTTGCTGCTCAATGTAGCACATGCATCCACCTCTATCTTATAGATATTTTTCACTCTATCACCATTTTTTTTCCTTGTCCAGTAGCAACATGCTTCAAATAAGCTTTCCCCTTACTAAACACTACAACATAACCTCTCTCCTCCAATACAGCTATATATTTCAAATTTTTCTTCATCCCAAGAAAATACATTACATTTTTCATGTGAAAATGGGAGCCTACCTGCCTCTTAAAGGTGATAGTACCCACTATACCACCCATCATCTCCAAGTTCTATGTGTAATCGTAGGTCCTCCTACAGGTTGTTGAAGAACTACTTATATCTTGTCATACGAAATGAGACTCCCGAGTCCAAGTACTATACACTGCTTCATACAGTACTTGTCATGCATGCAATGAGGGTTAAATACAATTCGAATTGTAATACAAGATCATCACCTCCTGCTCCTCTTGTAGGTTTCTTCTAGGATTTCTTATGCGAACACTTTGTTGCATAGTTTTCATATTTATGTTATTGAAAACATTTAATTTTGTTGAGGTCCTTCTTCTTGCCTTGTTTCAGGATGGATTCTGGCTTGCACTGGGCCTTATTTCCCTTGCCTGCTAAGGAAAATTATTCTTCCTCCTCAGCTTTGGTTGTGACACCATCTCTATGTTTCTTCTGATCTTCTCCTGCACAAAATCAACCCAAAGTCTCTCCCAATTTGTTAGCATGTCTCTTCCATTAATTGAATCCTGATAGTTATGCCTGGATTTCAAAAGGCCAAGGAGTGCTAATCTCACAAGTTCGGATGATGGCACATTTTCTCCTAATCCTCCAAGTTCATCTAGAACCTGAGTGAATATGGATAGGTATTGTGGAATGGTTTCATTTTTCTGCATTTGAATGTTCCTGAGTTTATCACTCAATGCCAATTCCCTAGCATCATTGCTGCTCTGGAAGAGATCTGTGATATTTTTCCACGTTGCAAAAGGAGTCTCATTTCCATGCAAGTTCAAAAAAACGTGATCTCTGACACACTCCAAAATAATCCTCATGGCCTTTGTTGTGTCTTTATTCCACTGAGAAAGTGCTTGTGCATCAAATGTTGTTGGTTTTGGAATCTTAGTATGTGTATATTCCAATAATCCATTTTCATCCATGACAACTTCCATCTTCTTTGTCCAAGGACAAAAATTTGAGGTGACCTCCAATGCATACTCAAGCCTCAATCTGTCAAAAGATATTTTTCCTACACTGAAGAGAATCTGCACCAAAAACTCTACAAATCAAAATTTATCTGATAGAATATTTGGAACAAGGTTTCTATGTAGTCTTCTGATGCTCTAATACCATGTATAAATTGCAAGAAATTTGCTATTGCTAATGAAATCAAACTGAAATCAAGAGACAAGAATTTCTTCTACTATTATGCGGAAAGGAAAACACAGGATAGAAACACATGCAATAACATTCAACCATCAAGATCTAAGGAACACAATGATTTTACAAGGGAAGCCAACTGGGAAAAACCCCTTTGTTTCTTTACATTAATTCATATGAGAATATGGATCAATTACAATGTCTTGCGTCAATCCTGAAGCACACCCAACATTGTTATTCCAATCTCCTTCTTACTGAATTGCTCTAACCAACTGTTATAGACATTTTTGTGCCTTACAGCTCTAAGCATGAAATGTCCATAAACCAAGGGCTCCTAAGTCCCTAAAAGTGTTGTTCTAACTCCTAAAGGAACAAGGTCAACAAATTACAGCTTCTCCCAGAAGTTCTCCACCAGAAACTGCTCAAAATAAGTCAAATCAGGATCATTTCAGCTGCTCCACTAGCCAAGTGTGTTGCATAGCACCTAAGTCCACTAGCTAGGTGCATTGCAACGCACCTAAATGCACTAACAGGGTGCATTGAGCGGGAAATGACAAGTGGCAAAGTCATTCCGCGAGGTGGAGAGACAATGGAAGCTTCTAGAATCTTCTCCAATGACACTTGCCTCACTGAATTCGACCAAGGATGAGTAAGAGGCTCTCAGTCTCCAAGTGGAAGCAAGAACTGACATAGAGAAGCCACTAATCAGTTCATGAGCTGACTCATCCTCCTTGCATACATCTATATATGGATCCCTCATCCCAGAGATCCAGAGGCTGGAATTTTGCACATTGTAAGGAATTGTTGTTGATTTTGAGATACATATCAGAGAATTGGGTGATCTATGCTTTGTTGGGGTTGAAGAAGGGACTTCTTTGCTGGGAGGTTGATGCTAGGTCAGGAATCATCGGTTGTAACTCCTCCTGGATCTTCTTGTATATCAATAAAACTATTTGAGTTTCTTCTCCATGCTTGTGTTTCATTGATGCTTGTTACATTTGTATGGTTAACTTAAATCTGATCCTAAGTTATTTATGAATATAAACCCATTTCTTTGTATAGTTTCCCTCTTCTGTGATCTTACAGGTACTTGGTGAAGCTGGGCAAGTGAGAGAGCAGGTAGCTGGAAGCTGTCAAAGAGGAGAGAGATTGGATCAAAGGACTAGCGCAAGACACAGGTTGGTTCATCTTATTCCTCTTCGTTTATAGTTCATAAAGAAGAATACAAAAGTAGTTTTCTCTATTTGTTTCTAAGGTAGCTGTCACACCTTAGTGGGATAGAGTCGTTCTAAATAGACACTTTTCCGATAACAAAATGGCGACTCCGCTGGGGATCGTGTCTAGTTAGTTTGTTTGTGTTTCTCTTGTTGTTTATTTCATAAACTTAGAAGTAGCAATCGAACTGCATTTGCCATTAACAAATGCAAAGTAGACATCTGCTGCTTCAATCCATTCACTGGATCTGTTTATGATCTGAACAGCTGATTCATAGACCAACTGATTGCCCTTGTGATAACTCTTAGACCCCCCTTAGATCTACCTCTAATTGTGCATTACTGATTGCTTTTACTCGGCCAAAAACCAAAGATTAAACTGCAAACCGTGACCCAGAACCCGGATAAAATTCTCGTTTCTGCCCCAGCGCAGGCTCTGTGAAGAGGTTCTGCATTTCAACGCACTCCCCGAGAGGGCTACCTGCGCTGCAATGTAGTTTCTCTGTGTAACAGGTGCGCTGATCAGCCTAGCCTTGTGCAGCTGAGGTTCTTTGCTTCATTTTTCCAGTTTTGTCTCTGATTTTTGCTGCCTGTAATCAGTATTTCACTGTTTCAAACCCCTTTTCCTTACTGATATTCCGCCTCAGTTGTACAAAAGAAACTGTAGATGTTTTTATGTGTTTGTTGCATCGTTTACAGTTTTCCATTGCAAAGTAGAATAGTCGTACTGTCGTCCTTTGATTTAGATCTGTCGCAAGTGTTGATTTTGATCATAGGAGAAAGTTTATTTGTTGTTGATAGTCGATTATGCTTTTACTTTTTCCTTTGGTTTGAATTTGTGACTTTCTAGTGTCGAAACAAATATTTATTTCAAAATCATAAAGTGTCATAATCATCTCTACCTTTTGATTTCGAAAAGAAGCTTGTTTGTGTTTGTCACTTGAAAGCAAATTCAGATATGTACATCAACTTTCTTTTTAGGCATCAATATTAAGAAAGTGAAAAACAAAACATATGCATGTGCATTTGCATATTGGCAGTCTGTTTGGCTTGATTTAGGAAAGTGCATTTACAGTGTGCTCTTTGCTCTTTGCGAAAAGATTGTGTCTTTCTTTTCCCCTAGTAGCTAGGATTTTCATTGCTGAAAAGAGATAAAAGTTTGTTTATCATCTTTAGATTGCATTTTAGGAATTACATCTACATCTCGTGGTGATCCCAAAAGGCAAACTTCATAAGAAAGATCAACTTAAAATAAATTCAATGAACTTAACAACGCTTTGGAAATTAACGCACAACATTTAGAGGTCTAGGTTAGAGACGTATTCCGGCGTCGTAAAGCCTGGTAACTGTTGTCCTCACTGATGGTTGGGTGATTCCTCCACTTTGAGACGATAAGTGCCAGTACGGACTTGTGCTCCCACGTACCGTCGAGTATATATTGGGAGACCCCTATAGGCTTAAAACCTTTATCCATAGGAAGCCGTGTCGGCTGCCCTACTGATCGCAATGCACCGAACACAGCATTCGGGAAGATTGACTGTCGTACCGTAAAAAGTATTCTGCAGTTTTGCGATTGGTTTGGTACTCCCTCTACCTAGACCTCCAGAGCAGTCCCTTTCGTTCCTTTTCAGACTCCTTAACGGAAAAGGTCCATCTGAGCACTTGTCACTTCAGGCTCATTAAAATCAAAGGAGACTAGAGTCATCTTTTGTTTTTTCTTGACTCTTAAAAACTGAAAAAACAAGTTGTGTCAAAAGCATCTAAAATTCATTTAATTCGAAACATACCTTCCCTTTTATTTTAGTTGATCGAGTAATCCGCAATCGTGGAAGAAAGTCAATTGAAACCCCGTCGTTCGCGGAGGCTTACGAGTCAACCGTCTTTGTCTCCGAAAAACCAGTATGGACAAAGCGAACTCGTTTAACCGGTTCCAAGTCTCCTATCAAAGTTAGAACAAGTGTTCCAACGACATCAGAGACTCCGGTTACTCCAAACATTTCTGGAATCCCTGCCTCAACAGAAGAAATTCAACAGCCACAGAAGGACAGTGGTACCGATCCTAGTTTGAGAATAAACACTTGTGTTACTGAACCAGTTCCATCTATAACCGGTTCAGAGAGTCTTACTCTTCAAACATCTGTCGCTGCTTCTTCGGCACCAGAAATATTTTACGGACCTGACGGTCTTCCCCTTCCACCTGTTCTGATTGCGATAGAAGAAATTGTAGAAGATCCTCAAACAAGTACTCCAACGCACTTTGGAGTCGGGATCACTCTATATCCTTCGACATCAGAAGTTAGTCTACCACCAGCAGAAGTTCCTGTAGAATCGCTAGGTAATCTTTTGGATAGACTACAAACATCTAGGACTGTGTCTTCTAACACAGTGATGGCAGAACTCCCTGCTGTCACTCCGACAATGTTCGTCGGCATACCATCTGTCCCTACTAGCTCTCGACTGCTAGAAGGAGCCCACTCAGGGGCTATTTCGACAATTTGGTCCATTCCTGTTTGTTCATCCAGAATAATATCCGGAAACTCTTATGTTGAGTCTCGACAAATTGATCCATTTGGAGGTCAATTTGGGCAGTCCGGTCCCCAAGGGCAAACAATTCCCTTGAGTTCTGGATTACCACCGTATGGGGGGCAGTATGCCCTTTCATTATCCCCTCCGGGAGGATATCCATACGGGAGTTCACAACAACATTCAGGTTATACTGGAATTACCTCAAGTGGTTGGGTACCTATAATACCTCAACAACCAAGAGTTGTGTATTCAATGCAACAATGCGTACCTATGTCGAACATCCCGACTACGCCAGCTATTGTGACGGTGTCGCAAGTTCAAGCGATGCATGTTGTATGCCAACCTCAGGTTTCTCAGGTTGTAATGCAACAGCCTCTTGACCCTGCGACTCAGCCACAATCGCCGACTAGTAGGGCGACACAGGTCTAGATGGGTACAATTACCCCTCACCTTGGTCAAACGGTTAGTATCGGGCAACAACACATGGCTTCACAACCGTGGCTGGTGCAATACCAACAACCACAATTCCAACAAGTATACCAAAGTGCTGAGCAGCAGACCTTTGCGAACAGTGGACAGCCATATATTCAAAATGGTCAAGTCCACCAACCTTACCAAACATACCAGCATCAAATGCATTATGCCGGTATGCAAAGACCAACTTCTCAGGCGATTCCATCGTATCCTGGGTATGCTTCACCTAACCTGAATCAACAGTTACCATTCGTGGCGACTTTAGAGTTACCTGATTTAAACCGGTTAACAAACGATCCAATTTCTTACGCCCCTTGGTGGCCAGCGATTCCGCATAAACTTCCATCAGATATTCCTAAATTTAATGGAAATCCGGGTGAAGATCCATCGAATCACGTGATGACCTTTCATCTATGGTGTTCATCAAACACCCTAAATGATGATTCGATAAGACTTCGCCTCTTTCAGAGGACGTTAACGGGTCCAACGGCAAAATGGTACATTGAATTGCCTAGAGCTTCGTTCGACAACTTCAGTACCTTAGCCACAACCTTTTTAAACCATTTTCAATTACCAATAAGGTATGAAACAGGAACAGAACTGCTTACCAACTTCAAACAGACAACGGCCACTCACATATCTGATCATAACATGAATGGCGATGTCGTCATAGGATGGTAAAAACGTACGTACCCGATCAGCTATTAGCTGAATGGTTTATCAAGTCATTACTGCCTTCCATCACGGAAGATGTGGCAAAGGGGGGAGTCGTAACGGAAGAGCAAGTGATCGCTCGTGCACAATATCTGGACTTGATTTACATTCAGTCCGACACGCTCTACGACAAAATACCTGACGCCCCTAGACCGGAATTCTCAATTCCTCCTCCTCCTAAATCGAACAATGACTCTCATGCCGACGATGGCGTGATTGGCACGACAGGCACAAAATTGACAAAGGCTACATCCAAAAAGGCCCGTAAGATTTCAGGTCAAAATGCAAAAGACGAACTTCTTGCTTCGGAAGTAAATGCCATATCGACAGATAAGGGCAAAGAAACCAAGCAACCAGGAAGCAAGAAGAAAGGCAAAGGGAAGAAGAAGAAACAGGATGAATCATCACCTGAAAAATCTTCTTCAAACCCTCCTGGAAATAGGAAACCAAGAACTCCATGCCATATATGCGATGAGGATCACTGGACCTCAGAATGTCCGTACAAAGCTGAGCTTAAGAAATTCTTTAAGAGTTCGAAAACCTCAGCAGTGTTAACTGATCCGTTTCCAAATCCAGGAACAAATCTGGTTGAAAGTGGAAATGCTTCCCCGTCTCAAGTGCTAATGTTGTCGATTTCAAAACAGCAGAATGATGCTTTGATTTCGACAAGGAACAAAGATTATGGGAATCCGCAGCTGTCGAACAACAAGGATAAAGATCAACCAAGTAGTTCGACAACAACTTCGACAGAAGTTGTACCACCCACCATCCCTGAATTGACGATAAAACCGCCGAAGGGAGTAGTACACAAGTCGACGTTTAATCCCCGCGCTAGAGCGGCACAACATTATAACATAGTGGAAGATTTGGCCCAATCGCCATCCGCTATGTCGACTCTTGAAGTACTATAAAATTTCCCATCCCAAAGGCAAGTTTTATTATCGGCCATTGGTGGAATCGATCCAAAGGATTCCAATCTTGTATCCTTCGACCACAAAGGATACGATCCTCAGTTACCGGCTCAACTAGCTTTCCTTGTACAAGTGAAAGCCCTCAACAAAACTGTTCATCGAACAATTATTGATGAGGGGGTATCTACATGTATTATGTCGATGAGTTGCTGGAAAACTTTAGGATCTCCAACCTTTTTGCGGTCTGCGACGACATTAAAAGCATTCGACGGAAGGACATATACCCCATACGGTATCCTAAATAACTTGAAAGTTGAACTAGGAGGGAAAACAGTAGAAATAGATGTTGAAGTCATCGATGGGAATCTTGATTACAACATCCTACTGGGACGACCATGGATATATGCCATGGCAGCTGTTGTGTCGACCTATTTTAGAAAGATTGCATTTCCCTTTCAGGGAGGGATTACAAACGTCGATCAACAAAACTTCCTCCCCAATGGTTCTCAAGTTACAGGAAGCATTCCCATGATCCATGGAAGCCCCCATTCACTTCAGAATATCGGAGTAGGCCTACTAAAAGATCCTATACTAATGGGAACTTTTGCTCTTCCACCTCCAATCAATCTGGCGGAAGTAGCGTCGATAGGAACCTGCAACATGATATCTTCTACAAAGATCTCAGAAAACGATATCAACATGGATCATGAAATGGTTTTTCCCCCAAGCCCAATGGAAATATTATAGCAATCAATGTTTCTAGCATGGGAGGCAAACCCAAATCAACGCTTATCAAGCGTTTGGATAGATAGGTCTAGAGAATATGGTACTCCTTCAGATCCTTGGTCGCGAGTGCATGTCACCGACGAAGGAATTCTCCAAGCTATGGTAATTGAAGGAGCACCATGGAATGATTCCCACCATCGTTCTCTTCTTCCGGATTGTGAAGAAGATACTCAAAATGACCTTTATCATCCTTCAGTAGTTGATTTTCTATCAAATACTGTAAATACGGTGGATTCAGAGCGAAACTTATCCAACATTGAAGAGACTATAGCCATAAATATCTCGACCAAAACAGATGTTGTAGAGAATATTTATGTCGGCAAATGTTGTTCTCCTTTAGAACTGGAAATATATAACGCTCTTTTTCGTGAATTCAGAGATGTCTTTGCTTGGTCATACAGTGAAATGCCAGGCATCGACTCGAGTATCATTGAACACAAAATTAAGATGTATCCAGATGTCAAACCAGTACGACAACGACTAAGGCAGGTGCACCCCAAGAAAGCCGCTGCCATTAAGGCAGAAGTTGAAAAACTTCTCCATGCTGGTTTCATCTACCCAGTTCCGCTAACCGATTGGGTATCAAATATTGTCCCTGTTATGAAAAAACAAGGGACAATTAGAGTGTGCGTCGATTATAGGGATGTAAATCAAGCTTGTCCAAAATACAACTACCCTACACCCTTCATTGACCAGATAATTGATGAATGCGCCTGATGCGAGATCTTTTCATTCATGGATGGATTCTCCGGGTATAATCAAATAAATATCCACCCACAGGACCAGTCAAAGACTGCATTCATTTGTCCGTGGGGCACATTCGCATATCGAAAATTACCCTTTGGTTTAAAGAACGCAGGGGCGACGTTTTAGAGGGCAATGAATTATGCCTTCCATGACATCAAAAACATCGTTCAACCATACATCAACGACCTTCCGGCTCATTCGCGAAAGCGGACTGATCATCCACAGCATTTAAGAGCGATATTTCTACGTTGCCGACACTACAAGATACGACTCAATCCGCACAAATGCGTATTTTGCATCAGTTCTGGTCGTTTACCTGGCTTTGTAGTCTCCAAAGATGGGATTCGTCTCGACCCATGTAAGGTCCAGGCAATCATAAATTTGCCTCCACCTTCGAATTTGCTTCAGATTCAGAAACTCCAAGGAAAGCAAACTTTCTGAGGAGGTTCATTCCAAATTACGCTGAACTTGCTAAAGGTTATACACGTCTCTTAAAAAAGGAGGTACCCTTCGTCTGGGATCAGGTTGCGCAAGCTTCCTTTGATGCTTTAAAAGATTCCCTAATGAAAGCATCATTAATGTACGCCCCTGATTATCAAAGAGATTTTAACCTGTATCTGGCTGCAGCAGATACGACCATCGCAATGGTTTTAGTCCAAGAAGTTGATGGAATTGAACATCCTATATATTATTTAAGTAAGAACTTAAATGATACAGAAAGCAAATATTCTTATGTTGAAAAACTAGCGCTTGCAGCTGTTCAAGCGGTACAAAGATTTCGACATTATGTCCTCTTTCGGAAGACTACCATTCTGTCAGATTGCAACCCCATGACTTATATATTGTCGCGACAGTTGCTGGGGGGAAAATATTCAAAATGGATAGCGATCCTACAAGAGTTTGATCTAGAATTTGTAAAATCCAAGTCAAAGAAAGCTCTAGTTTTTGCAGAATTATTATGCGATCTCCCATCGTCATCCAACGATGAAACATCCGAAGAAACAATCGTGGATGAAAGTTTGTTTCTGATATCTGCAAGCAATGAGTGGTATGGGGATATAATCATTTATCTCCAAACCCAAAAATTTAGGCCAAACACCTCCCACTCTAAACAAAAACGTATACGATACCAAGCAAAAGACTACATGATCGTCGGTGATACACTTCACCGTCGTGGTATTGATACAGTTCTGAGAAGGTGCCTCACCCATGAGGAGGCCGAAAAAGTCCTAAATGAGTGTCATTCAGGCGCGTGTGGGGGGCATCAATCTGGATATGCTACAGCACAAAAAATCTTACGAGCAGGATACTTCTGGCCAACAATGTTCAAAGATTGCATAACCGCAGTCAGAAGTTGTCATGCTTGTCAAATTTTTGATAGCAAAACCAGAAGACCACCCGCACCTCTGCAGCCAATAGTTTCTGTTGGGCCATTCACCAAATGGGGCATCGATTTCATGACATGTAACCCCACCTCGACCAGGGGGCATGGGTATATCATAGTCGCAGTTGACTATTTTACCAAATGGGCCGAGGCGATGCCTACATTAGATAATACTGGTGAAACAGCTGCCCTTTTCTTTTTCAATCATGTAGTCGCCAGATTCGGCATACCACAGGCTATAGTCACAGATCATGGATCACATTTTCGCAATCACATGATGGTTGAATTAGCTGCCAAACTAGGGTTGTCTCATGACAGCTCTACTCCATATTATCCGCAGGCCAACGGACAAGTTGAAGCGATCAACAAAGTCCTGAAACGCATGCTGCAAAGGATGATCGGAGTTCACAAAAGAATATGGCACCTAATCCTGTACTCAGCTTTGTGGGCTTACCGAACATCGGTAAGGAATGCAACCGGGTTCACACCCTTCCAACTGGTATATGGCTTAGAAGCAGTCTTACCAGTCCAGTGTGAAATCTCGTCTCTCAAACTCGCAATTGATCTCCTCCCCGGAACTTCAGAAGAAGAGGCTCATTTCTTGGAATTAATCCAATTGGATGAAACCCGTCGTGACGCCGCTTTGGCTAACGAAGCCCATAAGAAACGAGTCAAGGCGCAGTTCGACAAAAATGTCAAACCCCGTGTCTTCTCAGAAGGTGACTTGGTCTTGCTTTACGACCAAGAATCCGATAAATTGGGAGCAGGTAAATTTAACTCTTTATGGATGGGCCCCTATATTGTTACGCAGGTGTTAGCAAAGGGAGCCTACGAGTTAATGGATTATGACGGAATTCCACTGGCGCAACCTCATAATGGGTTGTACCTCAAGCGTTACTACGCGTAGTAGTAACCATTATGCTTTTGTTATATTTTTGTTTTCTCTAAAGTGTTTGTTTTGGTCGATTAATCCACCCTTTTTCATTTATTGCAGATGTCAAACCCATTGGAGCCATGTGTTGGATATGCCGACGGAGCGAGTCATAGTTCGCGGAACCTGTCCTCCGCGGCCTGGGCCATTTTTGATCCAAGCGGCGAGTTAATAAGTTTCAGAGGTGTATGTATTGGTTGATCAACGAATAATATCGCTGAGTATAGCGCGTTGATAGAACTTCTCTCTGATGCCATCACTCATGGTATACGCCGACTAATTATCAGGCTAGACTCACAGCTCGTAATACTGCAACTCAATGGTATATATTCCATCCGAAACCCAGCTATTTATCGCATGTTCCTAAGGTTTAAGATTTTGGAAAGACAATTTGATCTTATTCAATACCAACATATTTCCAGAAACTTAAACACATTAACCGACTCATTAGCAAACTATGTGTTAGATAGACATTTGCAACATTTATAAAAGGAAACACATCATCAATGTTTTACATGTGGATTATATAACTCAACCATAATAAAACTCCGAAAATCAAAAATATATATAGTTGTTTATGGTTTACATATAATGTTATGTAACCAAGACAAAATCGGTCACGCGACCCAAAAACTCAAAATGCTAGGGGGCACCCTAGTCTAATGATGCTTGTGATAGCAAGTCACAGCTTGTGCAATCATGCGTAGGAGACGAGTCCATCGTTTGGGCACACCAGTAGTATGCCACTGTAACCGCAAAGGTAGCTCGTCAGTCCTCACATCTGGTATACCAAGAGTGAGGCCCTCAACCTTCTCCTGCAAAGCTGTGAGAGTCTCGGCCACATCGAGGTCGCGAAGAATAGCCCTTCCGGCGGCCTCTCCTGTTGGGGCAACAGCCGGTACTCTCAGGCGAACTACTGGACGAACAGGACCAACATCTGCATGTACACATGAGTTTGATTAGAGTCTTGATAGAACAAAGCACAAGGAAATTATAAACAAAAACAGTAAACAGCAATATGGTCAGAGATTTTACCAATAGCACCCCACTGCTCGCCATCCGGCAGTACTAAATCTGGATCACCCCGGAAGTCCATGCCAGCATATGGATACTCGGCATAAACCATCTCCTGATGATCAAACCACCTGAAGAAGGTATCAGAAAATGAAATCTGAGATTGGCCAGCATGCCTAGACATATGGTCAACCCATCTCTGCATACGTGGTTCAATAGGAGAAGGTAAATCGAGTGCAATATACTGCGGTTGCATCAGTGGTATCTTCTCCAAGGCAAAAGCGGTCAAAATAGAACCATACCCAAAGTTCTTCAACCTTCCGTTCTTTATCTTGGTCAACTGTTATTTCAGCACAAGAAGTACTGCGTCGCACCAGTTGAACACCTTCGGTTGGAGGCATTCCAAGGCATGCTGCATATAGGATCTGTTGGCTACATGAAGAGACGCACTACCGGCCATCCTACGAAAAGTAAACAGGATAGTCCTAAGAGACCTGTCAGTGACATCACGGATGATGATCTTGTCGTCTTTACTCAGCTGAGATCCTTCTCTGCAATACCGGCGGACATAATCTCTCACAGAATCGCCTCCTCGGGCCGAACCTGACAAAGAGATGGGGGCACCCCGCCTCGACAAGCCAGTCAAGAAATAGATGTCTACTGTAGTCAAGGGGATAGATTTGCCCCTAATCTGGAAAACCTGATTGATAGGATCCCAAGCATCGAGCAAATACTGCAGTAAGTTAATTTTCTGTCTCATGCTAGAAATGCGGAAGAACTTCAGCAAGCCACAATTCCGCAGCGCGTTCACTGTAACTGGATCATGTAGGGCAATCATGTCCTCTTCTTCATGCTCATGTTCTCGCCATTTAAGGGTCATCTTGCTCCAAGATCTCTGAAAAACCAAACAAGAGAGGAGTTAGATCCTGATTTTGGTGAGAAACAGGCAAAAATTCCATAAAAAATTGTGCAACAAATTCCCTTTCTGCACCCAACGCACCTGCAGCAGTGTTCTAGGTGCGTTGAATGTCAAACTGCCTTCATACAAGCCAGCATTCAACGCAGGTTTCGATACACTGGGGGTGCGTTAATGGCAGAACGAATCCCTCAAACCCCAGGGGCTCAGAAAAGCATGGAATAAGGCTCAAAATGCAATATGGAAACCATGAAATGAAAGAGCTCAGGTTTAGCTCCTACCTGGTCCAGACGGCACCGAGAATCGTCCACAGAATCTCCCGAAATCAGCTGATGAAAATCGAGGGGGAAAAGCACCTCCAAAGCTCCAACAAACCAAGTTCAAATGAATAAAATGAGAGGTAAAAAACACTTTTTAATTACTTTTACGTAGTTCAAAGTAAGATATTAGCGTTTTAATCTCGTTTTCAAGCAAATATTGTTCATTTCTAACTAGTTTGATGAAGCAGTTGAAAATACAGTACGATCTTTGGAAGGACAAAGCTATTTATGGTAAAAATAAAAACAAGACCATTTAGTCGAGTAGTGTTACCGCAAGGTTCAAGCTCGTTAAAAAATAAACCCGCACCGAGAAAATGTTTCTACCCGCGTTTAAGCTCGTTAAAAAATGAACTATCCCTTGGTAAATAATCACCATGAATGTAGCATTTCAGCCATTAAATCCTTGGTCGTGTTTGCACCATCACCTCCACTTTTCCATGGCCGATCGCTCACCTCCATTTGATTGTTTACCCATTTTGAGGAATAGCTGCGAAGAGTGATTTCACTAGCCATCCTTGTAACACTGCCGTGATTGGAAAATTCCAAACCTTACCTAGAATCAGCTGCTACCCATTTCATCACTCGTTCCTCAAAAGACGAGTCTTCTTTAAGCTCTTTTCTGACTCGTAAAATATGAAAAGGTTGCCGAGTTCTGGCCTTCCAGCTCGTTAAAGCGATGGGAAGTGCTATCCCTCCTCTAGATTTTAATCTTTTTGGACCTGAGGGATTATTGCACAAAAAGATCGAGCGCTTGTTTTGTTCGGCTCGTTAAAGAAATCGAAAATTCATCCCTTCTGTATTGTTTTATACTTTTTCGGACTTAAGGGATTAGATGACGAAAAAGGAATTTTCGAGTTACCTTTACGTACCTTTTCAGACTCTCTAAAAATGAAAAGGACCGAGTTATCTTTGTCATTAGACTCGTTAAAAAGATTAATAGCGACAAACTTGTCTTTAGACGAGAACGAGTTTCACTATTGCTCTGCTCGTTAAAACATAGCGATGGGTTTTCCCGAAGGGCAAATTATAGAACAAGCATATGTTATCCTCCTCAAGCTTGACAAAAATAAAGAGGTACTGGTCAGCAATGACTGGGGAAAAAATTGGGAAGAAAACTCAAAGAATCTTTATTGGTAGCAAGTCACTCTTGAACATGACACTTCCACTCCGTGCTCGAGTCGGGTTGGGTTGTTTCATTCACCGATCACATCGCCATGGCCTCACCATACCATCCACATTTGGGGTTAATGCTACCAATCCATCACATAAGTGTCGCCGACATGTTCAAGAGAAGTCATCCAGAAAGGCCACCTGTGTCCCGCCCACTACCATACATTATACTCCATTCTTTCATGACCGCCACCCTGAACCATATATCATCAGATCGTTTTCACCTCCATCAAAATCATTTGCTCCGTTCCGTGTCATTTATGTGGGATTCATTAAGGCCCTCCTATGATGGATCACTTCTTGTCGACATCAACTCATTATCCAAGAAGTTGATCTAGGAACACCCCATTCAGTACTTCGAAGCTTGCATGCCTCAATGGCAAGTTTCTCACTTCCAGCGACAGGTATACATCAATGACCTTCGACCGAAAGATTTTGCGTGGTGTTCGACGCCAAGTCCTTTATTCGCACCACGTGAATTGTACTACAGTACCTTGAGGGTCATTATCATTATCGGTGATTCCTCTCGCGCTTGTTAACAGTTTACATCATTGACTGGTAATCAAGCGATGTCTTTCCATGTTCGACTTCAAAACATTTCTCACATGGATCGACTTGTACTTTGAGTGAAGATCGGACGAGATTGAAGACCTCAGAGCTAGTTTCATCCATCCAGGCTACGATATATATTCAGTAAAATAAAGACATTGAAATGTACAACATTGCAGCATAGATAATCATCCTACCAAAAGGATGATGGCTCTATCAGAATCATCAGTCTACCATCAGACGATTGCCTGTCCTATGTACATGAAAATGAATTTATAAAGCTGAGCATGGGAATGCCCACCTCAGCTAGATCATGAAAACAGTATGAAGATAATGTATTGTATTGTATCTTATTACAGGTCTCCTACCAGCATTGAAATAACTTCGGATCCTCCTAATAAAGCATTTCACTCGATAAACGACCTCATACTTTAGGGGGCAACTGTTATAGACATTTTTGTGCCTTACAGCTCTAAGCATGAAATGTCCATAAACCAAGGGCTCCTAAGTCCCTAAAAGTGTTGTTCTAACTCCTAAAGGAACAAGGTCAACAAATTACAGCTTCTCCCAGAAGTTCTCCACCAGAAACTGCTCAAAATAAGTCAAATCAGGATCATTTCAGCTGCTCCACTAGCCAAGTGCGTTGCATAGCACCTAATTCCACTAGCTAGGTGCGTTGCAACGCACCTAAATGCACTACCAGGGTGCGTTGAGCGGGAAATGACAAGTGGCAGAGTCATTCCGTGAGGTGGAGAGACAATGGAAGCTTCCAGAATCTTCTCCAATGACACTTGCCTCACTGAATTCGACCAAGGATGAGTAAGAGGCTCTCAGTCTCCAAGTGGAAGCAAGAATTGACAGAGAGAAGCCACTAATCAATTCATGAGCTAACTCATCCTCCTTGCATACATCTATATATGGATCCCTCATCCCAGAGATCCAGAGGCTGGAATTTTGCACATTGTAAGGAATTGCTGTTGGTTTTGAGATACATATCAGAGAATTGGGTGATCTATGCTTTGTTGGGGTTGAAGAAGGGACTTCTTTGCTGGGAGGTTGATGCTGGGTCAGGAATCATCGGTTGTAACTCCTCCTGGATCTTCTTGTATATCAATAAAACTATTTGAGTTTCTTCTCCATGCTTGTGTTTCATTGATGTTTGTTACATTTGTATGGTTAACGTAAATCTGATCCTAAGTTATTTATGAATATAAACCCATGTCTTTGTATAGTTTCCCTCTTCTGTGATCTTACAGGTTCTTGGTGAAGCTGGGCAAGTGAGAGAGCAGGTAGCTGGAAGTTGTCAAAGAGGAGAGAGATTGGATCAAAGGACTAGCGCAAGACATAGGTTGGTTCATCCTATTCCTCTTCGTTTATAGTTCATAAAGAAGAATACAAAAGTAGTTTTCTATGTTTGTTTCTAAGGTAGCTGTCACACCTTAGTGGGATAGAGTCGTTCTAAATAGACACTTTTCCCGATAACACCAACACTAAGCAATTCAAGCCTCAACCTTCCTCTTATTTCTTTGTGCAATCCTAGAGGAAATTAGCCCCTAAAAATAGGAGAATTCCCTATTCCCTTACGCAAATCCTGAAGGAATTGACCACATCCTTGTTGGCTTAGTGGGGCCTGACCCAGGTTCAGAGGTGTTTTAGCCAAACAAATCCCAGTACTACTGGCCCTTTCGGAAACAGTCCACGGAGCGCAGACTGAGGTCTCACCCGAAGTAGTATGGGAGGGTGCTAGAACTAGGTTTCTGCACCCTGGAGATGTTTGATGAGTTCAAGTGGTCAGCGGTTCGACCCTACGCGCACGTCACTACGTGCACTTTCCCTTACCTCACAGCCTGAGATGTTTCCCTTGCGCAGCCCTAATCGGGGGCTGAACACTATTATTACCCAAGTCCTTACTAGTATTCCAAGGTTAGCTGATTATTTTAACCTACTTGCGTGCTTTAAGTTATGCTTAACAACATAAATCATTCATATAGGTGCGCGCAGTAAATAAACAATATACTTGCAATTTACAATAACCATGCATTAACTCAAGAACAAATACACAGAATTATAATAAACCTTCTCTTTATTAATCTATTCTTCAGTTATAGACTTGACTCTGCCCTGCACACTCAGTTGTAGGGGTCCGCGCACTCAGCTGCGGACTACTAGGCCTCTGTGCACTCAGCTGCAGAGCCTTCTCCTACTCTATGACCCTAAGATACCCTTAGTCACTCGGACTCTTCTCTTCTCTATTGCTCTTCTATTCTATCCTCCTTTTCTTACACTTAGAGCCTCACTCTATTTATACAATCCCATGATCCACGGACCATGGGTAGGCTGACATTACATTACAAGACTGGAGCGGACAACCCTATGACTCTATCATACATTTCGTGCTCTGTGTCCTCAATTCGCGGAGTCTTTACAACACTATCGGGTCAAAACTTGGGCTTTGAGACCCAAAACATGCCTTTGAGGGATTCCATGCCCAACAGGCCCCCAACACAAACATTGTGACTTGCCCTCAAGTCACTCGGTCGGCGCAATGATCTTGGCGTGGAGTCCCTCCAACTGTTATCGAACTGTGCTAAGGTCCACAACGCACTGAGTTGCTTCTTGTTGGATCTACTACATCCGATGTTCCGAGACCTTTGTTTATGGGGTGCTTCTTTGCATCAATGTGTGCATCCCCTGTATGTTTGCAAGCTTTCCTTCGATGTTTTCAGTGATATTGAAAGCCTCATCAATCCAAGGCTGGACTTGCACTTTGAGAACTGCTCCTTGTGTCGTGCAGCATCCACCTGCTCCTTCAGTGCTTTATCTTGCTGCATCCTCACAAGCCTTTGGGTGAGGACTACTGTCTGCACAATTCCTCGGACACTATCGTATTGTTGTTGGAGTTCTCGTGCTTCTGTTTCCAAGTGCTGAATGTTGGGGCCCTCCTGTAAAGTCTTGAGGACCTCAAGTGCTTGTTCCAACATGCCGGTACAGTCTTGCACTGCACCTCCGATTTCCTCCAGTCCCATATTGATAGCGTGAGCACTTTGTTCTCTGAATTCCAGGGGAGTGGAAGGCTATGCCTTCAACCGCAGCTTGGCGATTTGAAGAATTAGCTCCAGCTGAACCTTTGTCATTTCTTCCCTCACCTGGCGGACTCCTGCTACTAGCTTGTGGATCTTCACCTTCGTTGGTAGATTTGCTGGGATGGCTAGCTCCGGAACACTTCGGCAAGCGTCGCCTACCACCTACACCAACTGTTGATGTTGCAACACCAATTCTTCATGATGCAAGCTGAGTTGTTCCATGTTGATATTATGCTCGCTGAGGACTTGGAGCGCACGGCTCTCCCTAGCATGTAGCTTTGTCATTATCCCATCCTATAGTAGATACAATATCTCATGTGGAATGGAATCTAGATTAAGGCCAAGGCCTTTCATCATGTTAATCGAAAATCTATCGGTCTCATTCGCTACTACTAGGGCCCCTTCCGACAACACTATTGTGTTTTCCATCTGTGCACACAGCATCTCCTCTGTTGCCAAAGATCCTGCTATGAGGTGGGTTGAAAGGGTACCCACCTGAGGGGAATGCACCTGTAACTCTTGCAGCTGCGCTCTGAGGCCCCCCAACATAGTCTATTGCTCCTGCATAAAACCATGAAGGGCTTCATTTGTGACATTGCACACCATCTCGCCAATGTCATGCAGATCACCCTCAGTTAAGGTGATCGGGTTAATGGCCAATTTCGAGGCCTTGACCTTTTTCCTTGGTCCTGTTCGTTTTGTTGTGTGTGGGCACTTCAACTGTTTGGACGTGGTCCCTGGGTGCGCGCTCCCTTCTGTTGTTTCAGTTTCCTTTGTTTCCTTTGTTCCCTCGCCTACCTTTACGGCTACTTCTTCTGATGTTGCTGCTTCTATGGCCTTTTTCTGCTCGGCGGCTTTCTGTGCTACTTCTTGCGCTGCCCATACACCTTAGCTGCTGTTGTTTCCTTCCACCTTTTCTCGACCAACTATGTGACGCGTAGCTTAGCATCATCTTTCCTCTTCTGCGCTGCCAACTTCTCAAGTTCCGCAAGATCTGGGGCATGCCATTCTGGTGGCCATGCCTCCAAGACACTGAAAATAGCATCGTCAGTGGGTACAAATGGTAGCTTTGTCCATTGCTTCGTCAGATCCTTTTGTGCCCTGATAAAAATGTTGTGCGTATCAGCCTTAAATTATGTGAAACTCTGTAAACTGTTGTACATTGTGGGCGACAGGCGCGGCCTCTGGTTGATCCACATTTGGATGTTCATCTCTACGAGCACCCAGAAGATCTCGTTGTCGTGTATCTTCTTTGCATCCTTCGTGGCCCAGAGCGAAGCGTACTTCGCGACCTCTGGTAAATCTCTATCAATGATGGGGAATTGATTATCCTCTAGCAGTTCCCACACTACGAGCACTATGGATAGCAATAGCAATGCATAGTGGAAGGTTTTACCCTACTCATGGGATTTGTGATAGTTCTTCAAAAATTTTGTGCAGAGGAATTCAGCCCAGTTAAACTGGACCCCCTCCATGCACTGCTCAGCCAGTGCAATCATTGGTGCAGGTACCTCGTCTGCGCAAAACTTTCACATTACTTTCCCCACCATGATTTGGGTCGCTACGCGGACCGCTTTGTCCTTGATTCTGGAGATGGCATAGCCCCTCTTCTTCTTATCTAGCTTGTACTTTGCCTTCATGGCCTCCGCGAGGGCCAGATCACTACCCTTTCCTTTTGATATGGTCGCGGGGCCCTTTCCTTTGTAGGGTAGTTGGGAAATGCGATGAATTAGGTCTGCCATGATGGGGATAGGCTCCTCCAGCCATATATACCCATCATGCACCAAGTAGAGCAGTTTCCTGATGACAAAAATGGATATTGGGGTGTGGTGGAAATGCGACACCCATAGTAGGTTCAGTAGCCCAGCCGCTTCCACTCTATGCAGCCACTTCCGTGGTTCTAACTTTGTCACCACCACGGTGGTGTTCTGCTTCATGAGGTTCCCAGTTTCCAAATGAGGGAACTTCTCACAGTCAGTAAGATCCCAATATTCAAACTTCATGGTTGCCATGCAGCCCAGGTGTGTGCCTTCAAACAGAATGTCGTCTTGGAGGAGCGGGGCCTGGAGCGAACTCTTGTTTTCATCCAGGTCCTTGGGCACTTTGGTCTTCCCTTTCTACGGAGGGACGTAGGCAGGCAGTTTCATCGTAGAGTGCATAGGTGGAACATCCTCCTCCATGCCTTCGTCTTCTTCCTCTGCGAGGATGAGGGCCTGCAAATCTTCTTCTTCCTCATCTGTTTATATTGTGACCGCTTTCCCCTTTTCTTCCATTGATAGTTTACCACGCAACGTGTTCCTCGGGGACACGCGTACGGGGGCCATTGCTTGTTTATCCTTCTTGGGCATTGGTGTTCGCGGTGATTTGGGGATTTCTACCACAACCTCGGGGCCTTCTGGAATTTCTTCCATAATTAAGGCCTACACGACCTCAACGGCGGTCACCTCTTCTATTCCCAAACCGTCCTTAGTAGCTGACATTGTATCTGGGCTATAATCTGGCACTTGTGAATTCAGAGGCTCAATCAACGCTCGGCTCACAATGCTTAGGGCTCTACTCAATTGCTGAATTCTCAAATGACCAAGTGTTGTTTGTTAGCCAACCCTTTGGGTTTTATAGCGCCTTTTGAATTCGAATACGACTGTTCCCCCCAATTCTAGTCCATTAATGCTTTTTTGGCAACATATTTTCCCAAATCTTGCCCATAAATCACGTCTTAAATGTCCACTGCCCGCTACATTCGGCCTCAAGTCGATCATCCCATCATGAACAGTGACGTCAATGGTCACTTTCTATCCAATCCGTGCAGCAGCGCAGTCCCTTGTGCGCGTTCGTGGACCTTGCGACTCTCTACTTCTACGTGCATCTCCGACATCGCGCAGCTCCTGGGCAGGATAGTTTATAGTCCCGCGCTTCCTTCCAACTACCTAGAGTGTTAAGACTGTCCTTCTCTTGGCCAGTCAGGTGGTCGCACCACCCGTGTGGGGCTCCATCCTGTCCTTTGTTACGGTTCTCAAAGAATCCCCACCTTCTATTGTTGTGGTTAGCATTGCGTACTTCACCATTTGCAACATGCTACCTTGGTCACTACGCTCGGCGATATGCGGTCTAAGCCAAGGCATCAGGCTAACAAATTCACGGTGATAGTTCTCAAACTTGTCAGTATGATCATACGCACCTTGTTGTACCATCCTAGTGCGTTCAGCGAGAAACTCTTCCTTTATCACGTCCTCCAGCTTTTTGACCTCTGCCTCCATCAAAGCGCTTTTCTTTCGTAACTGTACCCTTTCTTTTTCAAGTTCATGGAGTCTAAGGTGT
Organism: Pinus tabuliformis; assembly: GCA_031772625.1. Lineage (NCBI taxonomy): Eukaryota > Viridiplantae > Streptophyta > Pinopsida > Pinales > Pinaceae > Pinus > Pinus tabuliformis. The sequence goes on from CM062813.1 coordinate 492,621,528, forward strand.
CCCTATTGGATTTCTTCCTCCAGTCTCATGGGTTATGTTCCTTGCGGCTGTGTGATTCCTTCTTTCCGAGCTTCGCGAACCATCGTATCTACAGGTGTTGTCATGCGTGGTCTAGGCATGCTCTAGAAGGATTACAATATCTGCTTCATACTTTAGCTTTGGAAGTGATTGTGCGGTCAAGGTTTTTCACATGGTCCTATAAGCCCATAGAACCGCTGATATGCACAGGTCCCAGCTAGTGCGTCTCACCTGGTGGATCATGTTCAGTACTCCGCATACCTTGTCAAAGGCTTCCACGCGAATAATCTGCGGTGCGCTTGATCTTATCATACTTCGTCGTTCGTGCCATCATCTTGCCCGCTCCTGCTTGTTGGTCCTATTTCCCATCACGAGGACGATGTGTGTTCATGCAAGTTGCGCACCATACGCCTGTACCCATCTGGAGAGGTGGGCACTCAGGCTATTTCATCCGTCATACCCGACTTTCATCCGCATCTGAGGCTTTCCAAACTGCTTGAGCATCATCCTTCTGCATTTGCGCCAGTCCTAGAAACTTCTTTGATGCGTACCCCACCATATTGTAGGCATAGTGCGCAATGCCCATTTCAGAGCATCAAAACGCTGTTGTTCCGGTACTTCTATTTCAAACTAGTTCAGGAAAGCACCAACCTCACTCAGCCCATCATACATAGGCAGATCTCTTACCTCTGTTGCCATGCAGCACAATGACCTTATCATCATGTTGCAGTTTAGTGTGGTTACCTCATGCAATCAGTTCTGCCATCGTTCTATTTCTTCGTCCAAATCTGAAGTGCAGGAGCTTTCACGCTCGCACGAAATCTTGCCATCCGCTGTTGGATTCATCCAATCCTGCTCCCATGCAGTTATCTTGTAGATACAATCTATATCGTCATCGATGTCGTTGTCTCGCACTGGCTATGTGTAGCACGATCCTTCGTAGGGTCTAAAGGTACCACTGCTTGTAGTGATTTTTTCTCAAAAATCATATTGCACTTCTTTAGATTTATCACTCCATTCATGTCAGTGACCCAACCTATTCCGAGTAGCGCGGGATAGGGATTGTTGTCATCAACAATCTCTATCACTTCGAAATCTACAAGCTCACTCGCACCTTCGATATCCACCGTTATTCCCTGCAATCTTCCCATGGGTAGGATCTTTTGCTGGTTTGCCATTCACAGCTAGATCGGTGACCATAGCAGTGCAGCCCTGCCCATGCGCTCCCATGTCTACTTCGGCAGGACGTTCGTGTCCGATCCTAGATCCAAAATCACTTGATCCATTTCATATTCCCTGATTTTCACAGTCAATCTCATCTCTCTTCCTGTTCGCGTTGTGCGCTTTCCGAGCTTTCGAACTACGCGCGGTTCTCCTAGTGCGGTCTCGGCACATCTAGCGATGAGTTCTTGCAGTCCCTTCACCGCTTTTCTATCATGCAGCAACTTCATGCATGTCTCCAGAAAGGTAGTAAGCATTGAGGGGTCCATCTCCGATTCCAGTTTGTCTTTACTACCTGAAGTGGAGGCCTCTGTGAAGCTCTTCTTAGCTTCCATGAATGTCTCCTTGGCGCACTGCAAATCAAATTTAGGTTCCTTTATGGGAGCCTTGTGAACCCATGCACTCTCTTCGGGCTGCTTTCCCTTGTCATCTCCTGTCATGATACCGCTTTAAAGAACGATGTTTACATTTGGGTCCTCCTCGCGAGGCTCAGACCTCATCATTTACAGGTTCTAAGTTGGGGGAGGTTGGAGTGTTCCTTTGTCGCGCAACCTCGCTATCAGTGTCGGGTGATCCTCCGTCTCATGATTAAACTGGGTACAATATAAACATGATCCCCTCGTCAGATTTGTACAATCATGGGCATAATGCCCTGGCCCTCCGTAATTGTAACAAATCAGTTGTCCACGTCCCCTTCTTGGTCCCATTCCACCTCAACCTTGTCCGCGCCCCTAAAATCTAGTGCATGCCATCCCTGCATTTTGATTGAGGGCTTGCATTTCGGTCCGAACTCTATAGGTAGGAGTCTAATCCATCATCAGTTCATAACTTCTACAGGTACGCTCATTATGGCCTACTGACCTGCAGAAATTATAGAACAACTGTTGGGACGTCTGTGTATACTTCTGTAATAGGTGGCAGTTATCTGTAGCATGTTTCCCTCTTATCTGACAAATCATGCACCATAATGCAGGTGTCGCGCTCGGTCCTGCTTATGCCTCTAGTCTCAATGGCATTGGCCCTCCTCCCGCCAGGTAGTTCGCGAAAACTAGACAATGGTCTTTGTCATGTCCTCGGCCTTTGCACTTTATGCACCATACCTCCTCGCACACTTCTAGGTGAGTTGTTTTGTCTTGTTTCAAGCTCTACATCTCCAGACACAAGTTTTTCAGTTGCGCATGGATCTGTTGCACTCCCAGGTTAGGATCTTGTACTGGGGTCTCGTGCAGTCTCATCACGATCTCTAAAGCTTCTGCCTGAGTGGATAGATTCTGTTGTGACAGCACGGTCCTCAAATGTGGCGTTAGTGACACTACAAACCATGCGCGGTGTTGCCCATCCGTCAAGGTCATGTTGGCTTCTTGAATCATTCCCTTCAGTCTCTGATCTAGCTCCCCGGGGGTCTCGCCTTGAAGCATCGTGATTTCCTTAAACCCGACAATCGACTGTGTCTCCGATTTTGGTCTCATAAATTCCTTGTTTAGCGCAGCTTGGATATCTGCGATTCCTGCGTTTGGATTTTCATTGGAATACTTAATGTACCACGTTAGTGCGCGATCCTGCAATGCACTTACCAGCGTTGCCTTCTTTATATTGTCATCTATGACTCTTTGTGCTTCCCATACAGCCTTTACCACGAACCAAAATTGGTCTGAATCTTCGTTCCCTACTCCTATGAACACCGAAAACTTTATTGCACTCGCCATATTGAACTGTGGTGGTGGCAGAGGTGGTGTGGACAGAGATAGGGGTGAAGATGGTGAAACTGTGTTATGAAACCAGCTCAAGGAAAAGATAGAAAAGATAGATCAATGCCTTAGAATTCAGCCTCTGCAAGGGGGCAACCTCCTTTACATTACATAAACGAACAATTCTTGGATGATTCAAATGACAAAACCTCATTTCTATATATAGGAGTCTAAGGAGTCACAATATAACCCAACCGACCTAAAAATAATAATATAAAGCCACAAAAATAACAATAGATGGATTCTATGGGGCATGGTAATAACAATATGGGGATAATAGGGGCACAACAATATTAATAAGGGATACAACTACAATAGTAATGGGGTAATCACTAGTATTATAGGGACCCAACATGCCCCTCTCCTTAAAAAAGTGTTGTCCTCAACGCTTGAGAAGTTTTGGATGCTTCTATATAAAATTCTCCTCCTCCCATGTGGAATCTTCAGCGGATAAGTTCTTCCACTTGATAAGATACTCCGAAATTGATCGATTTCGTAGCTGTCGAGTTCTTGTTTCTGTGACTGCTTTCGGTTCCAATATAATTTTTCCTTCCTCGTCAAGTTCTGGAAATATTGTTTGAACTGGGAGCTTGTCACCTATAACCTTCTTTAAACATGAAACATGGAAAACTGGGTGCAATCGAGAAGCTGCAGGAAGCTCCAATTTGTATGCCATAGTACCAATCTTTTGCAACACCTTGTATGGACCATAATACTTTGGTGATAATTTATTATCCTTCTTAGCTTGCTTGAGGGACATTTTCTTATATGGTTGTAGCCGTAGGAATACCCAATCACCTACATCAAAACTTCTTTCGCTGCGATGTTGATTTTCTAGTTGTTTCATTCTATTTTGTGCCAACACGAGGTTATCCTTTAAGAGTTGGAGGACTTGTTGTTGATGTTCAATGTGATGTTCCACTGCTTGAACCTTAGAATTTTCTCTTAAATATGATGTGATGGATGGTGGCTGATACCCATAAAGTGCCATAAATGGGGTCATTTTTGTTGCTGTATGGAAGGAAGTGTTATACCACCATTCAGCCAGAGGCAACCATTTGACCCATTGTGTCTATTTATCAGATACAAAGCAACGAAGATATCCTTCCAAACATTTGTTTACTATCTCAGTTTTCCCATCAGATTGAGGATGATAAGATGAGCTATGAGCTAACTGAGTACCAAGACAAGAAAATAATTCTGTCCAAAAATTTCCAGTGAAAATGGGATCTCTGTCACTTACAATAATCTTTGGGTTTCCATGTAGCTTTTGAATTGTTTCCATAAATGCAGTAGAAACTGTACTGGCTTTAAATGGATGTGATAATGCACAAAAGTGTGCATACTTGGTAAGTCTGTCAACTACCACCATGATGACACTCTTTCCCTCAGACTTGGGTAAACCTGTGATAAAATCCATTGAAACCTCCTCCCAACGTTGGCTTGGAATGGATAAAGGTTGTAATAGACCCGATGTCTTAATTGTTTCAACTTTATTTTGTTGGCAAACCAAACATTCCGCCACAAACTTTTGAATATCTGATTTAAGGCCATCCCAAAAAAATTCCTTCTTAACCCTGTGGTAAGTTTTTAAAAATCCTGAGTGCCCTCCTAAGGGAGAAGTGTGCAATTCCATAAGAATCTTTTGTTTTAGCTGGGAATTCTTACAGAGGTATAAGCGATCTTTGTACCATAACGAATCATTTTGCCAGCTAAATGTATCAGACATACTGGAATCTTGTTGTAACTTTCGAATAAGTGCCCACACTTCTTCGTCATTCTTCCATTCCTCCCTTGCTTTGTTTATCCAATCTGGTTGGATAATAGAAATGGCGCACAACAATGCTTCCACATCCTCATCCTTTCTTGAGAGTGCATCTGCCACCACATTTTGCTTCCCTTTTTTGTAGATGATTTCAAAGTCATAACCCAACATCTTTGTGACCCACTTTTGTTGCTCTTCAGAGGATAATCTTTGTTCTAAAAAGTATTTAAGGCTATCATGATCTGTTTTTACCTTGAAGTGTCTTCCCATTAGGTAGGGTCGCCATTTCTTAAGTGCATGGAGTATTGCCAACATTTCCTTCTCATAAATAGCTTTGTGTAAAAACTTTCCCTTGATTGGACGACTTTCAAAAGCAATGGGTCTTTCATCTTGCATTAAAACAGCACCAATTCCATTTCCTGAAGCATCACATTCCACAATAAAGGTTTTTGTGAAGTCCGGTGTAGCTAAGACCGGTGCTTGGCACATTGCCTCTTTAAGATGTTCGAAGGCCTTTGTTGCTTTTGGAGTCCATGAAAATGCATCTTTCTTCAATAATGTTGTTAGAGGTGCTGCTATTCTCCCATAATTCTTAACAAACTTGCGATAATACCCTGTCAACCCGAGAAATCCTCGCAGATGCTTTATGGATGTGGGGATTTTCCATTCCTTAATGGCTTTAATTTTGCTAGGGTCTACCTTAACTCCTTCATGAGATACAATATGACCCAGATATTCCACCTCTTGTACTCCAAAGAAACATTTGGATCTTTTTGCATATAATTGTTTCTCCTCCAATAGTTGTAGCACCCTGTCAACATGTTCAACATGATCCTTCCAAGACTTGCTGTAGATTAGTATATCATCAAAAAATACTAACACAAATTTTCTAAGGAATGGTTTGAAAATTGAATTCATCAAACCTTGAAATGTTGAAGGTGCATTGGTAAGGCCAAAAGGCATGACCAAAAATTCATAATGACCCTCATGAGTTCTAAATGCTGTTTTCAGAATGTCTTCAATCTTCATTCTGATTTGATGATATCCTGAACAAAGATCCAACTTGGTGAAGTAAATTGATCCATGCAATTCATCCAGTAATTCATCAATGACAGGAATGGGAAACTTATCTTTAATAGTGAGCTTGTTGAGCTCCCTATAATCCGGACACATGCGCCATGATCCATCCTTCTTGTGCACCAATACTACTGGAGCAGAGAAAGAACTTTGACTTGGTTGAATTATACCAGCCTCTAGCATTTCTGCAACCATACGTTCAATTTCACTCTTTTTGGCATAGGGATATCTGTACGGCCTGATGTTTGGAGGAACACTTCCTGGAATCAGATGAATAGCATGATCATGATCACGAATAGGTGGGAGACCTTTGGGAGTCTCAAATACCTTGGAATGATTGTCCAAGACTTTTTGGAGATCTGGAGAAATAGATGATTCCATTGTGGAAACATCTAGCGAACATAATTGTGCAATTACACCTCTTTGTTCCTTTTTTAGAAGCTTTGTCATGCCGTTAGAGCTGATTATCTTTCTTGGTTTCCCTGCAATACCCCTTAATTCAACTTCCTTTCCTTCCACAGAAAATTTCATGAAAAGTTCTTGAAAATTAAAAGCTATTGTACCCAAGGATTGTAGCCATTGGACTCCTAGTACAACATCAGCACCTCCCATTGGAATGGAAAGCATTGGGCTAGTCAATACATATTCTCCCATGGATAGCTTGATATTATGGCACTTTCCAAGCAATTTATTGTTCCTCCATTTGCAACCATCACTTGACACTCTGGTGCTGGATATAAGAAGCAATTCAATTCTTTTGCTACCTTACAATGAATAAAATTGTGGGTACTTCCTGAATCAATCAACACTATTACCTTTTTCTTCTTGATTTGTCCTTCTATCTTGATGGTTTGAGGAGTGGTAATTCCCACCAATGCATTACAAGATATGGTCGGATTCATTTCTTCTTTATCTAGGCTTTGTTCCTGGAGTATATCCTCTTCTTTTGACCTTTCTTGCTCCTTTTTTTCTTCCTCTTCACAATCTATGTAGAATAATTTCTTCTCAGCACACTTATGACCTTTAGTGTATTTGCTATCACAACTGTAAAAAAGCCCTTTTGCTCTTTTTTCTTCCAATTGTTGTGGTGTCAACCTTATAGGTTGTGGAAGACTAGCGGCAACAACACTTTCGTCTTTATAGTTGTGAGTGGTATGCTTCCTGGTTGCCATAATTTTGCTTTCCATTTTTCTTGCTAACCTGAATGCCTTCTCTAATGAATCAGGTTCCCAAAGGCGAACATCATGTTGGATATTATCCTTTAAAGACCCTATGAACACATCAATCCTATGCTCAATGTGCTCTATTATTGAACCCTTTTGTTTGAGACTTATCAATTGGCTAAACAAAGTGTTGCTTTTTGTATCCTCATAATGTGCTATCAATTCTTCCGTAAAAATTGCCCAAGTGATTAATTGTTTATGAGAGCAAAGCCATTGATACCATACAAACTGATTTGGTTCCAAATATAAAGTTGCAATACGTACCTTTTGTGTGTTTTGCACATTATTGAGATCGAAAAATTGCTCCATCTGTAATATCCATGTTGCGGGATCCTTGCCATCAAACTTCCTCATATCGATTTTTGGAATATGGTGGGTCTTTGATCCAACATTAAAGTCTATGGAATCATGATTAACATTTCTTTTGTTCTCATCATGAGTTTCCTTTACTACCCTTTCACCATTAGTGACCCTTTCTTGTAGCAACTTATTCATATTTATCTTCAATTCTTCCATGTCTATCTTCAAATCTATCTTCAAATCATCCATCTTAGCTTCCACGTCATTCATCTTAGCTTCTACACCTTTCTTTAAACAATCCATATTAGCTTCTACGCCTTTCTTTAAACCATCCATCTTAGATTTTGTTCCTTTTTGTGCAAGGGACAGTTGTTGCACTGGTCTTGTAATTTTGATATATCATGTTGCATTTCTTCCTCTTCTTCATGAGTCATGCTAGAGATTTCAGGTTCCTTACTAGGTGTTTGCATTTTCTTTCCTCGGGGCATCAGTTACCGATAATAATGCTCTACTATGCCCTTTGAATTCCTTCAAAATAAATTTTCAAACCAAGCTTAAGCAAAAATTTAAGAAAATCTACACACCTTTTTTCACTTTCTAGGAGCTCGATATTGCCTCTGATGTATCTTTGTACTTTCCAATCATCTAGATCTGAATTTGTGATCTACAATAGCCCTCTGTCTCCTCTTTCCAATGCCACAAGTCTGACCCAAATTGGATTCTCTAAGGAAGAGTTATGCGAAATCTCCCACAGTGACTTGATTATAGACTAGTTCAGTAGAGCGAACTTGTACGACGTGCCACAAGCCTCTGTTTCGACCTTTGGATCTGAAAAATGCATAAAAGAAACTATAGTCCGTCCTCTTTTTGTACCTTCTTACAAAATTTCAATTCGATCCCCAGAGAGAAAGTTATGACACTTTTCCCCAGGTCACCTATTTGGAATGTAATTCAGGAGTCTGCAAAAAGACCAACTTCTTCAAATCATATCTCCACAAATATAGCGCGAATAACTCTGAAGTTTGGACCCGAGGTTCAGCGCGATTTCTTCTCAAATTTGTTTTTTTTGCAACTTCTGAAACATTGCAGAAAAAAGTTATAGCGAAAATGCCACGATGACCTGTTTGGAGCAGCGAAACCCTAGAATCCAAAGCTCTGATACCAAATGTTATGAAACCAGCTCAAGAAAAAGATAGAAAAGATAGATCAACGCCTTAGAATTCAGCCTCTTCGAGGGGCAACCTCCTTTACATTACATAAATGAACAATTCTTGGATGATTCAAATGACAAAACCTCCTTTCTATATATAGGAGTCTAAGGAGTCACAATATAACCCAGCTGACCTAACAATAATAATATAAAGCCACAAAAATAACAATAGAGGGATTCTATGGGGCATAGTAATAACAATATGGGGATAATAGGGGCACAACAATATTAATAAGGGGTACAACTACAATAGTAATGGGGTAATCACTAGTATTATAGGGACCCAACAAACTGGTGGAGGTGTAGGTGGGGGTGGTATGCGCGGAATTCGCTGCCTTATCAAACTGATCGCACTTCTTGGTGAAGCTTTCGTGAGCTCTTCCTCGCTTTCTCGCAGAGGTGAAATCAAGGGACTATTTTCTATCTCTACACTACCTTCATTTCTATAGATCCTCCCACTTCGCATAGCCCCAAACATCAATTTATTCGCATAACCCGCTTTTCACACATTAGCATCTTAATCCGAGTGTTCAAAAATTTAATGTACTTACCTCACGGTCCCTCGAGGAAGCGTCATTCTGCCTCACTATAGCTGACTGAAGTATCTACTACGAACTCTGTGATAAACCCTCTTATAATTCGATCGAGCCAATGGTCCACAGCGTGCGCAATCTTATATTTTGATGCTTCTAGTCTGCACATCAACTCTGGAATCCACACAATAGGTTTGTCGAGCCTCCACCTTCCCTGAATGTCTGCTAACTTCACGATCCACTCGTACAACTCAAAGGGAAAGGATGCAAATAAAATTTCATGGATTTCTGTATATAAGTAGCGCTCTAGCCACTCTTCCTTTAACACTCACGGATTCTAGTTTTCCTACGCCGCGAACTCGTGAATTTTCCTGTCCAGGCACTCTTCAATTTCTTTCTTTGTCGGATTTCAGTGACACAACATTAGACATATCTTATGTAGATCATGGTCCCGGCAACGGAACCATTTGTTGGCTTATTATGGCTTGACCCAGGTTCAAAGGTGTTTTAGCCAAACAAATCCTGGTACTACTGGCCCTTTCGGCAACAGTCCGCGGAGCACAGACTGAGGTCTCACCCAAAGTAGTATGGGAGGGTGCTAGAACCAGGTTTCTGCACCCTGGAGATGTCTGATGAGTTCAAGTGGTCTGCAGTTCGACCCTGCGCGCACGTCACTACTCACACTTTCCCTTGCCTTGTAGCCTGAGATGTTTCCCTTGCGCAGCCCTAATCGAGGGCTAAACACTGTTATTACCCAAGTCCTTACTAGTATTCCAAGGTTAGATGATTATTTTAGCCTACTTGCGTGCTTTAAGTTATGCTTAACAACATAAATCATTAATATAGGTGTGCGCAGTAAATAAACAGTATACTTGCAATTTACAATAACCATGCATTAACCCAAGAACAAATACATAGAATTATGATAAACCTTCTCTTTATTAATCTCTTCTTCAGTTACAGACTCGACTCTGCCCTGCACAGTCAGTTGTAGGGGTCTGTGCACTTAGTTGCGGACTAATAAGCCTCTATGCACTCAGCGGTATAGCCTTCTCCTTCTCTACGACCCTAAGATACACTTAGTCACTCAGACTCTTCTCTTCTCTATTGCTCTTATATTCTATCCTCCTTTTCTTACACTTAGAGCCTCGCTCTATTTATACAATCCCATGGTCCGCAAACCATGGGTAGGCCGACATTACATTACAAGACTAGGTCAGACAGCCATGTGTCTCTATCATACATTTCACGCTCTGTGCCCTCAATTTGCGGAGTCTTTACAACACTATCGGGTCAAAACTTGGGCTTTGAGCCCCAAAACATGCCTTGGGGCGATTCCATGCCCAACGTTGCTTAATGTAAAAACATTGTACACTCAACTAGTGTACAATTGATAATTACAATGTTCCTTTTCCTCCATTCCAACTAGGCAATTCAAATTCCATGCATGACTGGGTTTATTTTTAGAAAATTGATCAGTGAACTGAGAAATCAGTGAGTTAACAACTATTAAAACTACTCAACTGAACCCCTATTGACTCCACTAAAGACTATAGCTTTGTTAACGGAGTTTAACTAATAATAACTCCACTAGATTGCTAAATTTTAGCAATCAGCCCATGCACAACTTACTTCTAGCCTATAACTCAAATTTACTGACTTATCTAGGAGACAAAGTCATGTCACTCCAACTAACTGCAATCCAAGCCATACTGCTGATGTGGAAAATCGAATTTATTCATTTGACTAATGCACAAGACAAATGAAGACTTTTCTTGCTACATTTTAACATTTTGATTCGACTAATAATTTGCACGAAACTTGTCCTCTAATGCTCTTAAATAGCTTGATTTCGAGGTCATACTCCTAGAGCATTGTCATCCAATTTGCTCTCTTTTCTCCCAGATTTGTCCACACCAACAAATTACGTAGAGCGGGATGAGGAACAATAAATTTAGTGTGTGATTTTTAAATAAAAGGTATAAAATGTTTAAAAAAATTGAAAATATTTGTACTTGCTTATCAATGTCAAAATAATTAAATTCCAAACATTGGAATCTAGAACTCATAAATGAAATTGGTATTTCATTACCTTCGAATTTTTCTGAGTGAGGATAACTATATAAAACATATTAGAGGCAAATGTATACAAGATAAAATCCTTTTCAAAATTGGGACTAATTAATGTTGGTGCAGAAGCAATAGCTTCTTTAATAATCCTAAAAGAATTTTTTTTGTATTGCCCCATTTAAAAATATGATCTTTTTTAAGCATGTCTTGCATAGGTCTGACAATTTCAACAAATCTTGGAATAAATATTCTAACAATATTAACTTTCCCTTAAAAAAACCGTATAAACTTCTTATTATTAGGAAGAGAAATTTGTAGAATGGATTTTATTCTATCTAGATCAATTATAATTCTAGTTTATACCAAAAATTCAAGTAATTTTCCTTCAATTTCAACAAAACTAGTTTTTTTTGGATTTAATGATATGGCATATTTACGACATCTATAAACTATTTTCCTTAAAAGTTTAAAATGTTCTTCTCTTCTCTTAAAACTATTGATGAGTCCATTGAACGCATATCCATTGTTCTGTGGAAAGTTGCTCCTCCATTAATTAGACCAAAGGGAATCTTCTTATATGCATTGGTTCCCCATTTAGTTCTAAAATTTGTTTTGATTTGATCTTTTGGTGCAACTAGAACTTGGTTATACCTAGAAGACCCATCAAGCAGGGAAAACATTTCTAACCCAATAGCAGACTGTAAAATATGTTCCATAGGAGGAACAAGGTAATTATCTTTTTCAAATGATTTATTAAGGTTTTGAAAATCAATACAAATCCTTATATCCCCATTCTTCTTTCAGATTTGAACTAAATTTGAAACCCATTGTCAGTCCCTAACAAGAAAAATGATATTTTCTTTTAAAACTTTATTCAATTCTTCTTTAATCCGACCTTCAAGTCTAGGATGAATTTTCCTAATTTTTTGATAAAATTGTTTAGAATATGGTTTAATCAGAATTACGTTGAGTAATTTTGGTATCATACACTTTTAAGTCGTCATATGTCCATGCAAATATGTCTTTGTATTATTTGAAAAACTTAATCAATTTTGATCGGCCAGTAGGAGTACAATTTGTTCCCAAATTAACATTTTGTTGAATCCTCCCAGTTCCTGTGTTGTTAACTTTGTACTGCATTGAAGAACTATTGGTTTTGTAATTAGTGGTCCCTTTGAACTTATTTTGAAATCGTATAAATTCTAAAGGCAAACTATTGATGTAGGGATAGAATTTTGTGAACTAGATTCATCTAGAGATTTTGAATTTAACTGGAAATTGTGTTGATCTTTGTCTATGATTGATCGCTTAAAGTTTTATTCCATAGTGGGGAATTACTTTATTTGGTCATCATCATCGAAAACTCTCCAATTGGAGATATTATCGAGAACTGATAGGCTAAAGAGGATTTCAAATAGAGAACTTATCAAGAGAAAAAATTTCTACAGGAAGAAGTCTAGAAGCTACATTAGCCAAAAGTTCAACATCATTGTTTTATGGTCGAGGTATAGAATTTAGCTCAAAACTGTCAAATTTCTAAACAAATTCCTAAACCTCTTATCTTTCATTTTTAAGATGATTAGATATAGTGAATAGTTTTATTACATTGTCTAACTATTATCTTTGAATCACCTAAAACTTTAATTTTCTTAACTTCCATATCTATAGCTTTATGAAGTCCTCGTAATAGAGATTCATACATGAAAACATTATCAGTACATTGAAAGTTAATTTTACATGAAAGAAGAAACTTATTACCTTGTAGATCTAATAAAACACAATTGACACCAACACCTTCCATTAATTTGGAACTGTAATGCTTCAATCTAGTTGACTAACTCTGATATGACATTAGCATTGATATAACCTGAAGGCTCACTCATTATTCTTTTATTACCTCGGGTTGAGGATTCAGACACTTGAATCTACTATTAGTGGTTGTGATGGATGTGTTCATTATGTTGGCTACTTACATTAGTTTTGGTTCATGGTGAACAACGATGTGGATGACTATGTCATGTTGATGATTTAACATATGTTATTATGTCAATGACTAACACTATGAAATATTATTATTGATGATTATCGAGTATGGCAAGAGACCACTAGATAAACCCACATATGATGAATCGACGACATCTGGTTTGGTGGAATTAAATATTTTGTCTTTGAAACTTTAAAGTTCAGTTTGAATTTTATTGTAAATTCTAATGGCATGTTAGTGGTTGTAGAAACAGGTTAACTGTTTGGACAAATGACTCACACATGGGTGATGTAGTTGTACAGATAGATGGAACTTCATGGGAGGGGTGGGACAATGTCCCTGATTTCACCTACTAGCACTCCCAATGTGACATGGGCTGGAAGGGTTGAGACACCTTCACCTTGAAGATCACGATGTCGTGGGGGCAAGTCCCAAATTGGGTCACCCACAAGGATTTCACCAGGGGTCGCACATCAAGGCGGATTCCTTGATCCCCAACACCATTAGTCTCACTATAGCGGGAAACACGAGAGATGATTATGGTCTCTATCATTTCGCCCAGATTTTCCCCTCATATACAATAGATGCTTGAAGGGAAAGTAGCATGGCACCCTTGGAATTTCAAGGGAAGTTCTTGAAGGGCATGACCAACTTGGCACCCTTGGAATCATAAATAAATTGTTAGGTGTGGCACCCTTGGAACTTTGAAAGGAATTTCTTAAAGGGAACGACCAACTTGACACCATTGTCATCATAAATAAATGGTTAGGTGTGGCACCCTTGGAACTTCGAAGGGAAGTTCTTGAAAGGTGTGACTGACTTGGTACCCTAGGCATTAAAAAGAAACTAATAAATATAATCAAGCTATGAAAATCCTACAAATTCACGTCAAGTGGTAAATGAGGTCAGAACCAAGGAATTTAAATCAAGAAAAAAACCTGGGGTAAAGGGGGAATAGGAAGAAATAAAAAGATTGTACCTTGAGAACTCTACCCTTCCCATGTTGAAAAATATTAGGTAGATAATCTACATGCGTAATTTAATTAGGTAAAAAGGGGAAAGATGGACATAGAGTAATTATAAAAATTAATCCTAAAATTCATTAAGAGAAGAGGGTGGTGAATAAAAATAAAGATTAATAAATTGAAATTTTGAGGAATTTAGATAACCTCCATATGGCAAGAGCCAACATAAGAATATCCATCTAAGAGGTAAAGCGAGCTAAATTAGGAGGTAGTTAGGGGACCAAATATGATATTAATTAGTTGACTTTAGTAATGAACTCAAATTAGGGAGTATAAAAGGGGGATCAAGAGACAACTAAGAGAAGAAATAAGGATTTTTGTTGGGGTGAGGAAAAAGGTGAGGCGATGATGCATGGGCGGGCGAATAATCAAACTTTTGGATAAATAAAAATAATTAATTATGCATGAAGTGCCAAGTTTCACTTATGAAGCCTCTTATAAAAGAAGGGGCAAGCCATGGGAAAAAGGAGTTTTTTCTGACCCTATTTTTGGATGGATGAGATTATGTCATTGTGAGTGGCTATGAGCTATAGTGATTTTGGTGAGGTAGAGGTATTTAGAGAGGCGGCTCTTGAGCCAATGAGTGCTTACCTCTATCAGCTAACACACATCCTCTATTATACAACCCCATTGTAACTCGAGGGTTCACGGGGAAGAAGAGTACCCAAGGAGTATGTTGGGAGGTCAACCTGTGGGTCACTAACATTCAGTCAAAGCACATCAACATTCACATTTAGACACGGACGACAACAAGAGAGTGTGAGTAACGACAAGGCCAAGATTGAATCTCCTCTCCAGGTGAATGGTACTTGTTGTATTTATGATGTTCTATTATGTGATTTTGTTTGTGCATATGTTTAATAGAATGTGAAGCAGATGATATGTGGAATGTATTGTAATTCATGGATGTTTGATGTAAATGCCTTAATATCTCTCAATTTCCAATGTTTATTTTCTTATGGTTGTATTCCAAATTTATCTGCATTGTATAAAAAATAAATAAAAAATAGACATATATAGAGATGGTCCCTACACATGGTATTAGAGCACTAGATTCAACTTCTAAGGCCTATTGACCTGTCAACATTAGGTACTTATGCCACAAAAAAATGTTTTATTTTTTTCCATAACTTATAAAAGTAAAAGTGAAATAGCATGCTTTATTTTGAATCAAACCTCAACGATGTTGTACTTTCTCCTCATTTTGATCGATGACAATGCTAAAACAATTCCATACTTGTTTTGTTAAATTGTGAGACAAATCTTTGTTAATATGATTATTGGTGAACAAGGTTCATACTATGTATAAGCCTCGACTTCCATAAAGAAATACGTAAGCATGTATCATCATGTAGTGAATTCCAAATCTCCTTATATGTATCATTGTGGGATTTAAACCCATAGCCTCACTTGCATCCTCAACCTTACTTCATCCGTAGAGTTCCAAATGTTATATGCAATCCAAGGATTTGCATGTTGCAGAATATGAAAGGAAAAAAGGTTGTCGCTTTCCTTCTTAATATGAAACTTTTAGAGTTATCAAATCACAGCTATTTTCTTTTCTTTGTTATCATGGAAAACTTAAAGCTATCATATAACTACTTTCATTTCTTTATCTCGGAGTTGGGGTTTCATACAATTGCAATTAATAATGTAAGTTGTGGAATTCATATCAACTGATAGACACGTGGAATGCATACATTTAATACCATACATATGACATGTGAGGTTAATAAGGCACTACTTTTGTTGGTATTTTGTACTCATTGTGTGTTTGTCGTGTTGGGATGGGGTTACATCATTAGTTGGGTTAAAGATTTTATCTTGGCCATTTATTTTGGCTCTATATTAGAGTTAGCAAATATTTTTTGCAATTTGGTTGAAATAAAGATTAACCGCTTATTACTACGAAGGGATGACTATCCCAAATGTTTTAATAGGTGTTTGTCAATGGGTTAACGAGTTTTAAATGTATATTCCCTATGATAGGCATTTCATGACATGACAATATTTCTTAATGAATTGAATCAATGGTAGATATTCCTCATAGCAATATGACATGCATCAATTTTAGATCTCTGGGACAAGTGGAATCTACACCTTTTCAATGCTCCAAATTACCATTTTCCTACACCTTTTCAATGCTCCAAATTACCATTTTCCTAGCCTAAGCCAATATATGTCCTACCTGATAAATAAATTTGATGTTGAATTTTTGGCTAGCATTTTGGTTATGTGGTGTTTTTATAAAACAAATCTATATTAGGCAAGTAATTGAGTCCTTTGAAGCTAGGCAAATTCCCTTTTCTCCGAGATGGTCGAATTTTGTATCTATGCATTTTTTAGTGTTTTGGCTTTGTTCAATATGATATAGGCATGTGAGTGTTATATGAAGGATAATCATCATATCATCCAAATGGTATTTTGTAGTCATTTGCTAGTCTCTTATTTGCTTTCTCAATTAAAAACATGGAAACATTAAAAATAGTACAAGTAAGCAAGTGTGCCACATTGTAGCAAAATATGTCAGATCAATTACTGAGCTTGTGAATGAGACGATGCTTTCAATATAATGTGGTGTAACAAGTTTAGTGAGTGTGTAGAAGCATCAGCCATAGGTGAATTTTTAGTGGCTAGTCTTCATCTAGAGTGATGGTCTCTTTAATTGCGTTGAATACAACTATTCTTCGATGCACTGCACTTAGCTATTAAATTTACCCAAATTGTGAGAGTAGTGCAATATCATGTCTTATAATCGACCTTGGTACATTTCCATGCTTAAAATTTTGAAAATACTACTTCCAGGAAGAAGAAGATGGAGTATAACTTTTTAGAGGTCTTCAATGTTTATAACCTGCTTCTCGTCTAATTCCAGGAAGAGGAATATGGAGTATAACTTTTTATTTTAAGGCCTTGTGAATTTCTGAATTCACTTTGCAGCTGTATATAGTTCTTTCTGTGAGCATTATTTTTTGATGATAGGTAGTTAAAGCTCAATAGGGAAGAGAGTGGAAATGTTGACATTTATAGTGTCATATTTGGCAGACGCTTCGACAAATAGAGAACGCAAAAAAAAAAAAAAAAATTGAACACAAGCATAAGAGTTCAGTGAAGAAAATACAATTATAAATGAGAAAACCTTATGAACACTTGTTTGAGTCTCTTCATAATTTTTTCCCCAGAAGCTTTGGTTTACGTCATATTTGGTCTGGAAAAATTAAACTTTTATGCTTTGTCTCAATACAATTAGACTTATGTTTATTCTAGAAGAATCAATTTTCTTTCTTTCTTTTGCATACATGTTCTCTTTGAATTTATCATTTTTGCATAAGCTTTTGCTGATATTTTCCAATCCTGCCTTTTGGAGAATTACATTAAGAGTAGAGAATACTTTTGGTTATTATTTAATCTCACATCAGTTTAGACAAAAATAGACAAGAAAGGGAAAGAATTACAATGCATCTCTGTGTAGGTGCAAAGGTTATCATGTTGGTTTGTTAAATTATCATATGTTATTTTATGTATGGGAAATAATATTTTATTTATATATGTAGATTGCTAGACCAGGTAGTGAGACTTGTGGGTTTGCATCAATGACTCCCTTTCTCCAACAATGAATGTTGGATTTAAGAAGTCTCTACCCTAATTGCAATCTTAGGAATGTTAAAATAGGTTCTAAGGATGAAATATACCAAATTTATATGAAATTCTAATGGATGGAGCCAAAGGAATGTTAATTCCACAATTTATCTACTACTTTCATTATGACCTAACTTCTCAAAACTACATCATCTACACCCTAGAGCGTATTATATTGTAATGGACATATGGCTTTAGAGTTCCTCCATCTCATATTCGAGATTGTTTTCATTAGCAGCAAATGGAGACAGAATCAATATTTTTTAATATGCACCGCTCTTGTAGACTTTGTAGTTGGGCACTAGAGTCTGAAGAGAATTTCATTTTTAGATGCACTTTTGATGATGAGGTCTGTAGTTGGTACCATTACTTAGTTAGAGGTTTGCATATCTCCTTGAGAAATTTTGTCCAATTGAAGGAATAATTATGTTTTGCCTTGTTCCTTTTTGTAGATGATAAATATCTAAGAAAATATTCTCAGAGATTGGTTTACCATATTGCCAGTTTCAGGATCTTGTTTTCTTATTTCAACCTTTAGATTCATGTTGCAGGAGGTCCTTTGTTGCGGAAACTTGTAGTCATTACTACACATAATTGTCAACCTCCTCTAGTAACACTAAAGGGTAAAAATGTATTTCTTGATGATCAAGAGTGTCTTAGTTTTCTTATCACACAATGTGTAAGATTTGTGAAGTATCTATTTCAGAGTTCATAAAGAGTATAACATGTAGGAGTGATATATCTTGATGTGTTGGACAAATCCAACAGACCAGTTTCACTATTTTAACCAATATCTTAAAACGGACTTTGTCTAGCTTTTGAGGGTTTAACAAGAAATATTGCAAGGTCATTTCATTTTTTACAAGTTTTGTTTTGGTTCTTGTGTTTAAACCTAGGTTTGAAGCAAATTTTTTCAAAGTATTTAGGCTCCATGAAGTGTTATTTCTCTAGATGTGTATGTAGATCAAGTATGATTTTTCTCTTTCTCCCAGAGCCTAAAACATATATTACCAAGCATCTACAGGGTAAAAAATATTGAGGTCAAATTGTATACAGAACTTACTAGGTATTTTTCTAAACAAGTTGGAGTGTTTAGCTCAATTTTGTTTTATTGAAGGTTGTAGAAATTGACAGGATTGTGTCAAATTTGCAAGTTCTCAATTTTTCCTTTTACCCTAATATTCAAAGTTAATCTTGAAAGAGAAACTATCCATGAAATCCCAATTTCTTTCTTTCTATCATCAATAGAATTCTTGGTAGATCATTCATCTAATGAATGAGAAGATAAAAAAAAATGAGGTTGATGATGTGTCTTTGTAATTTCATGAATTTTTTAGACGGTAAGCCAATGAAGACATCAAAATTTCATTGACTCAAATCAAATAATATTATATCAAACTATAAATGAAATAGCTTCCTCTTCTCCTCATTTTATTATCTACAAGTTTTAGTGATGTTGTTGAACTGTGGCAAAAGTACAGGCTAGAGAAAATACCTTTTCTACTGAAAACACATCCCTCAACCTTATCGCATGAAGCTATGTACCCCCCGTTCCTAAAACAACATGTAAAAAGAAGATGTTGATCGTGGTAAAACACATTTTACTTCTAACTATATAAACAATTGTAGAAACTTTTAATTAACTTAATGTCAATGTTTTTCCCTTTGTTTGTAATAAAACTCTTCAAGGATTTATAACAAAATAACATGTGAAAGCTCATGAGAAGCTAATCCTTGCTTAAGCTTCAAATAAGCTACATGAGATGCAATTTTCTCATCTTATTTGCAAAAAAAAATTGCTCAAACTATGGAATGCAAAATAACCATTGAAACAATTGGGTCAATTGATCTTGATTTCTACTTCATAACCAATGATGCAAATTTCCTAGTAGTTGCACTCTAATAATACGAAATGCCTCTTTGAATCATTTGAGATTTGTTTATATTCATTACTTTTAAGATACTATAAGTTGAAAATTATTTTGTATCATGATCTTCTCCCCCTCAATGCAATCCTCGGTCTGAAACAAAGGGAGGTTCGATACATTATCAATAGAATGGGTCTTCCATCCCCATCAATACAAAGTATTTGATTCTTAAATGGTATATATTTGATTCTCATTTTGTCTGTGATTATATACTTACAAGGTCATATTGGATAAGCTACCAATATAGTATATCCAAGCCTGGCTCGAATATGAGGGGCACCACTTAAAGAGTTAGGTTGAATTTGATATGTGAGTTATCTGAGCAATCTAACGTTAGATGCCAATATCACCCCTAGAAAGGGAATTTATTAGGTGTATACCTATAAATTAGTACACATCCAAGGGTAATAATATGTCTACTATGACCAAGAGCATCCTTTTTTCCATCAAATAAGTCTACATATGAGGCACCAGAGATAGCAAGAGTTTTTATTGATAAGATTGTGATATTACATGGAGTACCAAGGAAAATTATATCAGATAGGGGAGCAGTATCTATGGGAAGGTTTTGGACCAATTCCCATGAAGCCTTAAGAACCCAACTAAACTTCAACACTACTTATCACTCTGAGACAAATAGTTAAACTAAGAGGACTAATCAAATCCTCAAGGACATGTTGTGAATATATCTGATGGACCAACAAAAATGATGGGAAGAATTTTTACCACTACTAGAATTTTCTTACAACAACAGTTACCATAGTTCCACCAAGATGGCACCATTTGAGTTTTGATATGGGAGGTTTTTCAAAATGCCTCTCAATTGGGATCAATTAGAGGATTGAGTGTTGATAGAACCAGAAGTAGTACAAGAGATGGAGGAATACATGACTATGATTTAGGGGAGGCTTAATGAAGCACGTAATCGATATAAAAGCTATGTTGACACTCATCATATGGATCAAAGTTATGAAGTGGGAGATAGGGTGTTTTTAGAGTAAGGCCCCAGAAAAGCTCCATAAGATTTGGAAATGGAGAAAAATTGTCTCCACCGTTTATGGGACCTTTTGAAATTGTAGAAAGAAAAGGATTGGTGGCATATAGGCTTGCCTTACCTCCATCGCTAGCATGTATGCATGATGTGTTCCATGTTTCTGTGTTGTGTCATTAAACTTCATATCCTTCTCATGTTATTGACTTGGGTCATTTGTAGGTATCGGAGGAGGGAACGGCGATGGAGGAACCAATTCACATATTGAACCAACGGAATCTGCAACTAAAATGTCGATTATTGGACCAATTTAAAGTCTGGTGGAATAGTTATAGTCCCCATTCAGCCACATGGGAGGATGTTGAGGAGATGCATCACCATTTTCCTTACCTATTCTAAGGACTTCAGGATGAAATTTATTATTAAGATGGGGTGTATGTAGTGCCCTAATCTAGTTGACTGCCCCTGATATGACATTAACATTGATATAACCTTAAGGCTCACTCATTATTCTTTGATGATCTAAGGTTGAGGATCTAGACACTTGACTCTACTATTAGTGGTTGTGATGGATGTGTTTGTTTCCTAGTTGATGTTATGATGATGATAACTTTGATTGGTGTGTTTGTTTCCTAGTCAATGTTATGATGATAATAGCTACGATGGATTTTTTTTTACTATTCAGTGTTATGATGATGATAGATTTGACATGTATGTATGTTTCTACTGATGTTATGATGATGATAGTTGTGATGGATGCATTAATTAGGTTGGTTACTTACATTAGTTATGGTTCATGGTGAACAACGATGTGGATGACTATGTCATGTTGATGATTTAACATATGGTATTATGTCAATGACTAAGATTGTGAAATATTATTATTGGTGATTATCGAGTATGGAAAGAGACCACCAGATACACCCACATGTCATGAGTCGATGAATTCTAGTTTGGTGTAATTAAATATTTTGTCTTTGAATTTTAAAGTTCAGTTTGAATTTTTTTATAAATTTTAATGACATGTTAGTGGTTGTGATGGGCCTCCAAATTAGACATAAATTAAGGCCCATCTGACCATCCTTTAGCACATTAAACTTCTATTTTTGCATTAGATAACATATTTTTAACTTTAATATGTTCATTAGGAAGGTTTATGGATAATTGTGTATTTGTGCCTAATATTATTTGTTTTTGTGGAATATTGTGAGAATATTGGGCAGATTGTGGAGACTTGGAGGAGAAGATACTTTAAGGACTTGCTCCCTACTACAGGAGGACCAATATTAAATAATAAATCAAGAAGATATTCTGAAATTATTGCACAAATTCTAGAGCTCCAATGATTGAGAAAATCTAGGAATGTGTTCCCTGTCATTTAAGGAAAATGCCTAGTATTGGGAACCAGATCCACTATTTGAGGGATTTTGGTGCGGAAAGCTTCCTCCTTCTAGATTTTAACCCTGTACAGAAATAACCTGCATATGAATTCTAAAACACAGAAAATAAACAGTGCGAGAGCATAACACATATACACAGAGATTTTCCCCTGGATCCCAAAATCGGGACTACCAGCTTGATTTTCCATTATGTTCCTTTCAATGTTACAATACATATTTATACATGCCAAAGCATCCAATTCCAAAGACCAAAAACCATCGCGTCCAAAACCATGGGCGAAAAATCATGCACAAAACCATAGGTAGGTCTGCCCAACCTAATATAGGGTCCAAAAACAAAATTTTCCAGACTCCATAGAGTGGGGTTACCTATACCCCTCAAACCCCTTGTGACCCCCCCCCCCCGCTACGCAATCGGTGCAATGAAGGGGGGGCTCCGCCCCCCTTCTAACCCCCTAGTTAACTATGTGGGCTAATCGTGGAAAGAATATAACACAACCCAACATTCTCCCACTTGTCGTTTTCTTTCCACAAGGGGCCACAAGAGAGCTTAGTCATTTATCTAGCCCTACAACGCCCATTGTTTCTTTACACCAAGAGAACTTCTCAGAACTCACAGATTTTTTTGCTGCATCTGTAGTATTCTCCAAAGTGTCCACCTTTACCAGCAACACCTTTTTGTCTTCTATCATATCCCTCAAAAAGTGATACTGAACATCAATGTGCTTTGTTTTTGAAAGATATGCAGGGTACTTTGCCAAGAAAATTGCACTTTTGCTGTCACAATCTATCTTTATAGCTATTTGTACTAACCCCATACTTGAACACAATCTCTGCAACCAAACTGCTTCCTTGCTTGCATGAGTGGCTACCATGTATTTTGCCTCTGTAGTTGATAGTGCCATTACAGATTGTTTCTTATTCATCCAACTGACTACACCTCCAAATAGGTTAAACACATACCCACTTGTAGATATTCTTTGATCCAAATCTCCAGCCCAGTCTACATTAACAAAGCCACGAATATCCAACACTTTGTCCAATCCTGTTCTTCCTTGGTAGCACAAACCATAATCACTAGTGCCACACAAATACCTGAAGACCCGCTTCACTGTTGTCCAGTGCTCCTTCGCTGGTTTTAACATAAACCTACTCAATACTTCCACTACATGTGCAATGTCTAGTCTAGTACATACCATCACATAAATCAGGCTACCAACTGCACTTGCATATGGAACACGGGACATGTCCTCTTCCTCTTCTTGTGTCTTGGGACAATGTTCAGAAGATAGCTTTACACCTATAGGAATAGGAACCTTCACTGGTTTACTATCCTGCATATTAAACCTCTGCAATATTGTCTCGACATACTTCATCAAGTTTAACCAGAACTTCCTCTTTGTCTGGTCTCTTTTAATTTCCATGCCCAAAATATAGTTTGCAGCGCCAAGATCTTTCATGTTGAATTTGGAGACAAATGGGTCTTCAAATCCTGGATAATTTCTTTGTCATTTCCAACCAGCAACATATCATCCACATACAAGACCGGATAAATAACACGGTCACCAATTAATTTAAAATACACACAGTGATCTACTTTGCTTCTGGTGAAGCCAAGTCCCCATATAAATGTATCAAATTTCTAATACCACATCCTTGGTGACTATTTTAACCCATACAGAGACTTCTTTAACTTGCATACCAGTTCTTTCTTACCCTTCACCGCAAAGCCTTCAGGTTGCTTCATGTAGATCTCCTCTTCCATATCCCCATGAAGAAATGTTGTCTTCACATCCATCTGTTCTACCTCAAAATCAAAAGTAGCAGCAACAGATAAAAGTAATCTAATAGAAGTTACCTTGGCAACAGGAGAAAAAATATCACCAAAATCAATTCCCGACACCTAGGAATAACCTTTTGCTACCACCAGAGCTTTGTATTTCTCTACCTTTCCTTTTGCATTTGTCTTCTTCTTTAACACCCATTTTCTGCCAATGGGTTTCCTTCCAGCCATCAACTCCACTAGATTTCGAGCCTCATTTTTGTGCAAAGATGCAATTTCATCAACCATGGCCTCTTTCTAGAGTTTTCCATCCTCTGAATCTACTGCTTCCTTCACAGTTCTAGGATCATCATCAGTAATAAGAAAAATTTGAATAGAAAGCAGATGGATTATACCTTTTTGGCTGCCTTCTTTCTCAAACTGATCTTCTCACACCCGGAGTTTGTGTCTCTTCATCTTCTGATTCCTCCTCTGCTATAGAGTCTGATTCTTCCTCTAGCTCAAACTCTATCTTCTCAGGTTCCTTTGGTTTGACTTCATGTTTAATAACATCTTACACCTCTCTGAACACCACATCTCGGTTGTACACAACCTTCCTTGTTACTGGATTCCAAAGCTTATAACCCTTTAAACTATCCTTATACCCAATAAATATGATCTTTTCAGATTACTATCCAACATGGTTCTTTTCTCCTTTGGAAATGTACATATGCATCACATCCAAATACCCTCAGATGTGAAAGAGAAGGTTTCTTACCCGTCCATACCTCTTGTGGAGTCTTATCTTCCAATGCTGATGAAGGTGATCTGTTGACCAGGTAACATGCAGTCTCCACCGCCTCTACCCAGAATTCTTGTCCTAACTCGGCACCACTGAGCATGCTTCATGCCCTTTCCATCAACATCTTGTTCATTCTTTCTGCAACTCCATTTTGCTGAGGTGTATATGGAGTAGTTTCTACCGTGCTATACCACACTTATTACATAATTCTTCAAATTTCTTACTGCAAAACTCTCCATCATTATATGTCCTCAACACCTTTATATTCTTCTCTATCTAATTTTCTGCCAGAGCCTTAAATTCTTTAAACTTATCAAAGACTTTAGATTTCTTCTTAAGGAAATATATCCATGTATTCCTTGAGAATTCATCTATAAATAATACATAGTACATAGACTTACCCAGTGATGGAAACTTCACAGGTCCAAACACATCACTGTGCACAAGCTCTAGTATATGTTTCACCCTCTTACCACCAGAGGGGAAACTCACCCAATTCTGCTTCTCATTTACACAATTTTCACAGAAATCAAAATCTAGAGAGCTATTACTCATACCTTCTACCATACCTTTACCATGAAGTATTCAAAGGCCCTTCTCTCCAATATGTCTAAGCCTTTGATGCCGCAACATGGTCTTCTCTCCAGAGACCACTAGATTTTATGCTCCACTTTCAAGAACCACAAAACTGTTGCACCCATCAATAACAGTGCTACCTTGCAGCGTGTACAGAGTTCCAATCCGAACTCCCTGCATAAATACCAGTGCTCCCCGAACAATTTTGCAAGTATCCTTCTCGAACACTGTTTTTACACCCTCATCCATCTTGCTTATGGAAATCAGATCTCTGTCTAATGCAGGAATATGCACAACACTCGGAAGTGTTCTAACCCTTCCACCTTACAACTTCAACTTTACTTTTCCACAATCAACGATTCTAGCCTTCCTGACATCCCCCAAGAAGACATCACCACCATCATATTTCTCATACTCACAGAACCACTCTCTATGGGGAGTGAAGTGAAAGGATGCACCTGAGTCAATCAACCATGCCTCATGATCTACATGTGTACTTGAAGAAGCCAAGTACACATCCCCACCTTCATCTGAGGTGGTTTTCATTTTTGTAGAAGGAACATCATCAGATCTTTTCCTTTGTCAGGAGCTTTAGATTTACAGTCCCTTTTGTAGTGCCCTTCCTTTCCGCATTTCCAGCACACCACTTTTACAGGTTTTCTTGGAGATTTAGATCTCCCTCTAGATTTAGATCTCCCACTTGATGACTTATTTTTGTTTCTGTTCTGGGACCGTCCTCATACAAACAATGCATCACCATTCTGGCTCTCCATATTTTTCCGTCTCATCTCCTCCGTCAGCAAGGATGAGACTATTTCATCAAACTACAAGGCAATTGCATTGCTACCTATTGCAATAACCAGACTATCCCACGAATCTGGTAGAGAACACAACAAACTGATGCACTTATCTTCATCTGAAATTTTAATATCAACAGATAATAACTGACTTACCACAGTATTAAATGCGTTTAGATGTTCTGTCACCTAGTATCCATCTTTCATCCTCATGTTATACAACTTTTTCCGTAGGAACAGTTTATTCGCCAGATACATAGATTGGTACAAAGTCCCTAACTTGTCCCAAAAAGCCTTTGTCGTAGCTTCCCCTGATACATTTAACAACACTGAATCTGAGACACACAATCGTATTATGCTCTTAGGCTTCTGATCCAACTTCTTCCATTCTTCATCGGACACTCTCGTTGGTTTAGTACCTGGATCTGTCACGACCCACTGATCTTTATCCACTAAAAAATCCTCCATCTTGAGTTTCCATAACTCAAAACTCTGACCATTAAATTTCTCGATCTCTATCTTTCCACTGCTCGCCATCCTCTTTCACCACTAGAATCAATCCCACAAATCTCCCACTAAAAAGGGTCTACCACAGGCCCGAGTGAAACCCCTCAGCAACAAAGGTGTCCCCTTGAAGCCAAAACAGCTCTGATACCAAATGCAGGTTTTAACCCCGTACATAAATTACCTGCATACAAATTCTAAAACACAGAAAATAAACAATGCGAAAGCATAACACGTAAAACACATATACACAAATATTTTCCCCTGGATCCCAAAATTGAGACTACTAGCTTGATTTTTCATTATGTTCATTTCAATGTTACAATACATATTTATACATGCCGAAGCATCCAATACCATGAATCGAAAACCATCGCGTCCAAAACCATGTGAGAAAAATCATGCACAAAACCATAGGTAGGTCCACCCAACCTAATATAGGGTCCAAAAACAAAATTTTTTGGGGCGCTTCCCTGAACCCCGTAGAGTAGGGTTACCTGCACCCCTCAAACCCCCAATGACACCCCCCCCCCCCCCCCCCCCGCTACGCAATCGGCGCAACAAAGGGGGGGCTCTGCCCCCCTTCTAACCCCTCAGTTAACTACGTGGGCTAGTCGTGGAAAGAATATAACACAACCCAGCACTCCTTTCATGGGGAATACTTCCTAATCATTTTGTATAAGTACCAAGTCAAATTTTCCTCTAGGGGATGATTTTTCCTAGTCTTATTGTGGAGAACACTTGTATTTTTGCAGCTCCACTTTCATTTCTTACAGGGATGTAATTGTATTGATGGAAATAATGAAGATTGGTGCCATGTTCAACTTCTAAATATTAGTCTCCTTTGTAGGACTCTTAGTTTCCTTAGGCTTTGCCATCCCATGAGCCTTAGGGCCCTTTTATATCATTTACTTTTCCTTTTCTTCACATGCATCTCTTGTTCTTGTCTTTTTTCTATTTCTACATTTAGTATTAATGATTTCTTGTTGTAGGATTTCGTTAAATGGTTGAAGTAAGTTATTTTGTAGGACAAAAAGAATCATTTCATCAATGTAATAGCTTTGGAAGGTCATCGTAATCATTGAGCTACTTGGATTAGTTTTCTTATTCCCAAATCTATATTTTTGGGAGTCCCTTGTGGCAAATAACAGTAAATTTTTGTTATTGTTTAGAGCATGCTAACGAGTTTCAATTGAGTTGATTCCACTTGCATTAGATCACAAAAAAATTCTAATTAATAACAAAATTTACCCCATTGCATTTCCACTTGATTAGGTTAGGCATTTGATAAATTTACTAGCTCACTAGTTCTCGAATTTAGACTAGTAATTTTCTGCTATTTTTTAGTATGGGTTAATAGAGGTCTTTTTGAGTGATTCCACTTGGAATGGAGACTTAATACATCCTATTCGATAACAAAATTTGTCCCATCCAATTTGGATTTTATTTTTTTATCCATTCGGTGAATTATAACTTCTTGAAGAAAATCTGTAACATCTTGTAGCAGCTACAAGATCTCCTGTAGCAGCCAAGAAGCTTGGTTTTGGGCCCTTAGGGTTGAATCATGACCCTTGGGATCTAAATAAATGGTTGAGGAAGAATAAACACCAACTAGGACATGCCTTTTTACAATGTAGATGAGGCATATTTATTTGAATTCATGCTCTTAGGATTTCAACTACAATTTATTGTTCTTACCTAAGATTAATTTCTTTTCCATTTCGAGCATTCCCATTTCTGCAATTAGTTTAGGATCTGATTTTATTACATTCACTCAATTACATCATGACAGTGAAGGAAGGACCCATTGTATGTTCCACATATGGTGTTGATACCTCTTAAGTTTGTGCGAACCCTGGCTTGATAATTAAAGATGGTAGCCTTAGGATTTGCAGCATTCTTGTTGCAATACTGAGGCTCATCACTTTTTGGCATCGTTGTTGGGGAGGTGTCAAAGTATGCATTATTTTCTTCCCTAGTTGATTCATTTCTTTTACTTTCTGCATAAACAAAAAAAAATGCATTAGGCATATTTCATTTCAAAAACAGAAAATTGCATTGCATTAGCATTCTTATTCAAAAAAAAAGAAAAATTTTCCAACACCAACCCCCCCATTTGATCACGTGGTGCAATAAGAGCCACATCACCATTCATTTTTGCAGGTAGAAGAAGAAGAGGTGGCATATAAGGAAGAAGAAATGGATGGAAATGATGACAATGAAGAAGATCCTCTTGGATTTCCCATTCAAGATATTAATGTCAGTGTGCATATGAAGAACATTCCAAACTTTCATGGTCTAAGGTCAAAGGATCTGAAAACCTTTCTCTTTGAATTTGAAATCCTTTGTAGATCTTATGGTTACTTATTAAACACTCAAAAACTGAGATTGTTTCCAGCAGTATTGAAGGATAAAGCTCTTAAATGGTTCATGAGTTCAGGGACTAATTCAATAAGATCATGGAATGATATGAAAAAGATAATTCTAGAAAAATATAAATATCATGATCTTAAAGAAGAAATCTTTAGAATGAATCAAAAAGAAGATGAGAGCCTTGAGGATCTAATAGAAAGGTTCATGTATAATATGAAGAGGGAAAATTACATAATTTAGGATCTGACACACTAAAAACCCTCTTAATTAGAACAAATAGGGATGAGTGGATTAATCTCCTTGATCTCATGAGTAGAGGTGATGTATACTAATTATCATTTAAAGAAATTTGTGAAACATGCAAACACATATCAAGAGGAAGGGAAAGAGTAAGTAAATCAGCATCAAAATCGGTAAGTCAAGCTAAACTTGGAAATTTGTTTGATGACTTTAAAAAGGAAATTTTTAGAAATATAAGAAAACAAGTAGAAATGTTAAGAATGAAATATGAGGCAAAAGAAGATGTAGATATTTGTGTTGTTCATGCATAATTATATGTTAAATGTTGCCCCTCATTACCAAGGTTGAAAGAAGTTTACCAAGAGGACAATGGAGCAAGTCAATTGTCAATGCAACTATATTATGTAGCTCCAAGAGGACCATGACAGCCTATTCAACCTTATATGAGGCAAGATCCTAATTCACAATTTCAAGCTTATGCACATCCATCTCAAAGTAATTTGAACACGTCATTTCTTTGGCAACCTTGGCCATCTCAACCCCAAAACCAATCTTGGCAACAAGGTTGGCAAGGAGCTTGTTATCACTTAGAACTATAAACATTTGTATATATAGTCTTTTGTCCAAATTAAAGTTCAAAAGTTGGTGTCAAATTGTTTTTATTCTATGTTTCTTACTTAGGTTTGGAGTTTTAAAGGGGTTTGATGTAAAACATGCTCTAATCTTATTGGTCATCCTCCATCATCATGGTTTCATAAGTCATGTCTTGTCTCATTCATATCACCAATCCTTTCCATAGTTTCGCAGCGCAGTCTCCTATTGGTCAGTTTTGCAGCGTATTTCCGTAATTTTGCAGCGCAGTTTCTTATTGGTCAATTTCGCTGCATAATCATTGTTTAGCCATTCCGCAGCGTGTCACCATCAAGCCGTTTCGCAGCACATTATGACAATTCAAAACTAGCCGCGCTGCGAAATCGCGGATTCCTGCGTTTTGCAGCGAATATTTCTCAAAGGGTCAAGTCTGTTGTTGAGTCATTGTTTCCGTCCGTTCATGTCAGTGGGCGTACCTCCCAAACACTCATTAACCATCACTCCACCAATAGATTTGCAGGCATGCACATAAATATAATTCAAATGGGTTTTACCGTGCATAGATTCTTTATGGTGATCGTAAATGATGCATAAGTGACCAGCCTGTGCGAGGAGATATTTGAATTGCAAGCGAGCCCGAGTTTTTTCAAGAGAGCCTGAATTGCAAGCAAGCCCAAGTGAAAAAGAATTGAATCATCAGTTTAGTTGAAGCTGCTGGTAATTGACTGTGCGGAAATTTCAAAGGCAAAATGGAGAGGAAAGGGCATAGGTCTGGGAAATGTCAGAGAACAGAGCCTGAAGGTTTGGACCTCGCACTAAGAGATGAAGGCGTGAAGAAAGCCTTCAAGGATGCTGGCTGTTGGAATTTCTGTGAGAAGCTGCAGGGTGGCCATGCTCAGGTAACAAAGGATTTTGCTTTAAATTTCACTGGTTTGAATTCTAAAGTTGCTATGTTAGAGGTTCAAGTGTCCCCGGAGGCAATTGCTGTTGTAACTGAGATTCCAAGGGGGGGAGAAGAGTGGTTTAAGAACTTTAAATTTGATATGAACCCCTGCAAAGAATTTCTGAAAGAGGCATATGTGAATGAGGATTTAACAAAGGCAGTGCCTAGAAGCTATGTTAAGGAGCACTATGCTCTTCTTCTCGCATGTATTCAGAAGTACTTAACCTGTGAGGGAAGATATAACAAGGTCTACTCCTATCATTTTAAGTTGTTGTTGCATTTTACTGGTAAGGCATTGTTGGAGAGGTAAATCCCCTCTACGGATAGAGGCGATCCCTACTAGCCCAATAGGGGTCTAGCAACAATCACACAATGCTGCCACGCATGTTCCTAGTTACAATTAAACAAGGAGTAAAGAGCACCTACTTGGATTCCTGCGCTGTCGTTTGACGAAGAGATGTTTCCTTCGCTTCAGCTGGTCACAGTCCTCCGCGATCCCCGCGAACGGACACCTGCACACACGAAGAGAAAACAAACGCAAGCGTGAAATCTAGTAAAAGTAACTATATGTCAGTCAGAAAAGACATAATTCACATTTACCCATTGCATAGACAAACGAGAATGGAACAATAATAGCAGTCATCTATTATTAATCAGAATAGAGAAGAGTACAACCAAATGTTCTGACGTCGATAAACTTCTCAGGAGGGATCAGTCAGCATGTATCTCAAGCATTCACCTTTGAGGATGGTTCTCCCAAGACCAACAACTCTCTCTCTCACACACAAATGTCACAAACAAACTTCCCCAAGCAATCAATCACTTCCACACCTAAAACACCAAACCTATAGCAGCAATCTGAGCACTACAAGCTCTGTACAATCCAAGCTAAGTCTAACTAGTTCCAACTAGCTGCTCATGGTAATCGTGGAAGTTTATATAGGAGAAGGAGTCTCCTAAAAAGGTGGAAAGATGAGCTTATCTTCAAAGGAAGTAGTTGCAAAGGGTCGAACAGACATGCCATAGAAGGGAGTCGACATTCACAAAGCTAACAACCAAGCCTGGAGAGATCTGGAAGGCTGGTTGTTTGAACAAATTCGCCCAAACTGGATCAGCGCGGATTATAGGGAGCCTGCCGCGCTGTCAGCACATATCAATAACTGAACAAGTCATGTCAACGCGGAAGAACACGGGAAAGACGCGTTGTGCATCATCGCGGAAAAGTGATGTTCTTCCGCGATGGCAGTGCACCGAATACACTGTGAGGCGCTTGTCATCGCGGTTATTTTAGGAACAGACGCGCTGATGCACAAAACTTTGGAAAAATGGGTTTTTAAGCCAGTTCAGGGATCAAACACTTAGTGATTGTGACTTTTGGACACAGCAGGGTGACTGACAGGAAGGCAGTGATAAATTACTGCGTAACAGATGCCCCCTAAAGCATGAAGACCGAGAGAGTGGGAGGGGTGAAATGCTTTACAACACATGCCGAACTGGAACGCCACCAGGAAGTACCGAAAATCTCTGACAATCAAATACATGCAGTCTAGGCATGGGCGCAGCCATCCAAAAGACATGCGAGAATGGTCTATGGTATGGACGCAGCCACCCAGCTAAAGAGACCATAATAATGACAAGGTATGGTCGCAGCCATCCATGAAGACTCAGGTATGGGCGCAGCCATCCATCAATGAGTCATGTAATGATTATCCACAAAATCGCAACCTGGACCGCAGTGAGCAAGGATCCAGGGTCTTGCGCTCCATCTCGACCCGAACAGAGTACAAGTCCAAGCATGTGAATACATAGGTTGAAGTCGAACATGCATGAACATCGTCTGATTACCGGTCAATGATGAAAACCGTTAACAGACGCGAGAGGTACCACCAATAATGACAATGGCCCTCAAGGTACTATAGGTACAATCCGTGGCGTGTGAATCAATGAGTTGGTGTCGAACACCCACGGAATCATTCGATCAAAGGTCAATGATGTAAACCTTGCGTCGAACACGAAGAACCTGCCATTGAGGCATGCAGGCTCCAAGGCACCTGGAAGGAGTCTCTAAGTCACTTTCTCGGATAATGAGTTGAAGTCGACGAGAAGTGACCTTGATCGAAGGTGGGCCATGATGATTCCCACATCATCGACATGAGACAGAGACATAATAGTTTGTGATGAGATAGCGAACGAGGTTGCATTGTGGCAGAGGACAACTTCTCCTGAACATATAACGGCACTGTAACGGATTTGGCAGTACTTGACATCAAATGAGCAGCGGATAAGATGGCAACGGGAATGAACAGATGAGAGGTCAAATAGGATATCCCAAACCCATGGAGGCTAGTGAAACGAGATGAGATAATCCCACCCAGACACGAAATAGCGGAGTGCCATGTTCAAGAGGGACGTACTGCCGAGACGACTGTAATCATAGTTCCATTTTCCCCACCTTTGCAGGCAGGTACCCCGATTATTTTTGGATGACAAGCTTGACGGGGATAACATATGCTTGATGTGTGTCATGTTGACAATATCCGATGTCATTGAGTGTTTAACGAGCCTGACAAAGGAAAAACTCCGCTTCTTTTCTTGTTTCGAGAGTCTGAAAAGAATGCGGAAAAGGAGACTCCAGGGGGGTCCTTTTTCGTACAGTTGTGTCTCTCGAGCCCGAAAAAGTATAAAACTATGCTCGAAAGAACCGCCCGGTCATTACAACCGAGGAGTACTTTTCATGAATAGTGTCTCCGACCTGAAAAAGTAAAAAAGCGGTCGAAAACACGTCGTTTTAGAGCCAATATCGAGCGCGAAACGACAAACACCCGGCGATCTTTTTGGTTTAACGGTCGGAAAAAGAGCTTAAAAACGACCGCCTCTCGTTCCCTTTAACGAGCTGAAAGGAAGCTCGGCTATCTTCTCTTGTTTAACGTCGGAAAAGAGCTTAGAGACGACACTTTGGGGATCACATGAATTGTGGACCGGCATGACCAAGCTGCGATACCTGTACCTGCACAAGGGCACTACCCGCATAAATCCATTCGACATACGTAAAAAACACATTAAAACATGCTTAAAACAAAACCAGGACTAGTTTTATGGTTAAAAATGGTAAAAACCCAAAAAATATGGCAATTTAGGAGTTTTTACTATAAATAGGGGGGAGTAATAAGTCATTTTTACCATTTTACTATTTGAGAACGTGAAGGACGTGGAGGAGCCAAAAAGTTGACGGAGCGATTTCCAGCCCGTACGGAGACCATTTCCAGATCCGCTTCTTCCAGGTAGGTTCTCGTTCCCTCGCCCTGCATTCTGGTTCATTTAAGTAGGTTTTTAACGGTCGAATTGGCCCAATTGGGCATTTTTTATTTGCATGGGTGCGCCCTCGGTCAGCGCGGAAATTGCCCACGGGGTCGCGCTGACTGAAAAATAACCAACGTAGCCAACTTCGGGTCAGCGCGGAAAAGGCATGTTCTTCCGCGCTGACCTCGCATTTTTTACAAAGTGCCGCCATTGTCATCGCGGCTGTTTCTAAAACAGCCGTGATGGCGCGGAAAAAATTTGTTTTTTGATAAATGAACGTAAATTTTCCTATGGAAGCATTTCTAATTGGTTTTTATGGTTCATGCAGGACATCATGGCCTTTCAACGGCAAGAGAGAGTTCACGATGTAGAGGATGTGGCTGCTTGGGGAGACGTGAATTGCTGCAACGCCATGCGGGCTTGCGGATTCATGAAATTCTTCCTTACGCCGCGTTTGAGGGCCCAGCATGATCTTCTGGAGCTGCTGATCAGGGCATGGAACCCGGTGGACCAAAAATTCACCATCCGTGGTCACGACATTGAGTTTGACCACATGGACATCTTTTTCTTGACTGGATTGTCGCGCCGAGGTGCGAGGCCCATCCTGGAGGGGCAGCGCCCTAGCGGCGGTACTCTGGATGACTTGATGGCTCAGGTTTGCCCAGGGGCGGTGAAGACGCGGAGTGGGAAGTGCTCGATCCCCACAGTAAGAGACATAGTGTTGCGCACCATCCTGTTCATGGTGACCCGGGCGGCGGGCAGCATGGCGAACCATGAGGCATCTAAGACCCATCTCCTACTAGCTCTTGAGTGCCTCGAGCCTACCGTGTTTGATTGGTGCACGGCAGTGTGCAACAACATGAAGAGGCAATTGAGCAACTGCCGTCGCGGGGAGACGAAGCAGTTCGGCTACGGATCGATCCTGGTCCCGCTCATTCTGGAGCGAGTACCAGCCATGCGGCTGCAGTCTATGGCTGTGGATGCCCCCAGAGATCCTCGAGAGACGAGGGCCTCACGATGGGCTCGTATTATGCCACGTGGGGGTGGCGGCCGGCCACATAGCTGGGGGGCATTTTTCAGAGACTGGCTGGATCAGCAGGAGATCTTCGTGCAGGATTGGCCATATGCGGGGATGGATTTCCGCAATGATCCTGATTTGGTACTGCCTCCGGGTGAACAGTGGGACGATGCAGGTATGACACTTTTTGTCTTTTTGAGTTTTGTATTGTTTTTTAATTTTCATGTACATGTCCTAATAAATGTCTTGTCATACAGATGTGGGGCCTACTAGACTGATTGGCCTGGCTGCCACGGCACGGAGAGAGGGCCCTGGAGCCGGAGCTTTGGCCTTAGCCCCTCCAGGGGCCAACACATCGGAGACTGTGGCTCGCAACCTTGAGGGGTTGCTGGAGGGGGTGCCAGACTACCAGGGGGTCGAGGAGGTCCCCGTCGAGCATCAGATTCACACAGTGGGTGTGGAACCCAGAGTGCACCGCCTTCTGAGGCGGGTGGCACGAGCGGTTGTGTACTACAGAGAGCACCATCCAGCTGACTAGTCACCTAGGTTTTATTTCCACTGTTTATTTTGAGACATTATGACTCAGATGTATTGAGATTTTGGGACATGCACTTCTATTTTTGAGCGCCTTAGTGCGCCACATGATATATATATATATACATACCGATTTTTGGATGAGTCGTTGTTACATGTGATGATGTGTTCTTAATGTTATGCGTTTATTCAGTACAATTTGTGATCTTATGTATGAATTTGCACGACACTCGACTCATAGATTTTATATTTTTAATGCAAGCTTAAAAGCACACACATGCAAACTATGCTTGAAATGATTTATTTACATATGCTTATGGTCTTACTATGCTGTTCTATGCTTTCTTGTATGATGTTTATTTGTTTCGCAAATGTCTATCTAATACATGATTTGCCAATGCATCAGTCAACGTATTTAATCGTCTCGGAATGTGCTGATAAGTAATGTAATCAAAATTCCGTTCTAACAATCTTACACGTAGGTACAACCTTAATATGCGCTGGTCTCTGACGGAATATCGTCTGTTGAGTTGATGGACAACCAGCTGGGAGTCCAGGTTCACCACTAGCTCTCGGATGCCGAGGTCAACCGCTTCGGCAAGTAATTCTATTACAGCGTTGTACTCGGCAACGTTGTTAGTGGCACGACCTAGGCAGACACTCTGAAGGTCTAACAACTCTCCGTGAGGATCGTAGATCACCCACGCTGCCGAAGACAAATTGCAAGTGCTACGGCAGGCACCATCAGCGAAACCAACATAAGGGGTACGAGACATCTACACAGGAAAGAGAAAGCATAATAAGAGGCAAAACACGCCTTCACACCAAAGCAAAAGAAACTCATGCAGTACAAACTCAAAAACACACGTATATACAAAGTGAATGTGAGCAGCTATGCATAGTACTTCTTCAGATACAGCCCATTACGGGGCTTGTCAAGAGGATTTCCTTCATAGTCAATCAACTCATATGCGCCCTTCTGTAAAACACGTTTCACGATGTAGGGACCTAACCACATGGATTCGAGTTTTCCTGCCCCCAGCTTATCCTTAGCTTGATCGTAGAGCAGTACTAAGTCTCCCTCAACAAAGGAACGAGGATGAATATTCTGGTCGAAGTGAGCTTTGACTCTCTTCTTCTGTGCTTCGATAGCCAGAGAAGCCAAACGACGAGTCTCGTCTAACCGTTCTAGGTAAAGAAGCCGTTCCTCCACCGGAGTGGTGTTGGGAAGCAACTCGACAGCTAATTTTAATGAAGGAATTTCACATTCGACGGGAAGGGTAGCCTCCAGTCCATAGACCAGTTGAAACGGGGTGAAACCGGTGGCATCCTTCACAGAAGTCCGGTAGGCCCACAAGGCTGGGAAAAGCATTAGATGCCAGTTTGACTTGTGTATATTGACGGTGCGTTGAAGCATGGTGATCAAAACTTTGTTTACGGCTTCAACTTGACCGTTAGATTGAGGATAGTACGGTGACGAACTATCTTGCCGCAAGCCTAGCTGGGTCGTTAACTCTGTCATCATATGATTTCGGAAATGCTTTCCGTGATCTGTAACAATAGCCTGAGGGACTCCGAAGCGAGTGATGATATGATTGAATAAAAACTGCGCCGCTGTGTGACCGTCTTCGTTTAATGTAGGCATCGCTTCGGCCCACTTGGTGAAATAATCCACGGCAACGATAATGTACCCATGCCCCCCGGCCGAACGAGGGTTACAGGACGTATAATCGATGCCCCATTTGGAAAATGGACCTACGGTTACGACAGGGTGCAGTGGTGCAACAGGTGCACGCATCTTCCGGTGGTAAACCTGGCATTCATGGCATGCGCGTACAGCAAGGATGCAATCCTTGAATATAGAAGGCCAGAAATAACCAGCGCGGAGGATCTTTTGAGCGGTAGCGTATCCGGACATATGGCCGCCACAAGCGCCGGAGTGGCAGTCATTCATGACTCGCTCAGCTTCCTCGAGGGTTAAGCATCGGCGAAGAATAGAATCGACGCCGAGGCGGTACAGGGTGTCGCCCAAAATGCGATACGGTTGAGCTTGATGACGGATCCGTCGTCGAGCATCTTTCGATGTATTGGGACGAAACGAAGACGTTTGTAAATATACAATGATGTCCCCGTACCATGGGTCGAGAGTGCTGATGAGAAAGAGCGTTTCATCCAGAATCTGCTCCTCTGAATGAGATGGTGCAGACTGAGATGGTAAGGAACAGAGCAGTTCGGCAAAGACCAGTGATTTCTTAGACTTGGCGGCAGTGAATTCCAAGTCGAACTCTTGGAGGATTACGATCCACTTCGAGTATTTGCCCCCCAGCAACTGACGTGACAAAATATAGGTCATGGGGTTGCAGTCAGAGATCATGGTCATCGTGCGCAACAAGATGTAATGACGGAAACGTTGGACGGCGCAGACAGCGGCCAATGCCAACTTCTCGACATATGCATAGCGAGTCTCCGTATCCAGGAGGTTGCGACTAAGATAGTATACAACGTGCTCCGTGCCATCGTCGTCGTCTTGCACTAAAACCATGCCGATGGTGGTATCGGCATCGGCCAGATAAAGGGTGTAGTCACGGTGGTAATTTGGAGGTCTTAGGAGCGGAGCTGAGACCAGAAGGTCTTTAAGACGCTCAAAAGATTGCTGAGCGATAGCGTCCCAATGAAAGGGCGTGTCTCGCTTTAGTAATCGCGTGAAACCCTTGGCCACCTCGGCATAATTTGGGATGAATCGTCTAAGAAAATTAGCTTTTCCCTGCAAGCTTTGTAACTGCTGTAGAGTGGCAGGGGGAGGAAGATTCAAAATGGCCTCGACCTTAAGGGGATCCAGGCGGATGCCCTCCCGGGAGACGATAAACCCGAGTAGTCGGCCAGATTCCACGCAGAAGACACACTTATGCGGATTGAGTCGAATACGATAGTGTCGACAGCGAAGGAAGATTTCGCGTAAATGAGATGGATGGTCTTGACGTTTAGCTGAATGAGCGGGTAGGTCATCCAGGTAAGGTTGTACGATGTGTCGGATATCATGAAAAGCATACGACATCGCACGCTGGAAAGTGGCGCCGGCATTTTTGAGACCGAAAGGTAGCTTCTTGTAAGCGAAGGTGCCCCAAGGACAAATGAAAGCAGTCTTGTGCTGGTCTGCGGGGGCTATGTTGATCTGGTTGTAACCAGAGAAGCCGTCCATGAACGAATAAATTTCGCTTCCTGCGCAATCATCGATAAGCTGATCAATAAAAGGCGTAGGAAAGTTATCTTTTGGACAGGCGCGGTTGATATCGCGATAGTCAACACAAACCCGAATAGTGCCCTGTTTTTTATTGACAGGAACTATATTAGATACCCATTCCGTGAGGGGAATGGCATAAATGAAACCAGCTCGAAAAAGCTTTTCAACTTCGGCCTTGATGGCTGCAGCCTTTCGAGGGTGCACTGGGCGTAAACGCTGACGAACAGGCTTAGCCCCAGGATAGGTAGGGATTTCGTGCTCCACGATACTAGGGTCAATGCCGGGCATTTCTTCGTAAGACCATGCGAAAACATCACGAAATTCACGAAATAGATCTGTATAAATTTGAATTTCCTCAGGAGTACATGTGACTCCAATATGAATATTTTCGACAACCCCTGTTTTGACAGAGATGTCGATAGCCAAAGTCTGCGTAATGTTACCCATGTTCCCTTCCGAAGACACTTGATATAACTGGATAGGTGTTTGGAGAGGGATATGTGGGAGACATGAAGCAAACTTTCCGAGACACGTGGCCATTTCCGAATGAGGAGGGAGAAACGAAGAGCGATGGTGGTGATCTGACCAAGGGAGCTCTTCGGGAGACATAGTCTCGATGATAGCCTCGTCGGAGGGAAATGATTCCTTCAGGGGGTCCGAAGTGGCCTTCTCTCCCAACCAAGGGAAGGTTGCAGGTGAATCGGGAACGCTGCCTGGAATAGCAGGTTCGGGGGTTGAAGCCGATGCAGCAACTATTTCGATGTAGTTGAGCTCGGCTGGGCTCAACGGCATCATCTCGCCCCAGGAGTCTTCTTGATTCACGGGAGGGAGAACCCATGGATCAGAATGCGTTGTGATCATATTAACGGAAGCGAGATTTGGAGGTGGGAGGGGAAAGACTCCCATCAAGGAGGGATCTTTGAATAATCCGGCACCCACACTCTCTAGCGATTTGAAGGTATGCTCCACGAATGGTACATTCCCTTCAGAAGAGGAAGCAAAAAAGGACAGCTGGTCCACCGTGATGATTTTTCCTTGATGGGGAAAACGAACGACACGGAATAAGGAGGAAGCCACGGCTTGCATGGCATAAGTCCAGCTTCGTCCTAGGAGGAGGTTGTAAGTGAGATTAGCGTCAACGACTTCAACCTCGACTTCTACAGTTTTCCCTTCTAAAGAGATAGGTAAACGCGGGAGGATACCGAGTGGACGAGATTCTCTTCCATCGAACGCCTCTAGGGTGGTGGGAGACTGGCTCAGAGCAGGTGAACCAATAGCCTTCCAACAAGCAACCGACATGATGCAGGTTGAGGCTCCTTCATCGATGACAGTACGGTGAATCGTCTTGCCTTTGATGAGAACTTGTATAAGGAAAGCCACCTGATGAGGCAATCTCTGCGTGAAACCTTCGAGGTCAAAAGAAATTAAATCCGAATCTGCCGGGTCAATGCCACCAATCGCTGATAGCAGGGACTTCCTCTGGGAGGGGCAGCTCTGGAGGACTTCTAACGCGGACATAGCAGACGGAGCCTGAGCTAAGTCCTCGACAATGCTATAATGCTGAGCGGCACGAGCATTGGGGTTATAAGATGACTTCCTGAGTACACCTTTGGGAGGGGGTCGGGGGATCGTCTCGGTGCTGGGCCGTTCAATGTGAAGAGGGCCAGAACTGGACGCGGGAGCGCTGGAGGGGACCTCCGGCTCCTTCCCGGCTGAAGATGGATAATCTTTCGCTCGAGTCGTAATATGGACGGGGATGGTTCCCGCCATGAATACTTGAGAACCGAACGAGGAAGAGGATTGAGAAGGGTCTGCCACCTGATGCGTCTGCTGGGATGGGAAAGGCTCTTTAAGCACGGCAGGGGACCCTGAAGCACCTTTCAAGAGCCGACTAACCTCGGATCGCCTGGGGCAGTCCTTGGTGTAGTGATCCTCCTCACAAATGAGGCAAGGATACTTAGGCTTCCGTTTGGCTCCTTCCTCGGAGGGAGGTTTAGGAGGATTCTGCTTAGGTTGTCCGGATTTTTCTTTGGCCTTTCCTTTCTTTTTGCCTTTCGAGGATTTGTCTGCCGCGGTGGACTGAACGGCATTCACCTCGGAGGTATTCCCAGGAGTAGATGGGCTCTGAGAAGCATTTTCGTTAGAGGCGTTTTGTTTCTGCTTCCCAGAGTTTGCGGTCGATTTCTTACTTGATGAATTCACGGAGCCAATAACCCCATCAACAGACGGTTTCGGTGGAGCTTTGGTTTGTCCGTGCCTCGGGGCATCTGGAAAATAGTCATACAAAGTACCTGACTGAGAATACACTAAGTCGAGGTATTGAGCTCGCGCAATCGCTTGCTCCTCAGTTACACACGCCCCCATTGCAATATCTTTGGCAATTTTAGGGACAAAGGACGTGGTAAACCAGTCGGTCAGGAGTTGATCGGGAATCCAAAATTTAATCAAACGACGGCGCCTTCTCCATTCATGTATATGATCGGAGATGTGCGTTGCCGTATCCTGTTTCAGAGACGTGAGCAAATTGGTCCCAGTCTCGTACCGAATGGGTAACTGAAAATGAGTAAGAAAGGCCATAGCCAACGAGTTAAAGTCTGAAAACATACCGCGGTTAAGTTCAATGTACCATTTTGCGGCCGAACCAGTGAGAGTCCTCTGGAAGAGGCGCAGTCGGATAGAATCATCAAGCCATGAGTTAGATGAACACCAAAGGTGATATGTCATTACGTGGGCTTGGGGATCCTCTCCGGCTTTGCCGTCGAACTTTGGACAGTCACCTGGTATCTTGGTCGGAACCGGTGGCCAATATGAGTTATGCAAAATAGGATCGTTTGTTAACTTGGACACATCGGGGAGTTCCAACGTAGCCAAAAATGGTAGCTGCGGGTTGAAGGACATCTGTGGCTGAGGGTTCGAGGCGGTATTAGGGTTCCACCCAGATTGGGGTTGCCCCCACGAACTTTGTCCGGACGGACCTGGCCCGAAAGGACCGGGCGCGTAGGAACTTTGTCTCGATGGACCTGGTCCAAAAGGACCTGGCGCATAGGGAGTTTGTCCGTAGGATTTTTGTCCATGTGCGGACGACTGTCCCTGTGTTTGCCCCCCAGCTCCCCATGAATTAGCAGCTTGCTCGCCAGGTTGACCATATTGATAATTTTGATAGGGAGTGACCTGTGGTTGCTGATAATTTTGGTAAGGAGCATACTGATTTTGCCCCTGGGGTTGCTGGTAGCCATGTGACTGCTGGGTCCCATACGGAGCCTGGTAGGCAGGCTACGTTTGGTATGGGGGTTGATAACCTGTTTGAGTCTGAGGCCCAGAGTACTGTCCTTGAACCGGTTGAGGTTGGACCATACGTCCCGAAGGTTGACTTGGTCGGATTCGAGATGGACCTGGTTGGCCAGCAGGATAGCCTTGCTGAACGCCAGGTTGTCCATGTGCCACCAAGGGCTGTCTTCGCGGAGCGGGTGGTCGAATTGGTTGGATAGCTGGTTGACGCCGAGGTTGGCCAGCTTGTCCAGGTTGACGATGAGGGTAGACCCCGGGTTGATTTGGCTGTATAGACGGTTGGCCCGTTTGTCCCCCACCGTAACCGGGTTGGGAAGAGGGTTGGGCTTGCTGTACGGCAGGCTGCCCTCCTTGGTATATGGGTTGAGCAGAGGGTTGCCCCCCTTGCCCAGAAGGATTTGTGATTCGAGGGGCAGGTGGGCCCTGTTGAACATAGGGTTGTCCACCCTGCCCAAGGGGATACCCTTGCTGGACGGCTGGTTGATTTGAAGGATTGTAAACTGAGCCAGTTTGTCCAGAGGGGTACCCTGGCTGGAAACCAAGCTGGTCTTGAAAAGACGGTTGCTCCAGCTGCCCAGTAGGTTGATTCTGATATGGATATGGCGGACCTCCAATGTCCATAGGTTGTTCCTGGTAAGGTTGACCTTGTGGATGCCCAGATTGTCCTGGGTCAGGCGGGCCATACGGTGGTTGCCCTTGAGGGGGCTGCACGTAGAATGGTGGGTCCTGATTGGGTGGTC
The DNA here is from genome assembly GCA_031772625.1 of Pinus tabuliformis. Lineage (NCBI taxonomy): Eukaryota > Viridiplantae > Streptophyta > Pinopsida > Pinales > Pinaceae > Pinus > Pinus tabuliformis. The sequence continues at coordinate 492,664,369 of CM062813.1, forward strand.
CTATGGGCTGCCGAGGAGGGTCTCGGTTTCCAAAGTACTTAGTGGTGTGGTCATACATGACATTCAAAGATTCCTCGTTCTCTTCGAAAGGGCGACGAGGGAGACCTGAGATTTCCTCAAGAAACTCACCATTTTCATCATAGAAGAAGATGGGACCATCGTAATCTGGGTCCGTTATAGGTTCCCCATAAGCATCATACGGTCCTGATCCTGGAATGCCTCCAACAAAAGAACCAGCTTGAGGGACTTCAGACGAGGGAATCGGTACAGCACTGACGACCGGAGTCGAACGCGCTACACAAACAGTAGGTTGAGTGGGAACTGAGGTGACGGGCGGGTTGAGTTCTGTCGTGAGGGGTGGGAAAAGAGGCTGCGAAACAAAAGGGCCGATCGAGGCAGCGAGACTAGGATCCCATATAGTGGTAGAAGTTGTTCTAGCATCATATCTATCCCTCAGCGATTGATATCGTGGAGGGAGGGGAGAGGAAGACGGGATCGGGGTCTCAATGCCTGTGACCGCGGGTGTCTCGATGTCCGTGACTGCGGGTGTCTCACCCGTGCTGGAAGCTGCCCTCCCCAGCGGAGTCGCCAAATTGTTGGAGAGGTAAATCCCCACTACGGATAGAGGCGATCCCTACTAGCCCAATAGGGGTCTAGCAACAATCACACAATGCTGCCACGCATGTTCCTAGTTACAATTAAACAAGGAGTAAAGAGCACCTACTTGGATTCCTGCGTTGTCGTTTGATGAAGAGATGTTTCCTTCGCTCCTTCGCTTCAGCTGGTCACAGTCCTCCGCGATCCCCGCGAACGGACACCTGCACACACGAAGAGAAAACAAACGCAAGCGTGAAATCTAGTAAAAGTAACTATATGTCAGTCAGAAAAGACATAATTCACATTTACCCATTACATAGACAAACGAGAATGGAACAATAATAGCAGTCATCTATTATTAATCAGAATAGAGAAGAGTACAACCAAATGTTCTGACGTCGATAAACTTCTCAGGAGGGATCAGTCAGCATGTATCTCAAGCATTCACCTTTGAGGATGGTTCTCCCAAGACCAACAACTCTCTCTCTCTCACACAAATGTCACAAACAAACTTCCCCAAGCAATCAATCACTTCCACACCTAAAACACCAAACCTATAGCAGCAATCTGAGCACTACAAGCTCTGTACAATCCAAGCTAAGTCTAACTAGTTCCAACTAGCTGCTCATGGTAATCGTGGAAGTTTATATAGGAGAAGGAGTCTCCTAAAAAGGTGGAAAGATGAGCTTATCTTCAAAGGAAGTAGTTGCAAAGGGTTGAACAGACATGCCATAGAAGGGAGTCGACATTCACAAAGCTAACAACCAAGCCTGGAGAGATCTGGAAGGCTGGTTGTTTGAACAAATTCGCCCAAACTGGATCAGCGCGGATTATAGGGAGCCTGCCGCGCTGTCAGCACATATCAATAACTGAACAAGTCATGTCAGCGCGGAAGAACACGGGAAAGACGCATTGTGCATCATCGTGGAAAAGTGATGTTCTTCCGCGATGGCAGCGCACCGAATACACTGTGAGGCGCTTGTCATCGCGGTTATTTTAGGAACAGACGCGCTGATGCACAAAACTTTGGAAAAAATGGGTTTTTAAGCCAGTTCAGGGATCAAACACTTAGTGATTGTGACTTCTGGACACAGCAGGGTGACTGACAGGAAGGCAGTGATAAATTACTGCGTAACAGGCATCCATAGATATTCCATTTTACTTGTTTCGCAGTCTCAGCAAAATGTGTGACAAAGTGCAATTGAGAAAGGATGACTGTGAAACATCATTATTTCACCATGGTTTGGTTAAATTGCTAGTGCTGGATGGTCTTCAGAAAATTGGTAGAGACTGGAACTCTTTCATCTTCATGGCTGGTTTCCAAAGTAAAACAGGTCTTTCCCCACAGCCAGTTAAGGAAAAAGAAAGATCAGTTGATGAAGAGCCCACAATAGCCCAGCTTCGAAAGGAGGAAAAAGATAAAAAGAAGGCCAAGTCACAGTTGAAAAAATCAGTGAAGCCATTGACCATTAAAGAGCAGCCTCAGCCATCATCAAAAGAAGAGGCTAAGCATAAGAAAGTTGTACCTGGACCAAGTGAATCTGAAACAGTGTCTAGAGCTAGGACAAGGAGTCAAGTAAGCAAAGAAAAAGGCAAAGCATTGGCTGTTGAGGAAAGCCCGACATCTAAAGCCAGCTTGAGTGATTTGCTTGAGGCCATTGAGTTTGAGCAGGTTGAACCAGTGCATATTGAACCAATGCACATTGATTTGACTCAATCATCACCAGAAAGCACTAAGAAATCTAAAGCTTCAAAAAGACTGAGGTTTGATGAACCCGGTGATGAATTTGTCCTCAAACCAAGAAGACCTGTTACAAGAAAACAAGTAAGGGAAGCCTCTAAACTGCCTAGAACAGAGGAAGTTGAAAAATTGCCTAGAACAGAGGAGGCAGAGAAAACCAAGCAGAAGCACACCAGTAGAACAGTCATTATTTCCCAAGGGGGTAATGTTATAGCCATAAAGGACCAGCTGGAGGCAGAAAAGATTGAAATTGATAAGGTGAAGAAAGCCACTAGGGAGTTTGCAGTCAGATATGCAAATTATCGGAAAGCTGTGTTGAAAGGAAGTAAAAACCTAGTAAGCCAGGTGGATTCAGTAGCTGATGTCTACACATGGACGGTTCCAGCTCTCAAACAGGCCCAATTCATCAGAAAAATAAACATGTGTTTAAAGGCTGAGAACAAAGCCATGAAGAGGAGGATTGAAGACTTGGAATCACAGCTAGGTCAGTGGAAGAAGGTGGAAGACTTAAAGGCTCAGCTAGATCAATTAGCTGATAAATAAGGTTGCTGCTCAAAGAGAGGTATTGTTCTAAGTTTTGTAAAAATTTTGGCTTAGTTTCATTATTTTGAAGGCATCCAGACCCCTGTCATATAAAAAGGAGTTTTAGCAATTGGAGGTATAAGCAGTAAATACCTCAGAGAAAAGATAAACTGTTTAAACAGTTTCGCAGTTTCGTAGCGCGCTACGAAACTGCGAAACTACTGTAGGTGCTGTTTTTAATACAGGCAAACAGTTCGATGGAATAATCAGAAATTTTCAAAGGAAACATCTGAGGGACATTTAGGAGATCGAATGAAGCTAGCATAGCCAGTCAAATGATGACAGGTGTTCCTTTGTTAAAGTGTAATGTTTTGGTCCAAGTTCAAGTTTTTATTGTAAAGGCACTTTATTACCGGTCATTAGGGTTTGGAAAGAGCTGCATACGAGGAGTGTTGGGCTTGCACACCTGTTCATCAACGAAGCCTCCAGCACATCTGGAAATATGGTGATGCTCATCATTTTTGGGATATTAAAGAGCTGGAGACATGCTGCTACATTTTCGAAGAGGTAGTGGAAGACTGGAACCGGAAAAACAGGGGTTTTATCCTAATATTATTGAACCATCAACGCATCCAGCATCCAAAGCTAGCCTGGAACATTGAATCCTCTTCTCAGCTATCTCGGCCAAACTGAAAGGAGACAGGTGTCAAGGAGCAAGAAAGAATCATTCTACGAGGAGGATAGAATTAGAGTTTTAGTTTAATTAGGACTCTTTAAAATTCCAGTTTAGCACTTGTTGTATTTAATGAGTCAGTTAAATAGCAGATTGGGGTAATTAGTAGCAGTCATCGAGCTCCCCTCATGCTGGAGGAGGAGGCTCAAAGTAGTTAAGGATATGTTTCTATATATAGATGAAACTTTGATGTAATGGGGGTTGGATATTTGGAGAAAACAGAGTTTATTTTGGCTTGTGTAAAAACTTATTTTCAGTAATACAAATGGCTGCTTTTCTTCTCAGGATTCACACAATGTTTCAAATGCTCAAGATATATGTGGTTTTGTTTTATCCTTTATGTTTTACAACTGTATAGATACACAATCACTCAGAATTCACTTTGCTGCTCTGATTTCCTGTGTGTATTTGTAAGTTGAGGTTTCTATGAGAGGTATTTTGAGTGTTTAAACATTACATGCCCTGACTTCTATGAATGAGTAGTTTTATAGTTTGCTGAAATGATGATTAACTCCATGAGCCCAATGGAAATCTTTGTAATGCCTGTCCAGCCAACATATGTGTTAAATTTACTTTGCAAGAGTTAGCCATCTCATCAATATTTAAAATCAATAACCCTTTGAGAGAGCCCTCTCAGGCTAAGGAGGCTAAGCCTTAGTCAAAAGTCTGGTTTGAAATAGTTACACAGAGTCTAACTGATCAGCAGCCTTTCAGTGCTTGATTTTGTGATAACAGAGCTTATGGGAGCCATCCACAATATCCTCAATAGTTTCCTCAATATCCTTCATATCTAACTCCATGTTATATTTACCATCCACCTCCACCACAACTACATCCATCTCAAATATCCACTCCCACTCAACTACATGTACCACCATTTCTGAACCCACACAATGAAGTAGCTCAACCCACTTACAATGCTGAGGTACAACACTTACAAACATCTCCTCTTGATGTAAATGGTATTCATCTTAGCTCAAGATTATTATCACAAAAAAAAGAGATTCTCTTGATATCATTGAAGGACAACATGCAGAAAAAGAAGATTCAACTGAGAAGACCAAACAATCATGGGATGCACATGATGAAGAGAAGACATTAGAATCAGAGATTGGGAAAGTGCCCTCATGTTTAACATCAAATCCTCTATGTGTTCAAGAGAATAATCAGTAAAAAGAAGAAGATCTGAATTTCATGGAAGAAGAAGACATCCAAGATTATCCAAATCAGCAAGTGGACCAGGGGCATCACAACTATATTGAAATATGGTTCCAGATAGTCACTAAGTTGCAGCAATACTCTCTTCTTCAACTATGATTGATATCATCAAATTCAAAGCATTTGGTCTCTTACATTCAGGTACATGTCAAAGAATATGTTTCAAGCCTACACATGATTTTATTTTTCATCCAGTTATGCAAGTGGCTTCATTGGAAGTATTCCTACACTTGAAAATGATTTTGTTTTTTCAAGTAGAATAGGATAGGAAAAGAAATGAAAAATGAAAAATAATATAAAAAATAAATTCTTAGGTGAAAACCTCCTTTGAGGTGCCTGAGATTGGCTCATTGACTAAAAACCTCCATGAGGCAATCAATGGGTTAGAAAAAAGAGAGAAAAAAAAGATCCTAGGTGAAAACATTTTTTGATGCACCTAGGTAGACCTACTAGTTGAAAACCTCATTGAGGCGGCTAGTAGGCCAATCCATGTATCTATCTCTCATGAATGTAGGTGTTCTCCAACCTCTGCAAGCAACAAAAACAAGTTAGCCACCAAAAGAAAGTTGATCAAAAGCCTAGTCAAAGGAAGTCAAACTTGGACTTTCTCCTCCTTTACTTAGATGCTCCAGAATGACTAAGGCCATGAAAATCCATTACCCTCATCTATTTCCACCATACACTCATCATCCCCAAGCTTTTACCACTCATTTTCCTTGCTGCCCTAAAATGCTACAGGAAGATCATGTAGTTACTACAGGTAACAAAAATACATAGAGAAGAAAATTATTTTTGTCATATTTTGAAAACCATGAATCTGTTTGCCAAGTTGTTTCAAGGGGAGATGCATATGGATGATAGTAACATGCCCAAGAAATTTCAACATATTCCGATGCACACAATTTGAGAAATTGACCTCCGTCACCTACATCCATTTTTGAATTTTTTCGATATTCGTGCATCCATTTTTGAATATTCTCGATATTCATGCATACATTTGTAAATTTGTTGCATGGGGAGATGCATATGGATGATGTTAACATGCCCAAGCAATTTCAGCAAAATCCAGTGCACCATTTTCGAGAAATTGACATCCATCACCTACAACCATTTTTTATTTTTCTCGAGATTCGTGCATCCATTGGCCAAGATTTTTTATAGCAAGATGTATAAGGATGATGGAAACATGATCAGAAAATTTTAGGTCAATCCATTCTACCATTTGGGAGATACGGACAAAACAATTATGCTACAGGAGGTTGTCCTGAATTACTACAGGAAGATCTTGTAGTACTACAGGATGGCCGAGAAGAAGCTACAGGAGGCAATTTGATTGGATAAAGGGGTCAAAAGGTTATGTATTTTTTAGATAAGGTTGATATAGGTCCCCCAATACCATTTTCATCACTCATCCACTCCATCTAACCAAAATCCATCTTCCAATTCCACTCTAACTTACATGCAAAAAAAAAAACTTTGTCATCAACATTTCCACCACCTGCACCACCTCTTGATGATTTTAACCCTATCCTTATACCTCCTATGGATTTCCATCAAACCCACATTGATCAATGAGGTCTTGAAGAGAAATTAAATGAATGATACAGGAGGAGAATTCCTCCTGTAAGCAGCCTGCACAGTTACAAAAGAACTCAGTATCAATTTTATTTTCACTCACACGACAGAAGATCTAGCCACCTTGAGAAGCATGAAGCCATTTATAAAGATTGAAAAGGGGGCACACCCCCTTTAGGAAGCAGTCCATCCACTGCACCAGCAAAAGATTGAACATTAGAAGGAAAATTTCACACAACAACCTTATCAGTCAAAGAATCGGCAAGCTATGAACACTTGTGGAGAAGCAAGCAAAGAAAATTAGCACCTTCAAGGAAGCATGGATCGATCATCAACTCAACAGCAGCATGCATTCCTCTCCAACAACCATCAGGTAGGTACAGGTATGCAATATTCTTGACCTCTTCTCTTGAGCATATTATAGTTAGAAATTTGTTGTCAATGCATGAGAGGTGAGTTTTTATAAAGCTAAGGATGGGTCAGCAATCTCAGCCACCCTCAACTAGTTAATTGCAGCTAACTCCCTCACTCATGCAATTTGGAAAAGCAAAATTAGGAAGGGTAATGATTTTGAGGAGTGGGACAACAGTTAAAAGAGGAAATTTGTGCAAAGGCCAAGTCACCAAAGCACTCCAAGCCCTCCATCCACTTCATATCCACTATCTATCCATCATTCATCCATCCCATTTCATAAGAAAAATTTAAAATTTTTCAAGAACAAACCCTACACTTTGTCTCACCCTGAATTTTTTTGAAAAAACACAAAGCACATTCTCTCCATTTTCACAAACCTACACTACTCCCTCTAAGCCCTAGCATCATACTCCAAACCATCTAAATCATTTCTCATCACTCTCATACAGTTAGAAGACCCTGAAAGAGAAGGAATGACTGCTACATGAAGGCAGAATGTTGCTACAAGAAGGAAGAAAGAAACAAATTGTGCTAAAAACCAAAATGGCATTGCCTAAGAGAGACCTAATCAAAATAGAGAACTCCAAAACCCATTAGGCAGTCATCTAGACCACAAAAGAGAATAAGAAGGCAACAAAAGGCAAGAATGAATTCACCATCAAAATAGAACTGAAACTACAATGATGAAAAGAGGCTTTCCAAGGGGTCTCTAATCTCCTTTTAGCTTTTGTCTGAGGTCTAAAAGATGTTATAGAAAGGGGAGAAAGGCATGGAAAATTCAGTCCAAAATGGCATTGAGGGGCATGGAAGTCAAGTTGAGGGTTTACCCTAGGCTCAGACTATCATTTCTGCTCAAAATAGGTTTAAATAGGTTGTTACAGGGTTTCCTGTAGTTACTACAGGAATTTCTACATGATGTCCTAGTTTACTATAGGATCTCATCTAAGGGCATTTTTAGGGTTTCAAAGGTGTCCAAATGGAGGAAAAAGGTAGAAGGAGATTGGAAAAGGATATGGAAGACCTTTTCAAACTAAAAAATCTTAAAGAACCCATCTTGCATAAAGGGAAAAAGGCAAGAACGTACAAGAGAAAGGTCACCAGGGCCATGAATGAGGCAGGTCACTAAGTTGCTCAGAAGATGAGCAACACTTTCAGCAGGGGGTATGATGGGCCTCAAAATTAGACATAAATGAAGGCCCATCTGACCATCCTTCAGCACATTAAACCTCTCTTTTTGAATTAGATAACATATTTTTAACTTTAATATGTTCATTATGAAAGTTTATGGATAATTGCATATTTGTGCCTAATATTATTTATTTTTGTGGAATATTGTGAGAATATTGGGCAGATTATGGAGATTTGGAGGAGGAGATAATTTAGGGACTTTCTCCCTACTACAAGAGGATGAATATTAAATAATAAATCAAGAAGATATTCTAAAATTATTGCACAAATTCTAGAGCTCCAATGATTGAGAAAATCTAGGAATGTGTTCCCTGTCATTTAATGCAAATTCCTAGTATTGGGAATCAGATCCACTATTTGAGGGATTTTGGTGGGGAAAGCTTCCTCCTTTCATGGGGAATGCTTTCTAATCATTTTTTATAAGTACCAAGTCGAATTTTCCTCTAGGGGATGATTTTCCATAGTCTTATTGTGGAGAACACTTGTATTTTTGCAACTCCAATTTCATTTCTTGCAGGGATGTAATTGTATTGATGGAAATAATGAAGATTGGTGCCATGTTCAACTTCTAAATATTAGTCTCCTTCATAGGAATATTAGTTTCCTTAGGCTTGGCCATCCCATGAGCCTCAAAACACTTTCGTATCATTTACTTCTCTTCTTCTTCACATGCATCTCTTGTTCTTGTCTTTTTTCCCATTTCTGCATTTAGTATCAATGATTTCTTGTCGTAGGATTGGGCTAAATGGTTGAAGTAAGTTATTTTTCAAGATCACAAGCATCATTTCATCAATGGAATAGCTTTGGAAGGTCATAGTAATCATTGAGCTACTTGGATTAGTTTTCTTATTCCCAAATCTAGATTTTGGAAGTCCCTTGTGGCAAATAAAAGTAAATTTCTGTTATTTTTTAGAGCATGCTAACGAGTTTCAAACGAGTTGATTCCACTTGCATTAAATCACAAAAAAATTCTATTTAATAACAAAATTTACCCCATTGAATTTGCACTTGATGAGGTTAGGCATTTGATAAATTTATTAGCTCACTAGTTCTCGATTTTAGACTAGTAATTTTCTGCTATTTTTAGTTATGGGTTAACAGAGGTTTTTTTGAGTGATTCCACTTGGAATGGAGACATAAGACATCCTATTCAATAAAAAAATTTGTCCCATCCAATTTGGATTTGATTTGTTTGGCCATTTGGTGAATTATAACTTCTTGTAGAAAATCTGTAACATCTTGTAGTAGCTACAGGTTCTCCTGTAGCATCCTTCCAACATGTATATACTTACCTAGATTCTCTCAAGAAGCTTGTTTTGGTCCCTTGGGGTTGAATCATGACCCCTAGGCTCTAAATAAAAGGTTGAGGAATAATAAACACCAACTAGGACATAACTTTTTACAATGTAGATGAGGCATATTTATTTGAATTCATGCTCTTAGGATTTCAATTACAATTTATTGTTCTTACCTAGGATTAATTTCTTTTCCATTTCGAGCATTTCCATTTCTGAAATTAGTTTAGGATTTGATTTTATTACATTCACTCAATTACATCATGACGGCAGAGGAAGGACACATTGTATGTTGCACATATTGAAGACCTTGTCAAACTGAAAAATCTTAAAGAACCCATCTTGTATGAAGGGAAAAAGGCAGGAATGTACAAGAGAAAGGCCATTAGAGCCATGAATGAGGCAGGTCACTAAGTTGCTCAGAGGATGAGCAACACTTTCAGCAGGGGTATGATGGGCCTCCAAATTATACATAAAGTAAGGCCCATCTGACCATCCTTCAGCACATTAAACCTCTCTTTTTGAATTAGACAATGTATTTTTAACTTTAATATGTTCATTATGAAGGTTTATGGATAATTGCATATTTATGTTTAATATTATTTATTTTTATGGAATATTTTGAGAATATTGGGCAGATTATGGAGATTTGGAGGAGGAGATAATTTAGGGACTTTCTCGCTACTACAAGAGGATCAATATTAAATATTAAATCAAGAATATATTATGAAATTATTTCACAGATTCTGGAACTCCAATGATTGAGAAAATCTAGGAATGTGTTCCCTATCATTTAATGCAGATTCCTGATATTGGGAACCAGATCCACTATTTGAGAGATTTTTGGTGGGGAAAAATTCTTCCTTTCACGAGGAATGCTTCCTAATCATTTTTCATAAGTACCAAGTTGAATTTGCCTCCAGGGGTTGATTTTTCTTAGCCTTCTTGTGGAGAACACTTGTATTTTTGCAGCTCCACTTCATTTCTTACAAGGATGTAATTGTATTGATGGAAATAATGAAGATTGGTGCCATGTTCAACTTCTAAATCTTAGTATCCTTTATAGGACTCTGAGTTTCCTTAGGCTTGTCCATCCCAGGAGCCTAAAATCCCTTTTGTATCATTTACTTTTCTTCTTTTCACTTCTTCTTCACATGCATCTCTTATTCTTGTCTTTTTTCTATTTCTGCATTTAGTATTAATGATTTCTTGTTGTAGGATTGGGTTAAATGGTTGAAGTAAATTATTTTGCAAGAACACAAGCATCATTTCATCAATGGAATAGCTTTGGAAGGTCATAGTAATCATTGAGCTACTTAGATTAATTTGCTTATTCCCAAATCTAGATTTTGGAAGTCCCTTGTGGCAAATAACAGTAAATTTATGTTATCTTTTGGAGCATGATAATGAGTTTCAATCGAGCTGATTTCGCTTGCATTAGATCAAAAAATCATTCTAGTTATTAAAAAAAATTACCCCATTGCATTTTCACTTGATTAGGTTAGGCATTTGATAAATTTACTAGCTCACTAGTTCTCGAATTTCTATATTTTAGACTAGTAAGTTTATGCTATTTTTTAGCATGGGTTAACAGAGGTATTTTTGAGTGATTCCACTTGGAATGGAGACCTAAGACATCCTAGTCAATAAAAAAAGTTGTCCCGTCCAATTTGGATTTGATTTGCTTGGTCATTTGGTGAATTATAACTTCTTGTAGCAAATCTATAACATCCTGTAATAGCTACATTATCTCCTATAGAAGCCTTCCAACATGTATATACTTTCCCAGATTTGCTCAAGAATCTTGGTTTTGGTCCCTTGAGGTTGAATCATGACCCCTAGGCTCTAAATCAATGGTTGAGGAAGAATAAAAACCAATTAGGACATGTCTTTTTACAATGTAGATGAGGCCTATTTATTTGAATTCGTGCTCTTAGGATTTCAATTATAATTTGTTGTCCTTACCTAGGATTAATATCTTTTCCATTTTGATCATTTACATTTTTGCAATTAGTTTAGGATTTGATTTTATTATATTCACTCCATTACATCATGACAGTGAAGGAAGGACACATTTTATGTTGCACATATAGTGTCGATACCTCTTAAGTTTGTACGAACCCCAGGTTGATAATTAAAGTTGGTAGCCTTGGGAGTTGCAAAATTCTTGTTACAATACTGAGGCTCATCAGGTTGCAGGCATATATTAGTTTCTTGGTTGAATGACTCACACATGGGTGATGGGGTTGTACATATAGATGGAACTTCATGGGAGGGTTGGGACAAAGTCCCTAATTTCACCCGCTAGCACTCCCATCGTGACTTAGGCAAGAAGGGTTGGGACACCTTTGTCTTAAAGATCACGATGTTGTGGGGGCAGGTCCCAAATTGTTTTTCCCATGATCATTTCACTAGGGGCACACATCAAGGCAGATTCCTTGATCCTCGGCACTATAGTCTCACTATAGATGATAGTGGTCTCTATTGGTGCACCTATATTTTCCCCTCATAGCCACTAGATGCTTGAAGGGCAAGCGATGTGGTACCCTTGGAAATTTAAGGGAAGTTCTTGAAGGGCACGACCGACTTTCAACCCTTGGCATCATGAATAAATAGTTATGTGCGGCACCCTTGGAACTTTGAAAGGAAGTTCTTAAAGAGCACAACCAACTCGACACGATTATCATCATAAATAAATTGTTAGGCGTGACTTGCAACCCTTGGCACGTTACACAGTGATAGCCAAAGTGCCATTCATCTTGCAAATAACTCAACATTTCATTCCAGGACTAAACACATACAGCTCAAGTATCTTTTCATACGATCAGTGTTGGAGGATGGAGAGTTGAAGCTGGAAAAGATACACACTAGCCAGAATCCTGCAGATATGCTAACAAAAGTTTTAACCAGGGAGAAACTGAGAACATGCTCAGTTTCAGTTGGTCTTCAAGGATGACGATGAAGATGAGAAACAGCCAGGTCCAAAGAGGAGTCATTGTCCAGCAAATGAAGCAGTGGTGGAGTTGCTACAATCATTCTCCAAGTGGGAGATTGTTGTGTGTGGAGCATGATTGTTCAGAGGTCTTTGTTTCAGCCGGATGTATACCCCAGGAAGTTTTGTACACCCCTCCACGCAGGGGGGACTTGTCCCCCCCCGCGGGGGTCCGAGGGCCAGCGGTCCCCCAGCGGGGGCTCAGGGGCAGCGCCCCCGAAGCCAAAAATAAATGTAAAATTTCCTTGTAAAAGTATAGTAATTTCTAGTCAATCTGGGCCGTTCATTAGGCGGATGATCTGACGGTAGCACTTATGTTTAGTTTAGGGTTTTTTGCCCTAGAAGGCAACCCCTGTCTTTGTATGAGGGCATTTTGTATTTGAGGCTGTGTGATAGATGTGTATTCTGTGAGCGAGAAACAGAGAGGTGAGACTGTGCGAGAAAACAGAGGATATTACAGCGGATTTGCTGTAGGTTGTGTCTCTTCATTTTGCTGGATAATAGAAAGGAAGGAATGGCTGTTCGGGGTGGACATAGCCCAAACTAGGTGAACCACGTATATCTGTGTCTCTCTTGTTTTGTGCGTTTTCTGTGTTTATATTTTTGCAATATTTTATGTGTTCCATTGCTCCGTAATATATAATTTTCTAACAACTGGTATTAGAGCCGAAGGTCTATTTGGCTGATAAACTCGCAGGAAAGAAGGGTTCCTAGTTCGAGTGGGAGCAATGGCGAAAGATGGTAGGTTTAGGGTCGAGAAATTTAACAGCCAAAACTTCTCGCTGTGGAAGATGTAGACGGAAGATTATCTGTATCAGAAAGATCTATACCTACCATTGGGCGGAAAAACAAAGATGCTTACGGGTATGAAAGACGAAGAATGGAACCTTCTCAATAGAAAGGCACTCAGAACAATACGGTTGTGCCTTGCTGCGTCAGTCGCCTTCAACATTTCAAAGGAAACCACGACAGAGGGTTTGATGCAGGCGTTGTCGAAACTATATGAAAAACCCTCGGCCTCAAACAAGGTATTTCTTATGAAACGGTTATTTAATATGAATATGTCGGAAGGTGGATCTGTTGCAAACCATTTAAATGATTTTAATACAGTTACAAGTTAGTTAAGTTCTGTAGGGGTAAACTTTGATGATGAAGTTAGAGCTCTGTTGTTCTTGTGCTCATTACCAGAAAGTTGGAATGGTTTGGTAATGGCCATTAGTAACTCCGTTTCTGGATCTAGTACTTTAAAGTTTGATGATGTTGTCGGTGCTATCCTTAGCGAGGAAATGCGACGGAAAAGATCCGGTGAGACATCGGGAAATGCTTTGAGTGCAAAGTCTAGAGGAAGAAAAATGGAAAGAGGAAAGAGCTCAGGATATCGCAGTAAATCAAGGAAAGGCAGATCCAAGTCCAGATCGGAGATAGTGTGCTGGAAATGTGGAAAGAAAGGACACCTAAAGAAAGACTGTAGATCTCTGAAGGGAAAAGAAGGAGATGCACAGCAAGAAAACAATCATGAAGCAAATGTGACAGGTGAGGTGTTACAAGATGCTTTGATTCTTTCTTTCGAAAATATTACTGATTCCTGGGTGGTAGATTCAGGGGCTTCATTCCATGCCACACCTGATAAAAAATACTTTCATGACTATGTTCAAGGAGATTTTGGACAAGTTCGTCTGGGTGATGATAAACCCTGTAAAATCATTGGAATGGGTAAGGTTCTTGTAAAACAGCAGAATGGAAACCAATGGCTATTAAAGGAGGTAAGGCATGTTCCAGATCTAAAGAAAAATATGATTTCAACAGGGCAGTTAGGCGGTGAAGGTTGTGTGACAACCTTCACAGATAAAGCTTGGAAGGTCACCAAAGGAGCCCTGGTAATAGCAAAAGGCGAAAAGGTTGGTACATTGTATTTATGCAATGGTATTTCTAACTCTGTTAATGCTTTGACTTCCAAAGGAGCAGATGCAGCATTGTGGCATCATAGGCTCGGACACATGAGTGAAAAGGGGATGAAGATTCTTCACTCAAGGAATTTGTTGCCGGGTTTGAAGAATTTTGATTTGGATTTCTATGAGAATTGCATTTATGGAAAACAGAAGAGAGTCAGATTTCTCAGAGTTGGGAAAGAAAAGAAGAATGAAAAATTAGAGCTTGTGCATACAGATGTATGGGGACCTACTCAGGTATCATCTCTCGGTGGCTCTCGTTATTATGTTACTTTTATTGATGATGCAACTAGAAAAACTTGGATTTATTGTATTAAGAATAAATCTGATGTATTTGATACTTTCAAGAAATGGAAAGCTTTGGTTGAGATTGAGACAGGAAAGAAATTGAAGTGTCTTAGATCAGACAATGGAGGTGAATATTACAGCAAAGAGTTTGATAGGTACTGTTTAGAGCATGGAATTTGTAGAGAGAAGACATTTCCAAGAACACCACAAGAAAATGGTGTGTCAGAAAGGATGAACAGAACAATCATGGAGTGTGCAAGGTGCATGAGATTGCATGCAGGATTGCCTTTACAGTTTTGGGCAGATGCTGTAGATACTGTTGTTTATCTAATAAACAGAGGGCCTTCAAGTTCCTTGGATGGTGGTGTTCCGAAGGAAGCATGGACGGGTAAAAAGGTAAACTACTCCTTTTTAAAGCCTTTTGGTTGTGAGGCCTTTGTCCATATTGATAAAGAAAATAGAACAAAGCTTGAGGCAAAGTCAAAGAAATGTACCTTTATTGGATATGGTGTTAATGATTTTGGTTATCGCTTATATGATTATGAAAATCACAAAATCATTAGGAGCAGAGATGTAATATTCAATGAAAAGGTCTTGTATAAGAATCAGTTGCAAGAAAAGAAGAAAGAAAACAAAAACAAGGAATACGCAGTTCTTGATGACATCACTGAAAAGGTAAAGGTGCCTGAAAATAATAATAATCAAAAACAGCAACATGCACCCCCAAACACCTGAAAGTGGTGTTAGAAGATCTACCAGGATAAGTAGACCCCCTGAACGATACTCTCCTTCATTATATTATTTATTGTTGACTGATTCTGGTGAACCCGAATGTTATGAAGAAGCAGTGCAGGTAGAAACCAGGAAGAAGTGGGAGCAAGCCATGAAAGAAGAGATGGACTCCTTAGCACATAACCAGACTCGGGACTTAGTCAGGTTGCCTACAGGTAAAACAGCATTGCAGAATAAATGGGTTTACAGGCTGAAGGAAGAATATGGAGAAAAACAGAGGTATAAAGCTAGACTTGTGGTGAATGGGTTTGCACAGAAGAAAGGTATTGATTTTGATGAAATATTTTCTCCTGTTGTTAAAATGACTTCAATCAGAACTATTTTAAGTCTTGTAGCAGCTGAAGATTTGCATCTTGAGCAGTTAGATATAAAGACAACCTTTCTCCATGGGGATTTGGAGGAAGAGATATATATGCAGCAGCCACAAGGATATGAGGTGAAAGGGAAGGAGAAACTAGTGTGCAGGTTGAAGAAGAGCTTGTATGGCTTAAAACAGGCTCCAAGGCAGTGGTATCTAAAATTTGACAAGTTTATGTCTGAACAAGGTTATACTAGATGTCACTCTGATCATTGTGTTTATTTGAAAAAGCAAAATGATGGCAGCTATATTATATTGTTATTGTATGTAGATGACATGCTTGTTGCAGGATCTAACATGCAGGAAATAAATGTGCTCAAAAGAAAATTGGCAAATTCATTTGCAATGAAGGATTTGGGAGCTGCAAAACAAATCCTTGGTATGAGAATAACTAGAGACAAGAAAAATCGTAAATTAACATTGTCTCAGAATGAGTACATACAAAAGGTGTTGAAAAGATTTAACATGCACAATGCAAAACCAGTTAGTACACCTTTTGCTAGTCATTTCAAACTTAGCAAGGAAATGTGCCCAAAGACCCAAGAAGACATGGATTATATGTCTAAAGTTCCATATGCATCAGCAGTTGGAAGATTAATGTATGAAATGGTCTGCACAAGGCCCGATATTGCACATGCAGTGGGAGTTGTAAGCAGGTACATGAACAATCCAGGAAAGGAACATTGGATGGCAGTGAAATGGATTCTCAAATATTTGAAAGGTACCACAAATCAAGCATTATGCTTTGGTGGTTCAAACATCTCCCTACAAGGATATGTTGATGCAGATATGGCAGGTGATAGAGATATCAGGAGGAGCACTATAGGATATGTATTTACTGTTGGAGGAACAACTGTCAGTTCAGTTTCAAAAATCCAAAGTGTTGTTGCACTTTCAACAACAGAAGCAGAGTATGTTGCTGCTACAGAGGCTAGTAAAGAAATGATTTGGTTACAAAGGTTTATGGGTGAGTTGGGTAAGAAGCATGATATGGGCACGTTACACAGTGATAGCCAAAGTTCCATTCATCTTGCAAAGAACTCAGCATTTCATTCCAGGACTAAACACATACAGCTCAAGTATCATTTCATACGATCAGTGTTGGAGGATGGAGAGTTGAAACTGGAAAAGATACACACTAGCCAGAATCCTGCAGATATGCTAACAAAAGTTGTAACCAGGGAGAAACTGAGAACATGCTCAATTTCAGTTGGTCTTCAAGGATGACGATGAAGATGAGAAATAGCCAGGTCCAAAGGGGAGTCATTGTCCAGCAAATGAAGTAGTGGTGGAGTTGCTACAATCATTCTCCAAGTGGGAGATTGTTGTGTGTGGAGCATGATTGTTCAGAGGTCTTTGTTTCAACTAGATGTATACCCCAGGAAGTTTTGTACACCCCTCCACGCGGGGGGGACTTTTCCCCCCTGCGGGGGTCCGAGGGCCAGTGGTCCCCCGGCGGGGGCTCGGGGGCAGCGCCCCCGAAGCCAAAAATAAATGTAAAATTTCCTTGTAAAAGTATAGTAATTTCTAGTCAATATGGGCCGTTCATTAGGCGGATGATCTGACGGTAGAACTTATGTTTAGTTTAGGGTTTTTTTCCCTAGAAGGCAACCTCTCTCTTTGTATGAGGGCATTTTGTATTTGAGGCTATGTGATAGATGTGCATTCTATGAGCGAGAAACAGAGAGGTGAGACTGTGAGAGAAAACAGAGGATATTACAGCGGATTCGCTGTAGGTTGTGTCTCTTCATTTTGCTGGATAATAGAAAGGAAGGACTGGCTGTTCGAGGTGGACGTAGCCCAAACTGGGTGAACCACGTATATCTGTGTCTCTCTTGTTTTGTGCGTTTTCTGTGTTTATATTTCTGCAATATTTTATGTGTTCCATTGCTCCGTAATATATAATTTTCTAACATAGTCTCACTATAGATGATAGTGGTCTCTATCGGTGCACCTATATTTTCCCCTCGTAGCCACTAGATGCTTGAAGGGCAAGCGATGTGGTACCCCTGTAAATTTAAGGGAAGTTCTTGTAGGGCATGACCGACTTGCAACCCTTGGCATCATGAATAAATAGTTAGGTGTGGCACCCTTGGAACTTTGAAAGGAAGTTCTTAAAGAGCACAACCAACTTGACACCATTATCATCATAAATAAATTGTTAGCTGTGACACCCTTGGAACTTTGAATGGAAGTTCTTAAAGGGCATGACCGAATTGGTACCCTTAGCATTAAAAAGAAAATAATAAATCAAATCAAGATATGAAATCCTACAAATTCACATCAAGTGTTAAATGAGGTTAGAACCATGGAAATTAAATCAAGAATAAAACTTCGGGTAAAGGGAGAATAGGAAGAAATAAAAATATTGTGCCTTGAGAACTCTAACTTTCCCATATTGAAAAATATTAGGTAGATAATGTACATTAGTAATTTAATTAGGTAAAACGGGGAAAGATGGACATAGAGTAATTATAAAAGTTAATCCTAAACTTCATTAAGAGAAGAGGGTGGTGAATTAAAATAAATATTAATAAATTGAGATTCGATGAATTTATAGAACCTCCATGTGGCAAGAGCCAACATAAGAATATACAAGAGGCAAAGTGAGCTAAATTAAGAGGTAGTTAGTGGACCAAATCTGAGACTAATTAGTTGACTTCAGAAATAAACTCAAATTAAGGAGTAGAAAAGGGATATCAAAAGACAACTAGGAGAAGAAATAGGGAGTCTTGTTGGGGTGGGAAAAAATATTATTTTTGAATTAAAATTTAAGAAAATAATTTTGGAGAGCCCTAGCGAGAGGGTGACAAAGGGGTGGGTGAATAATCAAACTTTTGGATTAATAAAAATAATTAATTATGCAGGAAGTGCCAAGTGTCACCTATAAAGCCTCTTATAAAAGAAGGGGAAAGCCATGGGAGAAAGAATTTTTTGCTTACCCTATTGTTGGATGGATGAAATTATGTCATGGTGAGTGGCTACGAGTTATAGTGAGTCTGGTGAGGTAGAGGTATTTAGAGAGGGACTCTTGATCCAAGGAGTTCTCACCTTTATCATCTAGCACACTTCCTGTATTATACAACCCCATTGTAGCTTAGGGGTCCATGGGGAAGAAGAATACACAAGGAGTAGGCTAGGAGGTCAACTGGTGGGTCACTAACATTTGGTCGAAGCACATCAACATTCACATTTATACATGGACGATAGAAAGGGATTGCGAGTAGCAGCAAGGCCAAGATGAAATCTCCTCTCTAGGTGAATGGTACCTATTATATTTATGATGTTCTGTTATGTGATTTTGTTTTTGTCTATGGTTAATAGAATGAAAAACAGATTCTATGTAGAATGTATTGTAATTCATGGATGTTTGATGTAAATGCCTTAATATCTCTTAATTTCAATGTTTATGTGTTTATGGTTGTATTGCAAATTTATCTGCATTGTTTAAAAAGCAAGACATATATAGGGATGGTCCCTACAGGAACCATCAAAGTACAAAGTCCAAAAATCAATATTTACATCATTAACTGAAATACAAGAAGAAGAAGATGAAGATGGAACATGTTTTGAATCAGAAATAGCTACAATGAGGAAATTAAAACTCTCAATTTCTTACTTATGCATTGAAGACTCTTCGAATGCATAATTACCCAAAAATGTATCAAAATAATAATTACCTAACAAGGCCTGAGAAAAAGCAATTGGTTCATTTGGTTTTTCAATATCAGTGATAGTATATTTCATATGTTTCTAACTCTCAATCTTAATTCTATTAGGTTTACCATTTTAGGGAAACCCTAAGTCTGACCAAACAGTAAAGAAATATCCATTAGAATTCTTTGACCAAGCTCTGTTAAGTAATAAGCCATATGAATCTGGTATATCTGCAATGATAATATTAATGATTTGAATTTTTTTGGGTTGGAAGCAAGTCATATTAACACACTTTTAACCTCTCCAAGTACCTTGACACTGTACCTATCAAGTTGAACAATATATGTGACATATTGTGTGCAGATTAAATTAAGTTTCGCATCCACTGATAAAGGCATAACATTAGATGAGGCCCCAGAGTCTACCAAATAATTATGTACATTTATATTGCATATTTCAAAGGTTAAAAGGAAAGGGGGAGCGAGAGAAGTTGGCCTATCTCAAATTAAGGTTGCATTGATATTTGATATTTTCATTGACGAAGTATTTTGAGAATTACGATTAGTACATGATTGATTTTCAAGAGTATAGATTCCTAGCGCTCTAGGGAGTTTCTTTTTTGTGTTGAAATAATTTTGATAACTCAAACAAGGACACATTAGCTCCGATTTTCTTTATATCTTCCACTAAATCATAATCAAACCTTCAGTCTAGGAAGTTGTGCTTTACGAAGGAGAAGCTTTCTCTGGTGTTTGTGTTTTATCATAAGGATCGGGAGGATTAGTAACTGCAGGAGTAGAGTTGGATTATGTGCTTTACTGGTAGGATGTATAGCATTAATCTCACTTTCTTCTTCTTCATTATCAATATTAATCAATCCTCCTTGGGAGACATCCCTTAAAACATTCATTCATTTACTTGGTTCAACATCTTCTTTATTTTCTTCGAGTAGTTGTTCCTCTTCTTCCACATCTACAAGATATTTTTAACATATTTACATATTCTAGACATGTTTTTCCGAATGATTGGCATTATGGGATCTACAATGAGTGCCTTGTCCATAATCCTCAATATTTAGTTCTTCAACATGATTTTGATTAGGGTTGGGGGTTGGATTTGTTCTAAATAGTCTACAGGGTTTCTTAGTTGAATGTCCTTCTGCAAGAATGCTTTTGAAATATTTGATTTCATTGGACATTTTCTTTATAATTTTCTAAATAAATTTGAAACCAAAAACTTCAATATATTTTTTCATTAGCAGTTTTACCAGTTGTTGGTTTCTTTCAAATATATATAGTTTTTGTTTTCTCTTGAATTGTTACCTATTTAGAAGTTATTCTTAGGATTTGTTTTTCAACATTTAAAATTTTCTCAAATTTTTGAGCTAATGTTTGCTTGTTTTCTCTAATTACAATTAATGCAATTGATGGAGGTAGAGAAGTGATGTAAATTTCAATTAAAACATCATTAGCAAGTCTATAAGTATTAAGAATCTTATTAAAGTGAAAAAGGAATCTTTGCTTAAAATCCTTAATATACTCTTTGGGATTCATTTTAATATATGAAATCTCTAACACTAAGGAAGCAATAGATTTGTCTTCACCATTTTTTTTTGAGAAATTGGGTTTGAAATGAAATCCTAGCTAGTAATAGAATAATCTGCTAAAGAAAAATACCAAGAAGACACTTTCCCTAAGGTATAAGTAAAATGTTTGCAAACAACATCTTCATGTTATACTCCCCCTAACTTCAAAGAAAGCATAATTTGTTTAATGTGTTCGTCACAGGAAATAAATCCATTATGTTTAAACATTGGGAGAAACCTTTTTAAATTTTTAGGTAAGTCATTTTGAGGACCAGGACTTAATTGTTCCTACAAATAACCAAGGTTATGAGCCATAGTTACTAATGGAGGTGGAGTAGATATTGTTGTAATAATAGGTTGACTAGTAGGTGTAGAATAATTGGAACGGAAGTTGTAGAAGTAGTGATAGTTTGAATAGAAGAAGAACATGAAATAGAGCTAGTAGGAATAGTAGGAATAGTAGTAGTTTGAGTAGGGGAAGAGGGATGTGTCTGAATAGGTGAGGTTGAGGTAGGAACACTTATTGATGGGTTTGATTCTAAAGACATTTTTTGGGAATCCCAATCAATTTCTTCAGATGGGAATAAGGGATTAGTGACTAAAGAAAACTTAGATGGTGTTTCTGGATCAACTTGTGATACAGAAGAAGCTAGTGTTTGATCTTATTTTTTAGATCTCCCCTTTTTCATAAAAAGGTAAAAAAAAAGGTGGAGATAAACCAAAATGTTTACTTTGAGAGCAAGTGTAAACCCTTGATAGCTTTAATTGGGGATGAATAGGAGTAGAAACAACTTTAGAGGGAGATGCTTTAGTTTTAGAAGAATCTATTACTTTTTGAGATGTCTCAGATGCATGTGTAATAGTTGAGAAGGTAGCTTGTGGTTCACCTTAACAAACAGATGTGGGAGAGGCCCTGAAATCATATGATGTAAGTGGAATATTTATCTCGGAAGGTTTTTTAGCCATACATTATCAATGGCACTCCTTCTAGCGCCAGAATTGTTGATAGATGGAAAAAATCCCCCTGCAACTAGTGAGTGTTGGCCTCATCAGGGTCCCAATTAGACCTCTATTCATTTGGTTTGGCTATATACTCTTTAGAACAAAGCCCTGGTTGCCTATTTTATTATAACCTAAGTAAATGCTAAAAATTAAACTAAATTAGGGAAAACATACAACATAAATTAATATTTACAAGTAACTATAAACAAATATACAAATTGTTGGATGTGTGTCAGTGGGGCTTTTTCAATTTTAACAGCAGGGAAAACAGGGAATCACGCAAGTGCAAAACTTGAACAGTGTTGCAAATTATTTGAGATGGTGATTACCTTAGATTGGAATGTGAGTCTAGTATGCCACTTGATTGATTTTTAGGCTCTGTTTAAGGAGCTTATGAAAAGTTAGGGTTTGTTTTTTATATTTTTATTTACATGCAACTAACTAAGTTTAAATGACAGGAAATAAATCTATCTTGATAACAAGAGCAAGACTATCAAAATATCTTTTCGAACATCAGAAATGAATGTCGATTTATCAAATTAAGTAAGGTAAATCTGGATTAATTAAATAACTTGATAATGCATATACTTTATCATTCCAAAAAAAATGACAAAAGTATATTCCAACATTCAACAAGTATCAATATTAAAAAAAATGATAGATGAAAATACCATCAATGTCCTTTAAATAATTAAAAGATCATACACTACTCAAATCATGTCATTCAATAAACATCAATGCCTAATTGGTCTTCAAAAAATTGATTGTAATATGTTGATTGCAAAACCAAAATCTTAAAATGCAACAATTTCCAACCCTTATTCCAACATAAAAGGGTTGTATAAATAACTAAAATAAAGATAAGATAAGATTAAATTTTCTATAGTGAGAAAATATTTCTCCTAAAGTGATAACAATAAATCAAATCTTATTGGTTCATTACATTCATCCCATCTTTTTCATGGGTCGTTTGGTTTTCCTCCTGTGGTTGTGTGACTTATGTTGAGTCATCTGCCAGCTTTCTTGTGGCATTTTTCTAAGGTATTGAGACCACTCTATGAACCTTTAAAATATCTATGAAAAATGGATAGGCATGAAATTATCAATGATGATCTGGAATTTAGACACAAATCCTTCAATGTGTCTCTTTTTCACATTGTATTCGCATTAAAATTTAGATTTCAGATTCATTTTCTCATAAGGAAATTGAAAGAATTTTTGAACATTTTGTAGAGTCCAATTGATTGATTTCATTGAATTCTTTTTTTCCTTCAATTTCCAATTGATTGATTTCTATTGGAACTACTTCTTGAAAAGATTTAGGCTTAGGCATATCGAACTCATCCGCTAAGTCCATACCAAGATCCCAAATAACATCACAAATTTTAGCATCTTCAGTAATCCATTCCTTAATTTGATTACAATTTGAATCCCTTTCATCCAATGATGCCTGCATTAGTTTTTTATCATTCTTGCATAAGTTCTGAATACTTTTGGGAGTGAATTATTTCTCCCAATTGGAAACCAAACCAAACCTATCCTATATCAACTTGTCATTCTCGATTAATGAATCTATTTTATCTTAAAGAAATACTAACTCCTGAAATAATTTGTAAATATTTCCCATATATTTGAAAAACTTAATTTGTATCCCTTTAAGTTGTTCACTTACCTTCAAAGTGTGTTCTCTAAGAGCATTGATACTTACAAAACCTCCTGAATTTGATTCAATTGTTGAAGCAGAGCCTAAATACATTCTTGATGATTTGAGGAGATTGTTTGGTGTTTGATCGTTGCTTCTTGTTTTAGAACTTAGATTTCATTATTATGGAGTTCTTTCAAAGTTGAAATTTGTTGAGAATTTAGGTCAGTTTATTCTATCAACTTTGAGCGCCATTGTCATTCCAAATCATATTTGTATCCAAACTATGTTTCGTCTCCATCTATGCATTTCCAATTAAATCCCTCTCCAAGTTTTGAGGAATGAATTTGCTATTTTCTTCACCAAATAATTTATTCTTATCCAATTCCACTTCAATCTCCTTAATCATGTCGATCTTTTTTTTTAAATTCTTCACTTCACTACTTAACTTGGCTCTAACTATAAGACACAAAATCTCCAAGTGTTGATGTTGACTCATTTTTTCTTTCCTTAATGTATCTTGTATCTTGCAAACTCAACTCAGAAACTATTTCAATAGAGTCATGGTTTCTTTTCTTGGCTCTTTTGACTACTGACCTAATTTGGGAGTTGAACTAATATTTATTGAAAGAAGGTATAGTTTTTGTCATTGGTGCAACTTCTGAAATAGGTTTGAAAATCAAAGAAGTAAAAGTAATATTGTTGGACATGGGAGTAATTGATGCTTATGGAGAAGCATCCTTTGTAACATATATTAATGAAATTGTAGTTTGTACAATGTCCTGACTTATTTCCTCCTATGTACTTTAAGAAATTGTTATAGAAACTGGAGTAGTCTGTAGCGAAATATCCTCAATCTCCTAAGTTGGTGATACTAGATTCTCTTCAATATCTTTATTGATTTCCTTGGATAATTTCTTGAACAATGTTTTGGGCTTCAATTATCTTTTTAACTTACTTCAACACAATCATTCTTCATATGGTGATTAGGTTGAGTTATTTGCTTAGGAGACTAAACATCTAGTATCGTCTTCACTTGAAGAGAGATAATTTGTGCTTGTATTATCATATACTTTGTTTCCTGTGACTATATTTATATTCATGTTTGACTAACTCCCTTATATGTCTTGTATAAAACTGATTGAATATGGGTTTTCTCAATTAGAGTAGGCAAAATAGAAAAAAAAAAACTAACTTATAATGTTAACATTTTCCTCCTGTGTGAATTGAAAATCAAAATTTGAAGGAATGTTAGTAAAATAGAAACTAATACCTCCAAAAAAAATTAATTTTCCAATGATATACCAAAATGCATACTTCTACGACTGAGGTGTACTTCACAAGCGTTTTCTCTAAAATCCTACAAGCTAGCCTTCTCCTCCATGCTATTGAAATGAGCCTTTGATACAACTTGATCAAAATTATCACGATGAATAAAAACATAATCAAAAGGAGGTTTTTGAGAACATATACTTTGGATAAACTAATTGAGATGTAATGATCAACAATATCATCCCTAGGATCATATTTATAAAATTGTGTGAATATAACTAGACCTCTTGTCAATTACTTGCTTCTTTATCAATGTGCAATATGTCCTTTAATATCATTTGTCCAAACTTAATTGGGAAAGTAGGCCATAATATTTTGTATTTTGTGCAAAAATATGGTTAATATGTCCTTTAATATCATTTGTCCAAACTTAATTGGGAAAGTAGGCCATAATTTATTTTGTATTTTGTGCAAAAATATGGTTAATTCATTCAACGTTGTCTGATTAGTGATTTCCCTAACTGGCAGTCTATCTGGAATATATCATGGTAGTACATGAGGTCCTACCTCACTTCCATAAACTCTAATAATAATAATAATAATAAATTCCTCAATGAACTAGTCTCCTATTTCAAACAAGGAAAATTGGAACTATGTGCTTACTCTTGGTGGACTCTTTCACAACAAAAATTCGTAAAATCAAAGCATAATCTTGTTACAAATGTCATAAAAATGGTCTTTAGATATTCTTTCCCACAAGATAGAGAAGAAATTATGTATGTTTTATTCATTATGTAAGGGGTAGTTCCAAACCATTAAATGGGAATGTACTAATGCAATAACCACATCCATGAGATAGGCAAAAATGAAAAATCCTTAGTCAAACACTGGAGGGGTGGATAGGGATAATTTGATTGCTTCTGATAACTTATGGGACATAATCTCTACCCAGTTAAACCTCTTTGATTGCTTAAACTTTCCATGAACAAGTGAAACCCATGCCAGTTTGCAGTGCTTAGGGTTCGACTAACCATATAGTCTAGAGAGCATTTTTTTAAAAAACCTATGAGGCCTTTTGAAATGATTTGTTGGGTAATCCTTACATGTCTTGAGTTTGGAACCCTTGGGGACATGAAGCCACTTCTTAACAAGTGGGGTGTAATCTTTTTTCCTTTAACCAAGGACAACGTTATGAAAATTATTAAAAAATTATGTGTTCAATAGAATCTCAGGATAACTCAACTTATAAATTGAACTTAGCACTTCAAGTCTCTAGGAAGAAATCACTTCCTATAATGGTCGATAATAGAACAAGTTTGACCATGGGCGCTGAATAAAATCCAACTAACCATATCATAATAAGGAAACATAGTAGCCCTTGCTACAACCTTACGTAATTTTGTTTTTTCATCACTTCAAACTCCACAACATTATTGGATGACTTTTTATCTGAATAATAAGGGATCTTGCATTCAATGTTCTCAAATAAATCATAGATTTTTTTCAATGAGATATTGCCTGCATTATGAGTTTTGTAAGTTGTGTCTAAAATAAATGAGGAATTAAGGTTGCTTCTTCAAACTCTAGAGCTCCCATTGCTTTCATTTTCATTTTAATGTTATGGACTGCAAGCCTGAAAGCTTGTGTTTTTCCCTTCTTGCATATTCCACCTATAAGCAATAATGAAAGTTTGGTAAGATATAAAAAATTTCAAGAATTTGAAGTGCAAATTCAAAGGAAGAAATAGGCCAATACCAACTGGAAGAGATTTGAAATTATGAACAATTGATAATTCTTTGACATAAAAATGAGAAAAGGTGCGTAGAGAGCAACGAATAACTTAGAGCACAAAATTTAAATTATGGCGTTGTAGTGGGTTTTTGAAAAACTAAAAGGTTATTTTATGGAATAACTTACGGAGTTAATAACCTATAATCACATGATATAAACATTAAGTCTCAATAAATTCTATAATAAATAACCAATTGTCTGTCATTTTAAGTGGTGGAGAACGCAATCAGGCAATCGAAAGGTTGGGTTGTTTATTAAATTATCATTTAAACTAACACCGAATACTCTGAATATCGATTCACCATAATGATTGGTTTTATTAAAAATACATAAAAACAATTAAAGCATCAGATTCAAATCAAGCTATATTGAACACTTGGGAAGTCAGGAGGTCAAGAGTTAGGAGTCGGGATGGTCGGGAAAAAAAATTTGAGAAGTCGAGAGGTAAATTTTAAAAGGGTCCCTATTTTTTTTATTTTTTAACAAAAATGGGGTTGTTTTAGAACTAAAAATACAACTAATTTTAAATTTGAAGTTTTAAATTATCATGGTAAGAAATAAGAATTATCATTATTCAAATTTATTTTAATGTGATACATATAATATGATATTTTCTTTTCGGAAAAATTGTATGTGATTTTATTAATAAAAACAAAATTGTCATATAAGAAGTCGAATTGAGCAGACTTATTATTTTTATTATTACTTTTATTACTTTTTACTTTTCATTACTTTTTTTTTATTAGTTCACTGAATTAGAGATCAATACTATCTACTTCTACAGAGAACAGGATAAGGGGATAAGAGTGACTCCTCATTATTACCCGAGTTACACCTACTTGACATTTGTCATAACTTTTTTAATCAAGCCAACATTATGTTTTATCATTTTAATTATTATTATCTGGTTCAATGCTTCTCTATAACATACCTCAATACAACGTCTCCTTCAAAATGTATATAATGTGAATGTAGCATGATGGCCCTCAATATTGCAGCAATAATACTGCAACTCCCAAGGGTATTAGCTTTGATTGTCAACCCGGGATTCATACAAACTTAAGAGATGTCAAAACTATGTGTACAACATGTACTTATCCTTTTCCTTTGCAAAATTTTATATGGGTGAAAACACTGAGATGAGATCTAGTTACTTAGAGACCATAATAAATGATCTATGCTACATGCAAAATTCATAATTGCAAGAAATGAAAGGAAATAAGAAAACCTATGCTAACTTCAATGAAAGGAGGAAAATCATCTTAGAATATGATTAAATGAAAGCATATCTATTATATTGTGCAAAGAAAGCAAACTCACAACTGAAATAAAGGATACAAATTGCAAAACCTAATTTTGCAAGGAAAAAAAAAATCTAGAACAAACTAGGTCAAGGAATCTACTTGGTATCTTCACTTATAAATTCCATCCTCAAGGTTCCAGGGATATTGCAACACATTAGAGAATATTATTCATGGGTTGGAAACAAGTTTGGATGAGTTTCAAAAGAAAAATACAAACTACTACAGGAGTCCTTGTTTTGGTAAAAGAGACAGTCCAACGAACAGTGTAATGTGCTAAGGACATGGTTTGAAAGTGGAAGTAGGCTAATGAAGGCTAAATAATGACAAAGTACTTATGTCCATGTCATCATGTAAATGGTAAAGGGGTTTATTCAACAAATGGGTTGTTGTTGAGACTCTTGTATCTCTACAAAAATAGGGGATTGTATAGTTACAACAAGCAATAACGATAAACAACAAATAAATATCAACAACTAAAGTGAACTATGCATGAAAATATATGTTAATTGAACAATATCATCATTACTCAAGGTACCATATAATGCTCAATTATTGTGCAAGAGAAGAATTTTCACAAACAAATCAATTAACCCTGCATAAAAACAATACTCATAAATAAATTTGCAGAGATGAATAAATGCATAAGGGACAATAAATGAAAAAGTGGTCTGAGCACTTGAGGTGGGCCCTAACCCAAGGAATATCAGATCATTGAAGGAAATAATCTAAGAACCAAATATGTCTTCCATTAACTTGAAAATATCTTGGACATCAAAGTTGCAGAACTAAAACTCCTAAAGCTCTCTATTATTAATTCTTTCACTAACTTCTACTATCAGCTAGTTGTATAATGAGCTACTCAATCCCTCTTCTTATACAACATGAGTTAGAGGAATCATCCATGAAAGGAGGATTTCATTCCCTCAAAAACTCCTAATAAAATAAGATCATGCTCCTTGAGTGACCTCACAACTATAAGGAGGAGTATTTAGTGCTCTAAGCCAGCCAAGTTTGATCTTCCTGTAGCAAGGGATCAGTCCCATAAATCTCTTTAACTGAATATTCATGTGATCTTTGCCAACTATTCTCAATATCCTACATCATAATCACATTAGGCACATAAAGCATGATAAACATCTTTAACCTTCCTACGAACTTATCTAATTAAATAAAATGTTATTAAGTGCGAAAGGGGGAGGTCTAATACAATATTAATGTTCCATGGATAAGTTATATGGACCTTATGTTCTACCTAATTGGGAGGCCTGTCATCCCCCCTTATTGAAACGATTCCTCGTCCTCTGAGCAAAATTATATTCCTCTTTTGTTTATTTTTTCTCATTCATTTCCCTAATGACATGATTAATATCCCATGTTGTGTCGAAGGTGTCCATACCTGCTAAGTACAAACCTACATTTTCCTCAATTTCCTACCACTCCCTTGACTCTTGTTGACTTTGATTTTCCTAAAGTCATAATAGTAAAGGTGGAATCAACCTAAGTCCAATCCATTGGACCTTAAGCCTCTAAATGATCCTCATATACAAGGGGTTTTTGACCAATGTAGCTTACAACCTGTCAAGGGAATGGTACTCTCTGATTCATGTAGTAAGGTAGTTATTTTCATCTCCTTTAGCAATCCTAGGAGCATTCTTCCCCTATTAATCTGAAATTTTCCTCAAAATGGAGGATGGCCTGCACTTTCCTTTGCTTGTAAAAACCCACCACTTTAGGATCTTTTGATAGGAGTTCATGAGTGGAAGTCAGAATAGATGGATTGGGATGTTCAGGCCTAATCCAAAGTGGTTCCTTTAGTTCTTCCTCTAAGGTTATTTTCACTTCTTCAACTCTGACCTCTTCATGCCTTAGCCAAGATGCTAGGGTCATTAGTTGTACATCACCTAACTATGGATTTGGGTTCCATGTGTTGGGTAGTGTTATATTCTTTTCTCAACTAGCCCACGTAGTTAACCGGGAGGGTTAGAGGGGGGGCAGAGCACCCCCTTTGTTGCACCGATTGCGTAGCAGGGGGGTCGCAGGGGGTTTAAGGGGTGTAGGTAACCCCAAATTTTGTTTTTTGGACCCTATATTAGGTTGGGCGGACCTACCTATGGTTTTTTGCATGATTTTCACACATGGTTTTGGACGCGATGGTTTTCGGTCCATGTTATTGGATGCTTCGGCATGTATAATAATGTATTGTAACATTGAAAGGAATATAATGAAAAATAAAGCTGGTAGTCCCAGTTTTGGGATCCAGGGGAAAATCTCTGTGTATGTGTGTTTTATGTGTTACGCTCTCGCATTATTTATTTTCTGTGTTTTAGAATTCATATGCAGGTAATTTATGTACGGGGTTAAAACCTACACCATGTGGTCATTTATGGAAGCATAAGGTTGTGAATGTAAAATTAAACAACCTTTGCCTTATATTTTGTACTACACTGAAGGCAAAAGTCAATGAATTTTTGACATTTTGTAGAGGGAGAGACCCCCTTTATTTAAGCATTTTTATTTGAAATTAGCACCATTTCTCCTTCAGGAACAAGTAGGTTTTTGATGGTTTCTTGCAATTCACTACTTATAAGGATAGATGTGCCATGGTGCCCAAATTTGTTTCAAGGGTTGCAACCTGAGTTTCCTTCTCCTGCAACAATCTTTGTTTTTTTTTGCATATAGGCCTTTATGATCTAGGAGGATCCTTGATGGCTCAAAAATAAAATTTATGGGATCACAACTAAACTAGGGCCATATCAAAGAGCTTGTTGCAGGCTTTCTAACGGTGTAAATGGTGCCTCAATCCAAGTTTGTATGCAAAAGTGATAGCTAATCAAATTTTTAGTCAAAATAGTTTAAAAATTCAAAGTCAAAAGTCAACAATCAAAGGTGACATAGCAGCCTCTAAAGCTAACACGTGGCACATTGGAGCTGATGTGGCAGGGATAGTGGTGTTGATTAGGCGCCATGTTGGCTAGCTGATTGGACAAGTGGCATAACCTGAATGTGACATGTGGCAGCTAAGTGGACGTGGCGGTGGAACTTGATATGGTGACTAGATTGCAAGTGGGAAAATCATAGGGTGCCATGTGGCCCTATGAAAAGTCACCATGTGTCTACATGAAAGGGTGCCACATGGCCCACATGCACTCCTCGAAAGACAACTAACCTAAATTTTGTTGAATGTATGGTTACATTGGATTTTGTTTTTTTTTATAACCATAGTATAACCAACATATTTGGTTATATTTGTTTTAAAAAAACAAATGTATATATTCATTTTTATATTCAACGAACAAACACCAAAAATGATGAGCGAGTGGGTTTGACACCGAGACTCCCCACAACCAAATCACTTAATATACATGTGCCAACCAATATTCCAGTTGTGGCCTTTGTTAAGTTCATCTCACAACAATGCATTTAAGGTGGCCCATTTCATTCAATGGGAATGTTGAGAGTGGAGTAGAACATCGAGCCAGACATAATTAAGAGGACTAGTGGAACCCTGATAGATGGAACCTCGCACAGCAGAACCAGGAGAGCATAGTTCCAGGGGGTCTATGGAGAAATCTGAAAGATTCCCTAAGCGCCAAAATTAACAGTGTCATAATATGGTCAAGTTTATACTCATTTTAACTATAATTTTGTAAGGATCACAATGGTGCAATCAGTTTTTGCATCTAAGTAGTTGATTTCACAGTTGGTGGTAGAAATCCACTTTTTCATTAATTGATGGGCATAGAATTTGAGACAACAATGTACCTTTCAGAATTGAGCCATGTTTACAGTCAAGTCTTAGGAGGACAAGAAAAACTTGTTGGTGTTGTGATTGTTGTGTTTTGAATATTATAATTTCAAGTTACTCCTAGGATTGGAGTATAATGATGTATTTTTCCATGTACTCGTTTTCATTCTTGATGAGATGAATGAAGCGATCTCCCCACTATTGAAGCAAGGCTGGGAGACGTAGTCCAAATTGGATGAACTTCGTTTTTAAATTATTGTGTTTATTATATTTATGGTCTCCTTTATGATTCTTCTTATTTAAGTATTTGCATATATGTTTTTTGCATGCTCTTTCATGCAATTTTGCTAAAATTAACCAAAGAAAAGATCTTGGATAATGTTGGTATCGAAGGCATACTGGATCATTTGTGGTATCAGAATAGTCTTCTTGCTAATATGAATTGTGTGTGTCCATGATAACCAGGGCTAAACTCAAACAGGGAGAAGGAAAACTTAATACTTTTGACCCAAAGATTGGACATGCAACACGAAGAAGGAAAATAAAAAATGATGATGCTCGTACCAAGAATGACAAATCTTTCCATCAAGCTTTCTATAGGATGGCAAACATGGTAGATAAATAGTTTACAGATTAGGAGAAGAGAATAGAAAAGAAGGAAAAGAAGAAGAAATCCAAAGAAGAAGATAACGATTTAGTGAACTAGGGAAATGGAGGAGAACCTCTTGAACATCCATCTCCATATTCGAGTGAATGTTCTTCTTCCTCATCTTCTTCTTATCATTTAAATTAAAAGGTCAACCAAAGAATTCAAGCGGAGAATGTTGAATTGAGGAGACTACTAAAAGAAGTAGAAGAGGAGAAGCAAATATTGCAACGTCAATTACAATCTGCAGAAGAGGTGTTAGTAAAATTTCATTGTAATGGAGGCTTAGTGATGCCATCCTCACCCACTCCAAAATTGGAAACTGAGGTAAACATAATGAGTGATTCTTTAGTTTCGTGTTCTCATTATGTTGATGATTTTGGTGCATTTGAAAATCACACTACGGGGATCAGTTCTAAGCTAAAGAAGAAGATGGGATATGAAGGAAAGGTGTTATGAGTTAATGGCCAAGGCATTGTGAATCTCATTAAGGTGGTCGAACTACCTCGATGTGCAGGATTGAGCTATGTCATAGAAGAAATACACTATGAACCAACAGAGATAGGAGAGCCTTAAAGCAACACATCTGAGACAATGCAAGATATTGGGAGCACATCACATCATTCCAATGATATTGAGCACTTCAAAGGAAGAGCTAAGGCAAGCTCTCCTTGCTAGAGTCACACCAAAGACATCCATTCAAGGAAGGTCAAGAAATTTTGGAGGAAGAAAAACCATTGCATCCACTACAAAAAAGGTGGACATCAAAGGTCCACATTTTGGAAGCTCCATCCATAGTTAGCCTAAAAAGTCAGGGAGCATATGGAAGCACCTATGAAGGAACCAACCAATGAAGCATTTCAACAAGGAAACCAACTACAAGAAGAACACCTATTAACCTAGTTAGGTGAGAGATGGGTATTATTTTTAAGTAGTTGAGCGTGGTCACCATCGTAAATCATGTGTTGTGAAAATGTTTGTAAAAGTGATGAATGTATAACATCACTTGTGTATGCAACATAGTGATATTTTGGCCTTTAGTTGGATAGCAAGGGATATGGTTTCTATTGTAAAATTTGACCATGAGTGTTCTATAAACTCTTGGAAAGTATGGTCTTGTTTGGAATCTTACAAGTTGGACATGTATTGGAAGTTATAGATTTGCATATGGATACATGTGTCAGCTTCATCATTCCAAGTTCTGAAGTACAAAGGTGAAGGAAAGGGAAGGTGGCATGTCATAGACATTTGTTATGAAAATTGAGATTGTTGTATTGTTTATACTTTTGGAGGACCAAAATTCCTTTAGTGGGGATGAATGATCCAAGAGGATCCCTAATGGCCCAAAAATAAAAGTGTTTGGATTGCAGTGAAACCAAAACCAGATCAAAGAGATTGTCACAATATTTCTAATGGCGCAAACAAAGCCTCAATCCGAGTTTGTATACAGAAGTTATAGCCAGTCAAAGTTTTAGTCAAAATAATTTTTTTTTAAATGTCAAATTCAAAAGTCAACTATCAAAGGTGATGTGGCAACCTCTGAAGCTGACACGTGGAACCTTAGAGCTAACGTGGCATGTACAATGGTTGATTAGACAAGTGGCGCAACCTGAATGTGACATGTGGCAGCTAAGTGGGTGTTGAGGTGGAACTTGATATGTTGACTAGATTGCAAGTGGGCCAATCATAGGGCACCACATGGCCCTATGAAAAGTCACCACATGTCCCCATGAAAGGGTGCCACATGGCCCACATGCACTCCTCCAAATATGTGCTAACCTGAATTTTGTCGAACGTATCATTATATTGGGTTTTGTTTTTTTTTATAACCATATTATAACCAACATATTTGGTTATATTTGTTTTAATAGAAAAAACAAATCTATATATTCATTTTAATATTCAACAAACAAACACTAAAAATGGTGAGACCGCAAGTTTGACCTCGAGACTCCCCATAACCAACTCACTTATTATACATGCGTCAAACAATATTCCAATTGTGGCCTTTATTAAGTCCCCCTCACTATAATGTATTTAAACTGGGCCATTTCATTCAACAGGAAGGTTGAGAGCGAAACAGAATGTGGATTCAAACAGAATCAAGAGGACCAATGGAACCCTAACAAATGGAACCTCATGCAGAGGAACCAGGAGGGCATGATTCCACGGGGAATATTCCTATGTAGACTCTGTGGAGAAATCTAAAACATTCCCTAAGGGGCCAGAATTGACAGTGTCAGAATGGGGTCAAGTTCATACTCATTTTAACCAAAATTTCACAAGGATTACAATGATGTAGTCATCTTTTTCCTCTGAGAATTAGATTTCAGTGTCATGGAAGAAATCCACATCTTTCA
Source organism: Pinus tabuliformis (assembly GCA_031772625.1). Classification (NCBI taxonomy): domain Eukaryota; kingdom Viridiplantae; phylum Streptophyta; class Pinopsida; order Pinales; family Pinaceae; genus Pinus; species Pinus tabuliformis. The sequence continues at coordinate 492,699,035 of CM062813.1, forward strand.
TTAATTCTTGGGCATGAAGTTTTAGACAACAATGTACCTTTCAGAAATGGGTCAAGTTTACAATCAAAAGTCTTAGGAGGACGAGATAGACCTGTTGGTGTTGTGATTTTTGTGTTTTAAGCAATTGAATTTCAAGTCACTCCCAGGATTGGAGGAACAATGATGTATTTTTCCATGTACTTGTTTTCATTTTTGATGAGATGAATGAAGTAGCATCCTCACTATTGAAGCAAGGCCTAGAGATGTAGTCCACATTGGATGAAATCCGTTATCAAATTGTTGTGTGCATTATCTTTATGGTCTCCTTTATGATTCCTCTTCTTTAAGTATTTGTACATATGTTTTTTACGTTCTCTTTCATGCAATTTTTCTAACATCAACTGAAGAAAATTTCTTGGATAATGATGGTATTGGAAGCATATCGGATCACTTTAGTTGCCTTCTTTCTCTTTTCAGACGATTCCTTTTATTTGCCTCATCAAATATGAGAAGTTCCATTTCCCCTCTCATCTTCTTCATTTCATTTTCCACTTTCCCAATATCGGCAACTCCCTTGGATTATGCAATTTGCTTCCATCTATGAGTCTTAACCTTCTCTTTCACAACCTCAAGGAATAATTCTGGTGTTAAGTGCACAGGGAGCATTTTTCCTACCTCAATCCAAGAATAGAAGGAATTAGATCCTCATGGATTTAGTTGATTTTTTGTTTTCCCGACCTCTTGTAGCTATGTTGCTTGTTCCTGTAGCTTTTCATTTTGCTCTTGTAGCACTGTAATCTTCCCTTGTGGTTCTACTGGCTACTCATGTAGTCGAGCAGTCAGCTCCTATTGCTAAGCACTTTGCTCTTATGATTTTACTTGTAGCCTTATTTCCTTAGGAGGTGTTGATATATTATTGTTTGTACCACTGGTGTCATTAATTTATACTCTTGTACAATTTGGTGCTCTTCTTTCTCAAGGCTAGGGATTTCTTCAATGGTTATAGGAGTGGGAGATGGAGGTTTTGGTTTTCTAGTGTACCATACTCTGGAGCTCTTTCTTCTTCTAAATTAAATAGGAGGTTGAGTAGGTTTACTTTCCTTGGGATTTTTTGGAATGCTCAGGACTGCTATTGTAATAGTTATCTATTTTTCTTCCTCCTCTTAAATCTCTTCCCCTTCTTTCTGTGCTACATGGATTTATGCTACCTCTTTATATCTATTTTTAATTGAATTTATTTTTGGTGTCCCAACTTCTTCAAACTCTTGAAACTATGTTATGTCTTTCCGAAATTTTGTCTATGGGGTTAACAATTTAGCTTGGGTCTTGTCTCTGCCAATTCTAACTCAGTCAACCCTGCCCTAGTTCGATTCATCTGTGTACTTGCAATCTACAATTGCTCAAACAATTGTTGTAGCTAATTGCAATGGAATTTCACATTCTCAAGATACTAAATTCATACCTAATCGCATGTCTTGGCTCATGGCCATAACAATTTGTTTAATATAGAGCTAGAGGAGGGAAAATAATGAATTGGATATAAGTTGTTACATTTAATTACTAGGATAGTTCTCTAGTTAGAGGTAAGTGGAGCTGTAGATTATGGTTTACAACAAAAAAAATAAAATTAAACTGTTAGACGATCCAAAAATAAAATATTATCATAGGTTATAAAGTTGGAATAAAATAATTATTAATTTAAGATATTAAATTAATGATTATTATTCTAGAATAATTAATTATTTAATGGAGACATTTAGAATTAGTATATTGTTGTAACAAGATATGACTCTACAAATGTGTCGTATCTTAGGCTCTATTTTAGGAGATTTGTTAGCAAGTTGTTTGAATAACATTTATTGTAAGTGGACACTTGTTATTTAATAAGTGATCCATAATTAGAGGTAGTTATGACATTTTAGCTTATAAATAGCTCATTGCAAGAGTGTTTTTTTGTTTGGGTGTAAACTCTTGCAAAATCAATATGTAATTGTTTTTTTTTTTTTCTGATTAACAAAATTATATGTCTGGGGACACTTCTGCCATTATTGTGGTATCAGAGCTCCAGTAATGCTGCAGCTGATGTGAAGAGGAGATTCCAGCTCTACAAGCACATGGAAAACTCCATTAATTTGGTCAGTTAATATTTGGTATCTAGTTTTTTTTTTCCAAAAAAAAAAACATTAAAATTCATGTGTAAATTACCATGTTGCATTTAGCCGGGCACAATATATACAAACACAAGAAACAAAATGGGTCATATCAAATCCTCAAAATGCATCGATGCAATAGCATATGCTTTCATTATATGCAAGTTTTTTCTTTTATATTCATTTGTCTCTACCAGCAGAATTTAGGAACCTTGCTGTAGGTTGGGCCAAAAAGCTAGGCTTCTCATCGTCCATCATAATAACCGTGACTTTATCCTCCACATCTTAATTTGGTAACATTTTTTTTATCTGGACTGTCAACTAATCGTTTACGAGTGTTTCCATCGTTATGATGAGATGACTTCTTGAAGGAGCATACCAGAATGATCAACGCAATGGCTATCAAAGTGAGCATGGCGGCGATTCCATCGAAAACATAAGAAACAGGCGATCTCAATTTAAATCCGTGTAATTCGCGATGGAACTAACTTCCATCATCGGCACTCCTTCGTCCTCCATATCCATGCTTCTTCTCGATTGAAAATTCCAACATGGAATGTGTTATATATAACTTTGGAGACGCGTTTCTAACTTGGCTAGTGCGAGTTTGAAGCGGCTCATACAATTTTATCAGTAATCCAGCATATACTTGCCACTCTTTATGACAAGCGCCAATCTGTTGTTGATATTCTCATGAGTTTTTTTTTAGTTTCTTTGTGGCCATGATTGCTATAGCCCTCATCCCACATCTTGATTGCGATCTCCTCCTCGCCCACCTCGACCTTCTCAGCCCACTGCATTTCTCAACTTTCACACACCCTTATACCAGTGGCAATCTGAGATTGAAACACGCGAAGATCTAGAATGCAAAATGCCGGAGGTATGGGTTTGGACAGGCCCTTGGCCGATGCCGTTTGAGTAGGCTAAGAGGCCTTTTTTTAGCCGACAGTTTCTCCTAAGGAATGAAGACGAGCTGCGAGCCATCGCCATTGTTGTTATCACCGAGCAGATCAAACAGATTGGAAGTTGCCATTGCCAACGTAAAGCCAACACAGCCAGCCATCGTGAGAGCCATCCAACCAGCATGAGAGCCAACCAGCCAGCACAGTCAGCCAGTGTGAGAGCTAGCCAGCCAGCATCAGCGAGTCAAGAATTACCCTGAAGGACAAGTAAAAAAAAATCCAGCGTTTGACAGTGTTTGTTTTTAAGTAATTTTAAAGGTGAATCCGAAAAGTGAAAAGTTTTTGTTGGAGAGATAAGGAATATTTTTTTTATTTTGTAAATTTTTGGAGAGATAAGGCATATTTTATTTTGGAGAGATATGGTGAGTTTTTGTATTTTGGGAATTTATTGTTTGTAAAAATTATTTTTGGAGTAATAAGGGGATATTATCTTTAATTTTTCTTTGGAGAGATAAGTATGATATTGTAGCTCAAAGTAATTTTACTTTGAGGGGGGGTAATTTTTTTTTACCAGGATTTGCAAGAGCGTCATTGTAAAAGTCAAATTTTGAAAGTTTCCTTGTAAATATTTGAGAAATTGACTAGAGCCAAGTGCAAAGCTCAGTCATTTTTCTCTTGTTTCAATGACTATACGTGGGTCAAGGCCAAGCTCCGATAGATCATTTTTTGTGTAGTGTGTTCTGTGTTGTGTTGCCCATCTTGATATTTTTTCTAAGCCTAATTCTTGGTGTGAAGCTTCAACACTACAATGTCAAAGTTCATTAATTTGTTTTCTGATTCCGAAAAACTTGAAGGTACAAAATCTTATAAAACATGGCAACGCCTCATCGAAAACACTCTCATTTATAATGAATTGTGGCAGGGTATATGTGATGGTGATATTAAGCCAAATAAACCCACAGATGCAGTTGCACTAGCAAAATGGGAAGTTAAGAATTCCAAAGCATTAGCTCTCATTAAATCTTCTGTCAATGATGAAATGTATGTCCATATATAAAATGCTACAGATGCATGGTCTGCTTTGAGAACTTTTACAAAAATCTTTGATACTCAGCCTGAATCAAAGAAAGTTGATCTACAATTAAAATTGTTGCAACAAAAACTGATTCAGAAGGAGGTGATGTTCTTGAATATATCTCGAGACTTATGAATATTAGACAGGAAATCATTAATGTTGGTTTTTGACCAGTAGATGATAGTTCTATGGTCACAATTTTAATTGTTGTACTTCCTTCTTCCTACACACATTTTTTGGAGACTCTACAATTAACTGAAAAGTTAGAGAAGCTAAAGTTTGATGAGCTCTACGAAATGTTGACCCAACATGATAAAACCTTTGGGAAGAAAAAGAAGTTGGTGAAGATGTCTTTTTCACAAAGGCCAGCTCTAGTAAATCATCAACTAACAGTTCTCGAAGCAGAGGCAGAGGGAATTTCAATCAGAATCAAGCAGCACATAATGTACAAAGTTGAGGTCGAAGCCAAAGCAGAGGAAACAACTTTAATAGAGGCAACAGTTCAGGCGGGAGTAATTTTCAAGGCAGAGGAAACAATCAAGGAAGAGGTTATTTTCAAGGACAAGGAAATAATAATCAAGTTAGAGGACAACCTCAAAATAGAAGTCAAAGCAGAGGCAGAGGACAATCTTCAGGAAGAGGAAGAGACTTAAGTCAAATTGTGTGTCGAAGATGTAACAAAGTTGGACATTATGCTAAAGATTGTTGAACTTCTCTTAATAAAATTCCCAAGTTTCATCAGCACTCAGCACAATTTGAAAATGATAAAGATGATGATAAATTAGAATATGTTTTTACTTCCTCGCCAGCATTACAACTTTCATCCCATCTTAGGAGTGATTATGAAGATGCCTGGATCTTGGATTCAGGGGCAACTCAGAACATGACTTGTCGACATGATTTTTTTTGGAATTTTCAAGATTGCCAACTTAATTTCATTTTTCTTATAGATGATACAAAACATACTCCTTATGGAAAAGGAGCAGTTAAAGTTTTTCTCCCTAGCATTGGAGAAAAAATGATTTCAAATGTATGGTATATACCAACCTTTAAGAAAAATTTGTTGTCTTTAGTCACAATTCGACAAGCAGGACATCAGATAATTATGTAAGATGGCTTAGTTAAGATTAATTCAGTCAAACAAAGCTTGCAAACTGTGATGACAGGTCATGAAGATGGAAAATTGTTAAGGATGAAAGGGACAGTTATTCCAAGGCATTTTTATTTTGCAGGGGCAGTGACTACAGGAATTTCACCTATAAGATTATGGCATGTAAGTTATGGACATTTAAATTTTGATAGTCTTTCTCAATTGCAGAAACAAGAGATGGTTAAGGTACTTCCAACTTTCAAAAATGAAAATGCAAAATGTTAAGCTTTTATTTATGGAAAACAAAGTTGAGAAAGTTTTCCAACAAGTTCATGGCATGCAAACAGGCGGCTACAACTAGTTCACAGTGATGTTTGTGGACCACTAAAAACTTCATTTGGTGGTTGCAAAAATTTCTTACTATTCATTGATGATTTCAGTAGAATGACTTGGGTTTATTTCTTAAAGAGAAAGCCAGAATCATTTGAAAAGTTTAAAATTTTTCGCCAACTTGTTGAAAATGAAGTCAAAGAAGAGATAGGTGCTCTCAAGACAGATAATGGGGGATAATTCACTTCAAATGAATTCAAAACTTATTGCAGTGATAATGGCATAAGAAGACATCTTACAAATGTTTACACTCCATAGCAAAATGGAGTAGTAGAAAGAATGAATCGCACCTTGTTAGGAATGGCAAGATCTATGTTAACTTTAAAAAGTTAAGTCCAACATATTAGGCAGAAGAAATTCATACAGTTGTCTATTTAAGAAACAGATCTCCAACTGCTTCTTTAGACGGAATCACACCTTATGAATCTTGGTTTGGTTTCAAACTTTGAGTTAAACATCTTACAGTTTTTGGATCAGTCTGTTATGCTTTAGTTCTGAAAGAAAAACAAACTAAGCTTGACTCAAGAAGTTTGAAATGCACAATGATTAGCTATTCTGATGAGAAGAAAGGGTACCGCCTTTTGACCAATGGTAAATTTATTGTGAGCAGGGATGTAATTTTTATGAAACAGAGAGTAAGAGTGCTGAAGAAATCGAAAGTCTTCTTCAAAAGTTAGAAACTAAAGGCAGTCGAAGAAAAGGAAATGTACAAAATCAACCAAATTCACCAAATCTGTATGAACTTGATTTTCCTTCATCTAAAGAAGATTCATCCAGTCCATCTACTTCAACAACACTATCTGGATCTTCTAGCAGTTCACCTGCATATCCAAGCAACAACAGTTCTTCTGACAGTGATTCTTCACCTCCAAAATCTCCAACTAAACGTGGAACATCAGTTTATATTAATCCTCTTTACAATGATGGTGACTTTTCAGAATCTCAAACAACTGAGCATCAACTACCAAAATGGGCAGTTCAACTTTTAAAAGATGTAAAGCCTGGTGAATAGAATAAAACAGGCACAAGAAAGTCACACAGAAGTGAAGGAAATTTTTCCTTGACAGAGCATGATTTTACTGAACCTTCCACATACAATGAAGCAGTAAAACATAAAGAATGGCAACGGGCTATAATTGAATAATATCGAGCAGTAATTGATAACAACACTTGGAAACTTGTTGATTATCCTCAAAATGTTAAACCCATAGGGTGCAAATTGGTTTACAGAATTAAGTACAACCAAAATGGCGAACTTGAAAAGTATAAAGCAAGACTTGTCGCTAAAGGTTTTGCCCAGTAGAAAGGCATTGATTATGAGGAAAACTTTTGCTCCTACAGCTAAATGGAACACCATCCGATTAACACTTGCATTGGCTGCTCAGAAAGGATGGAAAGTTCATCAAATGGATGTGAAAAGTGCTTTTCTCAACGGGGATTTACAAGAAGAAGTGTATATGACACAACCACCAGGTTTTGAAATTGAAGGGCAAGAACATAAAGTCTGCAAATTGAACAAGGATTTATATGGGTTAAAACAAGCTCCACGAGCTTGGTATGAAAAAATGGATGAATACCTTAGGAAAGTTGGTTTTCAATGAAGTGAATCTGATGATACTTTGTATGTGCGACAACAGGGAAAATATCTGGTGATTCTGGTTATGTATGTAGATGATTTGATCATTACTGGAAACAATGATGATCATATTGCCCAAGTGAAAAAGGAGTTACATGCAGGTTTTAAGATGACAGATTTGGGATTACTTCACTACTATCTTGGAATTGAAGTCTTTGAACGTCCACATCATATTTTCATTTCTCAGAGTAAGTATGCAGCAGAGGTTCTTCAACAATTTGGAATGCAAGATTTCAAGCCCATTCTTACCCCCATGGAGCAAAATTGGAAGAGGGGGGAAAGGTGGATAGCACTACTTACAGACAGTTGATTGGCAACTTGATTTATCTAACCAACACTCACCCTGATCTATCTTATGCAGTCAATATTCTTACACGTTTTATGCAGAAACCATGAGACAACCACTGGAATGCAGCCAAAGGAGTTCTTCGATATATCCAAGGAACAAAATATTTTGGTATTCTTTACACAAAGACTAAAAACTTTGTACTTGGTGGATTTTCAGATGTCGACTTTGCTGGAAGTATTGATGATCGAGCATCAACATCAGGTTATTTAATGAATATGGGGTCAGTAGCAGTATCTTGGAGTTGTAATAAATAAGCTACAATGGCCACTTCTTCAGCAGAAGCAGAATACATTTCAGCATGGGAAGCAGCATGTGAAATTGTCTGGTTGCGCAGAATTTTGCAGGACTTGGGCATTTCTCAGGCAAAAGCTACATCATTATTCATTAACATCCAGTCAGCGATAAAACTTGCCAAGAACCCAGTTTTTCATTTGAAGACAAAGCATGTGGACACCAAGTATCATCATACCAGATCTCTCATT